>JAECXX010000210.1:17682500-18882500 GCA_018153305.1 Drosophila kurseongensis
TTTTTAGTTTTTAAATTCTTATGTAATGTTCTTAACTTACTGCGATTAGGATAGAAGTGGGGAATACATTTGCACATTTTGTATGCCAGATTGATTCGGCACTCTTGCATGCAAACATTTCTAGTATAAAATGGAAAATGGGTCAAATTTGATTCGTGGTAAAAGCGACATTTTCTCATTGTCACTGTGGTCTCACTGCAGAAAGTTAAAATAATGATTATTTTATTGGAATATTTAAGATACCCGAAACATGCCTTTCTAGGTTATCCTCAGCAGTAATCTCTTCGAAAGAGGGATCGAATATCACTCCATCACTTGTATAACCGAAGTTGGCGTCCACCTTCATTACTTCGTATGCTGAATGTATGTAACTCTTAGAAGGGTATAATATTTAAATTAATAACTTAATTAGTAACTTTAAAAACTCACATCAAAGGCCGGGCTAGTAAGGCCCATTAACGTATATTGAACGTCCTTTATAAAAAATGATCCATCCAGATGGGGGAGTAACTTACGTTCGCGTTCGTATTTGTTAAACTCGGGATACTTTCCGAATATTAAATACCGGGAACTGTACATTAAGCCTAACTTAGTATTTCCCAGGTAGCATAATCCGTACTCAGTGAGAACCTGTCGGACATGAATGAAAGACTGTCCTTCAACACAGCGGGTGCGTTTGGCTTCAATTGGATCGTAGGTTGAGTCAATGGTAAGATTGTAGATAACCTCCATGTAGTGTTCCGGCTTTAGGCCTATGTCCTTAATTATTTGATCGATCTGATCGCTCTCGGGAATGTTTTGAAAATTAATGTAAGTAGAATTAGCCAAGTTCTCTAGAAAGTCCCAGAAAACAGTTTTATCTGGTCCCTTAATGCCATTTTTCCTTAAAATAAAATTTTAAATTGTAAAAAGGTCTAGAGAAATAAATATGGATAATAGTCAATACCGACAATAATCAGCAAACAAGGCACTATCAAGGCGATGCATTGGGCAAATTGTTAAACTCGGTAACGTGGTATTCCAAAAGTAATAGTTCCGCTAAATGTTACCAAATATTACTTTAATTATAGTTTTAAGGATTTCACAGTACCTCCAATCCGATATGTGTGCTTTTCGTATTGTAACGATCAATAGATGATAAGCAGACAACAACACACAAATAAATTGAGACAAGCAACAAGATAACCCACAGGAATCTAGAAAAGCAATCATAGTTATTCATAGTAATCACAATTTTACAATAGTTTTTAATGTTTTTAAAATAGGACCTACAAATCAATATTTCATTTGCATATACATATATAGTTTATTTTAAAACTTACTTTTCAAAGGCAACAAGCATTGCTTGTACAAGATATCGAAACCCATGTATGCAACAATTGTTGAAGTATAAAACAAAGAAATGTATAATACTTCTTGGCCATCGCCGATCTTTAAACGCCATGCTGTTCTGAATTGGGAAGAGATGGTCTAATAACTTATCCGACCTAATTACAATATTTGGATTATTTAATCTTAAAATTGAAAAATTAGAAGAGAGAAGTAGGACGCTCGGTAAGCAACTGAATAAAGGCTTTCGAAATTAAAAATATAAATATCAAATTCCACTCTTCGAGAATAATAAATTTGTTAGCGTGACTAATCTCTGTTTGAAGTGGTTTTTGCGATTAAACTGAATTACACTTCATTACCTATGCAAGATTATTCAATATAGCACCTTGCGTGCTTTGCTAATAAAAGAGTTTGATTTATACGTACTTTACAATATATATAAAGATATTATTTCAAAAATATGTTTGGACATAAGGAAACTAATCCAATGAATTTTAATATTGTTAGCAATTAACGTAAAGTATCTAAATTTGTATCGTAAATAAATAAGTTATTAAAGTGCAGAAATAAGTAATAAACAAGAAAGAAAGCAAACTTCGGCAAGCTGAAGTTTTTTGTCTTTCGTTTAAGTAAAAAATCAAGAGTTTTTTAATCAAAAAGTCTTGTTATATTTTTAATATTTTGATACTTCAGTACACAAGATTTTTCTGTTGGATGATAAATGTGCGAATTTGCATTGGGACCAGTGTGACAACGAATTCAGAAGCATCCATTGTAGAATCGGTGGACATCGGGTTATGTGGGGCGTAGAAATATTCAACGGAGGAAGGAATACTGCCAATGCCATCTTGATTAAATTTGTATCTCTTCATATCGCCCAACTTCATATTTCCGTCCAAAGTTGTTTCCCAAATCTTATACCCATTCAAGGAAGAAAAGAGGGGATATATGTTGAAGCTAACTACATTTCCGTTCGTGTTAAAGTTCTCCACTCGTATCAAAATGTGATTCTCAGAATGTTGTTCAAAGGAAAGAAGTTCGACTGACGGGGGGAAGTCGGTAAAATCGGGAATCATGTCCTTATTTACAGATGGTACTCTATTTGATTTGCTGAAAAACTTCCAAAAGGGTTGGTCTATCTCATGCTGAACCAGTCTCTCTGCGTGATTAGGCTTCTTTGAGGCCTCGTCGATAATTAGGGAAACCTTTCCCCTTGCGATTAACCCAGTTCCATACTGAGTCTCATTAAGGGCTTCGCCAACACCAAAAGCATCGTCATTCAGTAGACGCCGATGCAGCATAAGCTCCAATTCCCCGTCCTTCAAGCTAGTTCCTCCCTGTGCTCGATCGTTTAGCAGCGTGATTCGCACCTCGTCGTCTTGCAGTGAAATTTGTCCGGTTACTGGATAATAGTTTCCGCTTATTGCCTCTGACATGTCGGGATTGAAGGTATCCCGGTGGTTTCTCTCGCGTTGCAGCATTTCCCGACCATTCGAGTCTGTATAAAATATACCCTTCGAGGATATATTGCTCGAGAAGCGAATGACTATCTCTTTTCCAACTTCATCTTCCGTTGGTATCGGTCCCACCAACCATTCGAATTCCACGCGGTTGTCGCCCTGGTAAACACGGATTACCTGCGAAATCCACTCGTTCACATGCTGATGGACTTCCTTAACTCTGGTGCCATTATAGAACGAAATCCCCACTTTGTTATTCAGTTTTTCAAAGCCTCCGTCCGGACGGAAAACGTAAGCCCCTGACGATCGGTTTTTGGCTTCACCATTATTGCCTCCAAATCCTTTGTATACGCCAAAGCTTTGATCAATAGCTTCGGTTAGGCCGTTCATTTTAATGGTTTTCAAGCCACCCGTAGTTGTATTAAATGTGAGTTTAACGAGCTAAAATGTTAAAGTTAAACTATAGAGAATGGAAATAAATCGGAATACCTTGCCATATGCTTACCGAATTCTCCACCGTCAATTCATCGGACTTATCCAGGGCTTTCTCTATGGGGAAATAAACAAGATTTTGTACATTACTTTTTGGTGAAGGCAGTACACGGATTAAGAAGTTTGCAATCTTTTCAACAGTGGCTTCAAAAACCAACTCGTGTTGCGTGTCATTCGATCGGTGTTCCATGGCCAAAACTTGCCAAGAAACGGGGACAACTTCCGAAGGTATTTCACGACCTAAATGAAATAGTAAAAATCATTAATAGCCTGTTAATTTAAGTTTATAAGATTGGAATACCTTTTTCATCGGTGACTATGTAGTTATCGCTTTTCACTGGAATACGCACATATTGTGTTGAAGTGTGAGCCAATAGATTTACCAGTGTGACAACCACATTGTTGGCACTGTTCTGGGTGAAAGAACAAACACTTATGTTCAGTTCCAGGCAACTTTCGAACTCCCCAGAGGTCAGATTGGTCAGAGATCGGAGGGCATCGCGAGCATTATTCTCGGCGTCTACGATCGCCTTGAACAACATACGGTCGTAATCGCGGGCAACCGCCTGTTTTTCGGTGCCCGTAACTGCATCATGGTGCTGCATTATTCCCATCGCCTGACTAAGATTCTCCAGATCTTCGGAGTGCCGAGTGCTGGTCAAATTGGCCAGAACACTCAGTTGCTTGACCGTCTGAAAGAAGTGATTTCCATCGCGATGAAAGCGTTTTTGCGTGGGTCTCGAGGTGAAATACCCAGTCCAGTAGGAGTGCGAATCACTGGAGTAGGGAAAGAAATCCTCGGTTTTGTTCGGCCACGTTTGCTGCAACTGATGCAATTCGTAAAGATAGCAGGAGGGGGTTGAGTAGAAAACGTTGACCTGAGATCCCTTCAATTGGCGATCGTTGACGTACCTGATAAAAATGATAAATATCCCAGATAAGAAAAATAATCAAGATTACTTACTTAATAAGTTTGTCCATGTTCTTGAAGTTAACTGCGGCTTCTTCGTACTGAAAATCGTCTCCCATGGGGACCATTATATGAGTAGATCGGAAGGACTTTGACATTGTCTTAACATAGTCGATAAAGTCAGTGACTCTTTGGTCGACGTTATTGTCATAGCTCTCGCCATCGATTATTGGAGCATCCTGGCAATTAATATCAAAACAGAAGCCTGGAGGAGCTGAATAGTGATTGTAGAGCATTCCAGTAAATATGTGAGAGTCCTTTAGGGATTCGCTTGATTGCCAAATCATCTCCATTCCTTGGTCTTCCAGACGTTTCTTTTTGTCCACGTAATCCATGCGAGCGAAAAATTCGCCATTATATCCCATTTGAGCGAAAATAGATGCCATTTCCCGGGAGTGACCAAATGGATCGATTTGCCAACCTATTGTCGGTCGTCCACAATCACCAAAGATGTCGTTTAAGTATCTGAAACATAATTGATTGGGAGCTAAGATTTATTGAACATTTATAACAGGACTCACTTCAATCCCAAATTGAATTGATCTATTACACTTTGGTAGTGAACTGTGGCTTCATCGTTCATACTCCAAGCTCCTCCGGCAAATTCCAGTCGTCCTTCTGCTACCAACTTTTTCACAGCTCGTTGAACAGTTGCGTTTTGTTCGGAGTACCATTTTGAAAAGAAGAAAGTTTCCACCTGGATGAAACGCCGCTTTGAGTCCTTCAGGAGCTCCTCCACCACCGTATCCAAAATATATTGCACTCCAGCGTGCTGAATTTTGTTCTGACTTCCATAGTAATACTGATCGACCGTTTTCAGCCAACCGACATCGTCGTGGGAGTGGGGGACCAAATGAACATTGATCATGTTTAATTTCGTGACTGGGCATGCCTACAATCAAAGCACATATTCTAGAATATATAAATATACACCGGGCGCACTTTATACTTAAAAATTGGAAAATCTTTCTTCTAAATCAATAAAGATGAAGATGAAATAATGGCACTGCACTTAAAAGACTGAACATAATTGTTTGTATTTTGTATTTTTGAGCTGACTTCTTTAGAACTTGTTACCTCAATCCCACAGGTAGACCCGGATACCGCAGTAGTCAGTAAAAACAGAGTGATAAAAACCGGTACACTACTGAAATATTCCATTTCGGTGAACGCTTTGCTCCACGGAGGGTTCTTATCGGGGCTGTTGAGTCGAATGAAATGAAACGCGAAACGAGGCAACTCCTTAGACCCCAGCAATGTGCCACTTGAAGCGATAAACCTTGTACTGCGATCGCATTGGCTTGAGTGGGACTATCAAATTAAAATCCATTTAGGAGCTCAAGCGATAACAATTTACAGCGCTGTACACCCTAGATAGAAGGAAAATACACAGTATTGCATTGCGTTCATCGGTTGTTTATACTCATATACAAATAAACATTCATCTGATTTCGCTAAAAAATGCTTATACTTGCTTTCGCGTAAACATGTATTGGAATGAACCTAGGGTTTGGGCTTATCAATTTTCAAAATAAGCATACATATTCGTATTTGTTTATGTTTGGCCACTAGTCAGCGACTTCTGTATTTTGCATTAAAGTTCTTATCTTTTTCGCAATCATTTCAAGTAATTAATTATTCAGATTACGAAAGGAAATCGAATGGCTTTATGAATTTGTACTTAAATAAGTGGTATATAAAGAGCTCGTCTTGTAAACAAGAAACTTTTAATTATTTTTATTACCCACTCTTAAAGACCACATGTG
Source organism: Drosophila kurseongensis (assembly GCA_018153305.1). Classification (NCBI taxonomy): domain Eukaryota; kingdom Metazoa; phylum Arthropoda; class Insecta; order Diptera; family Drosophilidae; genus Drosophila; species Drosophila kurseongensis. The sequence goes on from JAECXX010000210.1 coordinate 17,688,521, forward strand.
TGTTATTTAGCCTGAAGACTTATCATCGCTATACTTATAGAAGTGATGCAAATGCGGTTTCATTTACGAATGATTTTATAATCATTACTCACTCAAAACTTTTAAGAAATTAACAATTCTTGTTAAACTAAATAACAGTTTATATCTGTTTATGCACGCAAAATGTTTAGAAGAATGTGTTAAGATACATGTTTTTATTTCCCAGCATTTTTACTTCACTTGTGCGTGGAGGTCACCTTTTGTGAGGCTAATTGTTGTTATTGAATGTTGAAGATATACAGTTAAACAGGACAACGAATTTAAACTTATTGAAAGGTGCAGGTTTGAAGGTGATTTGTAAACCTCATTTATAAAACTCATATTCAAGTTTATTTATGCCTATTGACTATTTTCCCCTTACAGTTAAAGTAAAATATTTTTTACTTTTATAAGTCTTAAAAAAATTGCGTAAAAAACTAAAACATAAAATATTAGCATAATGTAGTTAGCCTAGTGTAATTAGTCTGCTTCCAAGAATTTTAAAATACTCTTTTAAAATTTGTGTTTCTCTTTTATTTTTTTATATTATCATTTTTAGTTCAATAATTTGAAAGGGAATAACAGATAAAAGCTTTCGTATAAGCTCTCTCGCGTTGCCAGTTCTCGGCAAGATATGTCTTACTAATCAGAACACTTAATTATACCCGTTACTCGTAGAGTAAAAGGGTATATTGTATTCGTGCAAAAGTATGTAACAGGTAGAAGGAAGCGTTTCCGACCCTATAAAGTATATATATTCTTGTTCAGGATCACTAGCCGAGTCGATCTAGCCATGTCCGTCTGTCCGTCTGTCCGTCTGTCTGTCCGTCTGTCTGTCCGTCCGTATGAACGCTGAGATCTCGGAAACTATAAAAGCTAGAAGATTGGCATTTTGCATGCAGATTCTAGGAGTTCCTACGCAGCGCAAGTTTGTTTCAAAAAGGTGCCACGCCCCCTTTAACGCCCCCTTTAACGCCCACAATCGCTTATATACGATTTTAAAAATTATAATATTTCGGAAAAGTAAAAACGCAGTTTTATTGTGTTTATCAATACCTATCGAAATGTAGAAGACATTTTTCAAATCGGACCATTCGTTAAAAAGTTATGCGTGATCAAAGTTTCTATCTCCATCTCCCTCGCACTCCCTTTACCTGAGTAACGGGTATCTGATAGTCGGGGCACCCGACTATAGCGTTCTCTCTTGTTTTTATCTTCAAAAGTATTACTCCATTCACACTTTCCAACAATTTTCTTTTCAGCTCTGTCTTATATAATACTATAAGCCTTTTGGTAAATATTATTTTAATTAGAGTTAATTATGAGTTAAGACTCTTGGTACCTTTAGTTTCCTAACCTACATCTATTTCGAGCTCTTTGAAAAGACCCTAGTTCCCGGTTTATAAGATTAAAAAAAATAATTATTTATCATTACTTATTTTACAGTGGATAGATTTTCTTTGATCTCCTGATCTTGTAACTTTTGTTGAAATAGACGAAATCTTTTACAGAATAACCCAATTTAATCCACCTTATAGACTATAAGTCGTCATACTTTGGTAGGCGATTACTGGGCGACTGCAGTTCGAAGCAGTCGATCCTAACGTTATTACCTCCGGTTTCTGAAGAGTACCACTCAGACCCTTTTAGAGCCTCCGATAGTAACAAGATTAACTTCAATGCTATCTTGAATGCTGAATGGTTTTCAGAAACCAATTAAACACTCCACTAATTTGTACTGTGGAATCGATTAAATGGATCAAGCTAAAGTCACTTCAATAATCTTAAAAGGAATACTTTAGAACGCGCATGTACGACTTTATAAGGCCCTATCAGAATGTTTCATGCGCACTGCCCGGCGATTTCGTACATACCCACTCTCTAGAGTAGAAATATATGTACGAATACTTACTCAATTTCTCGATGTTCGTATGTAAAGGGCAATAAAGAATCATTCTCAAGTAGGTTTCGAGCTGAGTTTTCGTTCTCTGCTTAAGCAGTTCGCATTGAGAAGCCGGTGCGATCGGTTGAGTCTTCGTTCTCATTTCCAAGTCGTTTCTTTTCAGTCTCTGTGTATGTATATGGTACAAAACTGGCAAAGTGTTCGTTGTGAAAACAAAGTAATTGGATGCAAATTCCCTAAACGTAAATAAAGAAAAGTGCCATGTCCGCGAAGACTTCTGTGTGGCTTGCATTCTTTTGCGCCCTTGGCTGTCTAATTCACGATGCCGATCTGCGGAGTATTCAGCAAAAGGCCTCTCAGTGCGGCTATCAGGTAAGTCCATGTTTCCTTTCCTAGAAATGGGAACAATAATGTTGCAAATGCAACATGTTGATAGTTATTCGGCCTAGCAAATACACAAAATTCTTTTAGGCTGATTTTCAAGTGAGAGAATGTAACTGATAAGCGTTTATAATATGTAAATTTTGCCATATACATTTATATGAATATTTATATATGGCAGCAATCTTTATTTTTTTTTCTGTAATTCTGAATAGGTAATAGAAATATGGGCCTAACCATTTTATAAGTAATTTGATTTTTGCACTAAAAGAAAAGAAATAAATATAGCTATTTGTAGTTCAGTGTTTTAGTTTTTGTTTGCAATTTATATATATTTAGGGTCAGATTTCTAAATGCCAATTTCATTTCAGAGCTGCCATCCAACAAAACCGAATATGCTGAACGTGCATCTTGTAGCACACACGCATGATGACGTCGGATGGCTGAAGACCGTGGACCAATATTACTATGGCAGCGAGACGAGGATTCAGAAAGCTGGAGTGCAATATATTATCGATTCGGTTGTGGAGGCTCTGCTGAGAGATCCCGAGAAACGATTCATATATGTCGAATCCGCCTTTTTCTTCAAATGGTGGAAGGAGCAGACCACCAAGGTCCAGGATGCTGTAAAGATGTTGGTGGAACAAGGCAGACTCGAGTTCATTGGCGGGGCTTGGAGTATGAATGATGAGGCGACCACGCACTACCAGAGTGTGATTGATCAATTTTCTTGGGGCTTAAGGTATGTAAGATAACGAGTATATACAACCTCGAATATCAGTAATATATGAATCGTATGGATTAACATTTTAAAATCAGCTATGTTACAAAAGTGCTGACTATTAATATGTTGCTTAATATGACAATCCCTTTTAATTGAGAAATCTAATTGCAGACTTTTGAATGATACCTTTGGAGAGTGTGGACGTCCGCGGGTAGGATGGCAAATAGATCCCTTCGGTCACTCCAGGGAAATGGCTTCCATGTTCGCGCAGATGGGTTTCGATGGAATGTTTTTCGGACGATTGGACTACCAAGACAAGGACGAACGTCTAATGACCAAAAATGCGGAAATGATATGGCACGGATCGGCAAATCTAGGTAGTTAGAACCTTCTCATTAAAACAATCTTTCCATAACTTAGTTCGTATTTTTAGGAGAAGAGGCGGATCTGTTTAGCGGTGCTCTATATAACAATTACCAGGCACCAGATGGATTCTGTTTCGATATTTTATGCAGCGATGCCCCTATAATTGATGGCAAGCACAGTCCCGATAACAATGTTAAAGAGCGCGTAAGAATTGATACCATATGTAGTGTTTTAAGTGTTATGCTTCTGGCATTGGTTGAGCGTTTGTTTTGTCTTTTGTTAATGTCCCCCACCCCATCAGATCGATACGTTTTTGGATTTCGCCAAGACCCAATCCCAATACTACCGCACCAACAATATCATTATCACAATGGGTGGTGATTTCACATACCAGGCTGCCCAAGTCTATTATAAGAACCTCGACAAATTGATACGGTAATTGCATATTGTTTTGTCCTTGCGAAGCTATCTGTTTAAGAAAGCCCCTAAATTCAAAATTGTACTGTCCAACATGTCCTAAAAATGTGCCGTCACTCAAATGAAAGACAACATAATTGAAAAGCCATAAATGCGTGTGACAAACAGGTTGATGCCTTCTTGGAATACGTTACTAAAATGGCCGAACACTATCGCACTCCTAACGTGATACTTACCATGGGTGAGGACTTCCATTACCAAAATGCCGATATGTGGTATAAGAACCTGGATAAGTTGATTAAGTAAGTAGGGGCTTTCCTCAACAGAGTTTAGCGGAACGAAAAGGAAAGGTTACTATATGGTTCCCGTCTTTACCGACTCACAGATATGCCAATGAGCGTCAGGCGAATGGTTCAAATATAAACCTGCTTTACTCGACACCATCGTGTTATCTGAAATCGCTGCACGATGCCGGCATAACATGGCCCACAAAGAGCGATGACTTCTTCCCCTATGCATCCGATCCCCATGCTTACTGGACCGGATATTTCACATCGCGCCCAACTCTAAAGCGATTTGAACGGGATGGTAACCACTTCCTGCAAGTTTGCAAGCAACTAAGTGCTCTGGCCCCCAATAAACCCGAGGAATTTGCTCCTCACTTGACCTTTATGCGCGAAACCCTAGGAATAATGCAGCACCACGATGCCATAACTGGAACGGAAAAGGAAAAGGTTGCTCTGGACTATGCCAAGCGGATGAGCGTTGCCTTCAGAGCCTGTGGTGCCACCACTCGAAATGTGTTGAATCAACTCACAGTGCAATCCAAAGAAAATGTCAAAGATAAAACAGCCAAATATGTCTTTGATTTCAAAACCTGTGCCTTGCTAAATATCACTTCCTGTCCCGTTTCCGAAGTAAATGACAGATTTGCGCTAACGCTTTACAATCCTCTAGCTCATACAATCGGCGAATATGTGAGAATTCCCGTATCAGATCCGAATTACAAAATCATTGATAATAAGGGTATGTTCATAGGATAAGTAAAATAGAGATCCGGTATAAAATAGATCATTATATCTTTCAGGTGTGACTTTAGAAACCCAAGCTGTACCAATCCCTACACCTGTTATTAATATAAAGCACCGAAACTCGACTGCCAAATACGAACTGGTGTTCTTAGCCACCAACATTCCGCCTTTAGGATATCGTACGTATTATATTGAAAAACTGGATACTACTGAAGCCACCGCAAAGACAAGGGCTTCGCCGAAGAGCACTTCAAGTGTGACAGTAATTGGAAATAGTGTAAGTTTATTTCACTGCTAATCTGATATTAAATAATAACGCACATGTTTTATAATTCCAGCATATTAAACTTGGGTTCGACACCAATGGATTCCTATCTGAGGTAACCGCCGACGGTCTAACCAGATTGGTTAGCCAGGAGTTTTTGTTCTACGAAGGTGCTGTTGGAAACAATGCCGAGTTTCTCAATCGATCATCCGGAGCTTACATCTTCCGGCCAAACGAGAACAAGATTCACTTTTCCGCCGACCAAGTTGAAATTGAAGTCTACAAGGGCGATTTGGTCCAGGAAGTGCATCAGAAGTTTAACGATTGGATTAGCCAGGTGGTGCGAGTCTACAACAAGGACTCTTTTGCGGAATTCGAGTGGTTGGTTGGACCGATTCCCATTGATGATGGCATCGGCAAGGAGGTCATTACTCGCTTTAACTCAGACATCGAGTCAGACGGCATTTTCCGCACCGATTCCAATGGTAATGCTTGATGGTTATTAACTATCTTATATAGTTGTTGAACTTATACATTTTTTAACAGGTCGTGAAATGATAAAGCGAAAACTCAACCACCGTGATACGTGGAGCGTGAAGATTAATGAAGAAGTGGCCGGTAATTATTACCCCATTACGACTAAAATAGATCTGGAGGACGATACAGCTCGCATGGCGATCCTTACGGACAGAGCCCAGGGAGGCAGCTCCTTGAAGGATGGATCCTTGGAACTGATGGTACATCGACGCTTGTTGCGTGATGATGCTTTTGGCGTGGGCGAGGCTCTGAATGAAACGGAATTCGGTGATGGTCTGATTGCTCGCGGAAAGCACCATCTCTTCTTTGGACGGTCCACTGACCGCGAAGGTGTCTCCCTCAAAGCGATAGAGCGACTAACCCAACTGGAGAAACTGCTGCCCACATGGAAATTCTTTAGCAACATGGAGGCCTATAGTCCCGACGAATGGCAGACCTCCTTTACAAACACTGTAAGTGGCTAAACTGACCATATACTCTTTAATTGAGTCTAATCTGCCTTTATTTACAGTTCACAGGAATTTCATTGGTTCTGCCAAAACCCGTAAACCTTCTTACCTTGGAACCCTGGCATGAAAACCAACTTCTGGTGCGATTCGAGCATATAATGGAGAACGGAGAGGACGCATCCTACTCCAAGCCCGTGCAGTTCAATGTTAAAAACGTACTGAGTGCTTTCGACATCGAAGGCATCCGGGAAACAACTCTGGATGGAAATGCCTGGTTAGACGAAACTCGAAGATTCCAATTCGCTCCTGATCCCGAAGAAGCGGCATCTAACACATACGGAACATTTTCGGAATCCGCGGAGTCTGTACACCTATTAAGTCCGGTGAAACCCATGCTGGGTGTTAAATATGCAGAGGAAGCTTTGCCAGCAGGTCAATTGGGTGCCCAGAGTAACCGGATTAAGCGCGAAACGAACTCAGATCAAATTAATGCGGACGCAGGACGATCATCAAAGTCGTCGGATGGTGCATATAATTCCTTCAAGGCAGACAGCGATAGTCAGGATTACATTATTGAACTGAGCCCAATGGAGATCCGAACTTTCATTGTTTACTTAAAAACAGCCTAAAGTTCTTATTTATGAAAAGCAACAAACAATGTGTTTAATAAAATTAAATAATATTTAAATGTTTACCTGTTTGACTTCCATAGTATGTATCTGTAGGCGTGCTATTGTTTTTCAGTTTAAGATTGCCAAGTACTTTCCTATAAGTTTGAGCTACAACAATGTAAGCTATTTTGGTGCTTTTGTAAAAGCTTCCTTTAAATCTTTACTAAATCCATGTAGGCGCAACAAAACATTCAGCCTTCATGATTTTACATTAGAATGCCCAACAAAAAGTCTTTTGTTCTTTGGGAAATGCGATGGCCTGTACGCACTTGATTTATTTATTTGAGTTGTCCAAAGTCTTTAGGTTGAAATTGAGGACAGGAAAGATTTTGTGAGATGATCACCCATACTAAAATGTATACTTCCCTTGCTTCAAATGAGAGCAACGGCAGGAATGTATATGCATATATGCCAACTATTTACGTTATATTACAATGAGTATATCAGACCAACTGAATCTAGTGAGGTTCACAGTCACACATAGAAGGTCCTTTGTGGTATTTTAATGCGGATACTATTTAATATTCCTTGTGCCCTTGTTGTGTAAATACGATATTTTCATGCACACATATTTAATTATGCTCGGTCCAAATTAAATTGTAGAACTTGTTAAATATAGAAAAGAGGGGGACATTCCTTGCATATTATAAATTCATTGGCGGTGCAAGGACTGCAGTCATTGTCGAAAAACTAACCAGAAAAGAAATATTTAATAGCGTGACTCGAATATGAGATACCCGGTATTTCCTTACACTTTGCTTTCGGATGTTTTGCGCATTTGCATGATAAATATTCTCCCTTCTACCTCATAAGTAATGGGTACCAAAAGTCCAGTACTATATATATGGGTGTGGATGCTTGTATGTTTACCCTCTCTAATATAAAAAATTCAACTATTAGTTTTGAAGTAGGAAGAAGTAGTAGAATGAGAAAGCGTATTTTAATGAAAAAAGTTGGCAACTTGCAAAGCAAAGGGGCAAGTCGTTTGGTTTCATTTGTTCTATTTCAAGCTTTATAAAATACTTGTTTTCTCATTCGTGGTGCTTTAAGACCCTTGACATATTTGCCTGCCTATAATTTAAATTTGCAGGATTTACTATAGATCAAACAAGCTTAACTATTTCTAGTATAGTATTAGTTAAAAGGTTGAGAGGAATTCCAGTCTCGTTATGGCCATCAAAAGTAGGTCTATGCCAAAAAAATATTGCATGCTGACAAATTAGGTGTTCCCCATTAAAATAAGTGAAAACCTCCATTCGATTATTTTCTAAGAAACATTTGTAAAATTTTATTTATTTTCATTTTTGCGTATACGATCTCGCTTTACATTCATATAAACTAATTTCTATAAAGTTGTCTATTCCGATTATAATATAATATATTGCCTTTCACATTACATTAATTCAGATAAGTGCATGTCTTGTATATATATAAATATACCTATTATTTTGTAATAAAAGCTTCGAATTTATTTGCACGTCTTTTCAGCTCTTGTATTAGCCTATTTGTGGTTGATTGTGAACTTTATAGGATTCTAGAATGCGTACATAATTTTACAATCGATCTAAACGCATCTACTACGCATTTGTGTACATATATATTATTGCATAACGCATTAACAGAAGCGTACGCATGCTATCCAATCTTAAAGGCACATTTTGTTTTATGATATATATAATTTTGTTGATTTTGGTCTGTTTGGTTTCTATTATAGTATTGTATACTTATACAGAGTCTAAGTGGTCCCAATCGGTGCGGGCCCAGTTCGGTAACTCCGTTTCATACTCCCATCCAGGGCCCTATAAAAGAAAATTTAGTTGATAAAATCATTATTTCCCACTCAAAAATCAAATACAAACCTTGTACTTCCATGCGTGCAGATACATTATAAGGTCCTTTGATTTGGGATCACGATAATGCACTTTGCACTCATAGCAATGCTCATCTACTGTGACCTTGTTCACATTGCATCCACCTCCACTCACAGGACTCTCCATTGAATCCAAAAGAGCAGAGGCAATTTCCGGGGAAGACTTCTGTGCAGTAACTGGATACTCTTTGACTACATTGGTGCGTTCCACAATTTTACCACCAAGTTCCGGCTGCTGGGCTTCAGGACATGGAGGTGTGGTTTCCCGTGAATTAACGCCCCCATCATCATCGCTGTGATGAACGACTGAAAATGTCATAAGATACAATATTAGTAAGTCAAAATAGAAAATATATGTCTACCCACCGGAAGTGTGCTCACTGCTGAGACTTTCTCGATCTGCTTCGTCCTTGGTGGTCTTAAACATTGAAATATCGGAATCACAATCAATGCCCAGCCAGTTCTCAGCATTGTGTATATTTATGAGATCTCGTATAAGCTCATCGTCTGACTTTCCACCAATATCCCCAGATCGTCCCTTCAAAGGACCGAAGACTTCGTGATTGTAGAGTGGATCGTTTAGAATAGGATAACCTTTGGGGAGTATCTCTTCTATTTAGTATCAGGTTTAGGGGACAAAGACTTCAAGTACCTCTTACCTAAGTATTGCAAGTGTACTCTTATCTGATGCATTCGACCAGTAAGTGGTTTACAGAGTACCACACTAGTTGTGCCGTTTTGGGAGAGCTTTTGGAAAGTCGTCGTACAATCTTTGCCCTTAGGAGATACTTTGCACACGCCAATCTTGTAGCTGACTACTTCAATGGGCTCCTTACACTCCACGATGCCTCTGTAAGATAATAATTGTTGCTAACTAGATTTACACGGTTTCAAATTTAACTTACTCTGGAAAAACACCCTCGACCCGACAGATATATTCCTTTTCAACCTGCCTGTTGCGAATCTGCTGCTCCATTTGTCGCGCCTTCTTTGGACTACGTCCAAATAACAAAAGACCTGATGTCAACCGATCAAGTCGGTGAATTGTACGTAGGTTCTTGAGGTTAAACTCCTTTGCAAGGATGAAGACTACAGTGTTGTGCCTATAACGTCCACATGGGTGTACCTGTAAAAAGGGCATCGCAAGAAATACTTAGGGAACTTGAACTACAGTATGCATTGAAAATGACGTATACAGATGTTGCGGAAGTAGGTTTTTGACAGTGATAACATTAAAATACAGACTCAAGTATAAGTATTCAACTATTTCTGTGTAAAATGTGTAACATGGCGGTCGTTTAAGCCACTTACAGGTATCGATGCTGGCTTATTTACAACTACAATGTCCTCATCCATATGCACAATTTTAATTGGTTGACAAGTCACAGGAACTTCGTGTCTGTAAAGATAGCCATGAAACTCGGGTTAGTTTGATATTTCATCTCCATCGGTTGTTTCACTAGAGATCGGTAAGGTTACTAAGGTATGCCACACGGATAACCTACTTTAATCCGACCTACACCTTTTCTCATGGACAATTGAAGCTATATTTTTATGATTTTTCTTGATTTTATACAAATAATAATAAGCATTTTGAATTCTTTTATCTTAAGGTCAATAATAAAGAAGAGGAAGTTCTACACTCGTCTTACATCATTTGGGTTATTTATGATTTGTGAGTTTAGTGAACCCCTATTAACTTTATTATTACAAAATCAATTAAAACAACTGAAACTTAACTTGCGCAAGTTGTTAAGAAGATGATTTTGTGGAGTCATGTGCGCAATTATAATCTATGGATTGTCATTTGTTATTGATGATGCTGGGACAGTACAAGGTCAAATCCCAATGGCAGTAAGGCCACCATTTATTTTGCTATGCACTGGCATGCTGCGAGCGTTAGTTGGCTTTATTGGATGGAAAACACATATATGTAAAATAAGCTGAATATGAAGAAATTACACGGAACACAATTGCAACCACTCGAAATTGGTTTCGGCCAATGTGTGTACTTTTTACAAAGGAATGAAGCATTTTGATTAAATTACCTGTGAACAATATTAGCGAGCAGATCATTGTGTTTCAGCCGATAGTCAATGGGTACTTTCTCGAAGTTCACTGTCAACGTGCCTGTTTGAATGCATCGCTCGTATTCCTCGGCAGGATGAGCTCGGAACTCACGGGAGAATATATCCAATATCTTTTCGCCCACCCAGCGGCCCTTCGTGAAGGTTGTGAATGTGAAGTAGTATGGGTATACCTTGCGAAGACCTGTTTATAAAATTATTATTTACAACATTTCAACTTGCTTAACCTCAATAGCTCACCGTTCTCCATATAGTAGGAGGTTTCTTGATACCTTTCGTCTGTAAATCCGGGTCTCTTTGCCTTCAATGCTTTTGTCTCGAGTTTTGCCTTGAGAAAAAGAACATTACTTTGGATTATATCTACGATTAAATTACCTTTATGATTAAGAGTAATTTATCAAAAACTTATAAAATAAAATGTTTGCAAATGACTTTCACTTACTTTTTTTAGTTCCTTTATTTGATCATTATCATCCGTTTTCCGCTTTTCTGGTATCTTAATTTTAAGATCGGAGTCCCTTGGAGAAGTAGTCTGTCAGGTACATAAATAAAACAAGAATTTCTTTTAAAAAGTATTTAACTTGGCCTTAGCTACTTAATCTGATCAACCGCAATTTACCCCGAAATCTATTTTCACCTTCTCCTTCTTTTCAGGGATTATGTTGTTTATACTTCCCCCATTTATCATTGGCAGGCCATTTGGGTCAAAGTGAGATGCTCTTGGCGGGCAAGTCAGCATGACTTAGGTTACATTATGCTTTATATTACGTAAGTTCATACAGATACCGAAATATTGTTCTAAGAACACATATATTTATAAACAGTTGGGGATATGTTCTTGGCTTCGACGCTTATATGTCTGGTGCCTTCACAGAGCTACTATTGGCTGACGTTTGTCTTTCATGCGCGGTACTCGGAGGTAAGGGAGTATATGGTTTTATTTTAGATGGATGTAACAACGACTAGGAATCTTAATGGATCTGGGTTAAATATGTAGAAAGTAACTAGTGTGGGAAATATTTAGATTTCGAGATGTTAAGTTAAGAATAATAAATCATTGGTCAAGACATTTCTGGTTTAGTGAAATATGTTGGGTAAATTTAAGATCATGGGCCAAGTGTATTTCATTGCGTATATATCCGAAATATTCTATAGATCTTTATATAATATTACTACTTAATGCCTTTGCAGAGCTATTGAGCATATAAAAAAATTTAAAAGCCTCAGTGATTAAATTTGGAAACTATTCTTCGGCAGCTATTGGCCTTTTGAACATCCAATTTAAATAAAAAGCCCCCAAAAGGGGGGAACCGGTCTCAAGTACCCGGTATCGGCTAGTCGTATTACTCCATTATGGCGATCCTCTGTTCGTTGCTTTCCTTGGCAATGCGCCCAACGCGTGATGGAAACATGTTGCATGCCCAAAAAGTCGCGCGGGAGAGCTACGGACCACGGGAGATACCATTAGATGAGATGCCGTCCGGCACATCTTCGACCCACAGCAAAATCCCCCAAGTTACAATGGGTCTAAAACGCGTGGATACACATATGCATATGACCGTGTACGTATTTGAAAAAGTCTCAACCTAGAACAATGCACAGAAGATACACTCGAAATATATGAATACGTTTTAAATTTAGATCATTATGAACAGCCGAATATATGCTAGCGCTGCTGTACTAACCCAAAATACACCTCAAACCATCGTGAAAGCTAACTGCAAGTATTTTTGGCCATGTTTATGAAACCTAATATACTATGTTTGCTCTTTAAACTTTTATTTTTCGGAATCATAACATGTCAAAAATTTGTTTTGGCTTAGCTTGAGTTTCAAACGTATCAAAAAATGAAAATTATTCTTCTAATTCAATGAACAATCAAAAGTTTAAGATTATATTAAAAAATTTATTAACGCAGAAATAATTATTCAGAAGTAATCTTCATATCCTAAGAAATGAAATATTGAAGTGTCGAAAATCATTTCTTAATTTTGTTAGGTTTTAGAACATTTTACTAAAGATTATCTTGTATTCCGTTTACAATAAAGTACACAACAAACGATCCCGATCCGCCAATTTAAGTGTTTGTGTTCATCTCTCACCATGTAATTGCCACTTTTGATTGCACGGATGGAGAAGATTAACTTAAGATGCGACTAGCAGATAATTGTATATTTTTGTTTAATTTTGTAGTAAACACCTGCTGGCAACGAGTTTGAGTTTATACAAGGAAACCAAAGTGATACATAAACACGTCAGTAGTAAATATTGGTTAAGACTACATTAGTGCATGTTCTCCACTGAAAATAAATCAGTTTTGATTGACGTATAATTTATAACAAATCAACTAATTTGGTTTATGGTCTTCCCCCTCCAACGCTCCAAGTAAAATATTCCCCCTTTTGTTTTCACATTAAAAAAGAATTCCGACTATGGTCTCCCCGAAATTGTGGTTCCAAAATTAGTTCCGTCAGATTTTATCGGCCAAAAAATGCGTTTGTGTTGCCCAATTACCGGTGATGATTTCCATTGAACACAAATGAATGAAGACCTCCTACACGCTTTTTGCGTCTACTCATCCATGAGAGCTGAGTATAAACGAAGATGATCAATTAATTGAATCATTCAACAGCGGAGACCTGTTGCCAGCGATCTTGGCGTACGGCGGCCCCATCCCACATGGCACTCTCATATCGCTAATGTATTATAAGTTCTATATATATAGGTAGACATCTGCATATATTCATGAGCATCTGTATGTGCATAATGCATATCCAATTTTCCTCGATCGCGATGAGCTCGGAGTATATTGGTTTTCCCAAAGCGATCAGAAAATACGCTTGCCTACATCTATATCATATTGTTTCGAAAATGTTTGCTAAAACCCCAGATTCCGGTTCATATTGGTTGCATTTTCAAGGTGACTCCGAGGTATTTCTTTGTCGGGAAAATTTCATGCGAAATATCTTTTTTCCTTTTGATATAGTTTTAAAGCGAATGGCGATGCCGTCTGCGTGGTGATAGAAAACTGTGTCTCATCTAGCACCCGGTTTATATTTATGAGTCCGCCCACCCGAAGGCTGTTCATGGAGAAGAAAACAGGGGGCGAAGTACAAATCGCGGTCGGCACGCTTTTATCGCCAGCACACCAATATGTTGCGCAAGGTGCGAGGAGGAGCAGACCGGCGAATGTCAGCCGGAAGACTGGAAGACTACACGTGACCACTGCCCACGGTTTTATTAATTATCAGTTTTCAAGAGCACTCATTATTAAGTGTTAGTTTCGCCTGTTGTTATTTGTACCGGCACTGTAAATATGGAATTCTTCTTCATAATTAATTTCCAACCGTTTACGTTTTTGGTTTCTTGATATATGTAGTTCATACAAGTTTTAAACTATATGCTTCTTTTTTGTAAACAAAACATTTTTTCTGATTCATAATCACGTCATTCGCATAAATAATGGTCTTAAGATACCTCGATCTTAAAAGAGAAAAAAGAACTGGGACAAGGGAAAGCAATTAGCGCTACAAATTTTTAAGTTTCGGAATATTCGATTTTCCATTGGAATCTATAAAAATATATTTAAGTACATTTTTTGCTTACAAAAGTTTGTTATTATTAATTCCGGATTAATATTGTTAAAAAGTTATACATCATCATAGCTAATTTTTATGTAATCAAAATAATCATAATAATCTCTAAATAATAGATCTTTTAAAGGAAAATGAATTTGTAATTGTAAGTTTAATTTGCCTATAGTTGGAGAAATATATTATATCCTATTATTTGACTCCCAATATTTGAATAAAATCACTTTTATTTCCAGCAATAACTATATAAACACATTTTAAGCTCTCAAATTGTAATGAAAATATTTTCTGAACCGACTGGAGATTCTTACACAATCAAAGAATTGCGGCGGGGTATTTGTGTTTGCAATTAAAATATCTACGCGATTTATATCGGCTCGAACTGTATAAACTTAAGCCAGTTTGAGACTGAGAAAACTAGATTGCAGTTAGTAAGTAGGTTCATTCCAAGTACGGCAAGTGGTTGACGAATGCATTCGGCACTGGACAAGTGGAGGATTTTAGACGAGCAGGTTGCAGGAATGGTCCAGTGACATTCTATTCAAGTTGTCCCCTAACGGCTTTTCTTGCCTACTTAGCCATAGTTGATACGATTATCCCGTTTTTCACAAAATGAAGATCATACTCAGAAATTCTATACACCTTGCATCCGCAACAGGGGCTAACGCAGAAACTTTCAAGGGGGTATTTGGTTGGGTAATATGATTTATTATTAAACATTATTTTTATTTCTTCCATCTGTTAAGGACTGATGATTGTGGGTACCCCTCAGGTGGATTGCTTTTAATTGCTAGGTGTACATTTTGTTTACATCACAAACGTAAACAAATTGCTGTAGTAGATTTCAACAAATATTTCGGGGTAATTTTAACCCCTTGAACCCCCTGAAACGTGGGCAAACGTGTGCTGTTGTTATTGTGCCTTGGATGCAACTTACTTGATTTTCATGGTCATACGCTTGCAAGTGCAAAGTTATAGACATTGCGATGTGTAAATTACCTATGTGCATTAAACAATGGAAAACATCTCGAAACTGCTACTAGCATGTTTGGAGTAAGGCTATAAGCGAAACCTTGACCAACTCAGCCGGCTGCCCGCTCACCATTTGGCTTATGAAATCATCGGGTTTCAAAAGATAGCCACAGAGGCACTGCAAACAGCAGCTAAGTAGTATATAATAAGGCAGCTTAAGCGATGCGGAAAATCTGAAAGCCAAAGCTTCATGTTCACATCGAAAATGTAACTATCCCCCAAAAAACAAACACCGATTGAGAAGATTTTTATTGTTAAATAATGCAGACCGTTAAAGAGCATGTTGAGCAAACGCTCGACAAGAAACTTTCAAATGTGAAACAATTTGTTATTAATTTTGACATCGCCGTCGCTATAAATTGAGCAACACCTTGTTATGGAGTAACATCAACCATTGTGGACCAATTAGTGGCGGTTAGGTTTTTATTTGTTCACTTGCGGGATTGCATTTTAATAACGTATTACTGAGTATAAATCGAACTGTGTAAAACTGTGTTGACAAATTCTCAAGGGGAAAATGGGTTTTCCCGATCAATATATTTAAGAAAGTAAAGTATATATAATGATTCTAGCCTCTAAGTCACTTTCCAGAATTAGAGTTGCTAAATTAAAATGTCCATATATAGAGCAACTGCTCTAAGATCATAGGTCCATTATATCTAAACTCGACCATTAATCAGTGATTATTGGACTTGGTTATTAATGTGTTAATTGGAAAAATAGCTTCTTTTCTATTATCAGTAAGCAAACATTTTTCCATTGTTCAACGGCTTTGAAGTTAATAAATAAATTAATAAAGTTATTTTTCTATAAAACCGCAAAATTGATTATTATTAATTATTGTAAAATATACAAATGTTAAAAACAAGAAAAAAAGGAAATACCTCTCTGCCATTTTTTTGATTTCTATCAAATATTGGTTTGCGTAAGTCGTTTAAAATTCGACCTCCCCCTTTTTGTAGAACAGAGAATTTACAAATAATTCGAAATGGCTGTCTAAATTGTCTTCTAAAAGCAATTGGATTTTCTTGATTTTTATACCCTTGCAGAGGGTATTATAATTTTGGTCAAAAGTGTGCAACGCAGTGAAGGAGACATCTCCGACCCTATAAAGTATATATATTCTTGATCAGGATCACCTCCTGAGTTGATATAGCCATGTCCGTCTGTCCGTCTGTCCGTCTGTCCGTCTGTCTGTCCGTCTGTCCGTCTGTCTGTTTCTACGCAAACTAGTCTCTCAGTTTTAAAGCTATCGAATTGAAACTTTGCACACACCCTTCTTTCCTTTGCACGCAGTATATAAGTCGGAACGGCCGGGATCGGACAACTATATCCTATAGCTGCCATATAACTGATTGATCGGAAATGCCATAACTTTGGTGTTTGTTAAGTTAAGAAGTTGGGATTTTTATGGGTTTTATATTTGGCCAATCAATCCGACCTACCAAGTTTCATAAGGATCGGCCGACTATATCTTATAGCTGCCATATAACTGATTGATCGGAAATGCCATAACTTTGGTGTTTGTAAAGTTAGGAAGTTGGGATTTTTTATGGGTTTTATATTTGGCCAATCAATATGACCTACCAAATTTCATAAGGATCGGCCGACTATATCCTATAGCCGCCATATTACTGATTGATCGGAAATGCCATAACTTTGGTGATTGTAAAGTTAGGAAGTTGGGATTTTTTATGAGTGTTAAGAATGCATCATATGAATAATTTTGGAGAATATAATTTACAGAATATTCTGCAAGGGTATTTCAACTTCGGCTCCGCCCGAAGTTAGCTTTCCTTTCTTGTTTTTTAATTCAATTCGTAATTAATAGACTCAAATGAATCCCTCAGTGTGTCTACAGACGTCAACAAAGTGCCAGCCCTCGTTCAAGTGCGAATAGTACCTATCATTACGAGTAGTTAGCAAACTGAAGCTCACCTTTTTATTAATCGGCACCTCGGCACTTGGCAAGACCTGGATGGCTGAGAGCGGAGGCGCCTGGTTCCTCAGCCCGACGACGCTGCTCAGGTTGAGATTGATGGACGACAGGTGATTCAGTTCCTGGTGGGGCAGGCAGTTGAGGTTGAGTGGCTGGACCATGGAGCAGGCGGAGGGAGCTGCCCGCTGGGCCATCTGCACTGGCACCTGGACGGGAACCTGCTGGGCCGGTTGCTGCTGTGCCAGGTGGCCATGCCCATGGCCAGGTGCTCCTCCGGTGGCCGCCAGTAGTGATTGCTGGGCCGCCGAAGTCAGGGGAACTCCTCCAAAGGCCGTATGACCTCCACCAGCGGCTGGTGCATAGTAGGCTCCCACTCCCAGCGGCAATGAGGAGAACATGGCGGAGTGCATCAAGTGGGACTGCGAGGCCAGGGCGTTCTGGTTCAGCTGGCCGGCATTGAGGAGCTGGGGAGCCAGGTGGTTATACGGCGATCCCATATGGAAGTGGGCAGCTCCGGGAGCGGCACTCGGATGCAGGGCGGGCTGCTGGTAGTTTGCCGGAGGAGCTGCCGCCGTATTGGGCGACAGTTGCTGCTGCATCTGCGGCTGGGCTGCGAAGATCCCTCCCACCGAGGCGGCCCCCATCTTGTCCAGAAACGGCGACTGCATCTGCAGCATCTTCTGCTGGTGCTGCTGGGCGGCCAGGGACCAGGGCAAATACCAGGCACACGGGGCCGGGGAATTCTGCATTGTTTTGGCGCTCTTTTGGTATTTCACTTTCTTTCAAGACGAAACTGCAGATTGGATTGGGATTGGGTTTTGTTTGAAAATTACATTAATGACATTAATGGTTGGGCAACAAAACTACGCGGACGCACAGATACTGATTTATTCCCGGGTAATACGATCATTTGTTTATATTCATTGCGCAGTAAAATTTCGAGTCCATACTATGCCATTAAAGCTTTTAAGGCCAATTACAAATCTATGTGTACGTGTTTATAAATTGTCTTGGCTTTAGATATATAGATGCTGCTTCGACTGTTTTATTTGAAAATATAAACCGATTTTAAGGTTGTATAACGTGAATTAAAAATCTAAACAAAATGATTATTTATTTTTTTTTAGTGTTTATGAACACCTATACCTTTATGTGGAAACGTGTGTATAAATGCTGGATATTAGCTCCGGCCCATGCGTTAATTTGTGGTTTCTATTAGCAGATTGCCGTTAACAAATTCCCCATCGCACACAAAAAGTCGGAACAATATGTTGATTAGTTTTGCACTGCATTAGCTTTGTCTACAAGGCGATCATGGGCGTGGTAATGTCTTTAAATATAATACTTTTACTGGCTATTAGGGGTGAACGATTCAGCTGTCGATATCAACTAAGAGTTCTTGATTTGTATTCCAAATGGAAGCCGAACGATTACTGGAACTTTGAAACACACATTTAGAATACATGCTGGGGCCATCTGCTTTTTTCGACTCTAATTGCAAGAGACAAAGTAATGTGGGTCTAATATATCCTCTAAAATACGTATAAACCTATTTTCTGACGTCTACATGCGTCTGTCAGTTTTTGGCCAAGAAGAAACGAGTATGCGTGCTCAAATGAATGTGTAACGAAAAATAATACGTATACAGCACAAAGCATTAAGATATCGGCTCACGATATAATTTTCAGAAACCATCAAAAACAGGTATATACAGACGAGATAAATGTGCCTTACCACCAACTGAGACAAATGGCACAAATGCGCACGTGTAAACATTTTTATTTACGCTAGGAGCTTGTGCTAAAATAAGTTTCGTGTATTACTGGGTCTGCTCGGTTTCGACAAGATACCAGAAAATTGTTCAAAATTTTCAGTTCCTTAATACGCAAGAATGTACATAAGCACACAGATATAGCCACACTCATTTTTGTCATCACTCTTCTTTTGTCTTAGTTCCATTTTATCAACAACAATTGTGTATCTTGCGAGTGGTTTTAGTACATTTTTCAAACCAAATTCTTGCATAACTGTATTATGTAGACAATGGGTAGAAAGAATTTTTTTAAATAAAATGAACATATATACACGCGTGTGAACGTTCATGTGGAAGTCCCCAGATCTCAAAATCAGCAGGATGACAATAGATCATGGGCTTAAGAGCAAGAACAAAATTTAGTGGGAGCTACCTTCTATATTTAAAAGAAAATATATATGTCAGCGTGTGCGCTAGCATAAGGTGACGGATCAAAGTAAATACAATTTCGAACTGCTAGTAAAAATAATGAAACGGCTTGAAGAATTTCATGGACCACAACACAGAATTATTAATGTAGCGTTTTGTGTGCCGATGGATAATGCTATTAGTTTTTATATTCCTGCGAGCAAGCGTATAATGCGTTGTCTATGTAGCGATCAATGTTTCTATAAAAGCATATGCCTAATATTATTTAATCTTAAAAAGTTGCCTGAAACATTTTATTCCAGCCGCTAAAGTGCCAATAAAATAGTTTGTGATGAAAAACCGCTATATAGAATGTCATTATATTGAATGGCGCGGTTATGGCAAATTATCGTTTCAATTATGTGAATGTTTTGTCATCTGCCCATCTTAGACTATAAAAATGTCGGGGCTTTTGATCATTTGAAACACATTGATGTTATATAGTTGTTCGAGTCAAATTAAAGAAAAAAAATATTTTAAAATATTTTTCTTGTGTGAAGGCAGGCATATCACATTATTAGGTTTCGCCAAATATTAAAACCGTCACTTTCACATTGATTGGTTTTTCTTATTGTTTTTAATATTTTCAATAATTTTATCAAAGTAAATAATGGTTATTTAAATGTTCTTTGATGTAGGAGAACCAATTGTAAGCCGTTAAACTAGGGGAATCACTCGCGAATGTATTTTGAAATGGTGCACGTTTTGATACCTTTCCGACGATGGCATTCACGTTCACGCGGCAGCATCTGCACTGGCCAAATCCAAAACACCGAATGAAAACTTGGCGCAAACGAAAACAAACGTAAGTTGCCGTTCGCAGTCGTGGTGAATTTCCCGTGTGCACAGTGGGCCAGTGGATCCGCATTTCGTCAAAAAATGAATGGACCTTGAGGTTCTGTTGGAGCCAAAGAGAATGTCGAAACATTTTTAATGATTTCACAAAGAAGACTAATTTTTAAATATTTAACAAGAAGATACAAATATACAATATTGTTTTGTGACCATATAAATGCTTTCGTCAAACTGCAAACTATCTTGAAAATGATTTTAAAGTGTATTTTCTGTCTACAACTATTTTTATTTTTAGTGCATTTATATGTTCATTAATTTTTTAGACGGTAGAAATGTTTAATTCTTGTACATTGCATCTTCTTTCCCACTGTAGAGTGGTGGAATGGTTGTCGGTCTCGATATTTTCAAATTAGCTTGACGCAACGGATTTTATGTTGTATGCCGAAATAGGTTCTATCCGTTTATTTTGAATTTGTATGTAATTTAAATCTCGAATTGTTCTGAAGCGCGATAATTATTTATTCTAAGGGAAAAAAAGACTATCAGCAAAATAAAAATTAGAAATGTTAATTGATAAGAGATACAATTTCAAGTTGGTATATTTCAGTGAGCTGTCCCAATTAAAATCAACTTAACTATGTGTCGCTTACTAAAAACCAGTTGCCGTAGTTAACTGATTACTTGATTTTTTTGTTGTTTTGTTTCAAAACATTTGAAAGTTTAAAATTCACCAATTCCATACAACATGATCGCATCGAACCAAGACGTCAAATGTTTATTTGCGTTTACCTGGAATAAAATAAGTCAAACAAAAAGGTTGCTTGTTGTTTGAACACCTTATTTTCTGTTGATACAAGTTGCATCGAATATGTAAGTGCAACATTCATGCTTGCAACATATTTGAATATGACTTCATTAGTATTTTCGTAGGATAAGGTTTTTTTTACGACTCATATAAATAGTACAAAAATCTGTAATCTTGCTTTTCTAGCCCACCATATTTAATGCTTTAACTCTTTCATCGGAATTGAAATTGGATAGGATTTCTTCGAAAATAACTAATTCGTTAATGGATAATTGAATTTCGCGGGATTGCTTAGGGCGCGCTTGAATTGTTATATCAATTTACTGATGCATGCAAAACCACAGGGACCATTTGACACACTTTCTCCTCACAAATTGTAAGTGTCCACTCGCACACCCACATTTACTCATATCAATTCGACTTTATCACTGGACTAAGCTTATGCTTGAAGCATTTTCATATTTTAAATCAAGCTTCAAGTCTTGCAACCACAACCTTCTAATATTCGTTGCACTAAATAAATGTACAATAGCATATATATAAAAATATGTAAATACATGCCAACATGTAGGTTTGAAAAACAATGAGTTCGCCTTTTCTGATTGACACAGTTAAAAAGAATAAAATGTCATTAACGCTGTTGCCTTGTTTACAGTCTTTCAATGTGAGACAAAAAGTAAAAACTTCCGATTGAAAGAAAAAAGAAATTCATAACGAGCCGCTTATACTTATGGTAGATGATAATACCCACACGTACAACATTTTTTCAAAAAGAAATACGCCTTACAGGCCTATTTAAAAAAAAAAATTCGGACCAATTTGAATTCGACCTTTAATACATTATTAAATATCTTTCACATGATACTCCGCATTTGGTTGATCTGACATTTGATGGTAAAAGCGTTTTTTAAACAACAAATTGTTAAATGCCACTAAACACGTAAGATCAAAAATTCAGAACTTCACCAATTTAGTTGCGACATGAAATTGACAACATAATCTTTCTATATTATTTATTCATTTAAAAGTGCCATTAAAATTAGCTTGCTTAGGTAGTAAATAAAGTTTACTACGAAAATTATAATAATATAGTATACATTAATTATATTTCTAACATTATTTGCTTTATAATCTAGTCTTACCTTTGAACTATCATATGAATCTTGAATCTCAATACATCGCGTGGGTACTCAAAAACCTACAAAAAAAGTTGTAGTATCTTAAATCGAGAAACTAAAAGTGTGTATTGCTACCAAATACAACATCCCTTGATAGTCCATGACAGTGACATAAATTTTTTCGAATTTTACCAATTAGCCAAGACCGCAGCTTTTCGTTTTTACTGCCAAAACTGAAAGCATTATGTTGATAAAATTTGGGCTGAGGCTCCTGGAATTGCGTGTTCGACTGCGTGACTTTTTTTCGTAGCTCACCCACTTTCACCCGAGCTATCCAGACGTTATAGGTACAGGTATAGGTGTAGTATCGTATGGAGGTCTCCTTGAAACGCTGTTGGTCACGAAAGCGAACAACAAAGAAAAGGCTTGCCCGTCATTTAAGGCAACATTTAATGGCCACTGGCTATAAGGCTATAAGGCTATAAGGCTCATCCTGAATAAACAGGGGATGGTGTGGTTGCGGTGGGTGCGTGTGTATGGGAGCTGAAGTTGACGTTCGTTTGTGAAAACGAAGAAAGTGATTAAATCAGCACGATATTTTGTAGGTGTGCGCGAGCTCACCCATTTAATTTCTCCCCTGCACTGGTGTGTGTGTGTGCTAGGACATGTAGGTGTGCACACCCACATTGGGCTACTGTTCTAAATTGACTTTTCGCCTGGACAAAAACTAAAAATGACGACATCACGTTTTTTTTCGTAGAAAAGCTTTGCCTCTAAACATGCCCATCAAAACCGCGTGTTTATAAACAACACAGATCTAATACCAACATATATAGTATGTGCGAGGTATATATAGAAAGGTGGGCCTTGCCTCATATTACACTCCCACATGCATGTTCGCACATATGTATGCAGTTACCAAATATATGAACACGTTAATGTAATTAAACCTTTAGGCCACCAAAGGCTGGATTAAAAGTAACTCCGGTCATTTATTATTCGCGATATGGCTAAGCAGTTATGAATCAACTTCTTTATGGCTTTAACTTATCGAGATTTTTTCAATTCGTTTTTTTGACTACCAGTCTTTTTTTACTTGGGGATTTGATTTACTACGTATATATAAATTACAAAAATTCAATGTAATCAACGTCCTACTCAAGCAGCGTTAATGCCTAGAAAAATTGAAAATGTTTTTGGAAAATCAATTAAAACAATTTTTATTAGCAAAAAAGAAAGATATTTTCATTTTACTTTTTCTTAACCTTTATCGAAGAGAAGGCTATTGACTTAAATCTCCTTTTGGATAGATATTAGAGACCAAAGTATCTTGATAATTAGGATTACCCAGTTTAGGATTATATCCAGAAGGTATAAATGGATAGGTAAATGATGGGAAGCTCCTTAGTGCTCGATCACCTAGTTTATCGAGTACATCGCCAGATATTTGGAATTTTTAATCAGCTCAAGCAGTGATTTTCTTGTTTTTGGTAACCCAATCCTAAGGCAAACCCTGCGTTCTTGCCTTAATTTCATTAATTAATAACTCATCCAGGAATTTCTGCAGGTGCACCGGTAGCTCCTTTGGAGGATGAATGTAGTACCACGATCATCCTGTTGTAGGGAAATTGTCTAGCCGATGCTAGCGGCATATATGTAGGTGTTCATGAGGCTGAACGAGATATATTGGTTCAGTTCTTTAATTGTGGGATCTCTATCGAGTAACTTGGAGAAGGGCTTCTTTAAGAAGGCACTCTGTTTTGAGTAGTAAGAGAACTCCCTGTAGGGATCCTCGAAGCCATTGATGGCCATATTTCTGATACGATCCCATAGCGACCATAACCATGGACAGACCATACCAACTAGCCAGCTGTAGTCGTTGGTGAAACCGAGGTTCGTCAAAATTGCACCGTGGTTATACAACTGACTTTCTATGGGCAGATCGTACATACCAATTTTTTCCTTGGCATTATAACTCGACACATCCGTCATCTCTGTAACGATTTTGCTATTGGTAACCTCTTTACCTGATGACACAATATGGCGTTTGGGTGGGTTTTCAGAGGATATTTTGTGCCGAGTAGGCTTGGCCCCCAAAACTTCCCCGTCTACCACACTGTTTAATTATACTTTGCATTGCATTTTTATCTGCATTTTGTCATCTACTTATTTGTACGTAAATGTATTATATCTAAATTTGAGATATTGTATTTCTATTATATTATAATTGCACATATAATTTGAATTTATTCTTAAAGTATTTTTTAAGATCACTCCTGTTATACCTGTAACTCGAGTAAAATATCGGTATATATTTATTCGAAATTATTTATTCTATCGACAGACCAACCATTTTTGAAATTGTAAAATTGCTTAACAAGTTATAAATAAACAAAGTTTAGGTAAATATTCCTTACCGGAAAATGGCACCTCGTCCTTTTTGCTTACCGCGCCAATGTAATTGCAAGTGGCGCCATTTCCTGTTGTTATATTTTTTTAATTGGTTAACAGAGTAACGAGTATCGTGGCAATAGACTATAATGTTCTATTTGTTTTTTTTATTTATCACACTTAATTAAAATTTGACAAGAACTGATTTACTAAGATATTTATTACTTATATTAAAGTCTGTTAACTATTCCGTCTGCTGTAAAACGAATATTTTAAAGGCTATTAAGAAATTAAGGTGAAAAAACAAATTTTCTATTAAATACTTTTTTGAAATTATTTTTTTCGTATTTGTCATATTCATAAGAAGACTTACAGAAGAAAACTTTGGGGAAAGTTTTATCCAGACGCCATTAGAATAAATAATTTTTTAGATTGAATTATTTAATTACTGTATATTCAGGTTGATATGAAAATCCTTATATTAATTATGAATATAAACCAATTAAAATACTATACAATTTTGTATATTAAGTAACGAAGAAACGTTATTTTTAAGTAAGTGTAGTTTTGGGAAATTTTGTTCTTTTGGTATTCATTTTTAATTTTCTGGACCACGGAATTTAATCGGTCGATTTCAGGAATTCATGTTAAAGATGATTTTATGAATAAAAGCGTATCGATGGACTTCAAAAATAAAAAAAGGTTTTCGAAGTATCTGAAGCTTTAATTTTTTAAATTTGTTTTGTCTGAATCGATTTGTAGAAGTTCGATGTATGAGTTCGTTCAGTCCGAGTTCGACTGCCCCTAATGTGACTCAAAAATTAGTTCCATGTTCGCGAGTCACTGGTTCGCGTGCCTATCGATAGACAATGTTTTGGTCTTGTTTGTTTTCGGCATAAAAACATATTTTTCATGCGGATTTTAGGACAAATAAAAGGCGTTCTTCGATTGGCAAGTGGTGTACAATATAAGTTAACTGATTGTTAAACACGTGAGATTGAAATAGTGATGCAGAGTGTACTTGTGATTGGTGCTACAATGGGCGCACGTGTTGATTAACTTGTTGTTGTTACACTTTTAGCGGTGCGTGGACATACTTAATAGGCAGCGAATCAACGACTGTAAACAATTCTCGTGGTTGTCGAAAATGCAAAGCCCCAAATGCGTGCGAAACGCGCAGACCCAACATGGGGATGTCTCATCGGTGGACGTGGAGAATATATTTTTGCACCGCTCCATGCTGACCACATATCCGATCTTAGGAGCCAATGTCAACGAACAAGATCAGTCTCCCGAATGTGTTTGGTTTCCGGATGATGCAGCCAGTAATCCAACAGACACAACAGATCCTCCGGTAAGTAGAAATTTTGAAAATTACTTATTTTTTCCCTTTGATCTCGAAAAAATTTGTGTCAGTTGGTAAGACACCCTAAACTGCACTTCGAAAAATATATTATGACTTAAGAAGAGTCAATAAGCTATTAGTCTCAACAATCCAATCCTAGGTTAAACGCGTAATTACGCTTAAATAAAAACGTAACCATTAGCAAAACAATAAAGATAGCTAAAATCGTACCAGCTTTTCATTCCCCAATAGAAAATAGTTATAGGTTTAAAAAAAGGCAGAAAAGGTTAAGTTTTAAAGGAGTATCCAAAAACAAAGATCAACTTATTGACAATTTGTATTTTTGAACTATTGTGAATTTTTAAAAGAACACATTAAATTATTTTCTGAGGAAGAATCCAAAAACAAGGAAACTTTTTTTTGTCAATTTGTATTTTTGAATAATTGGAATTTCTATTATTTAAGTTTAATTTTTCAATTTAAAGTAAATGTTGAATTGAAATATCATTATAGAGGGTTAATTTTATCAGTCATATACCCTACAATACCTTTCCTTTACTTATCATTTATAACGAACTTTGTTCACAAGTAAACAGATATTGATATAAATGTATAATTAACTTGAATTTAAATTAAACTATTAAAATGACTTAAATATTTTTTGAAGGCCTTTTAAATATAATTAAATCTTTTAAAAAAATAGTTACTTTTCGAATTAAAAATGTTGAAAAACTACTCTTATTTTAATTTAAAATTTTGTAAAGAATAAAATAATAAATGCTTTAAAATTTTGATGATACAAATTGTTATTGTTACGGTCCCGGATAGAAACATTGAAATCGCACTCCCATATTTGCATACTGTGGGTTCCACTGCATTATTAATTTCCATTTATTTGTCCGTTCTATCGTGCTCTGTCAGCACGAAAATCGCGCCAGCGACCAGCTCCCTAGGTTTGACCGATTCGCAGCTAGTAAAAGGGCATATTTATCTTGGGGGAATCGAATACCCAAAACAATTTAGACGGGTCTGTTCGCAAATGTGTGGATTCCTGCCTTTACGTATGCAGTATTATTGGTGTCAGGGGAAATTTCAATGCAGCAGCTTCAATAGCACACTTAAAACTTAATTAAAAAGCTAATCAGGGAGTCGCAAATGCAATTTGCTGCATTAATTAAAACAATTAATTAAAGATGGATTAGTGGTCAATTGACTTGTAGCAAATTTAGATGGTTTCATTTGGTGTGTAAGTGTTGCATGTTAAAGGCTTTAAACATTATATTCCTATATTAAACCATACTTTACTATGTCAAAGTAAAGCCTTGGCTTTATGAATTTTTCGTTGCTGTTTGCCAGAAATCTATGAAAATCATGTTGGTTTTTTATTAAACGCGAGTCAAGCATGTTCGCCCACAACAGTGGCTTGTTGTTTGTTGCTAGAAGTGGTGGGTTGGACTGCAGCTAGTCTATGGATTATGTATAGAATTTCGTAGACTTGTGTTTGGCGTGTTTGACCTGGAAATTACAATAATTAAGAAAATGAAATGAAGGTAGCCAAACTTTTAATTTGACGTTGTAACAGTAATATAAACATTCTAGGGCGGTTCGCACACATTCGCGTGCCAAAATAGGTTTATTTCAGGCTTTTTCTATTATCTTAAAAGTTTCGAAAGTCATAAAAATGGATATAAACATGTGGTGGTGGAAAAAAGGAGCGAGGCACCTGGAGATTTAAACTTCTTTTACGAGACTTTGAGTCACAAATGCCCCAATAAACGAGACTGACTGCAGTGGCTATAGAGTCAACGCTCTGCCTGCATAGAAATTTAAAGCCACCCTTAGGCGTCAGTACATTCTTAAAAATTTAGGGCTCTGCTAAGATGTGCAACAAAAACCAGATTTTAGACAAAACCCTTAATGGCCCACAAAAACCAAGCATACAAGTTTCGGGCTCTTTGTTTGTTGCTTCTACCTCACCGTACGTGACAGTGGCAAATGGCTCTAAATATGCCGGCTATTATTTAGCTTTAGTTTGAGGCTTAAAGCAAGCACATTTTTATTTCTCTTACTAATTAAACAATCAATAAACTAAGCTGCGGGGCTTTTGGATATATGTTATTCGGATTTACATAGTGTACACAAAACATTAAAGACCAGGTTGGGGGGGCTGGTTTAAGATACAGTTGTTTGCTCACGCAAGGAGTTAAGTTATGTGTGGGACCAACTGGACGGACGCGTTTCACTTACCTTCGTATATTTTACCACGGATTTGTCATAATTAGTTCTCTGCCGACGACACGGCCTTTTCGGGGGCCTCTGCGGGTTTCTGGTTTCTAGTGTCCCGCCATCGCAGTGGTTTCCTAACGAGCTACTTTTGTCAAGTTGGCTTGCAGCTAGCTGGTCGTGATGTTTCCGCAATTATTAGTGTCAGTGCCTTCTGCTTTCAGGCGGGTATCTAAGTGTGGTCCTCATTGTTTCCGCGATGCGCCTTTTGGGCCGGTCGTTTTTATAATTCTTACAATACCATGTAAACACACATTACAAAAACAGCCGTGGAAAAGGATACTAGAGTCGGTAAAAGGAAATCCCTCTAAAACGTGGTCTAGAGCAGTCCTTTTTCCATTTGTCTGACTGGCTTCTGCCATTAAACTGAAGAATTATAAAGAATGGCCGGTTGGTTTTAGGTAAGTGGTTTGTGGCTATGGCACACATATAACAATGAAAAACTTAAATGTGAACTTTTATTAATTGCTAGACATTTATCTTATATTGTCAATCACATCTCTCTTGGGTTGTTTGGAAATTTAAAATTTGTTACTTCTCAGATTATCTTTGAAATAAATAAATATTAATATCTATAGAATGCTGCACAAAACTTAAAGTTAAGAACAAATTCAGCACTTAACTAATAAATATTATTTAGTTCCAAAAGATGGTTTTGTATTTTTTACATTATAATAAAAAATTAAGAATCTCTAGAGATTTCATTGGCAAGATATTTATTCATCAAACACTTTTAAAATTAAATTGTTGGCATATTTTATTTGAATAAACCCAATCTGACCAACGAGGAAGGATCACCTAAGAAGATCAAATTTGAGTCCAGAACAAGCACTAGCTCCAGTGAGTCCTCTGACATAAGTTTCCGGGCTTCAGGGAGTACGAAGAAATCGCAATCTACTAAGGAAGAACATGCCGATGACCTGTTAATATCAAAAAGTTCACTTAAGAAAAACAAAACCAAGAGGATACACCCACTAGAGGATTACTGTCTGTAAAATGTTGACAACCTGAAACACGACGTAAACTAACCTACCTGTTTTATTTTTAAATTCTGTCTATGTTTACACACTAACTAACACCTATTTGCTGGTAGACCAGTAACTATCAGAATACGGCTAGTTCGAAGCCAATTTTGCAGTTTTTGGTTACTCTTTTCTTTTGCAACAAGGAAAAATACACAGACTGTGTGAAAATTATGCCAAGGCAGCAGAAAGAAAAGAAGAAATTGTTTGCACACAAACACCGGAAACAAGGCTCGTATGTGTTTTAGGCTGATAAGAGTTTAGTCTATGTGATGGCTTAAGCACTTTATGCTTTCATATTTAAGCATCTTAACGTGATGGTCATAGAAACTCAGGCACTTACTTCCATAATCAAAGGGACATTTTTAATTTGTGATAGATCTGTAACCGTCTAAATAAAACAGAAAAATTATTGTATTCGTGAAAACATCAAGAAATACAAATAAAAAATGACCCTGTGTCTCTTAATTAATTTAAAGTTTAATTTGTATAAGTCTAATCAAATTGTGATCTAAGTATTTTCATTATAGGTTCATAACAATAACATATGTCATGATGAAATGTCAATATGTAAAATTCATATTTTATTTTTGCAAATTGTTTTTTTTTACAGATTTTAAAGTCTAAAGAAAAACTTGAGCTCGACCATTTGCCGGAAAAACGAAAGGCTAACACTTTAGACGGCGAAAGCAATGGGAAAAAAGCTAAATTGGATGCCAATGGGCTTAAAACCAAAAGACCTGGTTTTAGTGACGAAAGATACGATGAGACATCGTATTATTTTGAAAATGGTAAGCTTACTTTATTAAAAAATTAAAATCACAATATTTACTTGTTATTTTAACTTCGTAGGACTTCGAAAAGTATATCCCTATTTTTTTACATTCACGACATTCGCCAAGGGGCGTTGGGTTGACGATAAAATTCTGGATGTATTTGTCCGCGAATTCCGAGCCGCTCCGCCTGAAGAATATGAGCGCAGTCTGGAAGCCGGAAAATTGACGGTCAATTACGAAAAAGTTCCCAAGGACTATAAAATCAAGCACAATGATCTGCTGGCCAATGTCGTTCATAGGTATGTATTCGTAGGAAACTTTCATTTAAATATGCACACATTTGCATTATAGACACGAAGTCCCTGTTACTTCACAGGCCATCAAGATAGTGTACATGGACAAGGATATTGTGGTTGTGAATAAGCCGGCATCCATACCAGTAGGTAGTCTAAATCTAAAAAACCTTTCGAAAATTATAATTATTTGTATTTCTAAGGTACACCCCTGCGGACGGTATAGACATAATACTGTGGTTTTTATCCTGGCCAAGGAGCACAATCTAAAGAACCTGAGAACCATACACAGGTTGGATCGACTGACATCTGGTCTGCTTTTATTCGGACGCACTGCCGAAAAAGCCCGAGAATTGGAACTCCAAATCCGAACTAGACAAGTGCATAAGGAATATGTATGCCGCGTGGAGGGTCGTTTCCCAGAGTAAGTTCTTAATAATTTTATTAGCTACCTTTCCTCATACCTACTTTCCATAATTTTATTTTTCTTTAATTATCTTTATTATATTATTTAGCGGAATCGTTGAATGTAATGAGAAAATTGACGTTGTTAGCTACAAAATCGGTGTTTGTAAGGTTTCACCGAAGGGCAAGGAATGTAAAACCACGTTTCAGCGAATTGGTGAAATAGGTGATGATAGCATTGTTCTATGCAAGCCACTAACCGGACGAATGCACCAAATACGAGTACATTTACAATATTTGGGTAAGTCGGAAAGACATAATTTTTTGCAGTATTAAGATCGCAAACTTTTTTTAACAGGATATCCTATATCAAATGATCCATTATACAACCACGAGGTATTTGGTCCACTAAAAGGGCGCGGAGGAGACATCGGGGGAATAAGCGAAGAACAGTTGATAAACAACTTAATAAGCATTCACAATGCGGAAAATTGGTTGGGACTTGAAGGGGAACAGGTTGCACCCACGAAAATCGAAGGTGAATTAAAAAGTACTTTAGAAGTGGAAGTACCAATCGATATTAAAGCTAAGCCTGAGATTTTAGCATCAACAAATGGATCAATCAGTGAAGTAAGCAATTATCTTCTTTAAATATTTATTATTGATAATACTTACATTCAATTTACCAGGCTACTACGCAAACTTGCTATGAAGAACCTGACCGGTCTTTTGATTCTAAAAAGGCAACTTCTGATCCGCATTGTTCTGAGTGCAAAATCAACTACAGAGATCCCGGCCCAAAAGATCTGATAATGTACTTACATGCTTGGAAATACAAGGTCAATTGTAACTCCTTTTGTTTATTAGTGGACTAATTTAACATTAGAAACTCATTACAGGGTATCGGCTGGGAGTACAAAACAGAGTTGCCGGACTGGGCTTGTCAATCAACTATTAATTACGATCAGTTGTGAACCAATACATTATTTCCTCTTTTCAAGAAATAAAGTTCTGACGTTTTATGAAGGCATGTGTGGGAAAATTAAACTTTTTTATTACACTTATTACTTTTTCGACATAAACCTTATTTGACATTGACTTATTTGTCAAAATTGTTGTGTTTTTAAAATGTTTGTATTAATGTGCTTTTGGCTTTCCTTGCCATTATCTCATCAAAATGATCAGTTGCAAAATAGCACAGTCTTTAATATTAATCCAAAATTTCTTTATCTATTTCTGGAACACAAAGATGTGGTGGTCGAGTATTATTTATCTATGTGCAATACTTGTCCCAGGATGACAAATATTTTGGATTCTTTTATGCTAGAACATGATTTGACCTCACTGCTTACTTTTGTTTCAATCGATTGCTCAGAATATTCGAAACATTGCTTGAAAACCCAAATTGAGCAATACCCCGAATGGATGCTCATTGGAAAAAATGGACTTATCACTCCTATTTATAACTCAATAAGTCTAATTGACTTATTAATTAAATATAATAATTTAAAAAGCAATTTAGCAATTACAAGTCAAATGTTGAATGAGGCGAATATGAAATCTGAGAAAGACATTGCCTGCATACCTGGAAGAGTTCTAAAACTAAACTCAAATAACTTTTACTCCTATATAAGCAATGGAACATTCTTCGTTAAATTATATTTACCAAGCTGTATTTCATGTATCATCCTCTTTGCAATTTGGAAAGAGTTGGCTCAGGAATTGGTAAATGAAACCACAGTTTGCATTGCGGAATATGATTGCACTACAACTGGCATGCAAATTTACAAGGACTTGGAAATCACTCGGATCCCTTCATTAATATGGTTTAAAAACGGACAAATTGTTAAGAAGTACAAAGGAAACCGAGAAATAAAAGGGTTAAAGAATTTTGTTTCCGAAATGATTGCGTTCAAGTACTCTCAATCTTCAGCTCCTCAAAAAATAATTGCGAATACGAGTATACAAATGTTATTGCTAAAAACCAGTATACATATGTTTGTCTATTACATGTATTTTTAAACATAAATGGTATTTTAAAGAAGTATAAAAGTTTTTAAAGTAAAATATAAGAAAATATATAGGTTATAGGTTTTTGTGATAGCTTATAAGACTCTATAATAACACGTCCTTGAACATGCTACACAAAAAACTTTAGTTGCGGTTCAGCCGCTATTTAATTAAAGGTTTTTAACTATACCTTTTTGAAATTATTAAATTTGTACGCCTATAGGAATCTCGCTAATACCTATCGATAAATCGATTTCTTTGGGAGCCCGCAGAGTGGAAACTGTGTCATCTCTGTTGGACATCTGGCGCAAATAAATACAAAGCCTAGAAAATTGTCTTTGCACAATGCTACAGGATTTGTTACTGGCTTGTTTAAGCAATTGTCCTAATGCACAAGGTATAAGTGCTTTTACGGTAAGAAGAAAATCGACCGAAGTATACTTCCCCAACTTTAAACACAGTTTTCCTAGGACACGACAGTCATTGAGCACTTTGTACATCCTTGTGAGCGGCAGATATTTATGGATATTTTAAAAATCATCAAAGTTTACCATGAAGTAATTCAATTTACACAGTCACTAGGAGTGCAGACTAATACACAAGGTGAACTTCCGGGTATGATTTAACCATTACATTGTTTTACATGTTAAAGATATTGCAACTTTTGCCTTAGATCATGGCTTCTACATGCTCAACTTTGCCAAGGGAATCGAGTGTGTACTTGAGGATTACTACGCCGAGATCACTCGCCTGCAGTTGTATTGCACCGAAAGCAAGCGCAGTTCGCTTTCATATGTGCACGGTGCCCTGCATGTCAAGATGCCCGTGCTGGTCTTCCTTAGGAATCTAATTATGGAGACAAAAGTGCGAAAACTGCGAGGATGCTCCGTGCTTCACAATCTGCACCAACAGTCGGAGCACGGAGACATTCAGCTGGCAAGAGTAATTAAGAAGCAAGTTATATCTACATAAACCATCTTCATTCTTGATCTTAACTTTAAACGATATCCAGAGTTATGAAGCCTGTAAAATACCCATTCTTCACGAGCCTGGCGCACTGGCTTTCCTTCGGGGTGATCGACGATGTCCACTCCGAATTCTTTATTAAGTTTACCCCAACCGATTCTGTCGATGGTAGCTCATGCAGCAAATCAGCTAATAGCTCTGTAATGGTAAGGACATCATAATATCTAATCATATTACAACAAACATTCCAAAATTTCAATTGCTAGAGCGCCGATAGAACCCCAGAGGATTATATATGGCAATACGAAATCAATCTGAGCCAGCTGCCGGGGTTCCTGTCTAGCATTGTCGCTGAAAAAGTCCTGTTTGTGGGACAAACAGTGCTGGTTTTCAAAATGGGGCGAGTTGTTAAGCCAAAAAACAAAACAGATCAATTGGCTGTGAAGCTGGCCGAAATGTCGCGCGATGATATCTATGAGCTGTGGAACGGCAGGGAGTCCGAGTTCTTTGAAATGGTCAAAGACCTTGATAATGATGAAACAATCGACGTCTTTCGAGTCGAAAACGTTATAAACGACATAAAGAAATTCGTTAGCATGCGACTCTCAGAAATTGCTGTGAACGAAGTCAATATAGAACGACAAATGGGGTTAATCAAAGACTTCTATTTGCTGGGCCGAGGAGAGTTCTACTTGGAATTCTGCAACCAAATGATCGGAACCATGGATTCGTATTGTGAAGAACGTTTTAAAAACATTACTAGATCATTTGAGGTAATATAAAGTCTTTTTGATCTTAACATAGGCAATTAAAATGTGTTCAATTAACCGCAGCTTGCAGCTACCGTCATGGGAATTTCGGATGACTTGGAAAACTTTTCGCTGAGTTGCCAAAGAAGCACTAGTGATCCAGATGAAAGTTGCGACTTCCACATTTTGCAAGGTCTCAACCTAAAATACACATATGAGTGGCCCTTAAATCTGTTGTTTTCACCAAAGGCTATTGAGCGATATAACATTATATTTAGATTTTTATTGATTATTCGAACATTTCAATATGAAATACAAAGGGTCTGGGCCAAGCAGACTTGGAAGGCGAAAAGAGAGCCTACGGCTTTGAATAATAAAATCATAAGTCTTCGAAATCATCTAATGTTCTTCCTGAACAATATGCAGTACTACATTCAAGTGGATGTGCTCGAAAGTAAGTTTTCTGAACTTAGTTTTTTCAATATATGACTCACATTATGTTACAGGTCAATTTGGTATTCTGATGAATGTGATTAAAAGCAAAACCGATTTCGAGGAAATTCAAAGAGCCCATACAATATTCCTGGCAAATGTTCTTTCACAATGTTTCCTGCTTTCCGATTCAAAGGAAGGGCAAATGAATATCACAGGATGCCAATCTCAAAACCCTATTTATGGAACCCTTCTGAAACTCTTCAGTATATGTGAGAAGTTTGCACACATGACCCAGACAAAAGACCCACCAGATGACTTTATGGGCGAAATCGACCGACTTAATGAGAGGTAAGTTGTCATAACTTTTTATAATTTTTGGGAATACACTTTTTGATTTAAATAATTAAGATAAGATAAGTTAATTATGCATCATTTTATATAAGGCAATAAGTCAATCATTACTTAACTTCCTCAAGCAATGTAAGTAATACTAATAGAACTTGTTTTACAGATTTGGTGTTCAAATTGCAAGCCTTATTCAACTATTAGTTGATGTAAAAACAGCATCTTGTTTGGGTCCGCTTTCTCAGCTACTATTGCGATTGGATTTTAATCATTGGTTTAGTGCTAACCATAATGCTTCTGCATCTATGTAACAAATAAACTCTAAAATGGCTTTACCTAAAGCTGTAGTCGTTTAATGTCTTCTATACGAAAGTCATTTCTGGAAGAAATAAAACGTTAGAAACTGTAACTTTGGTGTGCACACTTATTACCTTAAGGTTAAAAATGTTCGAACTTCGTTAGGCGTTAAGTGCCAGGATGACATTTCTTTATTATTCTCGGGATTCCAGTATTCGGAGAGCTCCGAAATCTTATCCAGATTAAGAAGAGTGGCAATTTGAGAGATCCGTGTCATCTTGTCTCTCACCGACCAGGATGTGGCCCCTGTAAGGTAACTGCCCAAGGCACGCACCTCCTGATCAAGTACCAGACCACCGAGCTATTAGAAGGAGTAAATAAGATTTAAGCAACAATCAAACAGCGCTGTTTAAAAACGTACCCTGTTGAAGGTTATTTTTTTAATAGCCCGTTCCAATTGAATTGTCACTTCGGTTGCTAAAATGCTGACTAGGGCATCGTAGTTGCGCGGACTCAATGAGCTCTTAAATGAGTTTAGAAGACCGTCCAACTGCACTATGAAAAACTGAACAAATGTTTCTCCTGCCTCGTAGGCAGCGAGTTCCTCCTGTAACGACAAATCGCAATGAGTTTTAATTCAGTCACTTCACTTTGTACTTTTACCTCATTTAAGTTGTGACTGTAATTTAAGAACTGGTTAATCCATGGGTTGAGACGTGGCTTTATAACGCTAGATCTCAGCTGTTGCATTCCAAAATCAACAGTGGCTTTCAACGCATCCCGCACTGCTTTGAGTTCCGTGAGGCAGCTGTCAAGCAATTGGCGCTCCACCGGCGTCGTTTGTGGAAATGTTCCAGCAATTTCCTGTTCCATGGTCTGCCACAGAGTCTCAATATACTCTGTCGATATATCGGCATTGTTCAACTGCACCAAGAAATTGGCTCGACCTCGATCGGCATCGCTGGAATGTAGTTTTCCCTGCTGCAGGGTCGTTTGAATAGCATTATATGCCTGGGCCAAGTCGATGTAGCCCGATGGATATCCGCTTTTTAAGGGGGCCTTGAGTGCAGACACAAAATCACCATCTAGGCAGGCAGCCACGTTGTTGATCACAGCACACGTTCCGTTTATCGACTGAGTGGTCAACGCCCGTCTAATGGATTTGCGAAGAATGAAGAATATGTCGTCCACCATGGACGAACATTGCTGTCCAGATTCGTAAGTATCCAGACCGATGGCCTTAAGAACACTTTCTTCCATGAAATATCTACAAAAAATTTGGTTTTATAAAAATTATTTTAACAGTTTAAAACTAATTTCTGATATCTACCGTTCCAGGAGCAAATATGTGCTCAGAATTTCCTGCATTTGACGGCGTAAGTCAGAGTTCTTCATGATCTTTTCGTAGCGTTCCATTATCTCCGTCTGCTCTTTTTCGGGCACACACGTTTCTACATGAACCTGCAATACGCATTGATAGTTAAGGATTACCATTGCTTTCGGAGCGGTTAATTATTTCCTTATTACCTGCAAGCGACGTCGCATAAATCGGAAGTATAGCTCGACTCTAGCATGCATGACCGTTATTTCAGCTATTATTGCATCGATTTCCTTCGGGTTCAGTTTGTCTACCGATCCGCCTGATGGTTTCCGATAATGACCCAGTGCCTGGATACTGTTGCTGGTGACATTTCCGCCTCCAGCCGACCGCTGGGTGGATTCATTCACTTGCTTGCTGCGATACTGGATCTGTCGGTTCTTGTTAAACTCCATCAACAGGTTTTTCACCTCAGCATCGCATTCGTGCTGCAGAATGGCCACCATATCAATTAGGGACGAAGATCTGTAAATAGTCATAAATATTTAGAAATCATTGATTTGGTTATATCTATGCAACCTACGCTTGTCCGTAAAAAGCTTCGATTATCGGCTGATTAACCTCTACCACCCGCGCAAAGTTCTCTAGAATGGCAGTCAATCGATCTGCATAGGCCAGTTGCATCCGTGATTCAGCCTTGGCAATGTCCTGGGCATTCCGCAGTTCCTTTTGCGCCTTAACCGACAGCTTCTGGCATATGTAGAGGGAAAACTTCTCGATCCCAGTGCCATGGCAACCGACAAGAGGAAAGATTTTGAAGAATCTCTCCACAGAGGCCAAGTCATCGGCCTTAACCGCCTCTTCAAATCGCTTGGCAATAAGGACACGGGTCTTCTCGGTGGCATCCTCTAGCGTCTTCACCGCATCGCTCACCGACGTTATGGAACCCTGAACGTCGTCGGCGGTGCGCCGCAAGAGTTGCTGATCCATCGCCAAAAAGCGGGCAATGTGCGTGGCGCTCTTCTCGTAATCCTCCTCGCCGATGGCCTTGACCACCCCCTGGCTGCACAGGTGGAGGTCGATGAGGTCGTGCACCCGTTGCTGGCATTCGGAGGCCCGGCACCTGGCCAAATCCAACCGGCGCACCTTGGCACTAACGGATTCAGCCAACTGAGCCGTGTTGACAATCTGTGCGTTCAGTTTGTTGGAGTCGCTGTCCACTGTGTGCAGCAGAGTCAGTGATCTACCAATGCCACTCATCTTGGCCTCTATCTGGCACTGTTTGGCCAGCAGAGACTCCAGTTTCTCATTGACTTTTGCCTAAAGCGGTGTAAAACATGAATAATACTCCAACCGGAAAATTATAAACTTGGCACGCACCTCTTCTTCGGCAATTCTCTGCAGGGTCTCATCCACCTGTTCATTTGTGCTGATATCCAAGGCGGCTAAATCATCAAGAACACTCATCTTGCGATCGTCTGTCCGGAATTCCGGATCATATAGAGTTAAAATACTACTATTCCAATCTGCTGATACGTGGAAATATTGTTTTGTATAAATAGGGATGGGGTTTCAAAAGCTATTGGGCATGATGTATCGGAATGTGGTATATCGATACCTTAAATCTTCTGGCAGCGCTGTTTTTTGGAGCAATTCATTTTATAAATTAATAATACTAATTATTAATTGCCCATTCTTGGCATTAGTAGTAAAAATAAACAAATTTATTTTAAAATTCAACTAAAATCGATGCGTTAATTTTAGCTAGGGGGATGTTGTGTTTTGTCACGCTCGATCGGCAAGCAGTTCAAACAGCTGACAGTTTGTTTATTTTATTTGTTTGTTTTTAATGCGCACAGTTTTCTTGGCCGGTGCGATGGAGAAAATAAATGAAGATATTTGGATAAATATTCTGGGGTTCCTGCCCATGAGTGATCAGTTGTCACTGGCCCAAGTCACTGGTAATATCTGCTCCTTCGTGAAATACCACTGGAATCATCTAAAGTCGGTGACCCTTACTGGAGATGACTTGAAATCACTGGACAGGAGTGAGAAGTTGATGCAGGAATGTCTGGGCGGTTGGTCAAGATCTGTTCAGGTGCTTAACCTGGCCGGGTGCTGCAGGGACCTGCTGATGAAGTGGACCGCCTACAGCTTTCCCCATCTTCGATCGCTTGACTGTCACATGGACTACAATCTGGAAGAGGCCGACGAGGAGACTTTACTGCTGACCGAGCTTTTCCCGCTCCTTACCAGTCTCACATTAAGTAGCAGCACTACCGGCTGCTATTTAAGACGGTGGGAGCAACTGAAAGAGCTGAACCTCATCTGGTGTGAGTACCTAGACACGGACACCTTTGAGGAAATCTTCGGCAGCCTAAAGCTGACTAAGCTAACCCTTCTCTACTACGGCTACAATGTGAACCTGGGCGAGAAGGTGCTGGACGTCACCCGCTGCTCCACGCTGGAGGAGCTGATCATCGACGATCACCACTTGTTGGGCGCTTTTATGCCCCTATTAATGGATCTGCCACACTTCCGCCGGCTGGTCTTTTACACTCGGGACTACCACGAACACTTGCTGGGCTTGGTGGCCAGACGCCACCCGCTCAAGGTGCGATCGCTGCTTTTCAACGACTCTTTCTGGAGCAGCGAACGGGTGGCCGAGGATATCCTGGGCATGACCAATCTTCGCCGGCTGGTCCTGCAGGAAGATGACATTGATTCGCAGCAGCTGCACGCCATCTGCCAAAGGCTGCCGCATCTGGAGGAGCTCCATCTCTTGCAGATGCGCGAACTGCCCCCGCCCATCCGATTGTGGAACCTTATAGGTTCCTGTCCCGCGCTCAGGATCCTCAACCTGTCGTCCAATAAGTTGGCCAGTTCCTCAGTGGAGTTCAGTTGGTCGCGACTCCCCAAAGTTCTGCTCAACCGCAGTTCTCCGCTGACCCTGCATCTCCACAACACTGGTTTTCTTCCTGAAAAGATGCTTTCCGCTATGAATCATGGTAATTTACAAATCTCATTTAAACCCGTCCATTTAAATATTTGGAGTTCACGATTTGTGGAAATCGAGTTCAATCCCGAATCGGCATAGTAATTTCACACCAGAAAAAATTGGCATTTACTCACTTATCACAGATGACCAACTTAAAGTAAAGTTCATATAACAAATAAGACATGTGCAAAACATAGAATCGCATTTCAGATAAAAATAACAGATTTATTCGATTCACAAAAAATGGCTGCCAACCTAAAGTTAAAGTAAATTGTGATTTAACATATATGTATTTCGGCAATCATATAATAAACCGAACATTGGCTTAAAACTCCTTAAGAGAGTTTTTCTTCTTTTGAATTCGCGCCTTAATGGGACCATATTCTAGAAAAAAAAAACGAACACGGCTACTCTGGTTTTCACAAACAGCTGATTTGAAATTCAAAGCCCAACAAAAGTATTGATTTGCAATAACAGTAGGATTAGCTTAGCGTAGCATTCCGATAGATAATAGTAGTCGTAGTCATGGATTTTACGGGCTTTGAAGTGCGCAAGGTGAGTGGAGAACCAGGCGAGGACCGAGTGCAAACCATGTTATCCTCTCTTACCCTCCGCAGTGCCCACCGACTGCCATGTACATTCCGAACTTTATCACTTCCGAGGAGGAGCAGCGTATACTGAGCCACATCGAGCGGACTCCGAAGCCGCGCTGGACGCAGTTACTCAACCGACGGCTGGTCAACTACGGCGGGGTGCCGCATCCCAACGGGATGATTGCCGAGGAGATTCCCGAGTGGCTGCAGAGCTACGTGGACAAGGTGAACAACCTTGGGGTGTTCGAGTCGCAGAACGCCAATCATGTCCTGGTCAATGAGTATCTGCCCGGCCAGGGAATTCTCCCGCACACGGACGGTCCTCTGTTCTACCCCATCATCTCGACCATCTCCTGCGGGGCACACACTGTGCTGGAGTTTGCCAAGAGGGAGGATACCTCCCTTGAGGAAGACGCTGGAGCAGATCAGACGACCCGCGAAGTCCGCTTTAAGCTGCTCCTTGAGCCGCGCAGCCTGCTCATCCTGAAGGACACTTTGTACAGCGACTATCTGCATGCCATTGCCGAGACCGGCGAGGATGTGCTCTGCGACCGCATCTGCAACTACGATCTGTGCGAGAACACCTACAAGATCGGTGATCACCTGGTGCGTCGATCCCCACGCATCTCCCTCACGATTCGCAACGTCCCCAAGACCAGCAAGATGAAGCTCAAGTTCTGTTAGGTCCATTCCGCACATAGATGTTGTTTGCCATTGATTACAGAGATTACACAGATGTTGACTAAACGCACGTTAAACGAACCCACTGAAGGGATCCCAGGGATCCACGGACTACGATAACCTGCAACCTGAATCTTCCGCTAGAGGTTTAAGCACTCGCACTAGCACACTAGCTCGCAAGCAATCAACGTTGGCCCACACAAAAGTGCTTTATTTATACCGTTAGCATTGTGTACATATATAAAAATGTTTGTATTACGTATTACGGAGCAAT
Organism: Drosophila kurseongensis; assembly: GCA_018153305.1. Taxonomy (NCBI): domain Eukaryota; kingdom Metazoa; phylum Arthropoda; class Insecta; order Diptera; family Drosophilidae; genus Drosophila; species Drosophila kurseongensis. The sequence continues at coordinate 17,729,924 of JAECXX010000210.1, forward strand.
AAGTTGGCCTGATCGGCGAACAGGATCAAGTTATATCCCCCCCGAGTCCGCCTGTCCGCCAGCGGCCTTTAGATTTAGTTACGCGAGCAATTGAAGGGAGCAATCCACGGTCTAGATTTGTGAAATATATAGTTAACTATACAGGTATTCTGCAACTGATATTGATTATGATACGGCTACTGTCTTCTTAGGAAATCAAATACAATTTGAGTGATTAAGGCAACTCATAATCATGATCAGTTGATGGAGTACCTCTTATATGTATGTTGAATGGAGCGCGCAGCATACCGAGTACCATATTCGTATGCTCCATGCTCCGGCCCCCCGCGTCCAAGTGTATTTTTGTAACCGTTTTTTTCACCGCGCACCGCAGAGCGAAGAGTTGCCAATAAACGTTACTGTCCACCCACTGATCCTGTAATCCTTTCCATCCGTTAGGCCTCCGCCTCCTGCCACTCCAGCCGGAACTCGCGCTCAAAGACCAGGCGGTCATACAGCCGCACCTCACTGATCCGCGCCGAGATGTCCAGCCGCAGTTCGCTGACCGCCAGGTGAAAGTTCTGGCGCACCGTTCTCTGCTTATCCGGCGTCAGTTGGTTGAGAGGCTTCCGGAAGATGCTCACGATGCGCTGCAGGTGGTACTCCACGCTGGCACAGCGCCCAATGCACACCCACAGGTTCTCCGGATCGTGGATGTTGCCCGGAAATCGGGTGCGCTGGTCGAAGGGCGCCTTCCCGGACAGCAAAGCCCTCACCTCGGCCACGATCTCCTGGTGTGTCTTCAAGTCCCGGGTGCTGAGGGTGGTGAACTCGTACTTGTCGCAGAAGTACATCAGCTCAGAGATGGCCACCCAGGACTGGGAGCACAGCGTGGCATGGTGATTGGACCAGTTGGAGTAGCCGGCCGGACTGGAGGACTTGGTGGTCACAGCTGCGGTGGACGAGGAACTGGCGTTGGGAGTCGGAGAGGTGCTCTTGGGACTACCCGTCTTGGGCTTGGGCGTTTCCAAGCCATTTGTGGACCTTCTCTCCGTGCGCTGCAGTTGCTCCATTTCCCGCTCGTGCTCCTTGGCCCTCAGGTAGGCCTCCTTCTTCTGCTGCAGCTCTTGCAACTTGGTCAACTTTGGTGGCGAGTAGGACTTTGTGAAGATCGAGGTGGGTGCCGGCGGAGGAGGTGCCGCATCGCCATCTGTGTGAGCAAGACAAGACCCGTTTGTGTCCAGCGACGCACTGCGTCCGTACTTGGCCCGGTAGCGCTCCAGCGTATCCAGCGAGAAGCTGAGCTCCTTCTTGATGGCCTTCTGCATGGTTCGGTTTTCTGGCTTTATGTAATCACCTTGGGTGTATCGGTGCTTCGAAATGCACGCGTTCCCTTCGAGAATTTACAAGCGAATGCGAGCGAACATTCCGGATCCGCAAAAAGAGAGACTGATCTCTTTATTTTTATCTTTTATCAATCGGCGGCGAGCCATGTGCACTTTATTTCGGTCTCTGCCAATACATTTTGATTCGTACACGAATGCGTATGCATACACTTGGATTTGAAGCACCATTTTTAAAGATCCACAGTTTCAAAAATACCGAACGCACATTTTGGGGAACTCATCCCGAACTGACCGAAATTTCGAATACGTAAAATCCAGATCAAGGTTGCGATTACCAAGATTACAGAAGGACTTGCGTTGCGTTTATCAAAGTTATTCTTTAGCTCCTATTTCTCCAATGTTTTTTTATGCCTTTATAAGTATTTGAGCGATCCCCAGTTTCTGAATACATTCATTAATCATTCGAATCCATTTGGATCTCAGTACAACTTATAATTAGAAAGGATAAGATTCTAGATTACCGGATTAGTAAATCAAAGCATTTCAAGTACAAAGTTTACAGCTTTTATTTTGTATATTATTTAAATAATATTATTTGAAAATGGCACACATAGGTTGGTGATTTTAGTTTTGAGTACAAACTTTTTCGCTGATCATTACAAAAGGTTTGTTGTGTGCTGTGAATCATATTTGAAGAAATGCACAAAGTACATTTAATACTTTTCGTTATATTGTATGCCAGCTAAACTGGCGGAGGAGGTCCTCTCACATGGTTGGTAAATAAATATCGCCTTAACGCATACGTAATAGAAAAATGTACAAAATTACAATCAATTCGTCGATCAAACACACAGAACAGATAGGACTAACTAGAAGACATTTTAAAAACTACAAAGCGGGTGTTAGCAGAAGGCACGGTATACACAGAGTTGTCTTGTCCAGCTGGACAAATGGGTCACAAGTAGAAATGTCCTAAAATTAGGTTCCATAATTTACAATTCAGATGGGGAGAGGGTCTCCCTCCTAAACGCAATAGGCCGCGGGTACCTCGAAGATGATCTTGACATCCTTATTATGGAAGTTGGGAACCTCCAGATTAGACGCCGCCTCCACCGAAATGGTGCGCGACTTCTCCTCCAGGCGACAGGGGATAACGCTGCTCACATTCACACGCAACTCCGTTCCGGTGAGACTATAATGTCAAAGTTATAAATTTTAAGATCGTGCTATGGACTATATGTCGTTTCACTTACTCATGGTACTTCTTGCACACAATGCCCACCACCTCGCCTATGCGATCTTCCTTGAGGGGCGTGTACTCGCCCTGCAGGGCAAACACCAGGTCCTTGTTTTTGGGCGAGTGGAAGACAATCAGTTGATCCCTGCCAGGTGACACACTAATGGAAGTCAACTGTAAGAGAAGAAATTTTGGGTGAGTGAAGTTATTTCATAGTTAGTGCTGTTAGCTGTTAGTGCTGAGTTCCGAATATAAAAGCTTTATCCCAAGGAGCAGAACAAGTGAACTTTGGCTTCGGCATTTCTTTTAATCCTATATTTTAGCATCCTGTGTACTTAGCATCAAGGCAGTGTATTTTAGGAATATGTTCCTTATATTTTGTGGTTATTCGACCATTGCGATCTTACGATTATATTCTTTATCTTTGAATTGATATAATTAAATTTTTATTTTCTCACCTCCCTAATTCCAATACAACGTTTTCTTTTATAGCTGAACTTCTTGATGCCCTCCAGTTTGTAGATGGTTGAATCGGTGACGATGAAGGCGCGATTTTCCTGTTTGTTGTGGTGGTTGAATTTCTTGGCGAACGCGGAGAAGAGCACCTGGCGGAAGGACTCAGCGCCGGCGACTCCTTCAAGGCTGTTCTTTATGTTGCGCACACTCTTGTTGTAGGCTTCAAAGAAGCTGTTTTCCTGCGAGTTAACCAGGTAGTCGCCCAGCCAGCGGCGCTGTTGACCCCAGTAGGGTCGTCTGCCGGCCAGAGCGGTGACTGCGATGATCTGGAGACGCAACTGGGGCCACTCGCTACGGGGATACTTGCTTAGGATCATGCTAGCTCGCCAGAAGTTGAAGATGCGGTGCAGCTTGGCCTCCGCCTTTCGCCCTGCGAGCGGCGGCTGCGGCCACTGGATGCTCTTGCCGTAGTCCCGCGTCTGCTTGGCTTTCCGGAAGCGGTTAGACAGCTCCTGGACATAGCTGCGCAGCTTGTAGGTCTTGTAGGCCCGCTTAATTGTGATGGCTGCCTTCATCTTCTTGAAGTTCCTCCTCGCAATCCATCCGCGCACCTGTTTCTGCAGCAGGGTCACGATGTGCGGGATCATATCGTTCCTCTGCTGCTCCAGGGCGAATAGGGTTTTCGGCGAGCGAATGAAGATCTTGGTGTGGCCGTACTTGACGTCCTGCGCAAAGCCCTTCTCCTCGATCAGCACCCGGACGCCATCCCGATCGCTGCCCGCCCGGAAATTGGGCCACGTGTACTGCGAGATCATCTTGTAGCGCAGCAGGAACTTGTCGTAACGCTGGCGATGCACGAATCCGGCTCGACGGACCCGCAAGTTCTCGAGCAGTCCGAGGTAGCGCACCTGGTGCTCCACGCGTTCCTCATCGAAAACAGTGGAGCTCTTGATGTCGTTGGGCTTGATGCAGCGCACGTAGAAGGGCTCCTTCTTCAGCAACGTCGCTACCAGATCGGCCATCGATCGCTGGAACAGGGTGCCAGCGGTCAGGGGCCGCTTGGTGGTCTTCTTGATGTCCTGCGCTCCCTCGGGCCACATCTCGCTCAGGTTGGCGTCCTTGGAGTTGTGGAGCAGGCGCTTGAAGTCCTGGTACAGCGTGTCCTTGTTCTTCTCGATGAATCCTTTGATGTTGTAGATCACTTCGCCGGCATAGTGGGTAATTCGGAAATCCTCGCGGTGTTTCAGCTCCTTGTCCGTGGGCTTCAGCTGGCGACTTGTGTAGTGAGGATGCTTGCTTAGGTTCTTGTCCATGGCCCCCAGAAGCGTATCGTCCGTCACCTTGCCCACGCTCAGACAGGCCTCGTCCATGATGGCAATGATGCCCTTGTGCGGTTGCTCCACGAGATCGCAAATGATCTGAAATATGTTAGTTTTTGGATTATTTTTTCATTGAATCAAACGTCTTTAAAAACACTATTTGAAATTAATTAAAATCGGAAGAGTATAACGTAACACTGGCATAAGAACAATAAGTTTTGTGCAGTCAAAAAAGATTTTTACTGTAAGAAAATATATATAGATTCACCATTGCAATGGTACTCACCTTGTTGTTAAAGTAGTCAATGTTTGTCCATTCAATACCCTCGCGTTGGTACTCCTCCTGCTCCTGCTTCAGCACCAGTTCTGGAAGGGATTACACACATTACTAAGCCATTCCCTTGCCTACAGATCCAATTGACTCACCAATGAACAACTGTTGCAGCTTCTCGTTGCAGTAGTTGATGCAGAACTGCTCGAAGCTGTTGGAGTCGAAGATCTCAAAGCCGTAAATGTCCAGCACTCCGATGACCGAGTTAAACCTCGCCTGCGTCTTGCTGCCTCGGAACAGGATTGCCCGGTTGATGCGGGAAATGATCCAGGTGAATAGCCGGTCGTAGATGGCCTTGGCCAGGGCATCCTTTCCGTACTCCGCCTGCGTGGCATTGTGATCCTTCTGCATCACATTTCCACCGGCGGCGATGACCCGCTTGGTCAGTGCCGTGGAGAGCTCGGATTCGGTGACCTGAAGCAGCTTGGCAGTGGACTTCAGGTGCTGCTTATTGCTTATTACCAGTTCATCCTCAATGGCTGTAATTTAGTGACAAAGAATATATCAAATAGCTTTTGGAATAATAAACAGGAAGAACTTACTTTGGAACTCCACATTTCCCAAATGCAGCACGGCCGCCACTGTGCGCCAAATGGTCTGCACCTCATCCGTGGAGAATCCCAGGGTCTTGAAGGCATTGCAGGTGCCCTTGTAGTCGGACTTCTCCGTCAGGATGTCCATGCTGCCCTGGTTCAAGTAGTGGTATTTGCCCGTTTCCTTCTGCAACTCATATTGTCGTAGTTCGTTGTCGTTCGCTCCGCGAAGTAGCTGAAATGGATGAATTGGTTGGGGGTATTAATTAAGCGATTCCCTCTATACATGTCAGTATCCATGTCCCAAGAATTTAGCACAGCAGACAATTAGCAGACATGTTAACTATAATTGAACTTCCGTTTTCCATTACGTATTTGGATGTTGCCATTTGAGTTTTGGAATCACAAATTCTAGTGTCTAATTTGGAATGAGTTAAGAGTAAAGCTAAACCATTCAAATAAATATTTTAATATTTCTAAATTAATATATGACTTCACGCATAAACAAACAATTTTAAATTATCTGTAAGAACAACACAAGACTACTCAGCAGTTATTTGTGTCGATTATATCATCTAAGATAACTGCATTGATAACATAAGCTATCAGTTGAGTAATTGAGGTTTTTAGAATTTTTATAGATCTTTAACGCTGGGAAAGTCATAAAATAATAATAAACTATATAAATCTACATGCTTATCAGTATTTTTTCAGATGCGAGCCAAGTTGAGAATTGTTTATTTCAAGAGAACTTTTTCGATATAGAAAAAGTACCCTAGGTAGTCATAAATTATATCTTGGCCGAGCTGTAAATTTATGACCGATGCAGACGAGGTGCCATCGCCTTTAAAGCAAGCATTCCATAATATGACACAATATTTGTTTTGACTCAGTTAACAAATAAACAACTTGCACTTTTCAAACAAATTGTCGAGCTCTAACAAAAACCAGATCAAATACTCGACTTGATTAAGTGTTTCCAGATGATAAATGTGCTAAAAGTGGTTCGAATTGATCAAATACTTTGGAAACACATCGGAAATAGCGATCAATTATCACCTCAGCAGGTTAAATTGGCCTGATCAACGGGTTGATGTATATTGTAGGTGGGTACCGCCTTGAATAATGAATAAGCAAACAAATTGTGACGCGATCAGTTTTTCTTGGTTTATTGGATGAGTCTTGGGTAGGGCTATGTTATCATTTTTTGAATGATATCATCAATTTTAAAATGCCAAGGCAGTGGGCAATAAAACTAGGTATCCAGCTGTCTACGAATTTAATTAAATTAATGAAGTTTTCGCCTTTGAGATAATTGAAGCAAGACATTTTCTGTTATTTCAGGCCTCTTTGAATGTCTAAGAAGTTTGATGAGTACAAATAATCATAACATCTGTTTTTAATTAAATATCTTTACACCAACTAAACAAGTAGATCTCTTCAGTATAAAACTTAATTCACTGCCCATTACCATATAATTTGTTCAATGTTTTATAACTTGTGAACCACCATAGTTTTATTGATAGCAGGGCGTATATTATGTATATTCCCCCCTCATAAAACTGTCTTAGCACTCAACCAAATGCCCATGAATGTTTACAAGGCTGGGGGAAAAGCCGCTCCCAAAAAAAAAGCGACAATAACTGTCTAACCAGCCGAAAAAAGCATCATCACGGCAACCACCCGACACCCCCAAGTAATTGACGCCCTCCTGGGCACCACCTCCGGACACCTTTCGTCACCTGGCACGCGTCACGCTGACTCACTTGGTAAATAATCGTGTACTTAATGCCACACACGAATAGTTTCAAACCCCCCCCCTACCTGGTAAAAACTGTGGAAATTCCGCTCGCCCGGCTGCTGCTGCACCACTCGCGACTTCTCCAGGAGGTAATTCGTGATGATACCACCCACCGGATCCGCCTTGTAGTCGAATTCGATGTCCATGTACTTTCCAAAGCGACTGGAGTTGTCGTTGCGATTGGTCTTCGCGTTGCCAAAGGTTTCCAGGACCGCATTGCTCTGGATCAGCACGTTCTTTACTCTGGAATGGTTAGAGGATATTATAGATTTAAAAAATTTAAAGGTATATAAGTATTTAAGATGATCTTATCGGCCATACCAAAACTTATATATGTACATATCTTGATTATTCTTATTATTATTGTCTTATCGGCCATATTAAAACTGATATATGTACATATCTCGATTATTCTTCTTTTTTTCAGTATATTATTTGTTTAATCAGTGAATTGAACAACTAATAATTATAGAACTATAACATTTGTACAGAATGTAAAAAATTATATTCTTTTAAAATAATAGATATTTATATTTTCAGAAATCTTTAAATATCTTAAATATTTTTAAAATGTATACACTCAGATGATTACAAAATTAGTTAAGTTATTTATATTGCAAGGAAATGAGCCCAATTCCCTTTAACCAGAAGGATTAAAAATATAAAACATTAACTAGGCCTTTAAGAATTATTCCTAAAATGTTTGCCGTGTTTTATTTTGGGTGTTCTCTGTCATTGCTTATATTTTAGGAAACATTCCTATCAATCCCAAGAAATTAAAAAGGCCTCTGACATTAAAAATTATGTTATATGCTTACAAGATTAAATTAAAAGGCCCAATGCAATCAAATCGACATAATTAAAAATACAATCAAACTTAATAAACAACCTTTTTATGCTTCATAAATTCCTCTTTGTCCCTTTGGCAAAGTAATTTGGGAAATGGCAATCGCCCCAATCCCCGAAACTATAGTAAATGTCGTTTTAAATTTCATTTGAGGCACTAAAAATTGGCAATTTAGCTGGCCATTGTGTTTTGGGCTTGGTCGCGGAGGTCTCAGCATTTTATGGAGCACCTTAAACTACACCCAAGTGATAAAAGTTCCTTGGACAAAGTGGTTGGCTGGGGAAGGCAATTAGTGGGGCAATTAATTTGGCAACTTAAGCTGCAGTCCAGCACTGATGTCATCCGGGGGTCACGGGTCACGCGATGACCATGTGAGCTATTATGGGGCATGCCACATCTGGGGAATGCTTAATTAGCAGGCGCTTTATACCCAGGCTCCCTCAATGAGAATTCCATTGCCCATTTGCATGCAAAACAATAGCGAAATGTGAGTAGTTTTCCCCGGGACCGACATGTTATAGATTGAGCTTCGGTTCCCATTGTTCACGGTTCACAGTATTGTGATAAGGCCGAAAGCGTTCCATCAACCTATGCATATGGCACAGCTTGGCAGCTAAATTAATAATCTAATTTACTATGTAATCAGTGCAAACTGCTTGGGAGTGTTTGATCTATTTAAATACATTCGTACTACCTCGTTTTTAGGGCTATTAAACTAATATCTCCAGACACTTGGTAATTTTAATCAGTGCAAACTGCTTGGGAATAGTGGAAATATTTAAACATAGTCGTAGTACCTAGTATTTAAGGCTACTAAATTCATTTCTCCAGACACTTAGTAATTTATAAACAAAACGGAGATCACCCTTTGGAAATGCTGCTGACTATTATCACTAACATGTTGTATGGTTAGTGCTATTATTTAAATATTCATTTTTTCATAATTATTAAACCTTTTTATTTTGTAATATTCTATAAGTCCAGTTCAATTATAAATAATTTGTATAATTCGAGGTTCATTATCAGGATTTTCCTTTTAAAAAATAAAGTTATTTAAATAAAATCTTTATTAAATCCATGGTAATTTATTTGGTAACTAGTTTTTTTGTGTTCTTAGCTAAAAGTAAGTCAAACTAATTAGTCAAATTCAACTGATTATAGTCAAATTTAATGTGAAGTTTTTTAAAACCAGATCTTAATAATTTCAAAATTACTTATACTATGAAAAATAAAAACCCATCACTTACCGCTCGATTTCGTTCTGTCCCTGGGCATTTGTCACCGCCGCAATGTACTTCATGATGATCTTGGAGGCCTCCGTCTTGCCGGCTCCGGACTCCCCGGATATCAGGATGCAGGTGTCCTGTTGGCGCTGCTTGAGGACCCTGTAGGCGGCATCGGCGATAGCGAACAAATGGGGCGCGTTCTCGAACAGTTCCCGGCCCTTGTACTTGCGGATCGTCTCCGGGCCGTAGATGTTCATCTGTCTGTAGGGATTCATCGAGACGCACACCTCGCCGATGTATGTGTAGATGGACCCAACTTGGAATCTGGGGAAAGAGTGATGAGATGGTCGTTCATTAGTTGCTGCAGTGTTTGTAAACGCATTTCCCGCAGACTACAAAATGGATTTCCTCGGGTTGAATGTTCGAGTTAACTAAAATAAATGTTGGGGGACTAGGAAATGAGTGGGAGTGTCAGGTGGGGGCCAAGCCACCCGTCGTTGGCGCCTGCAGCTTTCAATTCGAAAATTGCTTTTCTAACATTTGAGGAGATACGGGTTCATATGAGATACCTGCACCACACGACGTGTCGATCAATATAATCCACTGACGCTATGTGGATCAAATTTTTGATCGCTTTTCCTACTTTTTGATTGACGTGCATGTGGATGCATTTATTTTGTACTCAATTTGTAAGGCGCCAACAGATTGGTTTGTTAAAAAGTTTGTGCGTTAATAAAATGCATTCAGTTCGATAAGTGGGTCACTTTGGAATGATAGAAGCAATGAGATACAAAGTGGGTCATGGAATTAATGGAAACCTGAAATTTTATTCTTTTTAAAAATATTTTAAAATATAATAGAGGGCAGGCAATAAAAATGTATGTTAGATTTTAAAATAACTACTTTTTAAGTGAACTAAATCAGACGTTAGCTTAAATTTTAAAATGAATTCGAAGAGCCTCTGATTAACGTTATCTAATCCAACGTTAAACGGAACAATCCCAAGTAGGATTTAAAAGTCATAAAAAAAATGTTTATCATAAACAATGTCTAATTCTGTAAATTAATCAAACGATAGTACATTTTTATTTATAAATTTACAACAAATGGTGATTTGCAAGAATGACAAAGAAATTTCTGTTGGAAAGTACATATTATGTACAAAAAAATTTCAAACAAAAATATTTCTGTGTCACACGCGATAATAATGAATCATTCGTAAGATTGTACATAATATTTTTAAAAACAAAAATGATTGAGGTCATATTTGCTATTAGTTTACAGAATTACATCTTATTTCTCTGATTACCAGCTTATGAAGTGTTCAAGATTTGACTTAATTCCAGTGAACTCATTTGAAGAAAGGGCGAAGCAAATTGCATGCAAATTACGTGCCACAGTTCCCAAGAAAATTACCTAGAGCAGGCTCAGACTGCCCCGAAAGTAAGAGTTACACCATTACCAGTTACAAATTACCCCAGATGAGCCAGCCACATAACCAAAGTCCAGCCCAGACTGTGCAACAAGTATTACAAAACCCTGGACAGAGTGTTTTCCCAAAACGAAAAACAGAAACCGAAAATGAAAATGAAAATGAAGCATTAAATTACCAGACAAAGAAACGGAGAAATTGTTAAAACGCGAACTAAGCCGAAAGCAAACAGCTAACAGTTTTCGTTAGCCCGAAATGGGGGAATGCAAACGATTAAAACAATACACTTAATACGCGCATTTGTTTGTATTTATGTTTTGGCTGCTGGTTGGGGCCCAGTCCCCCCGAACACATGTTTTTACTTAACTTTTCAGTGCTTATTTATAGACGGGGGCTGGCTTTTCGGCTTTCCGTTTCGTTTTCTGCCGCTGCCGCTTGTGTGCTGCCATTTCTGTTACTTTTGCCGACCAGACATCTGGGTCAAAAGAGTGACAGGCGACAAATGACTAAATGGAGAACCCCTGAACTCCGGCCAGTGTCCAAGAAAGCGTTTAGCACGCTTTTTAACTTTTTGGGGCCATCTCTATGAGTTGCACTCAGCGGCAAAAGGGCAAGCAGCAAATGGCAAGCCTCTTAGTCTTAGCGAAATGAAACCCAATCTGTAAAAAGTTTCCACCGGCAGGCGTGATTTCTACGATTTCCCCCAGAACCGCAATGACACCGAAAATGTGGAAGGGAGTGGGTGGCGAGTGGGGGTGGCCAACGCCCACGGGGCGTATGATTGACACAACGTCAAATTTTGTTTGGGCCCGCATGACTCTCCACTCGCCTTTTGCGGAGGAGGGCCTAATGGGGCTATAGAAATTGCCGGCCAGGTATGTAATTGTCGGGAGACGGACTCAACGGCCAATAGTAACTGACTGATCGAACTGGAATCTGATTTCTGTTTTAATAATGGGGTCATTGATCGGAAGGTCAGTCGTTGGCGATGGAAAAAAGGTACGTACAAGTAAATAATTTACCAGAACTATATGATCTTAGCCCTAAGTGCGCCGACTTTAATACTAGTGCTATTTAAAAACTAAATGTGGCTATAAATAATTACTATAAAAACTGTATACTTAACATTTATATTAAAAGATTATATTTTTGAATAATTTTCGAATCACACTAGATTTGACTAAAACCGTTAACTTTATTTATTTTTTTATAAAGAATAAAAAAAATATTTTACAAAATTAAATAGAAAATAAATTTAATTTACTCTAAACTAAAGTTGGATTTTTAAGTGCAGTTGGACGCACTGGTTAAGAACATGACCCTAAAAATGTTTATATGGTATCATTTTCTTTAATGAGTAATTTAACTAGAGCTCAAGAAATAATATATCAGACATGAACAAGGGTAAACATCAAACTTTTTATTTCTGTAGGAAAATATTGTTTTAACACTCAAATTCACTTGGCAAAACTCTGACTCATAGCAATCAAAAAAAACAAAAAAGAACCCTGAAATTGGTTATCATTTCAAAACTCCTCACTGCACCCCATTTGTCATAGTTATCTCCGGCAGAACTTGCCCTCCAAAATTTACAAAATATTTTTTAATATTTATTTACTCAAGTGCCGACACATGGTTTTTGTCCCCCTTTTGGAGTCGCCATCCGAAATATAAATTATTTGATGGCTTCGCACATTTTTTGTTCATTCTTTCGCGCTTCGCACTTCATAAAGTCGACTTGGTTATATTCATTATAGCGATTGTCTCCGACTGCGAGTGTATTTCTTGAAGCAGAGCCAAATGACGTAATCAAGATAAAAGCAAAACAAAAAATAAAAACAAATATATCGACAGTCACATAAGAAATTCCAATACCAAGCAATAATTTGTTTTGATGCATTTCTGTATTTCAAACTTTTTGTTTCACACCGCTACTTTTACTATTATTACTGACTCATCTTCCTGAAACTGAGCACATGGCATTGGCATTCAATATTATTTAATTTAAACATGTATCTATTGATAAACAAATTGTTAGCTTAGAGTGCTAACAAGTTTTCGCCTGACTCAGCGTCGGCAATTCTAAGTGCGATTTGCATATAGCAATTAATTATTTGCAACGCCTTCTCGCGCCTCCCGATGAATCATTTCAGTTGGAAAATCGTACTCCTCGCCAGACGAAAAATCAATAAGCTAACAGTGCAATTTTCATGGGCAAAACAGACGGCGTTTGGAAAATGTTTGGTCTGTGCTGACGTCATAAATTGGTCAACAAACTGGGCTTTTACTGGGTCAATGTTTTAACTTGCCTTAATAGGGGTTCGTTTTGCTGATATCTAATTGAATTTGGACGATATATTGGTTCTTAAATGATTGTGCGAGAAGCGCTTAAAAATAATGGAAGTAAAATGGAGAATGGTTATTTATTTCGGCTTTAGGAAACCTATAAAATTGCTGTTGGTCTTTTAGTATAATAAAATTACGAATATGTGAATTAAAAAAAAAAAAAAAAATATTTTTTTTTAATTTTTCTTGTTTTGATCATTATTTTCCCATCCCCCATCAAATAAACGTAAGAAAAACATTAAAGAATAATGGAAAATTATTCGCGCAGAGAATGGCGGATAGGTCAAGTTCCTTAGCCAATTTTTTGAACGGCTGCCAATAATCGCATTCATGGGAACCACATTAGACCGGACCAGAAGAGCTGTTCCATCTCATTATTAACGTAATATTCCGTGCCCCGTTTCGCTCCTGTCTACTGACCATCTGCAGAATTTTCCCGGGAGACCTTTCAACGATACTTTCCATTTTCCTACGCCTCGTCTATTATTTTCCCCTCAATTTGCGCAATGCACAATTGCATCTGGGCCGTGCCTTCGAATTAACTTCAATTTACACTCAGCAGACTCGGGCGCAAATCAATTAACAGGAGCAGAAAGTCGGAAAAGTCTGAGAAGTCTGGACGGCAGGCCGCTAAAGATTTGTGTAAACGAAATGCAGATGCCACTGAATTTTCCTTAGGACTGCTGCTCCAAGTAGAAGTTATTGCAATGCCAATGACAAACATTGCCTGGCTCTGGATAAACAAACAAAGAAGGAGCACTACGGCGTCGTCTAGACGGTAATCTCAGGTCGTTCTAAGACGTTGCCCCTTTCCCTGGTTTAATGCTTTTCTTCCGAGAATTCGCACATTAACCAAGTTTATGGCATGGAAGGGAGGCAAACACCGGCACAAAACTGGCCATCAAATCGCAGTGGTTATGTTGGGTAAATGATTTGATTTCCGTTCCGGTATCAGAAGTGCTTATCTTGGGGCAATCGGCTGGTTTGATAGCCCCTTATCGGCTGACTGCCCTCGCAAGGTGAAAATTAGAGTGGGTGTCTACCCCATTAGACCAGATGAAAGACTCCCTTTGAACTGTGAGATCCAAGAGATCCAAGACAATGCAACTCCCACTCCCTTTCTGCACTCCACAAATAAACAGACAATCTCCGATTGCAATCGGAAATCCAAGAAGACTTCTTGAAGTCTTTAATAGCTTTCTTCCCCATGAAAAAGCTAAGAATGTTTACGTTGCATTGGGGCCTTTAATATTTTTCCACATAACAAAGGAAGGGAAATATCACACGGTTATCAGCTGTGATTGTATAAAAAAAATAGTCGATAAACAATTAGCAATATGAAATATTTACGGGTACAAATTCAATGAAAGGTCCCGCCACAACAATTGCATAACCAAAAGTTTGAGTATCACCTTGGCAGTTAGTATTAACCATGGCTATCGAACTACAAGTAAATGGTATAGTATATATAGCACCTATAACGAAAAAGGTTTTCTGCGACAATGTCTGGCACTTTGCTGGAAGTGTGCAATCTTATCGGCCTTTGGCGCTGTACATAAATAAATATAAAAGTGGTATGCCATGAAGCGCCGAACTGGTAAAATGTACAAAAATGGGCTTTTGATTCGTTGTTGATAAATAAGAATTTTCAATTTTGGTTAAGGCGTATGGGTGTATTTTTCGAGGAATTACTCAAGTGTTGTTTTGGCACAATATTTAAAAGTCATTGATTAAACTTGAACAACTCATAGCTATTTTGTTTGGCCATAAAAACAATCAAACAAGAAATATTTCGTTAAGTGCAGTTTATTGTCGCCTGCGGAATACTAAAATCTAAGCCTTGACCAATCCAAAAAGTAAATAAAATAAAATCAGTAGAGGCACAACCAAGTGAGATGCATTTAAATGAAAACGAAATGCAGTTTGTCGTTAGCATTGGAGGTTGGATATCGTCATATACTATATATGAATCATCAGCTGGCTGACTGGAATAGCAAATATTATTACCCGCAATTTATGAAGTGGCTAATGGAAAGACCCACTTTGAACTTCAAGAACGTTGGTTGAGAGGGTGTGATTTGATAAGCCTTTAAACACTGATAGGGTTGAAAAATAAGCCAATCCCCGTATGGTTTCCTTGAATTTACAGCTCAAACACCTTATATTGTGAGTTATCAATAGGTAAACACTTAAGGTTATTGGGCTTTGTTTGCAACCAAAAATAAATTAAATTATTCAAATATATTTATTCTGTTATTTTGCCATTAAAAACACACACTCAACCCATCTACGGATCCTTCACCTTGTCACACAAAAGGCGTTTTCCCCATTGTCAAACAAATCACTTAATAAATCCCAAAATAATAATTAAAATTTATAGCCCCAATAAATGTTTCCCCAGAGAGAAAAGAGTTGAACACAGTTCATGAAATATACGAGTGCTGTAAACACTAGATGCACTCGAAATATAGGCCAAATAAATGCGTAAACAAGTGTCGAAAATGAAAACCAAACTTATCAGCTAAATAGACCCGAAATGGGGCACTCGAAAGTGATGCATGAGAGGGAGCCAAAGGGTCAAAGGGCAATCAATCAGGGAATTTATGGGGCTCTTGGCCTCCCGTGAGGACACTTGACTTAATGGCAGTCGTAAAACGTCTCTTTAGTCGGGAACTGCGAACTTGGATTGCGGCAAACAAAGATCTCGCTTGTTTCTGTGGGGATCGAGGAAACATTTCGGTCGTTTCGGGGCAAGTGAAACAAGTTTTCTTTCAAACACATTTTTTTCCATCCTCTATTTTGTGGGTGAGTCTCGGCCAAACTGACGCCATCAACCGGTTCGTATTTTGGCTACGCCAAGGCATCTTTTTTTTCGTTTTTCTTTTGTTGACTTGAGTATCTGCAAGATACACAGCGTGAGTCAGAGCAAATGCGAGCGGATTACATATTTTTAATTTTTCCTAATAAAATATATTATTTCTAGCCTTTTTTGCAATGGGCAAAATAATGTATGATGTAATCTGCTAATGCCAAAGATGTATATTGCATATATGTAGGAAAGAAATACAGTGATTGCCCATTTGATTGATTTACCCGAACGATGCCAAATGAAAGTGAGTTTGTTTTACTGCATTTCTTTTATTTCTTTCACGTTTTCAAGCAATTTCCACTCGTTTTTGGCGCGTTTTTGACCCTCAATTCGTTGGGGGGTTTCCTCAACTTGGTTGGCTCCGACTTTTCCGGCTTTCCTGATAAATATTTATTAATGCGCAGCAAATTGATTTGCGTTACGTTATGATTATGCCAAGTTGTAAGACATGAAAATCGTGTTTGATACTAAAAGTCGTACTGTTATTACGTAATTAATCCAATTAACACCGCTTTATTTGCTTGCGATACTTTGATAAGCGGCTTGTGAGCCACCAAAGTGGGTTAACGCATCTTTGACAGTAACTCGCTTTTAATGACTGTCTTCATCACTTATGCAATCGAACAATCAACTAGAGGGTATTACCATCTGCGAATGCGTAGCCATACAATTTTCCACCAGCTTGCTAGCTGGCTCACCAATTAATTTCCTTTTTCGACGGCGATTTCAACTGACAGCTCACTCAAGGCAAACACATTGTGTTTGTCTTATCAAAACCAACCAATCGTAATTGTGATATATCGTCTGAGTGAGTTCAGTAATTAAATATATTTGGTTATTAGATGAATCAGTGCTGAGATGGAATAGCTGACCAATTTATTGAGTCAAAGGGTTTATTTATAGGCATTGCAAAACTGTTAGGGAAAGAGAAACCCAAACAATCATTAAAATATCACTGTGATTTAGAGCCAAACAGTGCCACCGAACTCATTATCATAAATGTCCAAGCGAACCCACATATTTCCACAGTTTTGTAAACCTCTGCTAATAAGTTGAATAAATATGTGGACTCGACAATGCGGCGGAGAGAACTTTTCCCGATAATGATCGCTTTTACATGAAAGTTACCGAGCCATGCGAACCAGCGACCCGGAGAAATAGAGGGGGGGAGATACGACTCCAAAGGAAGCAGTTGCAACAAGTTGTTGACACTCGCAGTGAAATGAAATGATATACGGTCCATGTGGGTTGTACTACGTGGTTGTCGGGGGGTTAAGGAACTTTACATAATGGGCATGGAAGCCGCTGTACATAACTACCTGGAACCACAATGCCGGCCACACTAATATTGACATTTTAATTGGAGGAAGGGAGCATAAGTTTGTTTGGAGTGGCACTGGAACTAGAATTTCACTTTCATAAGTATTTATTTATGACGTCTTATTGACACATAAATTTGTGAGGTCGTTAAAGTGACAGTTTTGAATTAGCGATTTCATAAAGTTTTTAAGTGTTAATAAAAGTTCAACTACATTAGTAAATTATAATGGCATAAAGATTTTGATTTTCATTTAGAAAACTTAAACTTAGAAGTCGCTATTGAATTCCTTAATGTTGATCTATAAATCTTAATGGCACATAAATAATTTCGTCAAATAAATAAGAACTTGCAATTTGATCTCATTTTTAAGTGTTTGAGCAATAACAATGGATTGGATTTTGGATTACCTTTTAAAAAACATTAAATGGATCTAGGTTCTAGACAAAATCTTCTCAAATATAAAACCATTTCTCATTCCATTTTCAAATTGAATTAAAATGCCGCTAATGAATGCATTTAAAACCGAAAGTCATGACACAAAAAGAAGAGTTTAACACTCTAAATGAGCATGCAAATGGGTCCATTGAGTGCGCTCTGTCGTGGAACGGAAAGCGGAAGGGGGGGGTTAAATGGGGGAGATAGAGTCGTAGACGGAGTGCTCGGTTTTAATTGAAACGCCGATAAGCAAATCCAGTTTAATCAAGTCGGAAAAGCCAAGAACCGCAACCAGTTTTTCTGCGTGGCGCCCCCAGGTGGGAATCGATCAAAACAGAAGCCTTGAACTAGACCAACAACTTGGGGGAAAAGTGGTTTCCAAAAGGGGGCGAGTTCCGGTACGGGAGGAGATGCGGAGTATGTGGGGAAGTAAACGGAGGACAAGGCCACCAGTGGAATCAATAGACACGGTGGTCATTCGCCAGTTGGAATTATTTAGCTGTTTTGCAAGATTACATTGTGGCTTTTACTGGCTTACACTTTTTATGAGAACTTTATTGCATGGAGACTAAACAAAACAATGTTTTTAATAGCGGACGTAACTTCCGGACTTCTGAGTCTTAAAAACTGAGAGCCACAACATTATGAATCACATTTCACTTTATCAATTTTTGTTTCATATTAAAATTACTCACATTTATGCGATAATTAATTATTATGTTTAGGAAGTGTTTCTTTGTTATATTATTATTAGAGTTACTATGTTATCGAACAATAATCATTTTGTCAGCATTCTGTTTAGGGGTGAATCAATAGGGGTCTCAGAATCGTACACTTGATTTTAAATGTTATTCTTAAAGAAAATGTGAAAATCCTAATCTAAATATAGTTAATGAATAATATGAATAGTGTAACTATAGAGTAATTTTATGCCACTGTTAACTGATGTTTGAAAAGTGTTTTTCTCTCCTTTAATTATTGAAGTTGGCATTTTTGAAACTTATTTCTTACCGCTTTCGTAGGTTATCCATGAACTTCTCCATGGACACATGATCCAGGAGGACGAAGTCCTGCACTCCCGCTTCCCGTTGCAACGCCATGGTGTCCTGCGTCCTTTTTACTTTGCTCACGAGCGGAGGGAGCGAGGATCGGGGATGCTAATTGCCGGCTGCAAGGGCAGAGGTGAGATTTTAGCCTCAGGTAAGAACGCAGGAATATCGCGTTTAGACAGTACAACACACACCGAAAAAGTGGCAGCGTTCACTTGGGTTTTGTTTTGGTTTTTTTTTAATTTTTGTTTGCCTCGCCTTTCGCGTCTCGCTTCGAATTTTAAATATATATCTATATGTATATAAATTCTGTGTTGTTGCTGCCGAGCGATTTTTATGTTTTATGAACCTATTTCGGCCGCTTCTGCTGATTGTGACGAATAATTTTCGGTGTGACAACAGACACAGAAACGACGACGAAAATTCGGTATGCGACGAAGATCAATAAAGAATATTTCTGGACCGATCGAACGCTTCCAATTGGAATAGAGCAATATGGGGAACAACAAAAATGACGAGAACTCGATCAGGAACCACTCTACACCTCACTAAAAACCGCAAGTTTCGCGACGTCGCCCGAAATAAACATTTATTTTATCGGCTCCAGTTTATGATTTGCTGCGATCTTTTCCTGCCCTGATCGTTGCGAACTAGTCCGGAATGCAGCCGATAAATAAGCTGGCCCACCTGGTTTCGGTTTTGGCGGATTAATAACAACAAACAGCCGACGAACAACCGCGTTCGACCGCTTTCAAAGAGAGTTGCAGAGGGACTGTGGTTAAACTTCTTAAATATACTTGAGCAAAGCTACGAAAAATATATAAGTCGTGCACCCCACCAGTGGATTGAAACTTTGAAAGCAAAATAGCGTGGACTCATTCCCACATATGACTACATTCTCACAGTTATACCTTCTTCACACTGTTGGTTTAAAGAGACAAAGTGGATATCTTTGTGTTGAAATAACGATAATTAAAATATTTAATAACTTATTTCTGCAAGCTGTGAGGTCACAGAGTTACAATTTTAATATAATATAGATTTATTTATCTTGTTAAATAGTTTTATTTGTTAAACTGCATAATAATAGCGTGTGCACCATAACAAACATCTGAAATAGTTGATGTAAATAGATAATATTGGCATTACAATTTAATGAAACGTCATTATATTGTCTTTGCTAACTAAAAACGTTACCTTAATATTATAAAAAGAGCTTTTATAATTATAGATAACAGAATTGCAATAGTTCAGGAAATATGATTATAATCATTTAACAATGATGTAAGAAATGTAACGGATTTCGAATCTATAAATTTACATAAGGAATAAGGCAAAAATGAGAGTAAAACTTAATAAATAATTATTTTATTTAAAATCTTTAAAAACAGCCGTATTTGTTTTTATATATTTATTATCTCCTTGTTGTTTAAAGAGATTGGTAATGATCCCAATGTGTATATAACATATGGGGTCATGTATACATTCCCAAAATAACTTTTTTTTCCTATTTGGCCAGGGTAAAGTGTGTGTATATCTCTAATTAACTTCTTTTGCTCAAGTTAATGTGGGGGTTTAGTAGGTCGTGCATATAGGATACAACGATCTTTAAATATTGATAATTCGTTTTGTGTGTTGGTGCTATTAAATATTTTTGGGCAGTACTTTTCAGAGTGGATTGCCGAATCTATTCTCGACGCAGAATAAAAGGGGCATTGATCAAGTGCTCGGAAAACTCTAGAGGAGGCAATAAGTGAACATGAAAGTACTGATCTTACTCTGCCTTCTAGTGGCAGTGGCATTGGGTTTGGTCCAGAAAACAAGTGCGGTTAATGGTAATACCAATGGCAATCCCCATGTTTACGAAGAATTTAGAGGAGGATTTGGATCTGATTGCAATCGCAGCTCAATTGGAGTATTTGGCGGATGCCGTCACTAGTGGCCCTTTGGCCCATCTTTGCCTGGTGGTGGCGCTTTTTGAATTAATAATTTAATGTATTTATATAGAAAATTATACTATTTTAAATACATAAATATCAATGTACCTATGATCTGTACTCTGCCTGTGGCTGTGGCATTGGGTTTGGTCCAGAAAACAAGTGCGGTTAATGGTAATGACAATGGCAATCCCCATGCTCACGAAGACTTTAGAGGAGGATTTGGATCTGATGGCAATCGCAGCTCAATCGGAGGATTTGGCGGATGCCTTGACATATGCCGTGCACAGTAAAATCTCAAACATTAAATGGTGAGAGTTTATTGTAATTTTTTATTGAAATTTTTCGCCGTTAGGAATTTAAAATTGTTTAAGGTGAAAATCGACTAATTTAACTCTAGTGTTACCCATAAATGGAGAAAATATTTCTTAAAGTAACGGAAAGAAAGAAAGTTGAAAAATGAAGCCATTTTAAATAGTGTTGTGCGGCCACACTGAACTCACCACGAACAGCTGTGGTGTGGTGAACAGAGCCTTCGCCCTCGTAACATTTCGTCTCCACAAAATCGGGCTATAATGAATAAAATCACGCGTGCCTTCATTAGCGTGCTACGCCAGAGCAGCTCCTCAGGCGGCACCAACACCCTGCTGGGTCGTCAGCTCTCCTACCGGAGCGATTTATCCCTGGACAAGCTGTACCCGAGTGCGCGGCTACAGATCTACACGCCGCCCCCGCCGGTAAGTGGATACAGTGGATCCTGGGATCACATACCATAAAATATCCATCATCCAGCCCACAGGAAGTGGCAACAAGTTCAGCGGCTTCATTCCAATGGACAGACTGGAGATCACCTACAGCCGCAGCTCGGGACCCGGAGGCCAGCACGTGAACACGGTGAACACCAAGGTGGATGTGCGCTTTAAGCTGGCGCAGGCGGACTGGATACCCGAGCAGACGCGCCAGAAACTGCTCAAGGTGCTGGCCAACCGGATCACCAAGGAGGGCTACTTCTACATCAAAAGCGACCTTACCCGCTCCCAGCAAATGAACCTGGCCGATGCCCTGGAAAAGCTGCGCTCCATCATTCGTGCCCAGGAGGCTTCTGAAGCTGCCCCGCCCAGCGAGGAGACGCTGGAGAAGCTTCGTCGGCGCCAGGAGCGAGCGGCCCGCGAGCGCCTCCAACTGAAACGTGGTCGCGCCCAGATCAAAGCCGATCGTCAGGGACCAGGCGGAATAGACTTGTAGCTTTTATTGAAAATTGTTGCACAAAGATTCACATTACACATATACACTTAACTAAGTTATGAATGCCATTTAAAGTTCTCACTATTACAGATTTTTATAGAATAGGATTTGTTATACCCTCTGGTAGAGTATAACAAGTTATTGGTTGTACATAATTGGCTCTAATAATATTTAAATTTATGCAAATCTTGTGAAAGTGAAAACACGAATAGAACTAATAGATTTCTAGGGAAGCTGCTCGTCCTCGCTAGCCGGCGTGACTGTAAACCGCTTGGAACTGGTCACTTGGATAATTGTTTCTTTCAGTGGGTTGTCCTTTCCCACTTGCGAGGGCATGCTCGAAAATCGAGGCCGCTAAAAAGCACGAAATTAGTAATCTGGAAGGAGGGATCTGTGAGCAACTTACGGGTTGTGGAGGACTCAACTGGATGGAGACATCGTGGCTCCTTTGCGATGGCCTGCTGACCACACTGTGACGCTGGCGACGCTCTGCTAGAGGATAAACACTGCCTATTTTCGACGCATACAGCTGCTCCAGACGGTGGATGGTGGAGAAGCCCGCTCCAGGTGGCTGCATCGAAAAACTGTGCCGGTTGCTGAGCGGGGACCATGTATGCTGGTAGTTCGTCTCGTCCAGGTGGCGCAGAAACTGACGATTAAGCGATCCCAGCGCCTGCTGGTCCTCGGTGGCCAAGTTGGCCATTAATTCGTCCAAGATGTCAGACTCCGTCTCCACTTTTCCATGGCGCGCCAGCTTAATGTCATGTTTCCAGAATTGCCGGTTCTTGCGTCCAATCACCGGCGCGATCTCCTTCACCTTCAGTACCAGGATTCCCATCAGGTAGACGCAAAGGACGTTGGAGAGGGTCAGACACATGCTGATGCCCCCCAGCACGGCCAGTTCCTTGGCCTGGTTGTCCGAGTAGCGACGCGTCTTGATCACATCCACGTACAACGAGTCGTCGTGCTCGAAGAACTTGTAGATGCAGGCAACTGCCCAGAGGAGTCCAGAGTTCACTGCTGGCGGCAGAAGAGAGGCGGATATGGCCACACCCACCAGCGAGCCGATGTTGCCGCCCAGGATTCCTATAGCAGCCGCCGCTCCCGAAGGTATTGCTGTGAAAACGCCAACGACCAGTGAGTGAAGATCGCAGCGGGAGAGCATCTCCTCCGTGAGCCCTTCGCCGATTCCGTACTTTTGATCCGTGGTGCACACCACCAGACCGAACAGGAAACCCACCAAGGTGGCGGTCAGGATGCCGATCAGCTCGTTTAGCATGCCCAGTTTGCGAAGCGATCGGTCCTGGATCACAGTTCCGAAGATGGCCGCGATTATTGGCCCCATAAGGGGAGAAATCAACATACTGGAGGCCAGGAAGATCGTGCTATTCTCCACCAGACCAAAGCTGGCCAGGACTCTGAAACGGGTTGATTTATATTGCAGTTGTTCATAAACTTATAGATTTGTTAGAGTCATAGAGTATAGGCTTTCGGAAGAAACAGTTCTGGGAATATAATTGCAAATGCTTCGAAGTTTGCCTAACTTATTCAGCTGTGGTATTAATTTCTTTAATTATAAAGAAAAATATTTGTCGGCATGTTTTTCAAAAAGCTAAATTAATATTTTAAATTAAATTAGTCTTTTCTTAGAACAAACTATTAATCTTTTCAGACAAAACTCCAAAAAATTAATGCCAAAGCTTTGTTTTACTAATTTAAAAATATTTAAATGCAGAGTCAGAGTTATTCTTAAATCAAAGTGGTTAACTAAATCTTACGCTGCCGAGACAAGTAGTATGCAAAAGTCGAAGGTGATTGCTGCATCCTGGCGCACATCTCTCAGGATCTGGGCCACATTCAATCGGGATCGCACGGAGTTCATGAACCGATTCCAGATCCCTTGTTTCTGGTCATTGATCTGCCTGTGGAACGAAAACTACAGAATTAAATAGCTAAAAATACAATATTTCGAGCTTATTTTACTCTTTGCTAGAGTGTTGGCTTCCCTGCTCCTCCAAAGTCTCGCGCTGCACGTAGGATCTGTTGGCCAGGCAGCTGACCACGGACACCGCGGATCCTTCCCGATCGCCGATGCCCCATTCCTGCAGAGCCTCGTAGAGATTCTCGTAGCGCTCGTCGAAGTCCATGGAGAAGCTGATGTGGTAGGCATTCCCCTCCAGACTCGGCAGCCAAATGGCGTTTGGTATGTGAAATTTCTGTAGGATCTGGCGCAGCACCTGCTCCTGATCCGTGTCCAGTGGGATGTCGAGGAGCTGATCGTGAGAGCCGCCATCGGACGTCTGAATTTGGATTTTTGGCAGGGCATTCTGGGCTTTGTGGTTTTTACTTTGTTTACCGGGCGTCTTCTCCGGTGATTCCCCGATCCGAATGGTGGACAGGCTCTCGATCGTTGACGCTCTGCTGGCGGTTCCGATGTGCGTGCCCACCTCTCCGTTGACCACCTGAACGTACCCCTTCTTCAGGCGCTGCTCCTCCGCCTTCGTGGGAATCGTGATCGTGAGGAGCACGGCGGCTGTTCCCGTCATCGTTGCGGTTGCGGAAGTGACCCTCTGTGTTTTGTGTTGACAGCACACTTTGTAGAAAATCGATCTAGTGCATAATCACCCGCACACACACACGTGGACAACTGGACGGACCCGGCGATGCAACTGCACTGATCTTCTTTATACTGGAAGTGAATTGAAGCCTCGCTTGTTATTGCCGCCACTGATAACGGTTTCTGGCTGGGTGCTGCTTCCCGCCGATCTGCCAGTCACTCGAAAGTATCTCCCACTTGGCCATATTTAGGATCTTTACGGAATCGAGCTTTCGCCACTTCCCGCCCTCAAGTTAAATTTAAAATTTAAACAGCGTTTGTGTATTTTACGAAAATAGCGCTTTTTAAAACTTGCTTTAAATTTAATTTAAGTGGATGTCTATTTGATAATTATTTATTTTAATTTTGACCTAGATAAAAACAATTTTTTATTACAAAATTTAATTTGTAATTTCAAAACTGCTGAAATTAAGCAATTACGAATCTAAAACCAAATAAAACATTTAACACATTTTTATTTTTTTACTTTAAGAAATTAGGTTATTTGAAAACACATATATATTTTTTATCAAGAAATTTACTTTATTAAAAACTAAATGATCCCAATATGAAATTTTAAGCCTTATTTAAATTAAAAAGTTAAAACTTTCCAGATGAAAGCGTAAATTTAATATTAATTTGATGATTAAGTCAGATCTGATTCTCCGGTTGAATGGTGTTTCTAATAATAGGCTCTGGTTAAAAGCAACCTAGTTGACATATTATATTTAACCATTAATTGTTGATAATTAAATCGTTACCTCTAATCAAACAACCTACAATTAAAATTTTCTCAAGTTATCGGAGATGAAACAGCATAGGTATGCTATTTAAAAACATCCCATATAATTAAATTAAAGCCGCATCTTTTATTTAGCGTTATTGTCACTTCATGACACACTCTCATGATCAGATTGTTTAATCTTATTAAACATTCTCGTTAATTTCATGCCCTTTGGTGCACTTGAATGTCGACTTGGTTCAAGTTTAGTTAATTAAATACTCATGGCGTGATTGTATCTGTGTGCATTTCTATAGATCGGAGAGTCGTGCGAATAGCCGCCAATTGGAGGATCATTTGTATGCAGGTGGGTCGGTGTCATTCTCCAGCACGATAGACCGAGAATTTAAATACATTTAGTGGTGAAGAAACGAACTTTATTTGATACAAAATCATCGTATGTACAGGCAAACGCAGCGAGAATGGAAGTGTAAATGCCACTAAAACTGACTAAACAATAGCTTGATTGGAATTGCACTTAACAAGGTTCTTTAGCAGGCTAAAAACAATTAAAATGCGTATAAGAGGCTAATATCTACACAAATACAGATACAACTGCTTTTACGATATATATGAGTACGGTATACAAAAGTGGAATGGTGACATGAAAATGTGATTCGGAGGCTGGATGATCTCCGGTGCCGAATTTTCCCGTTTCTTTCTATTAGACTAAGTCGACTCGTGGTTGTCTTACGAACTAATTAACAGCATATTGGGCAAAAGGCAAGGCTTAAATATAACCCCATTGCAGCTCCTAGAAGCGGATCTCGTTGCGCTGCACCTGATCGTACACCTGGGGCGTGAGCAGCTCGTAACGTCCCTTGGATGTCTGGTAGTACAGGGAATCCTTGATCAGGGCCGGGTCGTAGCCCTCCTTCTGCAGGTCTACCTTTCGTAGCTTAAAGGTGCCAGTGAGGTCCACCTTGGTGAGCAACCGAATGATCTGGGGACGTGCGTAGGCGGGCAACACCTTGGCCAAACTACCGGCGAAAGTATCGAGGTCCAGTTCCCGGTCAGGATCGTAGATGGCGGCCATACCGGCCCTTCCCTCGGTGTGCGGAATTGTCACGCCGTATACCACGGTATCCTTGTACCCAGCTACATTGCTCACCTGCGCCTCCACCTCGCTGGTGGACACGTTCTCGCCCTTCCAGCGGAAGGTGTCGCCAGTGCGATCCTTGAAGTACAAATAGCCCTTCTCGTCGGCCACCAGCAGATCTCCGGAGAGGAAAGCCATATCGCCGTGCTTAAATACATCCTTTACAATCTTTTTGGCAGAGGCCTTTTCGTCGACATAGCCGAGGAATTCGCGAGATGGATTTCCCTTGACGATCTTGCCAATAAATACGCCAGGCTCGTTAGGAGAACACAGCTGGCACAGGCCATTCTTATCCCTAATGGGCTCCCCAGTGTCTTGATCGGCGCGAATGATCGAAATCGGGTAGATCTTTGGCAGGATGCGCGACACGAAGCCGATAGCACCCACGGTGTTGTCGTGGTTCATGATGTTCGCATTGCCCTCTGTGGCGCCGTAAAACTCGCCTACCTTGGCGATGTTGAAGCGCTCCACGAACTGTGGCCAAATTTGCGGACGCAGTCCGTTTCCAAAGACTAGACGCACTCGGTGTTTCTGGTCATATTCCGATGGTTTTGTAGCCAGAATGTAGCGTGCCATCTCACCGATATACTGACCGACCTGGAAATTACAAAGGCTGCATTAGTGACTGATGTCGAGGGGCAATAAATTCCACTTACTGTGGCATTGTACTTGGCGCAGTCGGCGAAATAATTGGAGGCGGAGAACTTCTTGCGAATGGAAACCGTGGAGCCGAAGAGCACCGACTGACCCATGCACATGATGCCTCCAGCGGTGTGGTACAAAGGCAAGGGGGTGTAGAAGACGTCCTCCTCCTGGAAACCCATGGTGTAGTGGATGCCAGCAGCGATAAACAAATACCTTAGGGTAAAAACGTTCCGAAGAAATAAATAAATAATTTAATAATTAAATTGGATTAAAAGATAATATTAGCTCATTTGTGAATGTGTTGTATGTGTATTTCGAATATTCTCTCGAGAGTGTCATTGAAAACTTTTCAGTTTTGAAATCTCTTTTAAAGGTGTAAAAAAACCGTGTGGTTTTTCGTGGTACTTCCAATTTTTATGAATTTCTATTATTTTAGATATTACATGTAGTTTAAATAACCATTTGTACCTACCGGGAGTGAGAGATGACGGCTGCCTTGGGCAGACCCGTAGTGCCAGAGGTGTAGATGTAGACGAGCTTGTCGTGGTGGTTCACCTGCGTCTTGTTGGGCTTCTCATTGCTGGCGGTGGTCAGCAGAGCGTTCAGGTTCTTGGCCTGCGGAATGTTCTTGTCCGTCTGGCTGTTGTTGTTTTCGTTGTTAAACTGGAAGAGAGTCAGGTCGGCGGGCAGATCCTTGACCACGTCGGAGACCGCTTCCAGGAAGTCCTCACCGTAGATAAGGGCCGTGCAGTGGGCCACCGTGATGCTGTGCAGCAGGGAAGGACCGCGCAGGTTCGTGTTGATCAGCGGGGTAATCACGCCGATCTTGGAGAGGCCCAACCAAGTGGCCACGTACTCGGCGCGGTTCTCCAGCAGCAGAGCCACCACATCCCCCTTCCGGTATCCTTGGGCCTGCAACACGTTGGCCACCTTGTTGGCATGTTCGTTCACCTGACGGAAGGTCCAGCGCTGCGTCTCGCTCACCACGGCCACCTTGTCCGGGTGGATGCGAACATTTCGCTCAAAGACATCCGCCACGGTGTAGTTGAGCCGCTCATGGCGCTTCGTGTACCTTAGGAGCTTGATATAGGCCCAGAGAGCTCTAAAAAGAATGGTTTAATTTTAAAAAAATCTCCAAAACTCTGTTATATCATTTTACACAATTAATATGTTTTGCCTAATCTTAATAAAAACAAGAAAGGAAAGCTAACTTCGGGCGGAGCCGAAGTTGAAATACCCTTGCAGAATATTCTGTAAATTATATTCTCCAAAATTATTCATATGATGCATTCTTAACACTCATAAAAAATCCCAACTTCCTAACTTAACAAACACCAAAGTTATTGCATTTCCGATCAATCAGTAATATGGCGGCTATAGGAAATAGTCGTCCGATCCTTATGAAATTCTGTAGGTCGGATTAATTGGCCAAAAATAAAACTCATAGAAAATCCCAACTTCCTAACTTTAAAAACACCAACGTTATGGCTTTTCCGATCGTTCAGTTATATGGCAGCTATATGATATAGTCGCCCGATCCGGCTCGTTCCGACTTACATACTACCTGCAATAGAAAGACAACTTTTGGGAAAGTTTTAAGTAGATAGCTTTAAAACTGAGGGACTAGTTTGCGTAGAAACGGACGGACGGACGGACAGAGGGACAGACGGACGGACAGACGGACATGGCTAGATCGACTCTCCTGGTGATGCTGATCAAGAATATATATACTTTATAGGGTCGGAAATGTCTCCTTCACTGCGTTGCAAACTTTTGACTGAAATTATAATACCCTCTGCAAGGGTATAAAAATTGTTTAATGACAAGCGGTAATTACTTAGTACTTAGTTAAAAAATTAAATAAACATTAGAAAGATACTAATAAAAATGTGAAAACAGTACGATAATTTACTAAATTAATGAGTAATTAAATGAACTATTTATCTTTTGAACAGAGTGATGGCTTATATTTGGTAATTTGTTTGTGCTTTGGCAATGAAAAATATAAAGTAAATTAATACTATGATAAAAAGTTATGATTAAAATGCATAATGATGAATTTAATTTATTTTAAAATTAAAACAATCAATACATATGTAGGGAAATTGTTTGATCAGAGGGTAAGTCGGTAGTATTATTGCTATCGATCGCGTGTGTTTTATGGTTAGTGGTTGGGGCCTCTAAAAATAGAGCACAGAAATCGAAGCGCGACAAGCGCAACAGCCGTAATGCGATAAAACCAGAGATAAACCCGCCTCAATGGCCGCAATCAAAACCGAACGTGGTAACCTAGTCCGACTATTCGAGCCACAAATTTATGACGTTGCTAAATTTGAGCTGAGTAATGCAAAGTTCACGAGAAAGTTGATGTAAAATGATCGTGAATACCAAAGTAGATAAAATGAAATATTTGCCTAATTATAGCAGCTGTACAAAGCTGTAAGTTTGAAATCGATTTACGTTGTTACATGCTATACCATGTTATCATTTATGAGGATTAAGGGATTACTAAGAACATTTACAGCTCAACAGTAAATTCTGTTTGTTTTAGTTATCAATATTGAAGCAGCTATCAGCAAAATGAACAAACGTAAATACCCAAGATAACATTTACCATTGATTTTCTAGTTCACATAAAAATCATTTATTAACAAATGGAAATTAAGAAACAGATTTTCTATTGCTAAACTGATTTTCTGACAATTGATACATTATATGTAATTAATTGATAAGCTGATTAATATATGTAAAATTGACTATCAATTTCACTCTGAAGCTTAAAAAAGGGGTTTTAGTCTGAAAGCCATTTCGAAGTACTTCAAGTAAAAGATGTAGAGAGATTTTATACGCTATTGTATATATATGTACATATGTATATGCGGCAAAGCCAATTCAAATCGTTCGTTTCCGCCTGGCAAACATCAACCGCAATAGTTCGATGGTCTGTATATTAGGAATTGGAAAAACTTGCACTAGACTTGGGACTCGACCACATCGACGATCTCAATTTAAATTCGCTTTGCACTCGTGCGTACTTTGCACCGCTGGCGGGATTGAAGAGTGTCGATTAGATTGCCGGCTAAGCAGTTAGTTTAGCCCTCGTTAGCCGTGTATTTATAAGGCTTTAATCAGGCCTTGTGACCCCCCTCGAGTGGTTAGATTGGAATTTTTGGAAGTGCTGGACATGTTTGCGCGGAGATAAGTCCGCTGCAGGCCGAAGCAAAGCTTTAAAGCGAGACCAAGGTCGCCCAGCCAGATTTGAAGTTGAATTTAAGAATCTGTTGCGAACGGAGATATAAGAGAGAATATATATATTCGAAGTTAGTGAAGACAAAACCAGTGCTGGCCTTGGCATGGAACTTGATCTGCTGTGTGAGACTCATTAAAGACCTCAAAATGCTGAGATAATTAAATTTTGCTGTTTCAGTCGAGAGAATTTTGCAGTTTTCATTACTTTTCATTGGTTTTAAGGCCAGATTAATAGTAATTTTATTAAAATTCATTCAAATACTTGAAACATAAAGCATTATACGAAAGATTTTAAGAATATCTTTCAAGTTTGTGAGGAGAGTTACATTTAAAATTGTATCCAAGCAACATATCTTTTAATGTGAATAATCTAATTTTATTTAAGTGTCGATAATTATGTATGCATGTACGTAATTAAATTTAAGTAATTCAAATAATTATTTTGAATTTACTTGGGCTTGGTTATTTGGTTGTTCGTGTCAATGTTATTTTATTATGCATTTTGGTTGCTGTGTCAAACGAATATTTTTGGCATTTATAGCCAAGTCAAAGGCGACACTTCTGTCAATTTAACAAGATCGAAAGTTAGTTCCTGAAACATTGATTTTGATCATAAATATTTTCTTATAATATAGATAAAAAAAATTATAAAGAGGTCTGGAAACTTTAGACAATTATAAATTCAAATCCATCACAGAGGTAAAAGATACGCAATTTTAAAAAATCGTAAGGTAGAGCTAAAAGCTATTGAATTTAGAAGCTTAGCATAAATTTGAAAAGCTTTTTGTTCGAATATTACTTCTTTCAATAAATAAGTTTTGGATATAAATAACAGCCCTGGCAACCCTAGAAAACCCAAAATACAAAGACTGAAGCGACACTTCCGCCATTTTAATTGCCCAAGCTTCGGCTTTTGGCGTACGTTTTCAAGAACAGATCGGTTAGTGTGCCAGTAGTCTTCCGGCTGACGCACTCGATCGGATCGATTAGTATGCGTCGAGGGTTTCGTTGGGCGACGATCGTACGAAGCCAATGGTAAATAAAAGCGAGTTTGTTTTGGTTTTGGGGCTGGGCGACCTTGAACCTGAAGAAGTCAATAAACCTCGTAATCGAGTGGCAAAAACCAATAATTTCCGTTAACTATTCGTCATAATCGTAGCCATTTCCCATGGAGTTTTCTCTTTACAGTTTTCCACCGACAACTGGAAATGGCTGCTGCAGATGGCGACCCAAATAGACGGAAAACGAGTTTCTCTACGGTTTTGAACTGGGGGATGGAGGGGGCAAAAGACAGAGTACAATGCTCAAAGTACTCGCACTCGGGTGATTTTCTGTTCTCTGATGCCCCAATGGAATCACAAAAGAAAGCCCGGATATATTGTGTAGAAATACACCCCTCCCCGGGGGCGGTTATTGTAAACTTATTGTAAACTGACTGCTTGGGGTACAGTGCGCCCCCGATAAGGAGACTCACGTCAGATCGCGACTAGCGGTTGCGCCCGCTATGTAGAACCAGCGCCAGCCCGGTTTGGTGAGGAGCAGTGCGACCAGCGCGACGAGCACAGCAAAAATCCAGCCCATTGTGTGGAGCGTGTAGATGACGCAGGCGATGGCCAAGCCGAAAGCGACCGTTGCGCAGAAAAACCGAAATATGACTAAAAACCGCTGGCGTCGGCTTCGCTGCCGATCGTGATCGTGCGCTCCGTAAATCATCGACTTTCGATCAGCTGGGCGCTGCGCGTTGCCAGATCGCCGGAAATGGAATACCGTTATTGCAAGTGATCGGGTATTTTTAAAATTTACGCTTACATTGGTGCTGTAGAGCGCGCAGTTGTCGATGTTTATAATCACATTGCTGTTCAAATGGTTGTCCAACAAGCTGTTGTGCTGCAGGATAATGCAAAGCAAAAAAATGTTATCAGAACAAATAACGGTAAGCTCTAACTTTGATAAGTACAAAAGGAATGGTTATGTATGGCACATTATTAACAGTAAAATAAGGCTTTAAGACGGGGTCATGAATAACTTATTATTCCAAAACAGTATTTATATTTTTTTAACCAATGAATGATGTTTTTAATTGAAATGCTCCATATGTTGCAAGTATTACTCACGGTAAGCTCAGGCCTCGAATAACCAATATTGGAGCTGTTGTAACGCAAACGCTGATACCGCTCGTTGCGCTGTCACAAGAATCCATTGAACATGTAGAACGGCAAAAAGTGTCGACGAGCCTTGCGAAAAAGCATTTTTCTGTGTTTTTATTTAAATAGCTTTTAAATTTTCAAACAAATGCAGTTGCCTGTGTTGGTTTTGTAACTTGTATTGTCCTGCTTTGTTTGTTTTTTTATTTGAGCTTTTAATGGTTCCGTTCGGAACTAGTTCCTAAAACTTTAGCATCTAACTATCGCTCCGACTTATCCGCAGTGTGGCAATATCATTCCATCAGCTGACAAGCTGACCAGGTGGCAACTCTACAAATGTTTTGTTTTATTTAGCGGGTTTTTTGTTGTCTAACCACTGCCTCGCCATGAAAATATTGTGCGAGGTGCAGGTCGTGAACCGCACTACCCAAGCAAACCGGACGCCGAGGCCCCTGAAGTCCACGCTGGCCATTGGCTACAAGCAAAGCGCCAGGGACGCGAATGGGAACACTAAGAAGGAGCTGGAAATGGTCCTTTTTAGCGGGCAAAACAAGACGGGCAGTCGTTACAAAGTGCGCGACAACATCCACGCCGTCCACACCAAGTTCGTACTGGACGGCAAGGCAACCATTGGGTTCCTTCAGCCGCCGGAGAACCTGCTGATCAAGTGCGATCCCATCCAGCTGAAGGGATTCCTGCAGACCCTCAAACTGGGCATGGACGGCAAGGACGCCATCAACCTAAGACTGAACATCGCCGCCGCCACGGCCATTCCACAAAAAGCGCAGCCCCAGGTGCGAATGGTGATCAGTAAACGGAGCGAGTACCCCATCAAGGGATTCCCGCGCACCCTTAAGGCTCTGACCATCAACAACAGTCAGTTGGTTAAGCTGAGCTTCGAAGTGTGCTCCCTGCGCAACCTCACAAAGCTGGATGTCAGCGGGAACAAAATAACTAAGGTGTGTTGATATCTGTACCCATGATGGCCATTTATTACTACCTTATTCTGCTCTCCAGATTCCTCCAGAATTGGGCCGCCTGGCCCTGACTTCGCTGCACTTGGGTAGCAACTGCCTGGGTGAACTGAACGACTGGTGCTGGTTGCGGGGTACTAGTTTGAGCCAATCCCTCGGCGAACTGGATTTGTCGAGCAACGGGCTCACCCACTTTCCTCCCCCACTGGTCAAGTTTGAGCGCCTAGTTTCGCTGAACCTGAACCACAACCTGCTCAGTCGGCTGCCCTTCGCCATCCGCCGGTTGCAGGCCCTGCGAAAACTGCATGTGTGTAGCAACAAACTGGAGTCTTTGCCGGCTGCTATCGAGGACCTTCACATCGACTTGCTAGATGTGTGGGGCAATTGCTTTAAAGCCTTCAATGCCGAAGCGGCCCAGCAGCTGGCTCAGCAAACGGCGGCCGCCAACACACCTCATCCCCTGTGGCTCAAGGCGGCACGGGCAGTGGCCAACTACAAGCTGCCTTTGCCAGCGGGTTCTGTGCCCGCTGTGCTCATCGAACTGATCTGTGAGGCGCCTAAGTGCCTGTGTGGCCAGCTCTGCTACGCCCTGCGCAAGGAGGACCTCCTGCAACGAGTGGTCCAGCCAAAATTCACCAACATCAAGAACCTCACATACAGCCGCGAGCATCAGATCTACGCGGATGTGGTCATCTGCGGTCCCGGCTGCAGTGCCTCGGTGCAGCTAAAGGCTCTGTTCAGTTTAATGTTTCCCTGATTGGGGCAGTTGCCCGGAATCCGCACCTATTTTTAACTATAAGTCTATTTAATCCAATGTTTTATTTATGCTAGTTTTTTTGCTGGAGGATGGAGGAACCCTTGTCCAAGTATATGTCTTTGATTTTTAAAAAATGGTGATTTTTTTACCATTTTTTGATATTACATTTTCATTCCCCGTATACCTACGAATGATATATGTTGTTGAACTTAAACTGCCAATAAAAGCGAATTTATAATGAAATTAGTTAAGTAATGCATCTTTGTATGAAACGTAGAACTTTTTAAAGGAGCAACCAAATAGCGCAGCAAATATCAAATTTTAAGAATGTGTGAGCACAGCCTTGTCAGCATTACAAAGTTTTAAGGAAACTTAGCAAATTTGATAAAGGCATGGGATCGTTATAGGCTACACATGAAGAGGATAACGCATTGATTTCTTTTTGTTTTGGACAGAGCCAATAAGTGGGATACTGATACTCCTTGCATACAGTGAACATCCTTCGGTACATTTTCGCTGGCATAAAGACATTCACACGCACGCTTGGTTGCTTACTTTGTTTTCGTATTACAGAAGCCCGTTGTTTTTATTATTAAAAGCTTCGTGCGTATGTGACTTGCATAAACGATTTTTTATCAGCCGGCGCACCTACTCACCCCACTGTGCGCCTTCTTATATTTCCGCCCCATACGCACATCTCTCTAATACCCTTACTGAAGGTCATTTCATTTCTTTATTTATTTTGATAACTGTTAATTTATATTTACAATTTTTTAATAATTTTATGAACTATTAGAAAAGTATTATTATACTATGTAGATATTAATACATAAAAACCAATACCAGCAGCAAAATCTGCATCTTAATTTTTATTGAACTCGAATTTAGCAATCAAATACATTTTTATGTACATCAAAATATAAGTTGCAAAAACTACTGAATTTAAATTGAAATGCTAGAGATATTCATAAGCAGGTGCTTAAATCTATCATATATTTATCCTTCTGCGATTTGAAATTTTCGAAAGGGTATCCGAGTTTTAGCAGTCTTATATTTCCTAGTCTGGTCCTTATCGTTTGCCGTTCCTTGCTTTTCTTTTGCTTTATCAAATCAAAACTTCGAAGCGATGCCACTTTTTTAAATAAGCATAAACAGCGACACAGCCTTGAAGGACTCTCCTCCCACCACCACCCACTCGCATTTCTAGGCTTTAATGTGCAGCTGGGGAATAAGGCGGCGAAGGCAAAGATCCT
The DNA here is from genome assembly GCA_018153305.1 of Drosophila kurseongensis. Classification (NCBI taxonomy): domain Eukaryota; kingdom Metazoa; phylum Arthropoda; class Insecta; order Diptera; family Drosophilidae; genus Drosophila; species Drosophila kurseongensis. Next base: position 17,765,131 of record JAECXX010000210.1, read on the forward strand.
TTCAGAGCGAAAAGGATGAGCCATGACTTGTGGCAAACTCGAGCCTAACTATAAAAATGTTTATCAGCATTTGTGTGGTGCGGGGGAGGTGAGCAGTGGGGGCCCGAGAATTTCTCTAAGCTGCCCCAAATCCAATTTTGAGCAGCATTTAAGTGTCCTGGCCCGCTTCCGCTTCCTGTTCCCATCCTCATTCTGCAGGATTTCCTTTTTGTTTGCTATGCAGATGCGTGAGTTACTGGGTGGTTGGGTGGTTGTCGACTCGTGTGTAAGTGTGTCTGCCCACACGATGTCCTTTTTGCTTTTCGGCCCTGACTTTGTCGCTTTGTGTGCGCAAATATTTGGCATGACTTTACATTTGCAACTCGACTCGGTCAGTAAGCCTAAAAGTAGGCCTAATGGCAGGAAATCTCTGCTATGTGCATATGGAATTTAAGGATGGTATTTTATTGTACTTAGCTTGTTCTAATGTTAAATTAGAAAAGCTAACTTTCAATTTAAACGAAAAACTAGAGAAGTATTTATAGCTAAAATTTATAAAATTTATTTCGACAGAGTTATTTAATCTATTTTATGTAGTTATTGACAGGTTTATAACAAAATTATTAAATTATTGTACATTGTATTGTATTATTGCTTAAATATAAATGTTTGTTCTTAAATTACCAAAACTTAGTTATTGACAGCTTTAAAACGTTCTTCTAAAATCTGGTTTTTAGGGTTTTTTATAATGTTTTTAATAGTTAATTATTATTAAGATGTAATTTATTTTATTTAAAAGCTAATAATTTAAACGGTGTTTTAAAAATGTTCCTATATTTATACAAGGACTTACAGGTTATACGTTTGCCAGACAAAAAACATAAATCACTTTAAGATTCCTTTAATAAAATCAAAAGTTAAATATTGACTGCAGTGTTTCATGATATTTCATCTTTACAATTTTAAGCATGCTCTTCAGGCTTTGCAAAACTTTTTACTTTACTGCCGTCTCAGGCCCATTAAAACGTTGTTAGCTCAGAAATTTGTATATTTTATATACCCATAAATGGAAAAAATCCTTATAAACCATCCAGACCATATAAAAACGTTTCGAAATTCGGTCTGTCTGGTTCCTCCAACTCCCAATAAAACCAACCAACCCCGAATCATTTGCACTGTCCCCGGCCTAAAACCTAAAGCAAAAAAGCAAAAACCAACATGAAAATGTGCCAAGTCAGCTAAGGGAATGGAAATTCAGCAGGTCCCCCAAAAATGCCCCCGCATAAAGTCCACGCTCGGAGACAGTAAAAACTCCATTAACTGTCATCAAAAATGCATTTCGCATGCATCAAACCGAAAATGGTAATGGCCAGGGGATCATCAAATAGAATAGAATGAAATGGCGCAAATCAAAACACATTGGCATAAATCAAAGGGCATGGAAAAATTGGGCGAACACTTTTATGGCTAATCCTCGAAGGAGGCCAAAGCCAGACCCGGACAGATGACTCCCCTGGCAACATTTTTATGCGCAAATTAACTTTGCAATTGCCGAGAGTTGGGGAATCCCCCCAAAATCTAGGGTGGATGTCTGGGTGCTGTGTCACTCCCCCTGCATTACATAATTTATCCCCAATTTGCGTGCAGCGGGTAAACATTTTATTTGCCTCGTCTGGCGCTGCTCCACTTTGGCTTATCAAATTTTATTAGCAGGCCGGCAAATTGTGCAACAACAACAGTACATCAGCTACCACATTACGGGCTAAATAAGCCGTGGAGTTACCACTGGGCCACCAGCCACCCCAAAAACCAAGTGCAGCCCCAGTTTTCCGACCTCGTCTCAAGGTATGATTTGTCGTCCGCTATCAATTTCTTTAACACAATACCAACATCCCCCGAAAGAGTCGCCTTCAAGGCTGGAAAAACGACCGGAAAAGTGCAAACACACGCGAAACTGCCAACGACCCCCTCGGTTTTCCCCCATTTTCGCAGGGGGCTTGTCGCCCAGACGCGTGCAGGGATCCAATAAAAACGTTTTGATAGGCTTATGACCTGGACTCATTCCTCCACACCCTGTATATTTGTCTTAATAATATTTCAAATTTACTTGCTAACTGTTACAGCAAATTTAGATAAGAGCCACAGAAAATCAATAAACTTACTTTAAGACTACGCCAAGAAGGGTGGAAAAAAATGTTTATCCTGAGGATTCACCAAAGGAATGCGCTTAACTTGGGGGTATGAAGTTCACTTCAAAAGGTATTTGATAAAAAAATTATTTTTATAATATTTCCAAGCTAGAAAACCAAAGAAGTTTAAATATTTAAACTATTCTTAAAGAGTACAAAAAAATTTTAATTAAAAAACTTTCACCATAAATAGGAATAACCTAGAATATTGTGCATTTCACTTTAAAACTCTGATAATATAGAAATCAAAAGTTATTTGCAAATTTCATTATTTAAATTTTAAAAGAATGGAAAACATGCATGCATCAAATCAAATAAGGTCAGATTCATAAAATTAGTCAGATAGGAAATCCAATCTGTTCCGAATAGCAAGCAAATGCCGCCCAAATTAGGGATATCATCTCGCTTGTATTTTTCATATTTACGATTCCTAAAAAAAGAAAACAGGCAAAGGGATGGGAAATCCTTGAATGTTGAATTGAAAGTCACTCAGGCGCACTTATGTTGGCTTCCCAAATTCGACTTTGGTTATCGAAAAAAAAAACGCCCCCAGCGAATTCTTTTCCATCTGACCGCGGGCCAAAGACGAATCATTCGAAAAAAGTTGACCAACCCGCACAGAAAGCTGGAAAAATAAAAATTCTAGTCAAACAACAAAGCATTGCGAACACTCGAGCATTGGGAAAAATCAATTTTCAATTTAAAATTTAGATGCTCATCCCACGATTCCATTCAGCTTGCCATAAAAGATAAAGATAAAATGCGTTCGAGCGCAAAATGTAAATAGAACTCCCGTTTAACGGAAACTCAGGCAGGCGGATGAAAGCTACAGGTTGTATTTGTGTTTGTCTTTGTGCTCCGATGGGTGGTTGGCTAGTGGGTGGTGGGTGGCGTTGGGTGTTGGCCACGATGCGATTTCAAAGCAAAATATTGCCGCATAAATCTGACGCAAAAAGTTTTGCTTTGCGGTCAGCAAAGGCGAGCTCTCCTACAAGAAAACCCCAAGTAAATAGGGTATATTCGGCAAGACAAAAACGGCCATTATATTTAAATTGTATTACTCCAAATAAACATTTATTACTTTTATTACTCCAAATAAACAACGTTTTTATAAACATTGTATTAACTTATCATTAAAATGAAAGATATTTCAAAAAATTAAATTCCTGGTTCGATGTTTAAAAGGTCTTAAAATGTATATCATTATGAATTTAATTCATTTCTTTAATTTTAGATTATTAGTTCAACAGTTAACCTTAAAATGATATTGAAGTTAGATATTTTAACTATTATAATTGTTTTCTTTTGGTACAAAAAAATTTTACGATAATATGTTTTTAAGCCAGAATCAATTTTAAAACAAAGTCACATAAATATACAGATTTCAAACAAGAAAAAAGGCTGAAGTAGAAAAAAATTGTTAACATAAACTGGATCGAAATTCATTAATATTTAATTTGAATTGGGCCTCAAGCTATAGAAGAACAAAAACATCCTCTTTAACCGACTTGGTGCAAAGAAAAACTAAGTAATCCCCAATCGACCCCAGTTCTTTTAACATAATATTGAATTGGCAGATATTTCTCTTTGATTTTTATCGTGTGGTGAGTTTTTTTACGAGGTCTTCGGTGGATCGACTGTGGTCCTTATTGTTGTTCCCGCTCCGGAGTTGATTATTTGCCCAGTTTCCACAGGACCCGCACCCCGGAGCAGCCCACTTCGGCGGAGCGTGCATTTCATTAGCCGAATGTATCTCTCAGATACATCTGGGCGCTTTGGCATTTGGCAAACGATTTTATGCCGCACCGCTTTGGCAAACAAAATCAAATCTGTGACTAGGAAATTGCTTTTGCCTACTTCCGACTCCCTCGACCCCTCGTCCCTTTCCCTTCTCCCTTCTCCCATCCGAAATATTTGTTTAATGCAACTATTTAGGGAACGTTTTCAATTTGAAATGCTCCCTTGTGTAAACAGGGCCGGGAGATGATTAAAATTTAACTACATCAAATATTTGCAGCCGACTTTGATGGGTTAGTAAAATGTTTAATAATAATATTAAATGCATAATTCATTTTGGAGCTCCGAGATAATAAGAGTTCGTTAAATTTAATGCACTCGCCGGAATGTCTTTGGGCCAATGTAAATGTTAAATATCAGGAGCAGTTAAGGGGGACAAATGGAAGGGGGAGACACTTTATTGCAAGGTTCCTGCTAAAATTAATTCATTAGCATTTTATTACATTGGCATAGTGACGACAGCAGCCCGGTTGAATGTTCCGCCTCGACGAAGAAGATGACGGAGCCCTCCCTATTAAAACATTGACTTCTAACTCCACTCGCCACCCAGCAAACACCACCCACCACCCATATTTACTTTGCACCACCCTTCGTGATCTTCTTTAGAGCTTTGATGTGTAATTAAATCAATAATCACTTTCCAGTCGCTGTCGGCTTCGGGAAGTTTATTAGTTGATTGAACCAGCAGGTGGTCCAGGTGGGGTAATTACTTCCAGGCGATGGTCCCTACGACCAAATGGATTTTGAGTAACAATTAACTGTCAACTAATTTTAAACAAGGTATTTCAAAGCACTAACCCTAGCAAAATATCTATTATATAGTTTAGTACAATAATATAGGAAGGGGGGATTTAATTTAGATTCATTAACAATAATTTGCATTTTATGTAAAACTATATCTCTAACAGTTGATTCCTGGAATTGTTGATTGGACGTAATTAATTTTAATTTATGAAAAACTGGAAACTCACTAACTGAAATTTAATGAATAAATTTGCAAAAATATGAAATGAACGTGAATTTTAAAATACTCATAATGTAAAAATTAGACTGTGCTAAAGAATTTGAATTATTAAATTAAATTTTCATTTTATTATATTCTTATCTAAATTGTGAATAAAACTAATTAGATTATTTATCATTTTTAGATAATATTATATTATGTTTAGGCTAAGCAAATTGCTGAGACTTTTTGAATCCTAAGTACGTAATATTAGGACAATTTTTTGGTACTGTAAAATAAATGAATGCCAGTTTGTTAAATATACAACATAAAAACATAACATTCCAAAAACATGAGCAGCACACAAAACAAATATTCCCCACCCCGATTTTCCATTTAATGCCCAATTAACGCATTTTCCACTTGGGATTCACCGAAGCGAGAGATTTGTATACCTTCAACGGCAAAAGGCAGAAACACAAAACGCAAAAGAGAGTCGTGAACGTGCCGCAAAGCAGAAAGGCCACAGAGCCGTAGCCCCCGTAAGTCCCAGATCCCGGTGGTATCACGACTTCTCCAGTGGCTCTGGTCTGGATCTGGCTCTGGGTATGGGGATGGGTATGGGACCGGGTGCTCCACTCCTCCGCCGCAAATGGGAATGCGCGGCATTTGTCGCTTGGCTGCAATTGCAACAGGATGGAGAGGGGGAGGGGGGCTGGAGTAAAACAGGAGCTGCACTTCATTAAAAAAGGAAGCCGAGGCAGAGGCAACTTGGTCGTTAGGAACTCCCGACTTACAATTACAAACACAAGCACAGTCGCAAGGACAAGCGCACAGGCTGCTTCAAAATGAGTGATGTAATGTGCCTAACAAGGATCTGCCACCCCCTTTCCAGACCCACTTGCTCATTGTTGCTTGTTGACATAACGAATGCCTTAACATTTTTCGAGTTGCCTTTACCTCAGCCCCGCCCCCACCGGCAATACACCCACTGTGTGTGCGGGTGTGTGTGCGGGTGCACTTCCGCTCCACTTACACATAACTCGCCTCTGCCGGCATCTCAGCCAGCATCGGGTCTGGAGATGGGAAATACTTAAGATATCGATATTAATAATAATTTATTAATTAATAAATATAATAGATATACTGTAATAATTTTAAAAATGGTAACTACTTTAGTAACTTTCTTAAACTACAATTAATTAATGGATTTAAATGAAACAGCTTGAAAACTAGTAGTTACCAAAGCTTCTATCTTCTTATATGGCACCCACATTATGTATTTATATTAATTAATAACTTTTTCATTGGAAGATCAGATTGTCAATTGTCAGTCAATACTAATAATAATAAATTATATATGATTATAGTCCCATCATAATATATTCTTCATTTGCGTATTTTATTGTAAATATCAAGAGGGTGAAATCAAATATGCAGGCTCTGGTTTTCACTTAACTATTTCAGTTTTCAAAAGATATGGTTTTAAGGTGCTCCGATACTCGCAAAATATGGAAAATATATATGAAGACAGAAAATGTTATCTAATAAATAAAAAGATTCTTAAAGTTTATTATCCGTCATTTTTTTTGCTTTTAAGATTCGATTTAATGTGAAAAGAAACTTCTCTTTTTAAAACGCTCAGAAAGGTTTGCCTGTTTTTATTACGCAAAAAACTAGCATTTTGAGTAAATCGAAGCACATTTTCGTTTGTTTTGAAAAGTAAAACGAAGCGAATAAGTGAAAATGAAAACCATTTTTCTCGATGTTTTATAAAAATGTATGCTATTTCCGAAATATAGTATTTAATGTAGATCTCAAATATAAAAAAACAATTTAGGGGTAAAAGCAAACCCCTACCAATATATTTAGCTAACTCCTAAAAAAACTGAGTTTTAGATGTCAAGCAAAACCCACATATTTGTATATTCCATCTCTATCTGCGTGGCTGACGTTGGCGGTTTGTCGAGTTAATGACTTTGGCAGTCGGGAGGAGCGGCAGTGGATGACGAGCGGAGGGCTGATGGCTGATGGCTATGGCTGATGTTTGGGCCTGTCAACGGCTCCGAGGCGTGCAAAAATCATTTTTCTCGCACATTTTTATAAATCACCCTGGCCCCTTTGCGCCAAACTCCTCGTGGCTGCCAAACAATCATCAACATTTATTTATATTTTTCATTTTTCACATTCTCCGAAAAGCCAGCAGGATTGCCTATAATTTCAAGTGTAGGGATGCTGATCCCTCAAGGTGTCGCTTAGCAGGAAGGGAAAGAAAAGCGGAAAATTCCGACGCCTGCCTGCCTGCAGTTGACAGTTAATTATTTGTATAAATCGCTGCAGATGTTGCGGGCATTGAAGGGTTAAATTGTGACGCATTAAATGAATTTGAATATCACATGTGAAAATGTGCGTAAAATTTGGATACTCAGTGTGAGTGCAATTTTTATAAGAACTTTATATCTATTTCTTAAATTATTTAAAAATCCAAAAATGTAGACCTTTATTTATTATTCAGATTCAAAGACTTAACACTTCTTAACAAGGGTTCCTTAATTTTTGATCCTTTATAATCATCTGAAACATTTGGAAATGTGCGGGAAAAGTTTATACTTTGTATGGGGTAAACTTACAACCTTGTTTTTATTTCTTAAATTATTTAAGAAGCATACAAAACCGAAATACCTACAATTAACTTCCTTAATATCTTATTGACTTTTAAAAGTTCAAAACGTTTTAACCATATGCCATCCATTTTCCATTTTTTCTTTAAAACCCATCATCTTCTTGTTTATGATGATTGGAATACTCTCTTTTAATTGGAATTGATTTCTGAGCCCTCATCTATCCTCTATTCTCATTTAAATTTCGAACTTAGCATGAAAATAAATTTCTATTTAAAGGTAATATATCAAGCCCCCCGCCCGCTTTCCCAACTGGTATCGCATTACAGGATAAGGATAAGAATTGTTCCTGTTGCTCTTTGTTCTGTTATCCTTGAGCCAACCATCTCGTATCCTGAGGCGGCTGCTGCTTTTTCTGCCGCTTATCATGGCCATGCAACTTGAAAACAATAAATATTTTATGGCCCCTTTTTGGCGAGCGCATAAATCTTGTCCTGGAAATTGATCCGAGCAACGAGCTGAGTACGTGTTCAGAGGGTTAGCAGTGAGGTGCGGCTGCAGAAAGATACAGTGATGCGAGCTACAGATACATTTGCCACATTGACACACTGAGCACTTACGGGCTCAGCCCCGCACTCGGGTATTTGCGAAATTTGTCTTATGGCGAGGGAATTTCCCACCCTTCCCACTCCCCAAGGTCCCAAAACGCCCGCATCTTATGAGATTTGCACATTGATTTCACCCCCTTTCTGCTTTTCTGCCTTTTTGCCGGCAGTCTTTAGTAGGTCGCAGATTCAATGCCTCAATGGATTTCGTGTGTGTTCTCAAGTGATAGATTTTCTGGTATTTTCGGGGAACCTTTTGAAGTTAAAGTGTTTAACATTAAACAAACAGAGTTTAACTTGTTGCTACAGATAAGGTAAAACACCTTTTAAATTTATAAATAATACTTCAGATTGAGTAATTTATAAATAATTTCAAGATACTGTAAAAATTGAAAGCCAGTGATTTTTATACCCTTGCAGAGGGTATTATAATTTCAGTCAAAAGTTTGCAACGCAGTGAAGGAGACATTTCCGACCCTATAAAGTATATATATTCTTGATCAGCATCACCAGGAGAGTCGATCTAGCCATGTCCGTCTGTCCGTCCGTCTGTCCGTCCGTCCGTCCGTTTCTACGCAAACTAGTCCCTCAGTTTTAAAGCTATCTGCTTAAAACTTTCCCAAAAGTTGTCTTTCTATTGCGGTGTTATAAGTCGGAACGAGCCGGATCGGGCGACTATATCATATAGCTGCCATATAACTGAACGATCGGAAATGCCATAACTTTGGTGTTTTTAAAGTTAGGAAGTTGGGATTTTTTATGAGTAATAAGAATGCGTCATATGAATAATTTTGGAGAATATAATTTACAGAGTATTCTGCAAGGGTATATCAACTTCGGCTCCGCCCGAAGTTAGCTTTCCTTTCTTGTTTAGAATTGAATTTATCATCAAAATGGTAAAAACCACTGCTGATTTTAAATTTATTTCAAAACAAATCTACCTTCTTATCTCATCTATGTTTTCGATTAAAAATGTTTCTAGGATTGACATTAGAAATTATCTTCGATTACCATGGCTTGCCTTTTTTCAGCCTTGTCATTTTCGTATCTTCTGTCGTTTCCAAATATTTGTCATTGGATTTTTAATCGAATGGCTTGGAATTCTCTCTTTTCCTCCCACCAACTTTTAGCCTTACTCTTTGGGAACTATTAAAAGTTTGACTATAACTTTTTGGCCAAGCGGCCGCACTTTGTGTCAGGCAAAATCGTTTGCGGCTTGTGGTGGCTATTGCAAATGCCCTAGAGCGAAATTAAAAAGTCCGAAAATGCCATGAATTCGAGGGGCTGGCTGGGGAATTTCGATATTTGCGTCCAGAAAAATCTAACCACACAGTAAATAATATGGAATTCCATTTGAAATATCATTGAATTGACCAATACTTCGATTAGCAATGGCAGCATGTTGCCAGCCGCAAAGTGTTGCCGAAACAAAACGAGTTTTGAGTCGGAAAGCCATTCATATGATAATGCAGTTTGTAGCTGACATTGCAAATGCTGATAGGGCGGCTCAAAGGACGGGAAGGGCGATAACAACATGCATAAATTCATATATTTATGCTCAACAGCTCATTTAATGAACTGCGCATTGTTCGTGCTGATTTGCATAGCAAGTATCTGCGTAGCCGTCGCCGCAAATTGTAGCTGTATCTGCGAATGTACATTTAAAAAAACAAATCGATTTGTCGGCCCCAAAATAAAGAGTTTTTTCTTCCAGGTAGATGCTCTTTATTTTAATAAATATTTTTTCCTAACACCATTCTTGAGTTAAAGTTTTAAATATTCCAGTTTAATTAAATTTGTATGTCTATTAGTATTTTAGAATATGTTTAATGTATATTTATTGGTTTTTGAAGCATTTTATGTTATGTCAATTAGGGCAATTTGTCTTACCAATATTTGCCACCAATTATATTTAAATTAAATATTTTTTTGTTTTTAATTCAATTCTTTATGTAAATTCTTTTTCTTAGTGTTCCAGTACTGCTGTGTGACAACCTGTCTATGTGTGAGAGTGCGTGTTTGTTTGCTCGTTAAATGCAGAATAAGCTACACTTAATAATTGAATAACACTCAGCTCCACTTAGCTCAACTCCCACAACTGGTCAGTGAGATAAGGTCCCCCTCGTTCCCTCCATCAGCCTCAGCATTTGTGTTTACCTCTCGTAAATACGAAATTTCTAAAATTAATTTCAATTCGTGTGTCGGACTTGGATTCGGTTATCATGCCCTTTACTATTGCCTTCATCAAAGTGCGAAACATTTGATAAATGTTTATTAATAGCAAAAATAACACTCGCCTCGCACACTGGCATCGTTGATTGCACTTTGATCGGGAAATAATTAATAAGTAATCATTTATTTTGTTGCTGGCAGTCTATGAGTAATTTACTGACCAAAAACGATAGGGTCGATATCGTGAGAGAGGTTACGTTTCACTGGATTAAAGACAAGTATGAGAAATAGAAAACTGTGCTACTAGAAGAATATACATAATTTTTCCCCTTAATTGTGATCATTTTAAAAGTCATACTAACGAAACAATCTTGCCAGACAGAAACTAATATTTAATTTTAAATATTAATTTTTGAACAGAAAGAATCGAATTTTCCAAAAACTGCTCGTGTTATTTTGATTAATGCGAAAAGCCGACTATCGATGGACAACTATTTTTGAAGAATATGATTATTCAAAATGCAGAAGGGCAAATGTGTTTTACCTTTTCGCATAAATTTCCATAAATAAAATGAATGTAGTGTGTTGCCTTTACAACGCGAATGAACGCGAATGGAATCCAACTATTTATAATATTAACTTATTTTATTTATTGACAGTAATTTGTTTTTGCATAAATTTCCATAAATAAAATGAATGTAGTGCGTTGACTTTACAACTTTTGCTCAGATTAATTTCCATACTGAACGCGAATGGAATCCAACTATTTATAATATTAACTTATTTTATTTATTGACAATAACTTGTTATGCACTTAAGTGCAGTATTAACTTTAATGAATTGTTTAATAACTTTTAAACTAATGTATATTAGTTTTTCTAACTCAAGGGAAGCATTCGAAGGTTTGACAAGCCAGTTTTAACAATATTACATTACATTATAATTCTAATTATTATTTATAGTCTCACAAGTGGACTTTGTCTTTTAAAAATACTATTCAAAATAATGTATTAACTTTTATGGCGTTCTAATCCGGTTTTAGGTCTTGAAATTCCCTGATTGCGATTATTAGGTCACGGTTTAATCTCTAATATATATTGGGTATGCATCTGGAAAATAAGCTGGCAGTGATTCACAATTTTTTGCAAAGCGTGTGTGTAATTAATAAAATGTATTATTTTTCTCTTTCCGGCCGAGCAGAGCAGCAACCAGTTGTTATTCGCGGTGGAAAGAGTTGGAAAAGAGCCGAGCTTGGGCGAATCAATTGGCCTGGCAACATGTTGGATTGTTGGGTTGTTTGTTTACTGGCGGAGCGAATGTTGCTAAGGTGGATCCCCCAGGCGGACTGGTTGGAATAACGACAAAACATCTTCAGTTGCCGCTGGGGGCCGCCGGCTTTGACATCTCGTGCGTAAGTGGATCCAAAGTCAAGACCATTCCGAGCCGGACCCTCCGCTTATCAGCCAACGGCTAGTGACGAAGGCAGGCAGGTTATCGGCGGACTTAACTAACATTGTGTGCCCCAGTGATTCAATTCAATCGAAAGTATTATACGTGGACGGACGACGAGTGCTGATTATTCGAATATAGTCGGCTGGGGAAGTGTCGAATATCTCGCGCTCACAGAAGGTTTCTTTGTTGCCGTCAATCGGGACTGTCATCAGTCAACAATTGTGCCTCGCACCGATCGCATCCACAGAGCTAGACCCTATACTCATTATACAATATATATAAATTATACCCATTGGACTTAGCCGTAAAATTGGTGAAATGAACGCAAACTTGCTAGTGGCGGCCCTAAGTCTGTGCCTACTGCAGTCGGGAATCGCAGAGGGTTTATCTTTGTCGTTCGGAAACATCACACTCTTTAATGTCAACTTCAAGTCGCCCAGCTTTTTGGGTCGCTCAGTAGCCGTGGACAGCAATTTGCGGATCGAAAACGACGTGGATCCCAATATACAGGAGGATTCACATTTAAATACTGTAAGTTTAAATATCCAATGGCTTACTAAGTCAACACATTTGCAAATTTAGTAATATGAAAAATAGAACAAGCTTGTAATTATAATACAAATTAAAAGACTAAATATTTGAAGAGAAGGTTTTTTCCTATAAAACCCTTGACATATTTGGTCATCTTTTTTGTTTTTGTACGTTTATAAAGAAACCTTTTATTCAGTTTTCTTAATTAATAAATATTAACATCATTATAAACGTAATTATTTCTTAATGGAAAATATTAAGCGAAATTTATTAACTGATTGATAATTGTTATTCAAGCTACTATTTATTCATTTTTGGGGTATAAAAAGGCATTAGGAGACTTGTCATAAATTAATATAAAAATATTTTTTCTGAGAAAAGATAACACATTTAATAATGAAAAGATTTGTGTCAAAGATCAAAATGTTACTGATTATTAAAATCCCAGCTCATAACACATGAAACTGGTCAGTTCGTGTTCATATATTTAAGTCAAATAGATCGATCAAAATCAATTTATTCGAACGTGACGAGATCAAACTGATTATACGGCTCAGTGTCATAAAAGTCATTGCAAGCGACAACAAAATGAGAAAAAAACTTGTTTTTAATTTATAACGCAAATTTTTGTCAATTTATAGTTAGTTAATCAATATTATGGCTTCATAAATATATTAATAACTATATCTCTAATATAATCACAATTTTAGTACAATCTTATTAAAAAATATGGCTACCCGGCTGAGAATCATACCGTGGAGACGGACGATGGATATATACTCACCCTGCACAGGATCGCTCGTCCTGGAGCAACTCCAGTGCTCCTCGTCCACGGACTACTGGATAGCTCAGCCACTTGGGTGATGATGGGACCCAACAAGGGACTTGGTGAGTTCAGAGGCTATCTCTTAATGGTCCACACTGATTGTGTTGTTTTGTTCCAAAGGTTACCTGCTGTACGATCAGGGCTACGACGTCTGGATGGCCAATGTGCGGGGCAACACATACTCGAGGAAGCACGTGAAGTACAGCACCCACCACGCCAAGTTCTGGGACTTCACCTTCCACGAGATGGGCAAACACGATATCCCCACCACGATCGACTATATACTGAACGCCACGGAGGTCAGTCAGCTGCACTACATCGGCCATTCCCAGGGTACGGTGGTGTTCTGGATCATGGCCAGTGAGCGACCCGAATATATGGACAAGATCGTCCTGATGCAGGCCCTGGCCCCAGTGGCCTACCTAAAGCACTGCCGGAGTCCTGTGGTCAACTTCCTGGCCGAGTGGCACCTTTCGGTGAGCGTAAGTTACCCCATCCTAACTATCCCATCCTGTTAAAGACAGTTTTTGCATTGGATATAGTTATAATATAGTTATGTGTATAGTTATGAAATGGGCTGCACCTTTGAACATAAATACTTACCAATCATAAGCTAAAAAAGCTGTTCGTTCAAAGTAAAATTAACCAAACAAAATTAAACAAAAATAATATAAATTAAGGGATGAAATGCTTTGGCGAATTTCCCCGATTATATCCAATTCGAAACATCTTTTCCCAAACCCTCTCCTCGAAACTTCTTTATACTTCAAATCACTCCTTCCCACTTTAGTTGGTTCTCAAGATGATTGGCGTGCACGAGTTTCTGCCGAAGAATGAGTTCATCAGCATGTTCAATCGGATCATTTGCGACGAGACGACCATCACGAAGGAGATCTGTTCGAACGTCATCTTCCTGACCACCGGATTCGACAAACTCCAGCTGAACGAGACGATGCTCCCGGTGATCGTGGGCCATTCTCCGGCCGGAGCCTCCACCAAGCAGATGCAGCACTTCGGGCAGCTGAACAGGTCGGGGGCCTTCCGGCAGTACGACTATGGATGGCTGAGGAACCACTGGCGTTACGGATCCATCGAGCCACCAACCTACCAACTGGAGAAAGTCCGGGCCAAGGTGGCCCTATACTACGGACAAAACGACTGGCTGGCCCCGCCGGAGGATGTGGAAATGCTGCACAGGGAGCTGCCCAATGTGGTGGAAAAGTACCTGGTGGAAGACAAGGAGTTCAACCACCTAGATTTCATCTGGGGCATCGATGCCAGGGAACTGCTGTGGGACCGAATGTTGGAGAACATGAGAAATCATGAGAATTCTATTATCTAAAGGGGTATAATATAAGAAAATGGTTTTTATTTAATTATTCACAGTATGTTATGCGTTAGTGCGATTTATAGATAGGTATTTATTATGTTGTAGAAATTAAAGAGATGTTCTAATGAAGAAATACAATAAAATACAATACAAATAATAAAATATTACTTCAAATGTAATGCCTTTACATTTAATTTTTTAAATAATAATACGATTTCACAAGGACTTATTAAAGGATTTTTACAAAATAATTTTAAGAAAATATATTTTGCATCCTGTTTAAACTCACCACTTAGGGCGTCTAAAACTAAGCAATACATTCTTTAATATGGTTATATTTGGGTAAAAGCATTTACGTGTCAATATGTAAATGCTTTTACCAAAATAAAACCACATTAAAGAATGTATTGCTCAGTTTTATACGCAAGCAGTATATTTAAATTGGATTCAAAGGTTTATGTGTCTAATTTGTATCGCTTACAAAACCTATTTTGTGCATTCGAAACTTGACTTACTTCAGTTATCAGTGGGAACTTATACAGATCGGACTAAAAGAGCTGTCTTCCTAAAAAATCAAAAACTTAAAAATGTCGTTAATGTCGACTAAGAACTTTTTCATAGTGGTCATTTTTCTAATATTCTTTCAGCCGGAAACCAATGCAATTTTTAACCCTTTTCAACTAGTAATACCTCCAGACGTTCTTGAAGATGCGGAATTAGATACGGTAAGCTAAAAAAATCATTTACAGACCATCTATTAACATTTACAATTTATATATAAACAAAGCAATTGAGATTTTCATTAAATTAAATATAAAAACATTAGAAACACCCTTACAGAATATTCTGTAAGTTATGGCATTTCCGATCGTTCAGTTATATGACAGCTATAGGATTTAGTCGGCCGATTCTTATGAAATTTAGTAGGTCGGATTGATTGGCCAAAAATATGGCCAAAGTTATGGCATTTCCGATCAATCAGTTGTATGGCGGCTATAGGATATAGTCGGCCGATCCCGGTGTGTGCAAAGTTTCAATTCGATATTTTTAAAACTGAGAGACTAGTTCGCTTAGAAACAGACAGACGGACATGCTTATATCAACTCAGGACGCGATCCTGATCAAGAATATTTATACTTTATAGGGTCGGAGATGTCTCCAAATTTATAATACCCTCTGCAAGGATATGAATATCATATTCAAAAGGCTAACTCTTGGGTCTAAATGGCAAATCTTAAAAAAACTGCGGGAATATTGACCTCAAACTTTCAGAATACTAAATTATCAATTCCGGTTTTGTTATTGGTATTTAGACGATTTCTTTATATTCTGTAATATACTCTTATAAAAAAAAAGACCAGCTCAATGTAGATACAAAGTGACTCAAACAAAAAATGGAACACCTATAAGGTAAATGAGGCAATTTTAAATGTGTGGGCGTGAATATTTTAAAGATTAAAACCTTTTTATGGGGGTCGCTATACTCGGTAATTTGCCACGCTTTTCGTAACTCGTGTGTTCCTAATAATAGGTGTACCGAACATCTCCAGAGCATGAAGCTTAAAGATTATATTTATTAAGAGATCCGCCCTACTGGTTAAGCATTTATCGACATTCAATTCTCTCCCCAGTTCCAACTGATTACTAAATATGGATATCCAGCTGAGAATTACACAGTGGAGACCGAGGACGGATATATACTGGGTATGGTGAGGATCGCCCGACCTGGAGCGATACCTGTGCTGATGGTGCATGGACTGCTGGACAGCTCTGCCACTTGGGTGATGATGGGGCCAACCAAGTCCCTGGGTAAAATTAATACTTACCTGTAATTCAAATGATATTAATGTATCTCTCTCGAAGGGTACTTGCTTTACGAACAGGGCTACGATGTCTGGATGACCAATGTGCGGGGGAATACCTACTCGAAGAAACATGTGCGTTACTCCACGCATGACTCTGAGTTTTGGAACTTTTCGTTTCATCAGATGGGCGTCTATGATCTGCCCACATCAATTGATTTCGTACTGATGCAAACCGGATTTAGTCAACTGCACTATGTGGGCCACTCCCAGGGAGCGGTGATATTTTGGGTCCTGGCCAGTGAGAAACCCGAGTACATGGACAAGGTCCTGATGATGCAGGCCTTGGCGCCAGTGGCCTTCCTCACCCACTGTCGCAGTCCCATTGTGAATTTTATAGCCGCTCGGGATGCAGCAGTGGCCGTAAGTGAAAACATTTTTATTAAGGAAAATAAAATACACATTCAATCCCCTGTCGCTTTCAGTTCCTCCTTAGGACGTTTGGATTTAATGAGTTCCTGCCCAGTAACAATTTGATAAACACGTTCAAGCGGATTGCCTGCCACGACACGACCATTTCCAACCAGATCTGCGAGAACCTGCTCTTCATCATTTTTGGATTCAACAGGGAACAGCTGAATGAGACGATGCTCCCGATCCTGGTGGGTCACACGCCGGCAGGAGCCTCCACCAAGCAGATGCAGCACTTTGGACAGCTGAGGAACTCGCGCAAGTTCCAGCTCTTCGACTACGGAGTGCTGAACCTCCTGTACTACGGAAGTTTTAGGCCACCTTCCTACAAGCTCGAGAATGTCAGGACCAAGGTGGCTCTATATTACGGCAACAACGACTGGCTGGCCCCGCCGGAAGATGTGGAACTACTTTACCAGAGACTGCCCTATGTTGTGGACAAATATGTCGTCCCAAATAAAGACTTTAACCACTTGGACCTGATCTGGGGCATCGATGCCAAGAGACTTCTCTGGGACAGAATGGTTGAAGTTATGAAAAGTCAGGAACCGTACCCCGTATACGACGAATTTACTGATTTTAGTTTAATCTAGATTTGGTTTGTTGGGAAAATGGGAATACTTAAAAGTTGTTAGGTTGAGGGATAGTAACAGTTATCACTTTTATAAATAATAATGATAAATAAATCTACATATTAAAATAACTGGTTTTTTTAAATTTAAATCATAAGCAAAAAACTAAAGGAAATTACAATTAATAGTTGCCAAGGCACTGCAACTCAAAAACTTTGAAAAGATTTAAATTGAATCACCAAAAATAAAGCAAAATCAGAATAAATATTAAATAAAAAGCCAAATGTGAACTAGTTTTACGCAAGTAATTTTAATTTGTTAAATTGCTTGTTACTTTTTATTTTTTTTTTTTTCTGTACTCGTTTAAAAAGTGACTTTCATTGAACTTAATTAATGACCTTATTTGTCTATACTTATCGTGTTAGCTAAATAATTACATTTAGCTTGAAAACAGGTTTCGGTCAAACACTATTAACTTAAAATTTTATAAATAATTAACAATTATGTGATTTATCAGTTTAGCAATGCGCTTTTCAGCTTTCACACACTTTACACGACCTCATCCAACTGCCATCTTAATTCTATTTCCACATCCATTTCCACTTACTGTGCTTCGGAAACTCGTTTAATATATTCTAAACAATGAGAGATTGCTATTTTATGCATATTGATTGCCCTGATTCACGTGAGATGCAATCAGGTCAAGGAGGGGAGGGGGGCTTAACTAGCTTCGCCAACTAAAATTAGCTGCTCGGATCAAAAAAGGCACACGACTAAATTCCAGTGCTCAGTGGCAATTGATCGCGCAACGGGAGTAGTTCTAATTCAATAAAATTTTACGACTTTAGAAGCATTGTAAAATTCTATGATCTATGGGGCAGGACTTACAAATTCGAAAAAGGATGTCAAAATAAGAAAAATATATATTGAAACAATCTGAAAAATAATTAATTGATTTAATATTTCTGTCAATTAAATCGGGAATAAAATCGGGATATAATAATGTAAACTTTTTATTGGGAAATATAATATATGTGATAATATGTGATTTTAATGTTTTATAACAAATGGTACCAAAAGAGAAATCAAGATATATCGGATAATCTAGGCCGAAGGACTTAAGCTAACACCAAATATTTAATTCAGTATTTTATACATAATTAAATTTTAAAAAAACCAAATAAAATTACAAACAAATTTGAAAAAGGGAATAATATGGAAAAAAATATAATAAAGTGTATGGAAAACAGAATTTTAAATTAATAAAATTAAACTACAGCAGCAAAAAAATAAACCAGTAATTCTAAATGAAATATTATATTATAAATTCGCAATTACATATTAAACGTTGTTTTCGGAAAAATAAAGGACATACAAATCGTGTTGAATTATATTAAATGAATTATGAATATTAATATTAATAACTATCAATTGATTATTTAAATAATTAAAACAAGTTAAGTTTAATTAGACTTATAATAAAATAAATTTGTTTTCAGTAAAAATGTTGGTAAGATTTTCACAACAAAGCAAATGGAAAAATGGTGTTACTTTGAAATTTAAAGTATCCTTATGGTAACTGTATTTCAAGGTTTATCTTCATAACTCAAAATTCCGCTTCTGTAACGTTTTTGCCATAAGTTATTAACTTAAAAAAATGAAAACAGTATAATTTGTTTAATGCATTTCTTTTGCATTTTCCATTTCTTAAAATGAAAACATTTCAAACATATATTTCAAATATCCTAATACCTTTAAATGGGTACTAAAAAATTAAACAAAAATTCAAGTAACAATCTCTATAATATAATTTGATATTTTCATGTGGTCAGTTTGAAAAATCTTACCCGCATATAACATAAGATGTAATTGTTAGTAAATAAAATACGAGATATCCGAGATCAGTGGATTTACTGGTGAAAACTCCTAGGCAGTGACTAAAGAAATAACAATGATTAAAACAAGGAAACATTGTAAGGCTAAAATTTGTATTTAAACCTTTCCCAAAACGATTATCTGCAATTTAAAACAATTTTCAACGTGCACTATTAACAGAAACAGATCTCGCCTTAAGCACTTGATTGGCCAATTTTGCTTGTTTAATTTAATTCTGTACATTTCATAGTGCATGTTGCAAATTGCTCTGATCGAGGCAAAGTTAAAGGAGAGCAACATGTTTAGAAGCTATAATTTAAAGTACTTGTGTGGTACCTTGATCTGCCTTAACTTTTATTGTGATATTGTGTCTTGCGACTTAATTAAGGTAGACAAAAATATTTTGGAGGATGCCAATCTGATCACGGTAAGATAAGATAACTAAACATAAGGATTTTAAAAGTATTAAGACATTACAAATTTCTTATAATTAAATGTATCAAACAAATCTTTGAATTTCCCAGCCGGATCTAATCAAGAAGTATGGCTATCCGGCGGAAACGCACAAGATTCAGGCAAAGGATGGCTTTGTCCTTACGGCTCATCGCATTCCAAAGCCTGGTGGTCAACCCGTGCTAATGGTACACGGCCTGCTGGACAGTTCCATTGCATATGTGATCTTGGGACCAGAGAGATCCCTGGGCTTCCTGCTCAGCGATCTGGGATACGACATTTGGCTGCTGAATACCCGAGGCAATCGGTATTCGCGCAAGCACAAGCGATTCCACCGATACCAACCGCAGTTCTGGGACTTCTCTTTTCCACGAGCTCGGGGTGTACGATCTTCCAGCTGCCATCGATTATGTCCTGGCGAGGAGCAAGGGCTTCGAACAGGTCCACTATGTCGGCCATTCGCAGGGCACCACATCCTTTTTCGTGATGGGAAGTGAGCGACCCGCCTACATGAAGAAAATCAAACTGATGCAGGCCCTGGCTCCGGTGGCCTATTGGGACTACATCGATTCACCCATTTTACTGACTTTCGTCAAATACATGAGACCTCTAGCTGTAAGCTTAAAGATTTTTGAAAACAAATTTTTTTATTATACCCATTACTTGTAGAGTGAAAGTTAATATTGAAATCGTTAAGAAATACATATGCAACAGGTAGAACAAAGTGTTTTCGAGCCTATCAAGTATTAATATTAAATGTATATATTCTGAATCAGGACCAAGCCGAGTCCATTGACTGACTGTTTAAACATGCATTGCAAGTTTACTTAAACAATTGGACACGCAAATTTCTGTTGAAATGGTAGAAATAAGTTTTGGTTCGCTATATATTTATGCGGTCAATATTTCTTTATTTATCCAAATTAAATAATTATTTCAGAAGTTATTAAAAATTTAAGTTTTACCTCAGTCAGTGACGACTGCGCTAGCAGTTACCACCAGATGGCGTCACATCCTTTTGTGTTTTCTGCACCAATAGAATTGCCAATAGCGCCCTCTGTGAGGGACTTATTATACCCTTGCAGAGGGTATTATAATTTTGGTCAAAAGTGTGCAACGCAGTGAAGGAGACATCTCCGACCCTATAAAGTATATATATTCTTGATCAGGATCACCTCCTGAGTTGATATAGCCATGTCCGTCTGTCCGTCTGTCCGTCTGTCTGTCCGTCTGTCCGTCTGTCTGTTTCTACGCAAACTAGTCTCTCAGTTTTAAAGCTATCGAATTGAAACTTTGCACACACCCTTCTTTCCTTTGCACGCAGTATATAAGTCGGAACGGCCGGGATCGGACAACTATATCCTATAGCTGCCATATAACTGATTGATCGGAAATGCCATAACTTTGGTGTTTGTTATATGGATTTTATATGGGTTTTATATTTGGCCAATCAATCCGACCTACCAAGTTTCATTAGGATCGGCCGACTATATCTTATAGCTGCCATATAACTGATTGATCGGAAATGCCATAACTTTGGTGTTTGTAAAGTTAGGAAGTTGGGATTTTTATGGGTTTTATATTTGGCCAATCAATATGACCTACCAAATTTCATAAGGATCGGCTGACTATATCCTATAGCCGCCATATTACTGATTGATCGGAAATGCCATAACTTTGGTGTTTGTAAAGTTAGGAAGTTGGGATTTTTTATGAGTGTTAAGAATGCATCATATGAATAATTTTGGAGAATATAATTTACAGAATATTCTGCAAGGGTATTTCAACTTCGGCTCCGCCCGAAGTTAGCTTTCCTTTCTTGTTTATTTTGGGATTAGTTAACAGAGTAACGGGTATCTAATAATAATGGTTCGATTCCAGCTGATTATAGCGTTATTATTCTGTTTTGAAATCAATAGATTTTATTAGATTGATCACATATTCTCCTTCTTGTCTTTCAGTTTCTGGCTAGATCGTTTGGGCTTTACGAATTCCCGGTCGAGAACGAAGTGTGGCGGCGACTTTTACACCAGATCTGCAGCTTTGCATTCCAGAACACGTGCGCCTACTTTATCCAGGAATTAATGGGCGTGGATAACCAACAGTTTAATACCAGCCTCGTGCCGCTTTTCACGGGACACGCATCCTCAGGATCTTCACTCAAGTCCGTGGTGCACTATGGCCAACAGATCCACAGCGGAGGATTCTTCAAGTACGACTACGACAACGCCTGGGAAAATCGAAGAAGACACGGCGCCGACACTCCGCCACAGTACAAAGTGGCTAACATTGACTGCAAAGTGGCACTGTACTACAGCAAAAACGATCGCCTGACCTCTGACATAGATGTAGTACGGTTACGGGACAATCTGCCAAATGTGGTGCACGATTACCTGATCCCTGAACCCAAGTTCAACCACATCAACTTTATTTGGGGGAACGATGTGAAAACCATGCTCTACGATCGAATGCTGGAAGTCATGCGGCAAGTGGACAGTGCCGAATTGTAGGTTGACCATCAACAAACAAATAATAGAGTGTGCCAAAAACAGAAACCAAATTTATTTTAAACAAATTACAAGGAACAAACGCTTTTTAGTGTCAGAAAACCACACTTACCATGCTTAAGTTTAATTTTAAGACGGTTGTTTTATACATTTTCCGGTAAAGGTATCCTAATTATTCTTAGCAAAGGTGTTGTATAAAATAGTAACAAAAAATTCTTTTAACTACAAGTTAAGCTAAGCTTTATTGTTTAATTCAACAAATCGCTAACTAAATTAAAGTAATTAAACAACAAAGTTATGTGTTCGATATAATAGTCAATTTGTTAAACAATCTTAAATACCGATTAAAATATCTCTTGTAACAACATAAACATTTTAAGTAAATAAATATTTTGTGGTATTTTATTTATTTAATGTTTTTAAAATGAAATACTGTACTTTTAATTTTACTTACTCATCATTACTTTAAAATATTAAATACCTAAAGTTTAAATGAAAATGATATTCTGTAAATACAATATCAATCAACACAAGTTGAATTGGAATTATTAATTAATCCTTTTGTTTAAAAGGATAAATTAGTAGAAATGTATTTTTATTCAATTAAATTTTGAGGATACAAGCAAATTTTACTATTTAAATGGAATTTGAATTGCTTGCTTTGTTCTGTGTTAGCTCTAGCATCATTACGAGACTTCATAAGCTGCAATTATGCAACTCACGTGGTCTAAATACTTTACTTTATTGAAATATGTTGGCCAAACACAAGCTTGTCTTAAGTCCGGCAGATTGGTTAAAATAATAATTTGTGTCCAATTAAACTGCAGAGATTATCTTGAATATGTTTTAGGTTCTTGTCAATATATTTGAAATGCTGTTGCTAGTTTGCTTACTGTCTCACTCAACGGCAGACTTATTGTAAATTACCATGAAACGCATTGAAACATGAAATCAGATTAAATATTTAAATCGGACATGAGGCTTGTGGCTTGCCAAAAAACAGGAGGAGCTGCCAGCATATGCTGATAATATATTTCCATAGGACTGGCGGAAATTTATTGCAAGTACATTTTATTTAAAACTCCATTGCATCTGACACTTCGAAGTAGGGGAACTCCCCTCCAGCTCTGTGCAGTTGCCAAAAAACTGAAATTGCCACTGACACTGGGTGTCCATATGTGTGAGTTTCTTTTTTCGGCTGTGCCTGGAAACCACAAGAAAATAAAAGTGTCACTCTATAGATGCAAACTTAATTGTTTGCAGCCTGAGTCCGAAACCAGTAGAACAAACAAAAGCATTTGATATTGTGCCACAGAGGATGTGGCTGCCACAAGTTTCAATTTCTAAAATAAAGGCCGAACAATCTGCTCACAAGTATATAAAATACGGGTTGATTGCACAAAAGCGAGGTTTTATTTTTGGAAATCATTTTAAAGTGAAAATCAAACCGGCCCACTTTGAGATGGTGGCGTGAGCGATAAGTCTTTACACTGTGAATATGAATATTGCTATGCCAAGATATATTTATTCGAATGGAAATCTGTCATTATTAATTAATTAATTATTAATTAAACAAATTACTAATGATCATAATAGTTATTGTGCAAATAAACACCACGGAATTTTAAATTTGTTTAGAAAAACCTTTTAAAATCCAAATTTTAAGACTGGATTATTTCTCCACTTATTAGCTTTGTCTTGGAACCTTACAAAAAATATTATTAATTAATTCGTTTTATGATAAAGAGCAGTTTTAAGTTAGCTCATTTCTTGGAGTATATTTTGAAACGCAAGGCAAAGTAATGGGCAACAGTCCAAAATAATATAACATAGTATTTTTACTAATGCGTCATCTTTCATTTTCCTCCTCATCTTAATATTTACTCTTCCAAATCCTACTTAAATTCCAAGAATTTTCCTATCGACTAACCCATTCACCAGCTTATGAGCTGTTAAATGTCATCACTGGGAGAACAAGAATCATTTTACACAACTTTGTAAGCTGCAACGTGTCGGCTACTTGATGTGATGCTCCGCCTTGCACCCCTTCAATGCATTGTTCTCCGGACCCGTCGTCTGGGTCTCCTACGTGTCCATGTGTCCGTCTGTGGACTCCGCCCGTGTGTCGCCACCGCCTGCTGGACATGTCCGGAGATGTCAAAGCCCCGGGTGTTGTTTTTACGCCCGCAGGCAACAGGCGGGGCAAGGACAGTCCCAATCCCAATCCCAATCCCTATCCCAATCCCCTGGAATCATTCAGACGCCCGTCTCCCGGCGCCCGGGAGTATCAATCATGTCACTTGACCGAGCGGAAATCGAGTTCTCACAGAAATGCAAATGGGACTTGGCCTCATAAAGTTTCGAAAACAGAGAACCGGGAACTTGACACTGAGAACAGCGCTCAGCAGCAAATTAAATTGTCAATTTGGCTTGGAAAATTCGTTAAAATTCTGTGGCCACCATTGTTTAATGCATTTACATGTTGGTAAGGAGTCCGATTAGAAGAGTCCAGAGTAAGGCAGGTCCTTTGTCCAGGATCGCCGCCAGAAACAATGGCCGAGGCCAGAAAACCAATCGAAGTCATTTGAAGATTTTCGCACCGATTTGCATTTGAATAGGCAAATGGATAAAGTTTGAGTGTTTGGCTTTCTTTTCTCTTTTCCCAGGCTTAGGTCAAGGACCAGCTGCTGTGGCTTTGAAGGGGGCATGGCCACGCCCACAGCATTGTTTTCCGATTGTTTGGGGAAACTAACAACAACGGGAACTACACCAGAAAAAGCCTCAAACCCGTTGGCTTGTCAGCTGCAACAACGGAATATGCCCAGAGCGTTGTCTACTTTCGGGGGTCAGACTTCTGAAATTAGAGGAAAATTGTGAGCTCAGTGCAAGTAAACAACTTTGAACTACTATTAAAATTAGATTTTGGTACATTGTTAAATTAAGAGTTGGCTTCGCAATAAATGCATAGAAATTTAGGATTGGCTTTAATATGGATTAACATTAAAATGAATTCACATTTATTATTTATTTAACTGTCAGTCAGTACAAAACATAATTAATACTTTGGCAAACGTGTAAATTGATTCAGACTTTAAAATATTAGCTGTCACAAAAAACAAATATTTAATTTGCCTTGTTTTCAAATGTACGTGCGTATAATTTGCTAAAATAACATTTAGAGTGTTGTTCTGGCAGTTCAACTAAACTAAACTTAGCTTATCCATTTCATAATTAAAATAGTTATTAAATGCTGGTCTTAATCAACTGAATCAAGCTGTCATATTCGTTAATTCAATTAGAGATGGGTTTCCCATCACATCGCCAATCTGCTCCTGATATCCTTGCATTATTAAATCAATAAGGAAAGTGGAAATAGCAGAGAAGAGTTCGAGAATCGAAATAACGAAACCGAAGACAGTGGTCCATTAATTTTCACGTTTTTTCCTGCAGTTATGTAGCTGGCTAATTGAAAATAATTTTTACTAACGATACCCGGTGAAAAGAATGCCAAGAAAGAAGTGACTTATGGGGGAGCTGTTCCCCTGAAAACTTAATGAAAAATCAAACCAGTACGTGTGGAGTGGTATTGGGATCTGTCCGAAGCCATGAGGTGCAAGTGCAGGTCGAAGCCACAGAGGTTTTCCCCTGGAATCCTTCTGCCAGTTGGTGGGAAACGCATGTCAGGTGAGCAGTCGAGCAGTCGAGCAGTCAAGCAGCCAACCGGAAGTGCTTAACACCAACACCAACTAGCACACACACACACACACACACACACTGCATGGAAAACAAAATGAAAAACAGAGCTCAAGTAGAATGAAGAAGAACATTCTTTGGGTTAGTTTTCCTTGGCAAACTAGCTGCAAACTAAAGTAAACTAAAATAATTTTTGTAAATACACATCTAGCCATGAAAGGTACTTATGTGTACAAATTCCCTTCCACCTGTGCAGCTGCTGTTGAAGTGCCTGAAAGCCAAGTTAATACTTGGAAATAATTTATCGAGTGCATTTATAATTGATGTTATGTGGTTCTTCTTTGGACCATCAGAGCTCATCCATTGTTTGCTGTTGCCGTGGGATGTGCAGTTTAGTGGGTTGGTGGGAAAATGCACTTTCAATTACTATTGGAAATAAAAGTGAATTTATAACCATTAAATTGAGTTTTATGGTTTATTGCAATTTTCAGTTAAGCTCAGAGGAATGATATGGTTGAAAAGTTATTTGATATCAAATTTATTTTGGGAGACACCTTTTTAAAGCCTTTATAATTGTGGGACTGAAAAAAACAATCCAATTAACGAGTTTTAATTAACGTTTGCCAGTCAAAACTGCAGATGGGCAGCCCCAGTTAAATTTGCTCACCCAAAAAGTATCTGATTTCATAATCAAATGCGCAATTTGATTTTCAACGAAATTAGTTGAGCACAAACCCAGCAAAAACATCCCCGACTACAAACATTTCAATTCTGTTCACTGTGCTTTCGGTATTCCCATATCGTAGACACTCGTCTCATGTTTTTCTAGCCAAACAACTTTTGTGGCCAACGTTTTTCGGACAACAAAGGATGTGAGAATGTAAGGGGAGCTTTACATGTTGCAGTACATCAAAATGTCTAAAATTTCATAATTGCAATGAAGTTTCCACCATGGACGACTCCAGATGTGAGATTTGCCTTGTCCTTTCCTGTTTCGACTCCCCCGCAATTGAATACTCGGAACGTATTTAATTATATGTGCTCAGTTTTTGTTTATTTTGAGGTTTGGGGAAGAACTTTGAGCAGCTGCTTTGGGTTTTACCATGCGGTTGAGTTTTTTTTTGGTTCCAGATACAAAGGATGAGCTTTTAAATTGCCGAATAATATGGCATTTTAATTATTTTAATTGCAAATGCTGAAATATTTCTCTTTTTTCACTTAGTTAAAGCAAAACGTTTTTAAGAATGTTAAATAAGGAAAAATTCCTTAAAACAACAAAAAGTTTTTTCAAGTTCTTGGATGAAATGGGGATAGTAAAAACAAAGCGTCGACATCCTGCAACTGAAAACCACAGAAAGAAATTAAAACACCACTTTTTGTAATTTAGAAAATGAACATCGAACAATTTGTCATGGCTCATAACTTCCGCTTTATCTTCGCTTTAACTCGTTAACAAATGTGTCCACGTATTCTACCCCTCACCAAACCTTGAAAACCCAATTTGAGGCTGGTGTCAGTTGGTAAAACACTGAAAACAGAACCTCAGGCGGTAGAAACAGAAAAATTGCCCTGAAAATGACAGAAAAAAAAATCAAAAAATCTAATTAAAAATTTGCTGCAATTCGAGATAGTCCAGGGCCCACCCAAAAAGCATCCTTGCCTCGCAGGGACAAACAAAAAAGCAATTACAATGCCTCAAACTGTTGCAACTTCCTGCAATGACAACAGAGGCGCTAAGCATGGTACACAATATTAGCAGTCAGACCCCCTCAATTCCCCTGTTGAACATTCTCCCAAAAGTTAAAAAAAAAAAAACCGCACAGAATGGACCAGTGGACTGCCAGTGAGACTGTAGTCCGGCTAACAGGCAGTCAGGATATCCTACTGGTTACCACTGGTCCGCCCTTCCCCCCTCCCGTGGCACTCCCTCGGTGCTCCGCTTTTGGTAGCAGTTTCAGCGTCCGTCTGTGTTAAATACGCGAATGTCCTTCCTAATCTCATTTGGTGATGTTATCCTGAACGAGTGAGCGGAGCAAGGACTCCACGGAGCAACAACTGTACGCCCTGCGTCCCCTCTTCTCCTCGCCTTCTTCTCCTCCTGGCGATGGCAACTCCTTGCTGTATTTTTGGTTAAACTTTTTACATATTGTTCGCCAAAGTTGAATAAAAGAATCCTGTTGCGATACCCTGCCAATATTTGTAAAGCTGGCACTACCACTTTCGTTTCGTAAGTCAAACGACTTAGCAGAAAGTTCATATTTAATATCTAATTAAAAAAAATTAAATTCTATTAATTGAAATTTTGAATACATTATAAAAAGTCACACATAATATATATTATAATTAAAGAATTGTAGGAATCACACATAAATGTTGAATATTGAACATTTTTATTTGTAAATATTTTTGTTTACAAGAACAAAAACACAAATTACCAATATACGAAACCTATATAGTAAAATCAGTTTTCTCAATTTGAAGAGTTTAAAAGTTTACCCAATCAATTAATAAATATTATCTCCCATTTATAATATATTTGTTTACGATAGTTGGAATATATATATTTATTTCCAAAACTCTATAGATCAATGGCGGATCTTAATCTTTTTTATCTTTCGAAAGGGTATTTAGAGAGTCAATGGTGATTTCCATTTGGTTATGGTTATTATAGCCAAAGTATTTTTTGCTGTTTGCGTTCCCATCCGCGCACGTGTGTGTGGCTATGTGGCCGTGTGGGTGTGCGGGTGTGTTTGTTAACCCGACAATGACGACGGATAGCGAATCCTGCCTGCTCCTGCGACCGCTGCAACCGCTGTCTCCGCTTGGAGCACGACAAAACGCATGAAAGAATTGAAAAGGGAGGGGGGGTCGAAGGCTTTGGGTTTGGGTATGGGACTGGGCTTATAAAAGAACCAAAGGAGCGGAGCGGTTGGAGTGGGGCTGCAGACACACGTACACAGTCGCACAGCAAAAGCCAGGCTAAAACGCCGCCAGTCAAAAAATTTGCTGCTTTTCTTTTCGCTCTTTTTGCACCCTGTCCAGCTTTCCCCGAAAAAGCTGGGAAAAGTGCAAAAAATGTTTCGCACCCGCGGTGGCCAAAGTATTCCTGCTATTCGGGATGGCGCCCGAGCAGGGACAGAGTGGTGTAGCGAGGGGGCACTGTTATTATTGCGTTTTTATGCATGCTCGCATATGGCGAATGTCCTTGGCCATGGTTACACCACATGATATACGGCATTAAAGTGGACCAAAAAGGCGCGAGGATGAGGCGGGGATTTGGGGTGCGAAAGTGGTTTTCCCTGCGATGATGTGTTCGGGCAGTCTTAGTGGCGAGCGAGCGTGCTAAAAGTTTTTAAATATTTTAAGCTGCAGTGAATTATTGGCGTTGTTGCTGGGCTAAGGCCGATCCCTGGAAACCTCTCGGGGTGGAACTAAAAAAATATCTGTAAGGTCAATTTAATAGTTTACCAAAAATGGTTGAAAGTATTTTAGCCTAAAGTACTTAATTTGGACTTTCAAAATTATATTTATTATTATAATCCACTTCTTTGAATTTTTCAAATAAAAATATGTCTTATAGCTAATTATAAACAATATTTATAGATTACTTTTTATTCAGCTGATTATCAGCAGTCATTTATACTTAATTTATACATGTGTTCATTATTATAATCATGCATTTATTGAGCATGCCATCAATCCCGGTTAAGGTTACCATTTCCTACCGCGATAACTACGATACAAATTATTTTCTTGGCGCCATCCCCTACCAAGGTTCACACTTGGGTCAGGAAAATACAAAAATCAATACTCTAGCAATTAGGCGCCCAGCTATGCCCCTCTCTTCATCATTTGCTGTCCGATTTTGTGATTTATTAGTAAGCTAGAAAAAGAATACAAAATGGAGAGTTAAGGACTTGTGAGAAAAAGTAAAACAAATAACAATAAATTGAGGCAAATTAAGCATACGAATGCGTCGCCTGTCAATATTTGCATAGCCAAGTGAGACGTTCGTTAGGTGGGTGAGTGCGGGGTTCAAGGGGGGCCACTTAACACCTCCCGAGTCCAAATCCAGATCAAATACTGCACTGAGATGGGGCATGGAAAAGGGAAATGGTTGTTAGACGCTTTCCACGATGCACGACATTTATGTTTGGTATCCCACCTTTTTCCTTACCACTTTATATAAAATACACTTTAATATATTATAACCATCCTTACCCACTTTATATAAAATACACTTTAATATATTATAACAAAAATGTAGTTCTAATTTTATTAAAATTCTTATAAAAAAGTTAATGTAAAAAAGGTCAGGTGGTAATATGAACATAATATTATTACTTTGTTATATTTGGAAAAATAAAATCTTTATCTAATCAATGTAACATGTTTTGCGGTGGATACATTTATAAAAAGAAAATAATTATTAGCTTATAAATATGTTCTGTTTAAAACTCGTGAAAAACAACATAAACAATTTGACTTGAATTTACCTTTAGTTAAAAAGACATAATGTATTAAGTAAGAATATTCATATATTATTGATACATTAGTTACTTTTATGTGTTAAAAATAACTTTATTTATGTTTAATTATGAAAGTTTATCTTCGCTGAAATGTTATAAATGTAATATAACTAATACTTATGAAATTAAATTAGAGTTTGATCAATAGTTTCAAAGGAAGCCGTAAAAAATGTAATGATATTAATTGAGTTGACACAGGGTGTAGAATTGTACATGCTTTTCTTTCTGTGTAGATAAACATCTAGAGCAGGTCACCTATTTGTATTTGGCTTTCAGATATCGAATGTCAGTTACCGTGGGGCATTCTTCACCATCCTCAATCGCCGGCTCTCGATTTCCCGCTCGATTGGCCGCTTCGGTGTCAAAACAAACTCGAAAACAGTCTGAGTCTGAGGCAGAGTCTGATTCAGAGCCAGTCAAACAAACAGCCTGGTCTAATAATATTTGTAGATCGTAGAATCGTGGACGCTGACACCTCTGTTGAGGAATGAGGGATATATAAGCATATAGAAAGAGGAATGTCGCCATGTGCGCGAGTGGGTCGGTGGCCGGGCTTATCAGTGGTGCAGTGGTGGTACCGACATTACCTGTTCACTTACCTATACTTTCTACAGTGGGACTTTATAAACTATCTTTAAGGCAAAATCAAGAACAAAAAATGGTTTCTTTCTTTTATTTTTCCTTTTTATTAGTACAGCCTTACTACAATTATTTGTAATAATGGCTTGACTGAAATTTGTTTTAATAAGTAATTAAGTTATACATATTAATGTCTTCAAAAGAAAGTATTAAAAGCAAAAAAT
This sequence comes from Drosophila kurseongensis, assembly GCA_018153305.1. NCBI lineage: Eukaryota > Metazoa > Arthropoda > Insecta > Diptera > Drosophilidae > Drosophila > Drosophila kurseongensis. Next base: position 17,796,281 of record JAECXX010000210.1, read on the forward strand.
CAACGCTATTAATATATAGTTGTCTATCAAATATTTCATAGGCTTTTTTACTTTATACCGCTAGATATTATCATTTCTTTAAACATCCAATTATATATTAACTACTATATTAAACTACAGTTTTTATTGCAATGTTTCTGACTGCTGCTGCACAGGTGTGCAGGTTAACTCTTTGGACCCTTATCAGGTCGTCATGTACAGTCTGCCGATAAGACCGATAAAGTGCAGTTTGTGCAAAGCCTTTTTTGTTTATTAATAACTTTTTACAGAAGTTAATATAGTTCGATTTCGTTCAAATCTTTAATAAGTGCTCATAATGTTTAGTTTTGAATGTTAACAAATACAAAATATATTTTTAAAGATCCAAATTTAATGTATATTTTCAAATCGTGTGCTTGAACTCCGAATTATTTTTGTAGCAATGGCTCTCAAACTGTAATCGAACTGATGAGTTTGAAGGTGGTGTTCGAAGCGACAGTTGGTTATTACACCGCGGCTAAAATTGTTGTTCCTTTATATATTTTTAAATTTATTTTATTTTAGGGGTTCATAAAATTATTAAATATATTGCCTAATAAAGTAAAGAGTGATATGCCGCTATAATCAAATAATCTTAAACTATAATCCAACTCGTATCCCAAAAGTCTAAATAGAAATAACCCATTATGGTAAGGTTTTTTAATACGATCCGAGCTGCGAATACTTGGTTATATGTTGTCAGTATAGTATCCTATGTCATAACATACAAACAAATTTTTATTATCAGTGCAGAGGTTTGAGAGTCGAAGCAACATGTTCGAAGACCCAGCACGGTGGTTGCAACAGAGTTACGGACTAAAGCATGTTCGTTCGTCGAGCCGAAGGCAAACCTCGGCAGCGGAAATTCGGCAAAAGTGAGTTTTCAACGGCCAGTCGTTCAAAAATCTCATTCAAATCGGTCGTGTTGCGGATGGTTCAAAACAGAATTCGTCGCGTTTAATCGTAAAGCGCGAAATAAAGTTGCAAGAAATCCAAAAATTGTTATAAAAACCAAAGGGACATTTGAAAAATATTTGTGGTAGATCAAAGTGGGTTCTCAAAAAATTAAGAACATTTCACAAGTCAAAGTTAAATTTGATTTGAAAACTTTAAATAGTTTGGCAACAAATAAACTGTTTGGTTTAACACAGTATCAAGTGTACTAATTGTGAAAAATACAAAGAATTGCAATTTTGAAAACTGGTTGAAAAGTGAAAAAAAAACCGAAAATTATAGAACTACTGTCTTAAGAAATACTTTAATTAAAAAGGTGGCAAAGTGACAAACAATAAGGATAACCATACTAAAAAGCCTTTAGGATTGGTAATAAGTGAAAAACGAAAAGAATAACTTAAAAAAAGCTTAGATATTGGCTAAGAGTGCAGTAAAAAAAGAAAATACAATTCAAAAATATAAAATTCTAAGAGTGGAAGTACTAAAGGTTTGAACAACAAAGTGAAAAGTGTCAAGTTCAGGGATTATTGTAGCCATGTTGTGCCAAAGTGAGCAACCAAACTAAAGCGAGGATAAAACCGATTCAAACAGGATCTCCGAATTCCCAATCTCAATTCAAATCGCATTAGCTTTGCGGAATCAAATCACCAGAAATGGAGGACGAACTGCGCTGTCCCACGTGCAAGCAGCTGTACGCCAATCCGGTGCTGCTGCCCTGCTTCCACGCCCTCTGTCTGGGCTGCGCCCTGGACATCCAGACGCCATACAGCCCGGGATCGGGTCTCCCGGTGACCGTGAACGGATCGGAACGGGCCTCCTCCACGGCGGGCCACAATGGGATGCACGGCAACGGAGGTGGCTCCGCCGGTGGAGGAGGAGCCACTGCCTCGGGGAGTAATCCCGGTGGCCCGGGCACTCGACACAGCTCCCACAGCTCCGCCGCCAGCACGGCCAGCTCGAATACCGGAAGCGAGAGCGTCACCTCCGACCAGGACCAGTCGGACAAGGTGAGCATCTTCAGCGAGGCGGACTCGGGCGTCGTCTGCTGCTCGAACACATCCCGGCCGGTGTCCTACGCCGGCACTGGACTCCTGCCCGGAGTGGGCAATGTGGTGGCCCCGCCCGGCGCCGCCTACTGCCTCACCTGTCCGCTCTGCCGCAAGCTGGTCTTCTTCGATGACGGGGGCGTCCGGAATCTGCCCACCTACCGCGCCATGGAGGCCATCGTGGACCGCTTCTGCGCCCGCGAAGCGCTGCGCTGCCAGATGTGCGAGACGGATCCCAAGGTGGCGTCCCTGATCTGCGAGCAGTGCGAGATCCGCTACTGCGACGCCTGCCGGGAGCTGTGCCACCCCGCCCGCGGCCCGCTGGCCAAGCACACGCTGGTCAAGCCGCGCGGCGCCGCCCAGCAGCGCGAGTCCGTCTGCGGGGAGCACGAGGAGACCCTCTCCCAGTACTGCCTCAGCTGCAAGGCGCCCGCCTGCGGACTCTGCATCGGGGAGCAGCGCCACCAGACCCACGACGTCCAGTCCATCAACGTCACCTGCAAGGCCCAAAAGGTGAGTCCTCGATTGGAGATCCCTACAATCATAGATTTTAGTGGAAAAAACCAAGAAAAATTTTCTTTAATATTGATATAGCGAGTGAAGTACCTTGGTTTTAAAAATAATACCAAATAACGAAATTTTCCCTAAAACCGAGTGGTGCATAAATAGAAACAATGGTGCATAAATAGATACAATGGTGCATGAATATATCTAATTACGACAAGCGACAAGATTTTAATGAAGAAATATTTATAAAACAAAAAATGTGCCTAAATTTTAGACTCTATAAGTATTAATCATTGCAATTGGGGTAAACTATTGATAAAGTATGTACCAATTCAAGTCTTTCAAGGCTAAAGTCAACACTTGGTAACAATTTAATGTAGAACAGAAATATTTTTGAGATAATTTTACTAATTAACTAAATGTCAAATTATGAACTTCGGTTTTATTCAAAACAATAATTCGAAAGACAAGGTCTGTTAGTCTACGCAAAACTATAATCACAAGACATGACAGTGGTGCCAGGAAATTTAGTTCCACAAATCAAAAGACTCCTCAGGAAAGCACGAAAAATACAGCATGAGGACAAACTAATTAAGGGTAGTAAGTAAGGACCTCAAGAAATAAATACGTATTTACTTGCGAAGGCACCGCATATCCTGACCGCATCCTGACCCACTTCCTCCCTTCTCCTTCTTTATATTTCGTGTACTCGTTTTGCCTTTCGTCTGCCTTTTTTGTGGAAAATTTATGACTTGTCTGCTGGCCCCAAACATTTTTCATGCACATTGTTTCGGAGCAAGTATTTGGAGATATTGGAATAGAGGAAATAGGTATTGCCTGACGAAGTTTTGATATCTAGTAGGGTAGTGGTAAATAGTATATAAATAAATATGACCAGAATTTATTATACAGAGTAATCTACGAATGTTTTGTTAAGGGGTATCCATCAGTAGACTCTCCGCTTTTTAGCTATCCAAACTATTTCATTCAACAAGGTTCCTACATATTTCGGTCCAAAACTCCCCTCGTTTGTTTTGACTGGGTCTTAAAATTGCCACAATCTCACAACTTTGGCACGCTAATTCAGCGATAAGTTTTCTGTCAAGGGATGGGTTCCCTTCTTTACCATTTGGAATTTAATTTCGAGAATTTCAGTTCCATTTTTCGTGGCTCTCTCACCTGCTGTTCGGTAGTTGAATTCATGAATTCCCCGTCTGTCGTCGAATCACTGACAATTGTCAACGGCAACAATTTTAATATGGCAAATGCTTCAAGTGCCTGCACATCCTGTCATCCAAGGACAACAAACCGACAGGAGCGGAGAATGGGACGAGCTGCGGCAGGGACAGGACCAAAGTGCGAAAAGTGACAAATTGCAGCGGCTGCCAAAACAAAGGACGACGGCGGAGAAAGAAATCAACTGTCGAGTCAGGTCAAGAAGGATATTGCCCGAAAGGAAATGAGGCAAACGGAATAGAAAGTATTTTTGTTTCAAAGAAATGAATGCGCATAAATATTTCACAGTCGCTTGACTGCGACGGAGAAAGTCTCTTAAAGTCAAATGTGCTTTGTAATAATCAGGATTACTTTGTATCAGTCACAAGAATTGAAAGGAAATTTATCTGCAAATATTAGAGTAAATATCAAATATTCTTGGGTTTCTGTTTAAATGATTTTCGATTTATATTTATAATACATTAAATCACATCCGTCTCAATTGAAGGCTTAAGATAATTAATATCTTGAAGCAACCTAAGATATTTTGAAGGTATTATATAGCATTAATTTGAATATACTCATAGACATGTTTCATATTTTTTCCCCTCATTTCATCAATGGAGAGTAACCACTGTGATAACAGTATCTAGAGCACATTTCGCCCTATTTGTATATCAATTTGGGTTGAATGTTTTCCCATCAAATTACGAGTTCCCAAGCCTTATCATTTATCATTATATCATTGCCGCAAATGCGCCTCATTTGTGGCCCCGAAATGTGGCAGCCTCTGCAAATGCCCGAATTCCATACCCACCTTGATCGGCCTTTTGGAGTAGATTTTCCTAGATTTCAGATTTGCCATTTCCTGTCTGCTTATCAGGTCGCATATCTCCACTCTGACGCATCTGCAACTGATTTTCAATTTCCATTGTTCGGCATCTTCGCCTGCAGGCGCAAAGTCAAAATTTCAGCCGAACAATGCCAAAATGAATCCCTGTCTTCGGGCAGCTGATTCGGGGCAGCTGCTCACCGCATTGTGGCACAAGCCAGGTGAGGCTTCTACCTTCAAATTCCCGCCCAGCCCCGCATAAATGACACACGCACGCAATTCGGAGTGACGCCTCCACCTTTCCCCAAAAGAGTTGATAAGATAACCGAGTGGTAGTCATGCATCGAGTCACCAGGTCACTTGAAAAAAAATAATATCGCCTTAAACTCTATTTAGTAAAAGAAAATTGCACATCTATTCACCGCTTGCATTTATCCTCATTGTGCAGAAGCAAATTTAATCTAAAAACTAATTTATGTTAAAATCAATTAATTTTTCCAAAAAGTATATTTCCATGAAAACACTCGTGTAAAAATGTCTATATTGTTGAGAATTCAATGAATTTGTTTAAAAAATACAATATTTATATCTTCAGAAACTGATTTAGTTAAAATCTTAATAAACATTTGAGCACCGTGAATTAAAGGCAGTCTCTTTAAATCTTGAAATGAATTCCATTAATTAAATAGCTTTAACTTTAATACTGTATTGTTAAGTCCTTAAAAGGCTCGTACAAATAAAGGTCTATTTTTTTTCTGTGCCAAAGATTTATTTGCACTCCTGTTTTATGCCATTTTTCACACCCATTTGTGGGCGACCTCCTTCTACCTGTCGTTTTTGGACAGGTAAACAGAATGTGTTGGGTCGCGTACTTTCCCAACTTGTTGTAGGTCCTCCGTAAATCATTAATTTCGGTGTTTATTATGCAGTTGCTTATTTGGTACCGTGTCCTGTCGGCTTATCCTTGGCCTGCTTTCGGCACCTCGACATTCCTCATTGTTGTTTATACATTTTTTCCTTTTCGCTCCTTGTTCCTGCTCCTTTGAGATTTATGACACCATCAAAGTGCAGTTGTTCGCTGGCTGTGAAAAACATTCTGAAATATTTTGCAACATGTTTCGTGTTGTAGCCACCACCACTCACTCGCACTCACCACCCGATCCACCCCTCATCCCTCGTTTTTCAGGTCCTGTCAGATGATTGCACTGCATTTGTTCCGTTTAATATGGCAGCATTCCATTGTTTTTTCCTCCACCAACCCTGGGGCAACGTTCTTTGGATGGAAGTGTGTCGAATCCATCGGAAACCGCCCAGAGTTCAGGTTATACATAGTTCTATGCGAATTCTTCAGGCGATTAACAATGTTGGCTTTAAATAGGTTATTCTATGTATTGATAAGGGAGGTGACGAACATATCAATGGTTTTTTGTAAAAAATATGTCAAAATCATTTATTAAGTTGACGCAGGATTTACCAGCAGACCACGAAAATAAGCGTTATTTGAGAGATGTATTCATAAAAGACTACTAGGATATGCATTATTTTGTTGTGAAAAATCTCATTAGTTTTTTAAAAATAAAAATCCCAAATAATTATTATTTATTAATAGTGAATTGAGGCATTCTTAAAAAGAAATCTTTTCTTGAAAAATTATAAATTATCAGCCACATAATTCGTAAAAATACAATACAACCAATACAAACGTTCTTTAAATATAATATTCTTTGTTCTAAAATTCGTTTAATATCAAATAAAACTAACGTACGCTATATCCTTATTTTTCCCCAATAAATTATTCTCTACTCCCAAATTTGGGTGTTATTTTTGTGTGCATACACACGAATTTCTTTTGGCAAGAGGAACCTGGTGGGAATAATTCCGCCCACACCACTTTCACGTCAGGCAGTTCAGTTAATTACAGTCCAATTACAGGAATTTTATGTGTAGATACATTTGGATTTCTGACTTTGGCAGCATGCTCGCCTGTCTCTCTCTCAATATAATTAAGCGGAAAAATGAATTACATAATTAATAAACAACATTCAGCGCCAGGCTAATTAACAGACCAGCGTGTGTTGGGGGAGGCTAAGGAAATTAAAGCTGCCAACAAGGCGGGCTTGAAAGAAAGCTCAGTCACAAGGGTATAGCACATCCCCAAAAATGCCAGGATAATGCGTGTTAGTCAGAAGCCAACACAAAAACATGTTGTGGAAAGCCAAGTTAATTGCTGAAAGAAAAGGGGAGGAAAAAGAGCGTCCAACATAAAAAACAAATAGAAGAAAATTCGTGGCAATAAAATGAAATGAAACCCAACCAGGAAAAAGCAAAATGAAAATTCCTCTCCCACAAAATAAAGAGGAGAAATGAGAGAATGGGACGTGTACTTTCCCTAATTCATATAAAATTGCCCATTTGCCCTTTTTGCGCAACTCTGAAATTATTTTGTCACGAGTAAATTTCAACAGTTGCTGGTTCACTAAATAATAACAAACACCGCAACAGGACTCCACCCTGCGAATGGGTTGTAATTTTTACCTGTCTGTTCACCCACCCTCTAGGATGTTGTTTTTTCAAAGTTGGGCAAGTAAAAACCGAAGCCCAGTTTTCCCCAGTGCATAATTTTCGGGCATTTTTCAACATTTTCTTGGGTGTGGTGGTATATTCCCCAAAGGGGGTAACTGGAATAAAAATAGGGAGTTTGATTATAAAGGGGGTGGAGTGGGTCGCAGCTAAGTGGCAGTAAATGTTTACCAGACCTGCAGACATATGCATTATGGAGTCACGTGTCCAGCTCCATCTACTCGAGTTTAATGACCAAAAGTCCTCACCACTTTGGTGTCTATCCCCCATATGTGCCATAGGTATTCCCCAGGGTCTTACATTCGGACAACTTGTCCCCGACCCACCATCATGGCTTTAATTGGCACCCATTCGTCGTTTACTTTGCGATGAACAGATAAAGCTTTTGGTAATTGATATTTTCAGATCTTGATAAGGACTTGCAATGGGGGTTGTTATGGTGGTCTACCTAAGTTTTAAAAGGGAATGTTTTGTGACCTCATTTGCGTTTAGAAAGTGTGACTTTTAAAAAGGTTAACGCGCAAATTTTAAATTAACATAATAACTTCAAATCCTAATACCTGAAAAATATTTTGATTCTCAAAGAGTTGCCTTAAAAAGAATAAAAAATGTAACAGAAATATTTAAAACATTTTAAGACCATTTGTAATATCTTGTAATATTAATGCACAATTTCAAAGGGAGTTTAAAGTAAAGAAAAACATATTTTTAAAGGTCCTCTTTTAGCTGGTTATTCAAAACCACAAAATCAATAATAAGCCAATATGGGAATATCTTCAAGGACCTTTGTTGTCCTAACCTAATCCGAAACCACAAAGCCAATCGCATAAATGTATGTTTATTCATATACATACCCCTACACATATTTTCCATTATCATGCCCAAGCATTACTCCACTTTCACGCTCCATGTGGATTTTCCCCCTCCTCCCCCCGAGGAAGTGCCCGCTGTGAAAGCTTCTAATTATTTCCACCATAAATGTCAAACCAGCTGGATGTTTTGTGGGTGGGAGTGGACTGGGGGTCGAGGGCGTGACCCCTAACATTCGTTGTTGTTGTGGTGATTTTCGACGGGCTGGGTCGCTTATCTGAAAATTGCTTTTCGCGAGCCTTTTCAGCGCTAAATGCGAAATTACAAAAGTTGGAAAAAATATTTCTCCCTCTCTAATGTGCTTGCTCTCACTGTAATTTATGCGCGTTTTGCATGTCCCAGCGCAATTGTCAAGGTTTTTTGTAAATGCTTTTTTTTTGCGATATAATTACTTTTGTTTATTCGCCCGCCGACCCCGCGACTCGGCAAACATAGAGCAACTTTGACCACAAAACTTTTTCGGTTTGGCCACCAAAGAAGCCGGCAGGCAATGAAAATTGCGTTAAAAATTATTGGATTTCATGGCTCATTTTTTGTGTCAGCATAATTCTGAGGGCATGACCACTGAAACTGCCTCATCCCGTATCTCGACCTTAGATTGGTGTTTCGAGGCCCACCCATTATTGATTTAATTTAATTAGTTTCCATTTGCCGTTGACCATTTCACTGATTTCCGAATTTTGTTTGCCCGTCTGCGTTTTTAGTTTTTAAAATTTTGTTGTGATTGCAGTGTTTGCGATGAGCGATGAGGGTCTGCCTTGGTGACCCCGCACAGTGACCCGGCCGAAAAAGTTATTAAAATTTTATGGCCATCACATTGAATTTTCCCATTTTCCCGAGATGTTTTTAATGTTTTTCCTCCCATTTCGCTCGGCGCTGCTTACTGTCTGTGGTTTTGGTCTGCCTTTGAATGCATTTTCATGTTCTAGGTTTTATTTTGGACTGAGTGCAAGTGAAATACTCCAAATTGACGTAAATTGGATTTTATTAGGTTTTTTTAAAATCGCTTTGTTTGTTTGCTTGTGAAAATTGGTTTAGCTTGAGACTTTTCGCCGATTTTACAACAGTTTTTACATTTTGTTCATATATTATTCAAGTATTTTCATTATCAGCATGAACTATGCAAATATTTAGAAATAAATATCTTCCCCAATAAACAACGAAGTGGCAACATATTGCTCACTCGACAAGCTATAAATAAGCCACATACTAAAAAACCTGATACTGGCTGCAAAGTGCACTTAATTTATGTAAATTCCATTTGTGCACTCCAATAAAGAGCACATTTTTTCAGTGAAAATGTTTATTTTTCTATGTATTTAAGCGCTAATTTAAATGGTAAATAAATAAATAATGTCACCGGCAACTGTGGTCTTCTGTTGCCTTATTTAAATAAATAAATTATCGCCTGGTTGAATATTATTCTGTGCGATTGGGGGTGGCAATGGGAGTATATATTGAGATGACTACATTATTCACGATTTGCTAACATTAGCAAAATAAATGAAAACTAATTTTGGCAACAAATGTGGGAACACCTGTGCTGTGTTTTAGGCAGTTTTTTAAACAAGCCGCATTTTAGTTTGGGCGTGTCTCGCAGCAGTTAGTTTATGATGCTTTAAAACTTAAATTTCAGAAATAGAAAAAGCAACTTGTCATTTGTATTTAGGATTATAATTCGTGTAATTTTAAGTTATGTTTTTCGTTTTAAAACTAGTAAATTTCAGAAATGGACTATATAAACCAAAAAAGCAATTGCACCAACTTGATTCATTTTTTTTAAACTATAAATGATTTGTTATCAAATTTATAACTTATAATAAAATTAGTTGGGGCGTTTAAAATAATTTCTAATCAAATGGCAAGGCTTCGTTTAGTCTAAACTAAAATTGTTTTACTTAGTCTAATTAGTTGGGTAATATTTTAACAAATGAAGGCGAGTTTACCAAGATTGCTTTATTTTGCAACTGTAGCGTTATCGGCCTGCAATTAGCCATCGCAGTACAAGTACTTTGAATGGGTTTGTCTTTGCTATCAGGTATACATATTTGCCGATAAGGCCTTAGCCCCAAGACCCTCGGTTTGCTATTTACCCTCGGGCCTCGGTTCATGTCAATGCCTTCCAGAACATATAGACGATTGTGGGTTGAGTATCTGTGTTTGATTTACCGATTCCTGAGGTGGGACTCAATTTGTTGATTGATTTGCTGGATTGGCAGGCACACAGACCGAGGCGAATCAATTTGTCGAAGCGAGGGCTTAAAAACAAATTAGAGCATTTCCCAAGAATCCAGGGCTATGTAGTTTAATGTTATTAAGTTAATTAGATACAATATTTTTTTAATTTAACACTTCCTACGCTCGCTGTTGGCAATCAATTAACAGCTGTAAAAAGGGATTTATACCTTCTGGCATTGGGCAATAAATAAAAATCGGGGAAAGCTCTTTAAGCGAATTTACAATCGATTAAACAATAATATTATCCAACGATTCTCACACAGTTGCGCATATGCAAATTAATGACAATCAAATTCAAACAGTTTACAACCGCCGTCTGGCAGAAAAATCGAAATTGAAAATTGTTTTTAATTATGCGTAAAAAAAATACATACGAAAATCAATGCAACATTTTTGCCGACCGATTGCTGTTGTTCCTTCGAGTGTCAAAACGGAAGTTTTAATTTACATGCATATGCAAATTTTCCAACTAAATGAACTGTGCCGACAAACAAAGAATTCAACACGAAAAAAAAACTTAATGAAAATTCAATGTGGAAATTATATAAAGTTCTTTGTTTGCGAATGTATTAAATTGTTGTGTGGCATTAAATTTGTGGTCTGGCGACGCTTTTATGACTGTTAAACGTTTGACGCTAGGTCTCATTGCCGCATTTAATGGGGCCGTAAAAAATATTCCCGCTTTTCTTTTTTTGTCCGCCCCTCATTTTTTAATTAGCCGCCGCACAAAAAGTCACCCCGCAGATTCAGCCAGCATGCCACATGTGCCACGAGCGACATGAGCGGCAGTTGTAAGGTGTCGTTAAAAACTACAGTGTGCACACTCCACTGCGCATACATGTACGTCCCTATCCTATCCATATCCCTATCCCTATAGCATATATATACTTACATATATTACGGCATCCCTATCCAAGTGGCCGCGTTTTTTTACGAGTCCTGCACAGCGCCAACTGTCAACGGGCTTGTTGACGTTTTAAATTTCTTTGCTGGCTGCGTGTGCGGCATGTGAATGTGGGCCATTGGGTGCGGGGAGATGGCTATCGCCGGGTTTACTATGTGTCCGGATCCCAGCTCCTCTTCTCGGCCTGGTCAAGTGTTAATGGCATAGTTAGGTGAGGAATTACAGCTGATTTGGTGAGAGGAGGCAAAGGCCTGTGGAATGCAGGACAATCCTTGGGAGGACTCTTTAAAGCTGCACATAACGACAGAAATTCTACGATTTTAAAATTCTTAACAAGGAATTTCCAGAGCCAGGCAATCTGGTTAAAAAGTAAAAGCAATGAACTTAATAAATTAGTATGGCTTTATAAAGGTTCTTTCTGAAGAGATTATGGAGTGAGATAAATTTGTCGGCATTTGTATAAAATATGTGTATAAGCTATGTATCAAATTCAAATCCAATAATAATTATAATTGGTTCGAGAAAAAACTAATGCCCCATTAATGCCTTATATACCAAAAGTAATTAAAATTATTTTTAAAAGTATGTCAGCTGAAAGTGTTCTTTAATTTATTATATACATTTAGCTATTAAACTTAAAGCTGTACTCAAATATTATAAGTAATACTAATAGTACATAAAAATGGGTTTAAAAGTATGCCAGTCTAATGTGCGCTTTAATTTATTGTATACATTTAGCTACAAGCTAATAAACTGAAATCTATATTAAAATATTATAAATGACTTGCTCCAAGAGCATTTCAAAAGGTTGATAGTAATGCTTTAAATCAAACAAAAACCTATGATTATAAAATAAACAATTAAAAATATTCCAAATTAATTCTTGCTGATTGATAAGACGTCATTAAAATAAGAAAAGGCCCAATCAAATGAAACTATTTTAATCACTGCCCTTACATTTTTGTCCCATTCTACTATACTATACTTTAATTTGTGGTCATAAAAATACATTATATTTAAATGGGAGCATGAAACGGTTGACTTGCTGCACTAAACCACATAATCAAACGTATCTGAAAATCTCCAAATTTAATGTCCCGATGTGGATTAACCTTCGGTTGGCTCTTTCACCTAGCAGTTAAGCTCGTTATGGATCAGCTACTTGAACATTCAGCGCCGCATGAGGGTGCAATTACATGCAGCACGTAAGCCATAAAAATACTTTGAAGTGGAGTGGAAGGAAAGTCCCCATTCCCGTCCCCGTCCCCGTTCCCGTCCCTTAATCGACCCACTCGCTGACAGACTGACAGATGTTTATCAACATCGAAGTTTATTGCATTTCACAAGAATCACACTATAAAACTGATAAAGCGACAAGCGGGCAAAGGAGTGGAATCGAAAAGGCCGGGAAATAAAATCAAAACGCATAACTGGAATCGATAACGAACCAACTAACGCTCAACATTTCGTTTTATGGCCATTGAAATTATTAAGGTTTGCTCCCAATTATCATGTATCGCAGATAATTTAATGGTTTTCCATTTTGTATCTATCGTGTGAGACAATATCTTAATCGAATTTGTGGCACGTAGCAGGAGTTTTTTATAAATGTGAGTGTCCAGTGTCCATCAAAGTGCCAATCGATTGCAATTGGATGGGGAAACTGGTTGTGGGGACATAGGTTGAGTGCTCTGCAACAAATGGCTTTAAGGCTCTGCAACTTCATTTGTCAAACTTGGCAAAAAACATTGTAATTTTATTTGTTGACCATCATAACCAACAGGAAAAGGCAGTACCAACTGCAGTAGAAGGGAGAAGAAATTAAACAGTGGGACTAAACACAAGTGAAATATGAAATATAAAGTTAAAATAATAATGTTGATAAAAACTAATAGCTTTTCTACATATATGTATCGATTTCCATATCTACACATCTCGTTGGATTTACTCGTATTAAAAAATACTTTAATCTCTAAGTGCTGTTAAGAATGTACATTTTTATAAAACAATTATAAAAATGTAAGCAAGCAATTTAGCAATAACTTTTATTAAATGTATTTAATAAGCCGTGTTTTTTAACAGTTTTTATTGAGCAATAAAAACTGATAATAGAGGTTGGCAAGCCCTAGTAATTTTATTTCCTAAATTGTGGGTTAACGAGAGCTCCTCCAATTTAAAAGAATATATATTTGAAGCATTTTCTTGAAAGGAATTTTGTAATACCCAACGCTTTATCCATTAAGTGTTCAACAGTCAATACTTTTACCATTTCTTAATTCCTAAATTGTCATTAACATTATTGTGCACCTGTGTTGCACTGATGTGCAATAAATCTTTATCTGCCTGGTAACTCCCCACTTTCCAGGCATGAAACACCACTGTATGCTTGACTCGACAAAGTGACAACTTCATGAACTATTCAAAGTGCCTCGCCTGGCAACTGCGACTGTCTCCGCTCGGGTGGGCTCCCCAGGTGAGCACCTGCACTGGTCTGGGTCGTATCCTGGCTATCCTGGTCTTTGGCATGTCCTGTGGTCAGAGCGCGTGAAGTGCCCTTTCCCAGGTTATATTATTGTTGTCGCACTCAGTCCGTAGTCTGCAGGGCAGGGAAATCCTATCCTCTCTATCTCTGCGGATTGCGGCTTGTCAGCTGTCAGCGTTTGGCCGACTGCCTCTGGACTTTGGTCGGAGCTGATTTAAGCCCGCTTTTGGTCAAGCTATCTCCATTCCATTAGCATGTTCCATTTGTGCTGAAAGGCAGGCGGCATTAATAATTCAATGCTGCTGATTTCAAATGCAATAACAATTTGATTTATTTACAGATAGTATAGCAGTAACATGGTCGGGGCGATGACTTGAGTTGATTACCCAATGGTTTTGTAGGGGGAATAAAACATGTGGGTGGGTCACGATAGCCGTAATTTATTGTGATTTTTATCAGTTGAAATAAAAACTTTAATTAATTTAGTGTCGCTCTGATGAAATTTGGAAAAGTTTTTGTTTCCTTAAAAAAAGGCAGCTTAAAATTGGCATACCAAAAATTATAATATACATTTTACTAATATCCTTCTCTCTCTTTTTTCCAGGTATGTAAATTTATTTTCCTGCCAACATCCGCCACTTTGATTTTTCAAGCGCAAGTAAGTCCCTATTTGCCTTTTGGTCATTTTGCTTAATGGAGAGCCAGAATCAAAGCTTTCGAGTGTCATTATAATCAGATTTTCAACACGTGGCCAAGGACTTAAAAAGAGCTTGTTAATCCCTACAAAAAATAAGCCGCGAAATAATTTTTATTAATTAAATTTCGGTGGCTTACCCCAGTTCGCCTCATCCGCGCTCTTGGCCGCTGTAAAAGCCGCTTAAAATCACAATTTTTGTAAAGTTTTCACAGCGGCCTTTGAACTGAAATTATGACCCCAGGCGTAAGGCTGTCAACAAGTGCAGCCCCCTTCCCCAATTCCCGGCTGTCTGGCGCTTGGCGAAATTTTTTAATCAATACACAACCTGCGGCCATTGTTGATAAACATTATGACGTGCCCTCTTCGCCAGATATGAATTCATATCATTCCATTCGCCAGCGGCATTTTGTGATGGAATCAGTTTTTCTGAATATTCAATAAGGGGAGGAAAGCTCACACTGAAGTGGCGACAACAGTCGTTATGTGGTTCAATGTGAAAAAACCACATATATTTTATGATACACAAACAGTTCCAATACATATATTTAAGTGTACTCTCTTTTTTAAGTCCTTAAAGACTCAACAGTTTTTATCAAAACTCATTTTGTTGAAATTTGCAACCTTTAACACCGGCCCAATATAATGAAGCAATTTGATGGGGTTGACTTTTTTTGGGGCGAGGAAAGTAAACATGAAAAACCTTTTTGGCGAACACCTGCAGAAGTGACCCCAAATACCTTTCCTCTTTCAACCAAGCCCACAACTCAAACATTTTTTAATTTGTTGACTCTTCGTGCGGACCTTTGACAAACATTTATTTTAATTTGTTTGGCCCGACTAACGAAATAATTTAGATAAATGCGGACACCCTTGCAGGAGGCCAAACTTTCCACGAACATGGGATCTAATTAAGCGAATCCATTGCTTGGGTCCCTAAAAAATACTCAAGCCTGCCCACCAGAATTGATTACTTGACCCGTTTCGCCTTGACGCTTTCTCGAGAATTGCCCAACACATTTAAACAGTTTTTCACAATTTTATCAGGCTCTTTTCAGGCCTAATTCCCCAACCATTCGTTTTCCTTTCGGGAATTGGCCCTTTCTCTCCTCTTTTATTTTGTGTAATGTGCCAAAATGTAGTAACATTTTTTATTTATGTCAACCGCTTTACACATCTAGCTAGAAAAAAAGGTCAATGGGAATCTGGGCGAACTCTCCCTTATTAAATTATTTCCCATTTTTCCATCTAGCTTTTTGCTCGTTGTCGCTTTTGTCGCTATTGAGGAGATTTGAAGTTCTTGGAATATTAAGAAATGATTAATAAACAAATACAGGGATAAACGGGGTTTTAGCTAATAGTGTGTATTAATCGAATATTTGCAAAAATGAATAATATATAATGAATAAAATTAATATGTTGATGAAATTTATTTAAGAATCTCTGCGATTCGCCGAAACTTTGTGAACCAAATTTGTGTATTTAAACATTTGCTATTTGACTAGCACTTTCAATTCACTTTCTGCTGACGGGAATAACTTTTCTCAGCCAGACAAACACACAATTAGCCGCAGAAGAAATTGCATCCAGTGATTTGTGGAATGGAAATGCAAATAAATGCGCATAATAAACGAACTCGACCCAAAGACAAACCGCGTGCAATTCAATTAAAAACTGCTGACCCGGCCGAATCGACAGGAAGTCAAAGTAGCAAAAGGATAAGACAAAGCGGAGTGGAGGGTCCTGGGAGGAGTGCGTGCTGATGAGATGACAGACATTAGACGCAGGAAGCTCTGCCTTCGAGTGCTCGGCAATTCCTATCTAATTATAATAAAAACCCGACGAGGCTCAGGGCAGGGCGAAAATGGCAGAGGCCGTAACAACAAATGGGTCTCGAGATGATTAGGCTGCGATAGCTGGCAGAAGCTGCTTTGCGACGGAGGACACAAATTACGAGAGTACGTCGAGGATATCGACACAGGACCCGACTTTCCCTGCCCTGATTATGCAATTTTAATTAAAGCACGGAGTGGAAAAGTAAAAGAACTCCTCGACATGTTGATGTTTTTGATTGCCGAATCCGGGATATATAGTATATAAACTCCCTTTGTCCTGCATCCACTTTTAATTCAATTAAGCATTTCGTGTTATCAAACAGAATGGAAGCGCTGGAAATTAATGAGCGCCAAATTAGTAAAGATTATGCCATTAGGGGTTGACTGCCCCCGATTCCTCCTCAACTCAGCTTCAATGTCCTTTTGCCGAGCTCATCAAGTCGCAGCCTTGTCTGATGATTTTTATTGTTTGCCTGACCTAATTTTGCTTTTCTTTGCATTGACCATTCCTGTTTGGCCTATCTCTAATGTCTGAATTGCCCACAAAAGAGGAAAGAAAGGCATTCCGGAGTGCTCGTGCTCCCATCTGGCCATTCCTCTCCCCTGCCCCCCCTCCCTGGGAACACACAAAAATGTTTATGAACAAAAAGCTATGGCATCCCTTTGTGGCTGCCTCTCTGGTCGGATGTATGGCTGGCTATCAAAATTTAATATGAACAATGGCCAAGAACTAAAATGTCATAGATGGCAGATGAATTTCGAGACGGGCTCTGGTGCGACTCGAAAAGTGCCTGGATCCCTGCGTAAATATTTTTCATTTAATGCATTTTTGAAACTGACGCATAGGTAAAATTGAATTGAAATTGTTGTGTGAGGTAGGCAGGGGAAAATATTGGTCAACAAAGGAAATGTGGTGACTCTGAGTAATGGAAAACAACTTGTTACAAGTATCTCTTGTTGATATTTTTTCTAAAAAGAAAAACTATTTTTTTTTAAGGAAAACTAAAACAAAATTCTTTGGTACAATTTTATTTGTAATTTGTTTTCCATGAAATCATCAACTCTCCTTGCTTCATTTCCCAGTTTCCCTAAGCCCATTTATCAAATCCATACACTCCTCACAACTCAGATTGCTCTGCCCGTAACTTTACATATGAAGTTCATTGACAAAGTTCATGTTTTCATCTCTCCAAGGGGGCTGCATTTCCTGGTTACCGCCAACCCTCCGGCAACAACAATGACAGCAGCCAAACCCTTAACCCATTGTTCTCATCCAAAGTCGCATTTAACATTTTAACCTTTCATTTTCGAAACAATTGCGTCTGCTTATAAAAAATAGATGCGAAACGAAACGAACCGAGGCGAAATACCAAGAGAGATGGCCGAGTTGAAGGGAGACTCTAGATGAGATGGGAAGGCATGATATGGGAGGAGGCGGCATGAGCCCCATGCGGGGATCCTGGCATCCAGGACTCGCTCACTCAAATTAAAATGTATAAAACAGAAGTAGACTGATTCGAGCTGCGGCATGCAAATGGAAATAGGACTGGGAGCGGGTGTTCGGCATGCCGTGCATATTCCCAAAAGCAATAACGATGCCAGCCGAGAAGGAAGTTATGCTTCGTATGGCTGTCGACTCACCTACAGGGCGAAAAACATTTTAAAGTCTGTGAGGTGTATTTAAATTAATGCAGGGGATCTCAGAATGTATTACTCTTCTAGTTTTTCAGTATTTCAATAGATAAATTAAGGTACATTTGTGCTCTTTAATGTCTGTAATTTTAATCTATTGACAGAAAGGACAGAATACATTTAAGTTTAAATGATTAATTAAAAATGTTTCAGTTTCGAAAGTGTATTAGCTGTTAGTACCGTTTTTCTAAAGACTTTGTATCTCAATCAAATTAATTTGTCTTATAAATTGAAAAACAAGTTTGAAGTACAGCTTTTCATCAAGACAAGTAAGGAAATAAGTTAAAAGGCAGATCTATACAAAGATACATTTTTTTGGTAAGGCCTTACAAATGTAAAGATTGCCAGTCATGTTTATATATAAATTTGAGAATTATCACACGAAGTTCTCACGGTGCAGCGATGATTCACATTGCTTCAAATCAACCTTTGACTGACGTTACCCATTCTTAGAGTGGGTTATGCATGCCATAGCTCTGTGGCTAACATTTCAATGCATTTCATTCCATTGCAGATGTGCAAATTTGATTTTGAGTCGCAGTTGAGGCGCAGCTGTTCCAGGCCTTGTCTCAGGCACACTTATTACTCATACGCCCGGTGTGTTGACATATTTCCAGGTGGATGCTGGGTCCTTGGTATGTCTTTGTAGGCAGAGGCATACCTGTGCTCTCTGCTTTTCTTGTTGTAACTTTGTGTATCGTTTGCTGTTTTCATTTGCGCTTTGCCATAAAAACTTTGCATACTTTGTGGCGTCTGTTGCAGCTTGTGGTATGTTCGTCTGTGATACAAATAATGGTGTCTGTGTGTGAGTCCCTGTGGAGTGTGTGTGTGTGTGTGAGTGTGGGCCTGACAAGTGCAATAATATCATAAGCACAACAGCAACAACACGTTCTGCCCCTCCCCCCATCGGCTGCTGTTTTTATGCATTGTTTGTTTTTTGAGCTGTTTTTTTGCCTCGGGCCGTTTGGTCTCACAAGTTCACAAAACCCACAAGTGCAGAAATCTCCAGTTACCCCACTCACACCCAAGTCCTTATCCTTCGGTCGAGCATCTGCGTTATGTGATTAAGGATTGCAATTTTTGCGACCAAGGAATTAGGGATAGAGCATGGATTAGCACGACTTGTTTGTTTTAAAGAAATATTAAAACCGTTCCTGAAAATTTGTATAAATTCTGTGAAAGATAACGAGGATTAGGCTTTGGGAGTTCATTTCATGTTTGTTTAATTGATTCCGCCGTTTTAAAATTAAAAATTAGTAAGCAAAAAACTTGACAAATTTTAAACTATTTAATTGTTATTCGTTACAACTTTTTGTTAGTACTATTACTTGTTGAAGATACAATTTTAGCCATCAGAAGGGAAATTGATTTGAAGTTTTAACTAAAATGTAAAGAAGTTAGTTGCCTGGGGAAGTAAGGCATGACGTTTTAATTGAATTTACTCGTGTCACAGTAAATTTGAATATCATCATTGTCGTCGTTCGCAACTGAAACCGAAGCTCAGACGGCAAATGTTGTCAAGTCACCTTCCGACATGGTAAATTGCTGATGGGCCACGCCCCCATCGCCCCTTTTAAGCGCTTTTAAATTTATTTACTAGCTGCTGCTGCTGTTGCTGGTTTTACTCGATTGCAAAGGCAAAAAAGTCCAGACCCAGACGACACATAAATTGCCGGCATACGTGTGTGATGACAGGCGAACGAATGGATGAATGAATGGACGGACGGACGGACAGAGGGACAGCGGTACGGACGGACAAACGGACAGGCGGACAGAATGCAGACATAACATATAGTACATACGGCCGTGTAGCGGTGCCGGCAGTACCAACACAACGACACAGACGTTGACAAATTGATTGCATTCTTTTATTTTCTATGCCGACGCCATCGCTGCACCACATGGCGTATGCGTTATATACATATTTTCCTTTGCCTCCTCTTTTCCTAGGGCTGCTTTTAATATGGTTAGATGCAGTTGATTGAGTTTTAAGTGCCGTTCTATGACAACATTGCCGTTGCCTTCAATTAAAATGCAAAAAACAAAACACTATAAAATGTTTGCCAGGGTAAAATGAAGTTAAGACACTGCTGTCAGGCAAAGCATAATTTTTATTGGAAAAATATGTATATATTCTCATACACAGTAAATGCCTGGATGTGTGGTAGTTTTCAATAATAATACAATTACGAACAATTTACTTGGCAACAATTTCTTAAAGCACAATATATATTAAATTCCAATAATCTGTCTTTACCAACGTCATTTTTAAAAAGCCTCCTTATGTTTTTGACAAGTCTTTACACACAAAAAGAGATCCCTTCAAAGCAAACACCGCCCCCCGATTTTTATTTAATACATCATTAATAATTTATAAATGAGTGCACATCTTGGAGAGTACAAAATGGAGGAACTCAAGGACTTCTTTCGGCTGAATTCACAATTGAAAAGTCTTGGAAAAGTACTCGGAGTAGGCAGAGGAAAAATCCGCTAAACTGTATGATTAATTCATTATATATTTATGACATTTACAGATGGCGTGTAAAAAAATAGAATGCGAATTTCTGATGAATGTATAGAAAGTCCTTGTAGGTGTAAGGCTTCCAAGGCGAATGAAGATGTTAGCAACGCCCTCTGTCAAAAGAGAAAGAAAAACGTAATTTTCTCGGCCTTGCACGCATCATCTGTCAGGGGAGGTGGGCATGCCCCCACCCACCACCCCCTTGTTCATGTTAATGTTATGCAAGCAGGAGGGCCACCCATTCCCCCCAAAACACCCCACATAAATATGCATAGAAAATGCCTAAAAGTTAATTACCGTCAACATTCTGAGTGGCGGCTGTTCGGAGAGGAGTGAAAACAAGGAGGAGGGGGCGTGTTCTATGGGCGTTGATTTTAATTTATGGCAGACAAACTTTTCTCCACCCCCCCTCCCCCCTTTAACACTGTGGCATCTATGTGTGAGTGGTAATTTAATATTCATGACCGTGTTAAAATCAATGCACAAGACGGAGACGAAGCTGAAAATGCTACTGGTCCGGCTCTTTGGCAATCTAATTAGCAATATTTTA
Source organism: Drosophila kurseongensis (assembly GCA_018153305.1). Lineage (NCBI taxonomy): Eukaryota > Metazoa > Arthropoda > Insecta > Diptera > Drosophilidae > Drosophila > Drosophila kurseongensis. The sequence continues at coordinate 17,817,219 of JAECXX010000210.1, forward strand.
TATTAACGACCTGGCTGCTAATTCTAATTGAAATTCTATGCTTCCTTCTATCTTAATTTTTTCCGGGCCTCAGCTTCCTATCCATATCAGACATAAATCTCGGTTTACCCTTTATAAACTTAGCCCCGAGGAGTCTGCCAATAATTACCCTCATCAAATTTGGGTACTTCAACTTTAAAGGGCAAAAATTGTTTTGCCTGTGCGGGTGTTTGGGACTTGTTAGGACCCTTATAAAACATATGAGGGATTCTGGGAAAAAGTGTTAAGTGAAAGTGATGGAAGGGGAGTACATTTGAATTGGATACCCTATGAAGTATATATTGCTTAGGGTCACTAGTAATGTTTTAGTTTTTGGATCAATATAAAATAGGACTCCATACTTGAGATGCCACAAAAATAACCAGTGGTTTGAAATTACTGTCTTAAATTATTCGATTTTTTTTATCAATAGATAGTCTAATTACTTAATAAATTTAGGTTACAGAAAGAGCATGTCTGTTTTATCGTATGACTCTAATTTTTCTTTCCATGCTTCTTTGCTCTTTTTGTTTGCTTAATTCTTGCACACACATATTATCCTGTACTCCATGGCCCACATACACACACTCAAATATTACCATTATGCCGTTTGACATTTGCATTTCAAATGATTCTGCTTGTTGACTTTAATTAGCTGAGATTTGTTGCTGCTCTCGCTTCTTCTCGCCCACATACTAATAGCTTTTCCACGTTCCTTTGGAAAACCGAAAGAGGAGCTTTCCCAGGTTCCTTTACCAGTAATTGAACCAAAGGACTAAGCTCTGTTATTTACCTACCATTTGCATAGTTGCGAATTCCCCGAAACGAGTTGGAAAAAACATTGGAAAATTGTGCTCTTTCCCTTTCGGCGGTTTCCGCTCTGGTCATGAAAAGTCTCATTACCAGAGCAAGAACCACAGCGAATCGATTTCCTGCGCGGGTTTCCCACCACACCGCTTTCCCGGGGCAAGCTCATACAGGTGGAAAATGCGCAAAAATTCATTGTGCAGAAAAAGTTTTCCTTTTTAAAAAAAGCAAATAAGGGGAGGGGACATCACCTGCCATCGGCTGTTGCTTTTTGCTCTTCCATGTGGGCGTGTTCGGTGGAAAAGTGTATTAAAATGTAAGGAAATGCTTTCTTCGTTTTCCCCGCCACTTTCCCAGCTGTGTTCAGCTGCTTGGAAACAAACAAGGGGGACTCCGAGCCCCAAGCAACCCCATTTCCCCCCGCCAAATAGCCCGGGGAGTTCCCCCTCTCCCCTTTCCCCACTCTGCGGTTTGCTGTGCGGCAATAAAATTCTTTAAAACTAAGCATAAAATATTTAAATTCAAATTGTTTCAGCCAAAAATGAAATGAACATTTTCGGTGGGCTTTAATGCACAGCCAGAATTTATGTATACTTTTCCGTTTCTATTTAAATTTGCATTTTATTGCAATTTGTTTGATATTTGCCGTTGCTCCGCTCTAGCACATAAATTCTTGTTTTATTTTATGTTATTTTATGCATTTGCCTTTTATTACCCTCCCCCTGGCCATTTCTTTCAGCAAAGGCGGCTCCTTCAGCTCACAGTCGAAGGTATATCTCTGCCCATCCTGGTTTTTTGTTCTGGCTCACCAAATGATAATTTATGCAAATGTCTGTAGTCGAAAGCCCGTGAAAGAAGACAAAAAATCGCTGAGGGTTGCAACAAAATGCCTCCCGATTCCGGGAAAGCGGATCCATTTTCCATTTCCATTCTAGTTTGCTTTTTCGGCTGCCTCTTTGTGCTGACATGCTTTTGTCATTTATTTTGTTTATCTCTTTGGCACTGTGCTTTTTACATGTAACAAATTATTATTATGTTTCGGCCGTTTTTAGCTGATCCAAGCGGTTCCTGGGGCCAGTAAATCACAAAAAGTCCGGGTTTCGGGGCTGACCTTTTGCGGGCTTTCTTTTCTGCAGTTGAGTAATGAGCTGCTTATCGAGAGGCCAAAAGGTAAAACTCTGCTTGTTTCCGAAAGTTAATGATATGGCTTCATCTTCTGCTGCCTCATTTTGCTTGCCGAATTTCTAATGCTGAGCTCAGGGATCTTATAAATAAATTGTCAGATAAAGTTTGGAACATGTTAGGGTATGCAAATACATCTGTTGAATTTTTAAAATCAAAGACTTTAGTTTTCCCTTTAATTGTGTAACTATTTCTGGCTATATTTGAATTTCTAAAATATTCGTTTGCTTGCATTCGTCTTTTCACTCCATTACTTCAAAGCCTTTGCTGGAAAGTATTTAGGTGCTCTTTTCACTTTCGCCCTGCATACCAGCATCTATCAATGGCACTTTGCCAAATTCTTGCATTAGTTTCGTTTACTTTTCAATTGGTTCGGCATTTTCCTTTTCCGTTACCATGGGCACATCCCTCAACTGCACTAAGTAGCCAATTGACAAGTACAAATTGAACATTTATTTTCCAGCTGCAGCTCAAAGTGCAAGTGCCGAAGGAAAGGGAGTGAAAAGGAGGGAGGGGGCGAAATGTTTTACATAGACATGTAGTGGGGCCCAAAGGACTCAAGTGGTCGGTCATCAGACTGGCAAAGTGAACAACTAACTGCCGGGACTTTGAGAAGATGTTTGAGCAGCTAAAATAATAGAATTTTCCTCTAAATTTGGCCAAAGATGCCGCTCTAAACCAAATAGGAAAAGGAGACTCAGTCGAGTTGCTCCAGGTCCCTATGCAAATGTCTTAGACATGGGTGGATGACTATCACAGTCATCGTCGTCATCGTTCTTGAAGTTTCCTCCCTCTAACGAGCAGTATACATCCCGATCCCATTTGTTTATTTGTTTACTTTTTGCCATTTGCCTGCATGCCAGTTTTCCCCTCTACTTTGTCAAAGTTTCCCCTCCTCGTTCACGTTTTTTTGTTGTCGTCATTACTTTTTTTGGCTTTTTTCTCTCTCGAGCCATGAATATTTTCATATTTTCATGTGACCACTTTGGGCTTCTGCCTGCATGTGACTGACTGCGACTGCTTATTCCAATGGCTCCTGCCTTATCCTGGCAATTGTGAGCAAAACTTTCGCCTGCTGCTGCCGTTCCTTCCTCGGAGGTCGCATGTGTAGGACCGTGTTATTTAATAGGCTTTTGTGCCTTGGAAGACGAGCACCAAATGGCTGGGAGTGCGGCACAGTGGGAAAGGTTTCTACGAATATATTTTCAGTTTATTGATTCAGCATCTTGTAAAGAATTAAAATTTAAATTTTAAATTCTAAGTTAAACATTGTTATATTATTTTCTTATTTTTCATTAAGTCCATTTTTAAATAAGAGCGGGTTTTCTTATATTGAAAATTGCCTAAGTAGCTTAATAAACTTACATGTCTGTCCAAAAAACAAGTTCATAATTTTTTAAGAAGATCCAATGTATCCAATTTTATATTTTTTTGACATAGTAAATTTGGATACATATTTTCAGTCCTAAATAATCCAAATTTCTCAACAGTATCGAAAGTAAAAATGCTCAGCTATTTATTTGTGCCAAAATTCGTCCTTTTTTCTTACAAAAACTTGAAACGCATTCCACTGTCCGAAAATATCCTCTTTGCTATCACAGGACCCGTTGTCTCTCCCTGCCTCTCCTAATATATTTCCATCTCACCCTCGGTGTTTGTTTTGTCTGTCTGGTGTCCTATGCCGTTTGGAGTCGTCTACATGTGTTTGCCTTTTGTCGTTTTCCTTGCAACCCCTTAGAGCCCCAACCCCTTCCCCAACCGCAACCGCTTTCCTTTTTGCTTCCGTTTGTTTGCACAGTGGCTGCTGTTTTGGTAATGCGTTCAGATTATTAAACATATTTTCTGATGCCTGACAAATGGCAGGACAAACGGTGGCAAAACATTTGACGTGAGTAGCAGAATGTTTACGGTAGAATTTGCGCAATTAAAAGAAACGCCTGCAGTACCAAGTTACTTTAAGTGTTCAATAAAAAGCAGGAACAGGAGCTTGCTGGCTGTGTTTCTAAGTAGGTCAGGCCATTAAAATTGCCACACCAGGCGAAACACAAACACACTCTGGATACACCCCGAAGGAGATTTATGGGGGTTTTGGGTGGAGGAGCAGTAATACTGTAGCCTATATGGTTTCCTGTTCCTTGTTTAATCGTTAAAGGAATTCATGGTTTGTTACTGGTTTTTCCCTCCGCTTGAAGCACAAGTTTTTCCATGCGTTGACATACGAAAAGGGGGAATACATATCTTCAATTCTGAAACACACGAACTTGCAACTCGACCATAGAGGAAGCCACCTGCCGACGACTAGCATACACACTTTGGTTAACTCGACTCCCTCGACTCTCGCTTTCAGAAGTTTCTGCTAAATGCTTTCTGATTGTTATTTTTCGTGTTTTCCTCGGTACCCTCCTCACTTGCCTCCACGATGTTACTGCGAAATTACAATTATTACACGGACCCAAACTCAAGTTTTCCACTTCTTGCAGTTCGCTTCTGCCTCAGCTACTTGCCCTAAACTTTGGTTTTTGCCGCTCCAAATGCAAAATCTGGTAATGTAGGCGTGTTTAACACAAACTTAAGTTGTTCGTAATGACTTTGTAGCAAATTCGATGGGGATGGGAGCGGATGGAACGAAGGCAGGACGTAGATTTGGGAGAAACAGGAACTTAAGAGGTTCTTCTTAAAGCTTCTGGAATTTAATGAAAAAAGTTTGCAATTTGAAGAGGACATATTTATGCAGAGGGACAAATTACAAAACGATGCGGCCATTTTATAGAGTAGCGACCATAAAATATTAAAAGAGAGTTGATAAAAAAGTCAAAGCACAAAAATATCTTTCATCTGGACTTTGTTTGGGTAGCTTTGCTTTTCTCCTCGTCAGCCTGAAAATCAGTTTTAGAAAATTTCAAAATTTAAATACAGACTAAAATCTAGTCAGTAACTCTTAATCGCTTCTTTGAGTATATCCTAAGAATTCCCACGCAAAGTAGACGTAATGGAGGAGGACCTGGAGTTCCTTATCAACGCCCTGTCGGTGCCAAATACTCCGTTGACCGAGCCTTACAACGAAAATCAGCTGCTGGATATGCGTGAATCCTTCAAGACGCTGCAGAGGCTCCTTCGTCGCAGTTCCTTACCAGACGAGGCCAGTCTGCGCTCCATGCCGAGATCGAAGGCTGGAGGAGATACGGACAGGCTGGAGGGACGGGCCCTCACCTCCATGTTGGCACTTACGAAGGATTACGAGGGGACCAGCGATAAGAACAGTGGTTCCCCGGTGTGGAACTCGGCGGAGAGTGGAGCCCGCTCGTCGCCCATTATTTCGGAGTGCGGCCTGCGAGAATGGGATCGGGATAGCAGTTCCCCCGATAATGATGACATGGCACTGGTGCCTTACGAGGAACTTGACAATGAGCGAAGCAGCTCGGAAACTACGATTACCGGTCAGTCTTACTCGTCATCGGGAATTTCGATCAGCATTCCCGTAAACTTGGTGTGGAACAACCGCGAGTACAAGTCGCAGACAACGGACAGTGAAACCACCATAAAAGCCGACGGGTTGAGGTACACTCTCCGAAATTAGGTTCTCCCAACTCTAGATCTGCATAGTTATTTTCCGAACAGGGGAATATTTTCAAGATTTAGGCAAGTAGGGATAGTTTTTAGGCTTTTCTGAATAGGTGGCCTCAAATATTTTTAAGTAAATGGTAAATAAATCGTAAATGCACCCAGTCTCCAAACATAATTACAGGGATATTTTTAACGGCTTCATCCAAGATAATTATTTGCAGAGTTCTTGAATCTGTAGAAGCTTTTGAAAGCTTTCAATTGGAAGGACCTCATCAGCATACCCTCCACATGTGAAGCGCCTCTCTATGCGATTCTCAACATTTTAAGCTCAGAAGTGGAAGGTACTCGGAGATCACGGATCAACATCATCAAATTTAAACGCATGACCTGACCCCAGACACGGTTTTAATGAGTGGGCATACCAACATGTGCCTGTGACCCCTTGCTTAACCCATGCCGGCCACTCTCGACGACTGCAATGGAACTTGTAAAAGTGATTAAAACGGAAATTTAATTGAAATTCGCACATTTGCGTAGGCATTTGCCCATTTCCGTTTGACTGGGCACGCAAACCACTCTCGGATGCTCAGATACTGGCATATAGAATGCCAAATGTTAGTCTACAAACAAATGGCCGGCGGTTATTTTGCATAGAAGTCCAACGTGTTGTGGATGGGTTGAGATCGGGAAATATATTTTTGAATTCTGCGTTCCTGTGTGTAATTTCAATATTTTCTGGTGTTTGCGTGCGTGCGGCAATTTCCTCGACTACCGAAAAATCTAATTTAATTTTGTATGAAATTTGCTTTCTGTCCGTTCCCATTGCCGTTTTCATTTGTATTGGAATGTTCGCCAGGGACTGGTTTGAACAGGTGAGGCCTTCGAACAATTTGCTTTCGCTTTTCCTGCCTTTGATTTTCCAGGGTTCGCTTGTGTGGAGTTGGCGAGTGTTTGACTGCCCTTGTCAAATTTAGAGTGGGGAAAACCTGTACTCGTATATGACCATTTATTGTTATGCATATTAAGCGTTGGCATGTACGAAATGGAATGCCAGAAAAGGAGTCGGCAATGCAATAAAAATGTTGTATGCCAGCAATTAGTTTAATGGTCGATCTGAAGGAAGGATAAAAATACCTTGGGCAAGGGAGGGTTCTCAACGATTTATGGAATGAAAGGTTTCGGTTTTCTTCGGTTGCATTTAATGGTTTGCCAAGCATTTCTATTGATTGCGGTATATGGAAAAAAGACGAGACAGTGGCTGAATCAAAAACTATTATGTTGAGGTGAAGTCTGCGCCTTTCTATGCGCTTCTCAATGTGTTTACTTCAGCATTCCTTAAATTGTTGTGCTCTTTTCAGGGGACTATTCATTCAATTTCTAGACCGTATATTTCGCTTTCATCCATTTAGTAAGCTCTTTTTATTCAGTTCGCCATACATTCGCACATTCCCTCTTTAACACACCACTGCCCGCGACTCTACAGTTTGTTAGTCTCGCTCTTGTGGGGCGTGTAATTGCAAATCCAATTAATTTACGAACTAGTCACAGCAAATGTGCTACTAAGTAAGACATAAATAGCACAAGACCCTACTCGGATGCTCCCCACTTGGCACTCGCATCCAGCAAATGTCTGGGCTTGTGTTCCAGAATTTAAAGCGTCTCATGTTGGATTCAAGTGTGGATTTTCCTTTGGTCTGTGTTGGAGAGGTTCGAGTTTTTGACGCCGTTTTTGGAAGTGCTTCGTGTGCTCAGGTTGACAAATTCACAACAATTAAGAGAGTAGTTCTTGGGAATTTATGCCGGCGAAGATGATGCCCGGGGCTGCCATGGAAATTGAAAAGCGTGTCTTATTATTGGAGTGGGATGGACTGCTGTCGCCTCACTCCCCCGGATCATTTCGGGTAGATGAACATCCATTTCGCTTTAATGCTTCCGTGGCGAGCATTAAAAAACCTGAGGAAGAGAAATTATGCTAATAAATCGCAGCGACACGTGTCGTTGTACTCTCGTTTTAGTCCCTTTCCCCGCTAATGGACATGCGCCACGAAATATGCATTGAGTATTTTTCAAACTGCCACATTGTTGCACTGCTCCGGATTATTATGAACTCGGGCTCGGCACTCCTGCACGTGGTGTTTACACATCATTTACATAAAACGAGCAACAACTTTTTTGCAATTTCTTAACGAACAACGAAAGGAAAACCGGCCCTACAAAGTTGTTAATTATACTTGACTGGACGACAGAGCTCCTTCATTCCCTTTTTTCCGTTTTAGAAAAATATATAAAAAAAGGTTTTCGGCTTTGCTCACTCAGCCTTTGATAACGAAAGGAGGGGTTGGGATTTACCAGGACCTGCCCGCTTATGACGTGCTGGAAGAAACCATTAATCAAAGCTGCATCGCCTGGGCGAGTCTGGCGCGGCAGTTTTCCTATATAGTACATATATTTTTCCTTTTCATTTTTTATTCCTTATCCGGAGCAGGCTCGTTTAACGACTCCAAATGGGAAGTTGTTTTTACCAATGTCGATGTCGGTTGGTCGGCTCTTCGGTCGCGTGCGTATCATTTAGCAGGGAGCACGGCTCTGAAACGGTTGCCAGATTAAACAATTTGAGGGCGAACGGAAAAAATGTGTATTGCCTAATTGTAGTAATTAATGAGTTTAGTTTACAGTTTTGATGAGCTATGACCCACGAATTCTGGGGGCAGGCGAAATTATGCAATGATTAATAGCGCTTGTCTACTTCTAGATTTACATCTAGATTTACATCGAAAAAAATATTGCGAAATATAGGTGGTGTGGAAAGAAATAATCAGGTACAAGCAGCTATAATGAATGAAAAAGCTATGAAATTGAATTATAATAAGTTTGTACCTATAGGGCTAATTAAATAAATTACAATTTTTTTAAATTCCAGAAAACTAAGAATGATAATAGAAATCTTTGCTTAAGGCAGCTTTATAAAATCTTTTAAAATTTTAAGCCTACCAAGAAAAAACCAGGAAGAACTCTCCCACATCCTTTGAGTTTTCTGTGCAGGACTTCCTGCTGAAAAGGTGCAATCCAAAAATTTAATTACATGCCCCAGCGAATCGTAAATAAAGCCAGTTGACGCAGCCCGGGAATCCACAGACAATGCCCAGTTGCAGATACTACAAACAAATATTTTTAATAAGTGGATAGCCCGAAGGTCTTCTATCATACACGTGCACAGTAGTCCCGGCAACCTTGGGTTCTGCTGGGCACTTTTCAGAAATTGCAATAAATCGTATGGCTGAGCAATTGCGCTGCGGACGAGTAATTTATAAATACTTGTCCCGTTCTCCAAACTGCCGCTAAACAGAAAATCCTTTATTTTCCGATGATGCGCTGTTGAGCCAAACTAATTTCCCGGACAAACATGAAACGGCCCCGGTTGCATCCCCCTGACAAACACACCCCTCGGAAAATGAGAGAAATCAGGAGGGGATGCGATTGAAGGTGTGTGTACGTGGATCGCTTTTAATTCCGCTTTCCATCTACGGGATTTTCGGTGGTTGCTGCGTTTCCATGGTGGGTGCTTTTTCCAGTCACTTTTCCCTATTGCGAAAGTCGCTTTTTTTTCCAGGTCGCTTAGTTAATTTCCACTGCAGTCGAAGCGGTGCATTCAAAATTAAATCCTCGACGGACTATTTGTCATTTTTGACAGTTCAAACTGCTTTTGGGGAGGCAGCTCGACTTTTGCGCAGAAATTACGGCTTATGGTGGCACATTTATTTTCCTCTTCTATCCCTCAACTTTATATTCCCTTGGCGTCGCAACTTCTGTTGTCAACGCGATCTGCTGTTGTTGTTTGTAATTAGAGCTATCAGAAAATATTGAAATAGCTTAACGGAGAAATTTCGGAAGTTTCGAAGTAAAATTTGAGATGGGCCACTGAGGAAGAACTCAAAGTGTGTAATTTAGAGCTGGAAAATTAATCAACTGGAGGAAACTTATATTTTCAAAAGAATATGCTTGCCAGAATTTCAGTTTGGTGAACTTGTATCGAATTTTAGTAACATTTATAGCCGGTAATATTTATTTTTGTTATATTTATGAAAATTGTTATTTTAAATCACGAAAGATTCTCAAGCTTTATGCCTGAGATTAACCAACAATGATGTGTCACAGAATTTTCTCATTCACATAAATCTTTTCTAATCCCCTTAAATTCAAAATATTTGCTTTTTAATCTGATCACATCACCGATTCAGTTAAAACAAAATACGCAACTTGAGTATTCCCAGAGGGCGGTTAGAGATTAAAATCAAATCATCTCGTAAATTGCCACAACTCTTTTCTGCCCAGTCCCTCCCGCAGACAAATCCGGCACCAAGGATATTAACGCCTTAGTCCGCTTAATGTACCCCTTCCCAGGACCCACCCCCTTTGCCTAGATCCGGCAGAAACATAAATCATCAAATATAATAGACCAGGCAGACATAAAAAAACGAAATTGAAAACGAAATTTGCATTCAGCGCACATGACGAGATTCGCCTTTAAGTACATAACAATCAAAAATTATGGTTTTATGGGGCCAAGAGAAGGGTTCCTTCCCCGGGATTAAGGAGCTCGGGTGAATGGAATCCTGGCAACAGTTGCGAATCGAATCGAACGGGGGCCACAAATGCCTCTCGTTCACTGCCATTGTCAGTTTTTGAGTGGGGTGACTTCCCCCCATTAAAAAGTTTTGTCAAGTTAAATTACCAAAAATTGCAAATTGCTTGGATTAAACACGACGGCGAACAGGGACAAGGACATGGCCACTTTCACTTCCTGCCGGCCATTGTGTGGCCAAAGGATTTCATACACTCAATATAATTAAGGGCTCGAGCCTTGGGCCTCGACTCCCCTGCTCCCCCGCCCCTGGTCGAAAACTTTGTGTCCAGGCAACAATTTTGGCAGTGCGGCCATTGTGTGGCCCTAGTTGTTGGCCAGAGAATTTGTCGCCGAGCATTCTGAATTGTATGTTAAATTAAATTTTACCACAGAGACCAGTCTGGCCAAGTCATTGAGCTTGTGAGTCCTCGTCTTCGTCCTCGTCCTCGTCCTCGTCCTTTGGCCACTGGCTGCTCCTGTGGCTGGATGGGATTGGTTGGTCGGATTGTGGCATTAAGTTGTCAGTTTGTTGAGCCTGACAGATTTTTCATTTGCCAACTGGGGGGTAGACGGTGGTCGAAGTTTGTTTGCCTTGTGTGTTGCAGGTCATAGATAGGCATATGGAGTTAATAGTACAACTTTTCATTCGTAGAGTGATGTTGGTTTTGCACAAATAAATAATGTTCTTGTGAAACATTTCAATGGACTTTAATTTTAAATAAAACTAAAAATTGTATTACGATTTTGAATATATCCTTAGATTACCCATTCTAATTGTATAACTCTTCTTTTATTGCAGGTAATTTTCCAATGATTGTCTTCGTCTATTCACAACCCAATTTATGTGCGTAAGTTAAAATGTCTCAAGTGGCACAACACACTGCAATCAGCCGGCGGCTGTTTCTTTCCTATAAATCAATAAAACAATGACAGAGCTCCTTCGAAGGCCTTAGTCCATGTGGCAGACCTGAAAGTGCTCTGCAATATTTCACTTGACTATTCGGTTGATTGTCATCGTTTAAACGGCCGGCGGAGCATTTCATTTAACTGCCTACCCGGCGTATACGGTGCGTATACGTATTGCGTACTCCCCCCACAGCGCTCACTTATTGTAGTTGTGATACTTGCGTATGTGGAATTGATGTCGAGTGCGGTCGCCAAGGAATAGGAAGCAGCGGACCCATTTAATAGGCGCACATGAGACTCACGACACATAAAAACCAATTTCGCGTAAGTGATAAAAATGCAATGAGCATTCGCCTCCAAGTCCCACACGATTGGGATTCTGATTGCGATTGGGATGATCATTATGATGATGACAATCATCAGTTGCTGAGGCAGACGCCTATGAATTAAATTTACGATGGCACAGAAGTAGTTTTGACACATATATCTTAAAGAACATCGTGGCGCCATAAAAATCTGTGGCCAGCCTTAAATGGGCGTCACTGAAGGGGAGGGGTGGGTGTGTTGTGGGGATATAACATAGCAATGAACACTGCCTGTTTTCCTTTTAATTGTTTAATTCGTATGCCGACATCAGCAAGAGGCAGGCACAAGATTACAACTGGAGATGAGCTAGAGTTCTGGAAATATGAGTGACTGGAGTTTCGAGAGATGGCAAAACTCAGTTTCTTTTCGTTTACAACTTTAAAGATTATTCAATTTTTTAAATAAGGGCTTACAATATTAAATGCTTTATTTAAAAGACTCTTTTCTTTTAATTTTGCACTTTATTAAATTATGAAGCTAATTATTTAATCTTACGAAATACCTTTATGTGTTGTTACTTTTTAACATATTTTCATAAGTAAACCATTTAAGACTTCTTCAAAGTGCTTCCTTTTTTTCTAATATTGAAACGGTACATAAATTTACTTATTTAACCATCACTTACTTATACTTTTTTAACCATTACTTATTATACCTTTAATAATTATTGAATTAAAATGTAACAGATATCAAACACAAGCCATTTAAAAGAAACGAAGATAGATGAATTTATAACATATTTTCAAAAGAATCTTATTTGAAACAAAGTCTAAGACCTGTCACCATTCTGTCGATGTATTATCCCCGATTGTCGTGAGTATCACGCTGTCATGTCTAGGAATGCTTCGCTTTTCCATCCGATGCAGCTTTCAATCATCATCAATTTCCCATAAAAGTGTCGCCCACACGACGCAACTTGCAGACGTCTTCCCCTCTCCCCCAGAAGTCCCCCATCCCGCAGCAGTCTGCATAGTAGTCTGCCTTTGGCGACATAATGACGAGATCATATCGACAACAGGGAGTCGCAGTCTCGGAGTCGTGGCATTTTATTTTCTGCTGCTTCTGCTCGGTGGCTTTTGTGTAATCGTGAGAGCCTTGTCATTGTCATTGCGATGTTGCCTATCTGCTGTGCACTTTTCAAGTTCAATTTCAATCCCAGCCTTTCCCTCACTTGCAAATCAATCTGGTGGACAGAGGACCCAGAGATGGTCAGCCAGCCAGTCAGTCTGTCAGTCAGTCAGTCAGTCAGTCCGTCAGTTAGACATGGCAAATGACCGGCAGCTCGTTTTATTGTGCAGAGCCTGTCATATTTCCTGTCTGCAAAGTGTTGGCGAAAGTTTTATGGCCTTTTGATAGTTCCCATTGATAAGGGCCCACTGCAGCAGGAGTTTATATTGCAGGAAATCTCACGGCAAACCTGAGAAATTGATGAGTCTTGCGCAAAGTCTTCAAAGTGATTTGTGCAATGTTTCGCACATGGTACTTGGGCTTCCGGTTACGAGCACTAGGTGTTTACCATATGTTAGACTATTCAAAATTATTTTTTTAAACTACGTCATTGTGTTAAATATTCATTTTTAGACGAGCGATTGGAAAATCGTATGGGCTATTGTATTAGTTACATAAAATTGTTTAGAAAAAAAGTTAAAATTGTAAAGAAATATTAAAAGGTTTTGAAGATTTGTTTTTGACTAATGAAGAACCATTTTAAATCACATGGGTGTCTTAGAAAGTATATGCCAGTATATGCTAGATTTTAAAACTTTATTAAAATAAAGAAGTAAAACTTGTGAAATAGTTTTTTGAAATAATTTAAAGAAAACATTTTTTATGCGACACTTTTCTATTATAAATTAAAGTATGATTGGTTTATATGTGGATTACATTAATACTATCTTTTATTTGGTTATAATAATTGTTTTAAAAGACAAAAAAACTAGTTCTCGCCCTGAAACTACTTGAAACTATCAATAGGTGTTACTTACCTTTTATATTTTAAGTTGAATATGCTATTGCTAAGTAGCAGAACTAGACAGCTAGAATAATAGGGCCGCCATCAGCATTCTGCCGCTAGAAAAACTCGATTTATTGGCAAATTCGATGTTTCATCGTGGCGCAATCCACGCCTCGGGCCGCAGACAACTGTCAGCAAATTCCCGGCCAACTCGGGCCCTAACAACTATAATTACCCGGCCGACAATCAATCCCCCCAGCGGATGGCTCAATCGAAGGCGATTCGAGGCGTTGCCAATTCTGCAATCGATAGAGCTTTACAGGGAAAGTGACACATTTGTTGAAACGTTGGAATAAATTCGGATTCGAGTACTTTTTAGCCCGCGGCGAGGGGCGTGTGTTTTACCCTGGTATAATTGAAATTGACATATTTCATTGTCGGCACGGTGCTGCAATCCAAATTGCCAAAGTAAATTTTCAATTTTCATCAAATTTTTTGTTTGGACTGGGAAAATAGCGTTAGCTTCGCATTGATTTGCTTTGATTTCGGGATGGGGCTCGGATTTTGATTTCCATTTCAACGCCCGCTGTCAGCGCTTTTGGCCTTTATTTACCATTTTGCTTTGTTGTAAGCCGCCGCAGGGGGCGGATGAGGGGGAAGGGGGCGTGGGCTTAGGCCTGTAGCTTTGTCTGTCTGTTGCTAAGCGCCTGCCACGAGTGTTCGTCCGTCACTTTGCCCACATTCCTCACCCCTCCCCGTCCGAACCACCAGCTTTTTGTGCGTCACTGCGAGCGAAAACGCCGGAGATTTTTGGCAGCTTTGAACGGATTAGCCGCCCGGGGAGCGATTCTCAGCTATCATCAGGACCACGGTGATCAACGGCCTTTGGAAAGTTTAAAGTTTTCCTTAGGCGGAAAAATCATTCAAGTATAATACTGTCAAGTATTACAGAAAAAAAGCGAACAATTTTCATTATATTGCATAGAAATATCAAGGCTGTAATAATAAATAATAAAAAAAATAACTAGTCTGATAGTTTTGGTTAAGTGCATTGCGTGTGTTGCTAAAAAGTTGATTTTTGATGTAAAGATTTTAAATTTTAAAATAGAATGTTGAATTGGTGTTTGCAAAAACCGTTACCTAATCCAAAAATATAAAAAATATTTTCAGTTTACAAATAAATTTAACATAATTGTCAAAAATTGCAGTCCATCCGTTTCTTATTTTCTTTTTATTAAAAGAACAGGAGATAACTTTCCCTTTTTTTACTAAGTGAAAATGAATAGAAGTTTTCTTTAATAATTTAAATAATTTTTAAATACTCCTTACAAAGTTTTATCTTGCTAAATTTGGCTTGTAAAATAAAATGCGTTCTGGTAGCAAAACTTTCAAAAGGGTAGAACAAAAGCACAGTGTTAAATTTTAAAGGCGTCGAAACAATCCGAGGTGGATATCAACGGGCACCTTTTGTTCACTTTGCTGCTCTACATTTCCCTGGCAGCTGCGACCCCAAAAAGCACCTCCCCCTCACTTTCGCAGTCCATAAATTACAATACTAAAGGAGGAAAATTACAATAGCGCCAGGTATTTGGGTCAATTTTCATTGTCTTTGTTTTATTTCGACATGCAAAACAGAAGTGGCGCAAATTTAAGGTTTGTCGGGCAAAAGAAAAAAAACTGTTGCATACCGCGGGGCGAACGAAGTGGTGACTGTACTTTTAAAACTCAGTTAATGAGATACAGCTGCACTTCTTCAAGATGCAAAGAAGCAAGTGCACACAATGAATTCAAGAACTACAGTGTCATAATATTCTTTCGGCAGGTTTTTCCTCTTGTAGAACTGAGTGGATGCAATTCTAATAGTCCCTGGCTTTTCGGTGTCAAGTTAGTAGATATTATTCGAGATGGCGGTTGTGTAATGGATGAGTGGGGTCAGTCCCTTTTTCTAGTGTTGCTTTCGGAGCTCTGGTTTTGAATTAAATTCTAGTGGGTTTTATGTGGGTTTGTACTCTGTCTGGTTCTTGAAGGAGTGGTAGTCGCTATAGAGTTGCTGGGCCTCGCTCTTAAAGTTGTTTTTCATGTCGTGTTTGAACTGCTTAATCAGCCCCAGGCGAAAGGAGAAGTTGTCCTTGAGGATGTTCATTTTCCTCTGGTACTCCGCCTTGGCGGATCGCTGCAGAATGGCCACGATCACGGATCGTGAAGGTCCTCTTTCCGATGAAGTGCTGTGACGGCTATCTAAAATTGGTTATCTACATCTTTTATTTGCACGTATGGTTTTCTCACCTCGATAAGCACGTGGCTTGGCTAACTTCTTGGAGCATTTCCAAGCAGTTTTTCCTTTTCTGCTCTTCCCTCCTAATGGCTTCAGCTTCCTTGGCGTTCATCTCATCGCGCAATCTCTTGTTTTCCTCCAGGGCCACAATGCCACTGAAATATTTTTCCATATCCTCTCTAATCGTATTCAGCGGATCCTTTTGCTGGGTAGGTTGATCTGCAGCTTTTGTTTCTGTTGTTTCCTTGGGCTTTTCCATATCCTCCTGAATTGTTGGTGTTGGTGCTGAATTTTCCGACATTTGGTGCTGCTTTTCCGAACCAGGAGTGGTGTGCTGTTCCTCTTTGATAACTAGGTCCTTGGCCTCGATAAGTTCTTCATTTTCCATTTTCCCGCTAAGGCTCTTCAGATTTTCCTCGCTTTGCTTATTATCCTTGAGATTTTCTTCATTTTCCTGGGGCTTTGTTTCCACTGTGAGAGTTTTATTTGACACCGCATCATTTAACACTTCTTTACTGTTTTCCTTTGTTATTTTTGGAATGCTCAAGTCCGAGTCTTTATTTATTTCTGTATTTATGATATCGGGTCCACAGAGTTCCGTTTTTGCCATAGATATATTACATTCACTGGATTCTTTTGCCTCGTACACCTGTTGTCCTTGGGCTTCCGACACATCCTGGGCGATTTCTTCGTTCTTCTCTGCTCCGGTTTCCTTGTCGACTTTTGATTGATCCTTTTTTAATTCCTTGTTCATTTGGTCAAGTGAATCTCTAGAATCTGACAAATCCAATAAATTCTTGTGCTCTTTCTGTGCACTTGCTGGTTTCATCTCGTCTGATGGTGATATTGTTTGATTTTTCAGAATTTTTGTCTCTTCCATTTTGCAAGTCGAAATTTTGTGTTTTAATGTGTTTTATTTTATACAAAAAATTGACCCGTTTGGATTCACATTATTTGATGACTGACTGGGATTCCGGTTGCCAGTTTAAAGAAAAGTTCAAAGGCTAATTTGATCCTTTACTTTTTTTGATAACAGCGAAACAAAAGGCATTCTGTGTAGAAATCTTCAAAGCCAAACCAACTTTGTTCACAGCCCGCGGCATTTAGGATCCGAATCAGGACACAAAAAACATTTGCCTCCCACAAAAGTTTCCTTCCGACCGCCTCTAGGTATTCCGTAAAAATAAAAGGCAAAGAAACATAAACATAAACATAAACAAAGCCGGACAGAATTCTTATCGCCTTCATTTATTATGCAAAGTTTGCTGGCCTCTGAAAATTCCATCTGCATGCAAACGGCTTGAAACTGATTTCTCCAGGTTTGACCTGGGATCAGGGTTAATCAAGGAACACATTCATCAAATTGCCACGCAACACGAGGCCACGGCATGCAATGCCATACAAATATTTAAAACATTTTTTAAATAGTGAGAAATTATAAAAAAATTGAAGCAAAAACAGAAAAAATGTGTGCTAGCTTTGATAGCATAAATTAAATTTTAAAAACAATAGAAAGCAGTGTTTTGTGAAGTGTTTTTTTCCGACAGCGAAAGCAGTGTTTTGTGAAGTGTTTTTTTCCGACAGCGGAAAATGGGGGCTGTAAAATTTTAATAAGTTTTCTTTGGAGGTAACGGCTGTTCCTATATCTAAGCTCAAAAACGCCCCCTCCTCAACTGCCACATTTGCTTCCTCCATCGCTCTGTAGTCTATAATGCAACATTTGCGCAACGAGAACAGTTTTTTTGGTGGCACAGAAATGGGTTTTGCGTCTAGACAACTGAGGGTTAGGGAAATTGGGGCTTCTGACTGCTTCTACTACTGCTGCTTCTGGTGATGCGGCAATTTCGCCCCACGTATCCGTCTGGAGCGATTGTGTGTGGTGGTCTGAGATTTGGAATACAGTCAGCTGGCAGTTTCGGGGCCTTACGTGGCTTAGCACGGCCCGAAGGAACATGGTCTGCATGGCTAATAAGCCGCTGCAGCCAGGTCTGGAATATGGCTGAATAGTGGTGTCGATATCTGTTCCAATATACTGGAAAATGTCTTCATTGGGTTAAATTTGAAAACAAAAAGAATAATAATAAAATATAAGTGCCAAAAATGATGACATGAAATAACAAATAAATATTTTAAAGAATTTATACTTGAATTAAACATACATACATACCCAAAAATTTGGTTTTATTGCCGAGATGATACATTGTATTATTTGAAAAAAATAATTCTATAAATATCATTTTAAATTTTATTTCATTTTAAAATTAAATTTGAAGATTAATATGATTTTAATTAGTATCAGAATATCACTTTTTATATTTAAAATGTTTTTTAAAATGTTTTCCCTGAGAAGATCAATAAGTTAAGCTCTATACCGGCGGTGTTTTAAAATTTAACGCCAAATTTAATTGTTCTTCAATTTCTAAGAATAGAAATAATAAACATTATAAAATTCCATAAAAAACATAGTGTCTTAACAAATAATTGTTTGAGAATATTTAAGTGTAGTACTTGAAAATTATTTGCCTAAAAACTTTTCTGAAATAAGCAATCGATTTTTAAAATGTGGTTTGTGATTCTCACAATTTTTGGCTTGGCCTTTCAATCTACTTATAGCAGCTCTTTTTTGGCAAACTGGCATTTCATCTTTGGTCTGCGATTAGCATGCACATTTAGTCCGCCACACTAACCGCATTTGCAGCCACACCCCCCGAAGCCCCCTTTGAATCCCCTGTGCCGTGCAATCAATGGAAATCAATGTGCCAATGAACTCGTCAATGAACTCGTTATCAGCAGCTAATGGAGCGAGTTTTCCAACGGTTTTCCAACGGTTTTCCAACGGTTTTCCAACGTTTTTCGACATGCAAGCACGCGAACCCGAAAGTTTCAATTGCCGTGCAGCACATGCCACGCCCCCTCGCCTGTCGACGCCTTTGCTTCGGCGGATCACGAAGTTATTACAATTATTATAATTTTCCTTGTGCTGTTTATGCATATTTTGGGTCACGCACGATGCGGCAAACTGTCAGCCGGAAACGGAATTGATTATCGGCGCTACCGAATCCGGCTTTTAGCGGTCCCCCTCCCCCGAACTCCTTTTTACCCCTGCCCCCCAGTTTTTTATCTGTTTGCGTGCCTTGTTGTCGTTTGCCTGTTGTGCATTCGGCATTCGGTGGCATTTAATGACTTCATTTGGCCGGCTGGTCCGTTGTTGTGGTGGAAAATTCAGGCTAAATCCTCCAGAGTTGCGGCAAGCCTAAGTTGTAGCATTGTGCTCCATTTCATTTAAGGAATATACGTTTTTTAAAATTGATATACATAAGTCAACAAATTAAAGCATGTTAATTGGAAATTATACAAATTCCCAAATATGCTTTAAGAATGTAAACATGTAAAGGGGAATGTGGAACAAATTTGTAAAGAATGTTTTTTCTCTTACCTAAAATCCTATGTCTCATTATAAGATATTTTTTTTTTTTAGAATTTGGGATCTAGGTGGCTTCGAATCTATCAATAGTACTTTTGGACCTCATTCGAAAAAGATCTCATTTACATTTTCGGAATTCCCTCAAAATTGTAACGTAAACTCTTTGGCTCTTTCGAGAAAGATAATGACTGACAATAAGGAGTAAGTTAAGAGCAGGCTGAGAAGGCCCAGAGTTGAGCCGGGTTTTGGCCATTAATTAGTTTCAATAAGCTCTAAATCTGGCCTTCTTCTGTAACTTGTCCTTTCTTTTTTCCTACTCTTTTCTTTTGGACCTATTTCCTATTAAAGATCGTCGACCCGAGGCCATAAACCAGGGATGCAGTTCAGCACTGCCGTCGGAACGCCGGAAACCAAGCGCAAGATGCTCCTCTATAGACGCCTTTTGAGCCGAGAGTTGGCCCGCGATGGCAAAAATACCCAGGAAATCGTAAGGGCGAGAAATCGAAGGCTTCAGGACCAAGATCAGGGAAGATTTCCCAAGTCCTGAAAATAACCACGTTCCGAATTTGTTTGGTAGAAGAGTTTACGTTCACGCATTCAAGAAAGAGTACCTCAAATAGTCTCGCTTTTCTTGTTTATTTTGGTCAGATTCATAATAAATAAATTGGTATATTGATAATCTTTTTTTTTTAATTTTTACCCAATATTGTTTACCCGCCATAATTATTACAAACACTCCAATTCAAAGCACTTTAATTTCCCATTCCTGCGACATTCGCAATTGGGTAGCGAAAGCAATTTTGTATAGCCAGTGCACTTTTTGCGGTTTTAACAGTTTATAATAAAGTGTTTGCCAGACACACAAAACAATCCCAAATAAATAACAGCAGCAGCTTCCAGAGGAGTCAGCTTGTGGCATCCCCCCGGTGGAAAAGATAAACACAATAAAAAACAAACCGTCGAGAGTGGCGCAGAGGCTTTTAATTGCCATCAGGCGCCAACTGTTACCATTTGTGAACTCAGTCAACTTTTATTTATTTATGTAAATTTGTTTTGGCTTTTTCGGAATGCACAATATTTGTCGCAAAATTGGCAGAAGCTCGTCGAAACTTTGACCGTTTTGGAGTCGCGAACACCGACAGTTTGATGGCTGAAAAAACAAATTTAAATTGTTTTGACAATTGGCGCAGCATCAGTGTAAAAATCGCAATAGAAAAATGTTAGAAAGGCAATTTGCGACGGCTCATGGCCTAACTAATTGGCAAGCCAACATAGATCCCCAGAGAAGGGACAACTTTGCCCATTTGCGGCATACACACTTAATATGACAATTGTTTTGGGAGCCAGAACTGAATTTTTATTACGTGCTCTCAACGATTCTCACGTTTTGGCAATCGGTTATAGCTGGGTAAAAATATAATTTATTAAATTAACTAGCGACGTATCGAGAACATCTTAAAATTGTTGATGGGCAGAGGTTCGTTCTCGGAGAACACTGCCTTTTCAATCACCGATCGAGGGCTGCCCTTGTGTTGCAGCCAGTATTTCCTGAAATATGGGGAGTTGTATTTATAGTCTTAAAATCTTAAAATCTAAATTCTGAGAAAAGTTACATGTCAGTCATTTGATCCAAGGATCCTTCAAGCATTCCCTGTACAGTTCCCCGAACTGTGTTCATGCACCAGCCTGTGATTCCCAACTCTTTGGCCTTTTTTTGGGTATGCTAAAAGTTCAATAGTGAATTATATTGGTAAACAAATTATAAGAGTTTAAGCCCTTACCTTGCGGAAGAAAACACCTGACAAACGATAGATTTATTTAAATACTATATAGGTGAAAATAAATATGCATTATCTCACCCTGTACGTGACCAAATACTTCAAATTGGCAACAAAAGACTTGTCTTACATCATTTTTTAGAACAGCCTTCGGCGCTGGTTTCACCAATTTTGGGGAAGTAGATTTTGACTTATTAATTTGGCTGCTCATTGTTAAATAAATGTGTATTGCTTTTAATACCAACTGAATGCTATTGGTGCCTTGTTTGATTTAAAATATTTGAAGTTTCCATCTGAGCTGCTGACTGAATAAATTTTCAAAGGTATTGCGGGTAGTGGCTTGTGAATTTGAAGTCCTGGAAAATCTATTCGCAATTTACCAGTTGTGCGAGTTCGTCTTCCATTAAAAATAACAATACTTTTCACGGCAATTTGGCAGCGCTGATTCTCCATCATATCTCTGCGAACTGGAATATTTTTCCGCCGAGAGGGAAGACCTTTCCATGCGCTTCTCTTCTTACCACTTCCGGTTCGTTAACTTAAACGGCTGGCCACGGGGAAGACGACTCCAACACGAATCTGAGGAGGAGCGGGAATGATCCGAAAGGTGGCCAAAGGAGCAGATGACGCATTGTGGAGAGGTTTAGGGTGTTTCGCCGAGTTCGCTGAGTTCGCCGCCTCAGTGAAAACTTCAATAAAACGTTTGACGCCGGAGGCGAACTGACATTTTCCATTAAGTGCAGACAGCTACCGAAAAAAAATGGAAACAGCAGAATGCCAGCAGCTCATTTGAAAGGGAAGTGGGGATTGGGGTGGGGGGAAAACTTTTATATTCCTGAGAGTTTTGTGGTGTAGTCACGTGTCGGTCGTTATTTTTGTTGACTGTTGATTATGATGATGCCCTGGTTCCTAATGCGGCCCAGTCACGCCAGGCATTGACCAACTATCCGAGAGGATCCGAGTAATTGAAGCTGGCCAAGTTCTTCTCGGCTCGGTTCGCCATCATCAAAGTGCCATCAACAGGCAGCCCTGGCTGCTCCCTCAAGGATGTGCCTGCTCCTCTTTTCTTTATCAGTTACCCAGCAACTTTTGCTACAATAACATTTATTTTGAAAATATTCGCAGAGCCCTTCCATCGCCTTTCTTCTGCTGTCAGCTCTTTGGGGACATTTTGAAGTGTCGCCAATGTGGAAAAGTAATCAGAAAATATTTTGTCAGCTTCAGTTGCAGGAGCTGGCGAAACTTTTCACTTGCCACTTAAAGTGCTCCAGTCGAAAGTTGGAATTGAAGAGCGCCACTCAAAGAGCCGCAGAGTATTCCCAACTTTAGCTCAAATATTGGATTAGCAAATTGACGTTTATGCAATTTGATTTACCTACCGCACCGGCCAAATTAAATTTCCAGCCTGCGGCGGTTTTTTGAGCCATTTCACAGCGCAAATTCGTTACAAATTGCTGACACAATGAAAATTTGCATAAAATTTCCATATGCATTTGTCGAAAGCGAAAGGACAAATTCGGCAGAGCCGTGATGGTTGAAAAAGGCGCAGGATTTATGAGCAGTCGGGAGGGTATTCCCGTGCGGGGCATAAATTTAATGGCCAAAAAAACATGGCCAGGTGGGGCGGACCAGTCCGAGGTGTAAACAAGGCTCTTAATTTGCATTCGCCGGGTTAGCAGTTAATTTATTTGCAAGTCGCTCTAAAAAAGCCGCAGTGAGCCGGCTAACTTCTCTCCGCCGCCCTCGAGTTCTCAACCAATTTTCATTAAAGCTTATAAATTGTTGTTTATGACCTCTCACTCCACGGACTTCCCAAAGGGGATCTCTCTGTCTGGGCATCGTCATGGGCTTTAGACTTCATTTCATATTCATGGTCGCGCCGAATTCGCCAAAACTCCATCTTCCGATTTCTGCAGTTGGTCCTTTGTCCCCGGTCCTCGTTTTTGTTTCCGTTAATAAACTTTGGCAATTACCCTGGCTGCCTGTTGCCGTAAATTTCTGGGACTTTAGCCGGCAAATCGAGACAGCAGGAGAAAAGGGATATGTCTAAAGATAAGGCCAAGTTTTCACTTTCACAACGAGGAAACACTTTGATACCTCTATAAATTCCCATATAGTTTCAATAGTTTCTGGCGTTGGCTTTTCCTGTTTACCTGTTCTTATCCATTTAGCCATCGTTCTTCGTTGCCGCAAAGCGAAAAATATGTGCAGGAAAAGTGAAAAAGTTGTGACAGAAAACCTGCCTCAATATAATTGCATTACTCGTGGCTGTCGCAGGTGGAAAAGCGAAAAAAAACAAAAATAAGAGAAAACGTATTCACATACACATATTCCTTAATACATATGTATGTATATTGAAAGCCGCAAGGACCACAGGACCGCATTGAGACCACAATCCTCACCTTGGCAGGAGATCCCAACTCAGTTTTCCCAGCCAGACGACTTTTCATATTTTCCCCAACCCGTCAAGGCGTGAATGGCTGTGGGGGAATGCTTTGGGTTTTCTTTTTCAGACCTTTTACACAGGAAAAAAAAGTACTTCATATTTAAATACTTATATTTCATATACAACTTAAACCACATTTTGAAACAATCACATATAAATTATTGTAATAAAATACAACCATAAAAACTGATCAAATGATTCATATTTACATCTTCAAGAGTGATAAGTTCCGATTAAGATAGCAAATCATAATTGAATTAAATAATATTAAGCCGAATTATAAAAATAATTTTCCCTGTTATTGACTTTAAATTTAACTACTGTTGAAAATAGTTCATCCAAAATTGATGGATACTATTTTTCTGTGTACCCACACCGTAATCGAGTAGGGAGGGAAGTGAGCTCCTTGGGCGGGCAAATCCTTTTTCTTAACCCAAGCGTGCACATACTTCAAGTGTGCTTAACCCACACTTAGTCTCTGTCTGAGAAACTCCAACCCCGCCTGCGAACCCGTGAAAATCTCCCATGTTTGATGTGGTCTCTGCACCACAAATCACCAGGGCGGCAGTGTCTGGAATTTATGCGCCTTCTCAGGAAGCTCTGAATGTGCCTGTTCTGTATGGAACGGAGTGGGAGAGTGGCGGTTATGTCTGTGATTTTGCCCTGCCACGCCCTAATCTGACACTGATGTACACCATTCCATTGGGCGGCCACTACTACGCATTCAAGCGGAACGCTCCGAGATGCGATGAGCTGGGACTCTTGGGAGCCCACTTGGTCGAGTGGCTCAAAAAAACCTTGGACAGTCGTCACCCGCGACAACCCAACCAGCTCAGCCAGTGAGCTTTTCACATTTTCCCATACATTTTTCATCTCCCACTGCCAACGTCACTTCTTCATATTTTCGGTTTATTCGGGTCTTGAGTTGTGTAAATATTTTTACAAAATTATTTTACGCTTGATTGGAACGTGAAACGGAACAGGAAATCACTTATGACATTTTGCCTTTTTTTTCTGGTGTGGCTCTTTTGATTATTGATTTAGGGTTCAGTAATTTTGTGGGTGACAAAATGAAGTGAAAAAAGGGAATTAACTTTAAATTACAAATATTCAATTCTACCTCTATTAAGCTTTAAAAAAATTATTAATAAAACTTATATGTTGATGTATTAAATATAAATTTTTTTAAAGCAGAAATTGTTATTTAACATGAAGCAAATAAAATGGTATATAAAGTATATTATTTAATGATTAATAGTTACAATCAAGAAGGAACATATCCCAAGGCTTTTATGTCGCTCATGATAAGGCACAAAAGCCAAGCCGAAAATTGAATCTTACAATGTCGGAGCATGTATTTCTAATGCGCTCAAAGTTTACAACTTCGAGTTATAAAATTTACAAATTATCCGCTCTCAAGTGCGGACTTTGGCATCATATGCTGCAGCTTGTTGCCGGCAACAAAGTCCTTTTCCACTTTGCTCCTGCTGTGTGCCATGTTTCAAGTGGCAACCAGGATACAAGGTAGTATCGGCAAGTGTATGTGTGTCCAGGCGAATCCATCCTGCAGCAGGCCCGTACAATAAACTGATTGTAACTGCAATCAGTTAGCAGACAAAGCAACAGAACTCGACTCGAGCCAACTACAAAGGCGACGACTGTTTGCCAAGTTGTAATAAAGTTTGGTAAACAAGTTGCCCCACACACTCAGGATCTCAGAATCTCAGACTCGAACACACAATAAGAAGCAGGAGCTGCCTGTAAACCGAGAGTTCCAATCTGGGAGCTTGCACTTTTCCCATCCCATTGCCATTACTCACACTCCAGTTTCCCGGGCTGCTTCGAACTTATCTTAAATTCTAATGCAATTGCAGGGGGGTACATTTTCAGGTGTGCTCTGCAAAGATTTCAAGCTAAGGCTCTCAGTATCCTTCCATTTCCTTGCAGGTACGTCCCTTTCACGTGGATCCGCCATTTTGCCACTCCTTTGTGTGTGTAAGTGGCAAACAAATGCATCGCTCTGGCCCACCATATCGATAATAAAGTACTCGGCAATCGGTTGCCCGGGCTTTCAGTTCTCAGTTTCCCACTCGCAGCTGAAAAATGGTATGGCATGGTTTCTGCCGTTTGCTACGTGACGCTTATCAAATGCATCAGATCCCGAACCAGAGAACAATTTTCAGGAAATGAAAAAAACATTCGAGCACTACATCCACAATGCGTGTGCTCAAATTTCCTCTTCATTGCCTTGACGAGTTCTGATCGGGAGTTTTTGTAATACCATCGAAGTCAAGGATGCTGAATTTTGATTGCTACATATTTATTTGTTTATAACAATACTTTATTAGTGACAAAATTCAGTTAGTTTCTTTTTTGGAACCATTCTTTAGATACAACTTTTTTTAATATACATAATACCTTTAAATTAATAAGAAAAACTGCATTTTTCTCCTCTTGTTTTAAAATGGAGCTTTAAAGGACTTTTGATACATTTAATATTCCATAAAAATATGATAATGTTTTGACGTTCCTTTTGGATCTTAAAATAAAGCTTAAACAATTTTAATTTTCTTTTTCTTAATACTCATTTTTATTACATTTAGTTTTCCTTTTTTATAATTACTTAATATATTAAAAAGTTAGTGAAAAGAAAACAACTAATGTTTCGTGGAATTTATAGTTTAATAGAGTATCTTGTATTCTTCTTGTGTTTTTTCATCTTTTCAGCTACCAAATTGTTCCTTTTTCTGGGCAGTGCATCAGTCGTGTAGCCTTTATTCCTGCCGGCTCTTGTTTGGCAGTTGTTTTGCTGTTCGCCAGTTTGTTTATTTAATGCTATTCACTTATCCTGCATGTGCAGCCCGAGTGACTAGCTGACTAGCTGACTGGCTGACTGACTTACTGCTAACTTCTCACTGAGGTTGGAACGTGCCCGACTGCCAGGATAAGCTGCATCCCAGTGCTTTTCCCGCAAGTGAGCAATTCGAGGCTCACTGGTATTGCCGCATTCATTAGCCAACTTAACGCCTTTAATTAAATGCCTCAAGATGAAGGACCTTAGACCCCGCACCTCGCACTGCCTGTTATTCGACGATTACACGATGATGACATTCCTAATTACTCTCTGGCCTTTAATTCCATGCCCATATTTGCTAATGCAATTATTGCGCATAATTATGCGTTTATTGAACAAATGGAATCAGTGCGGTGGGAGGGGAAAATTAATTGGAAATGGGGAGAAAGGGATACAGTTTACAATAGACAGTGGCAGACAGTTAGTCAATCGTAGAAATTCCATTTAATAGGCCCTCCAGGCAGGTCCTGAATTCATCCCTTTGGCTTCGGTGATTGTTTGTCCATATCGCCAGCTGTGTGAAAGTTTGTCGGCCACAACCGAAATTGCATTATTGGTTAAATATTTTTGGCCAGCTGCGGATTCTGTTGCCTGGCCAACTGCAGATCGGCCCCCGATGGTCGATTGCATTTTAACAGCATTGGCTTTTCTGCGGTCCAACTTGGCGGCTGCGGATGGAAAATCTGTTAATGAAGTGGCACACAAGTGGAGCAGCAATAATGATGTGGTGCAGGGTATTTCGGGAAAATGTTTAGCCAGCGAACTGAAGAGCCGATAGAAGTGGGATGAAGAATAAACATTGTGGAGAACTCAGTGAGAGGTACTGATAGAATGACTGAACTGGGCATTCAACATTTGTGGCTTTCGTAATTTAAAAGCTCGTATGGGAATGATATGCTTGCAACTAATTTATAGGTATATTATTTGAAAAATGTTCTTTCATTTACCTAAAAATTCGAAAATTATAATTACTTCTAAATGTTTAATATCGAATATCAAATAACACAAGTCCAACTGGATTATATAAATTTAAGTTTATAGCAGACTTCAGCACTCATTACAAACCCATCAAAGGAACAAATTTTCAGTTAATTTGAGTTACAACCAACAAAAATATTGCATTTTGGCCACATGTGGAGCCAGTTTTCTTGGGCGGAGAACATTAAACGGTCAAATGGCAAAACGGAAGTTTACTCTGTGCATCAATCGAATAATTTGCTAGGGGGGGGGCTCATGTTTTCTGCACTTCGATTGACTCACAGCACACAGAAGAACAACACACATTCCGGGGACGAAGTCTTCGGAGACAGATGGGGAAATTGTCTAATGGAGCAGCTGGATCTGGATTCCCTCTGGCTCCTCTCCTCTTTTTCCTATCTGGTATTCATGAAGTGCAAATTGTGAGCAAAGGAAAAATCAACGCGAACAGAGGATTAGAGGCGAGGAGGGAATTGCGGGGCGGTAGGTGAGTGGTGTGAAACATGCGGAAATAACATGAATTTAAGTGAATTTAGTGAAAGAACACATCGGCCACAAATCAGCAGGAGCAGAGGACTAGGACTAAAAACAAGAGAGAACGCTATAGTCGGGTGCCCCGACTATCAGATACCCGTTACTCAGGTAAAGGGAGTGCGAGGGAGATGGAGATAGAAACTTTGATCACGCATAACTTTTTAACGAATGGTCCGATTTGAAAAATTTCTTCTACATTTCGATAGATATTGATAAACACAATAAAACTGCATTTTTACTTTTCCGAAATATTTAAATTTTTAAAATCGTATATATGATTGTGGGCGTTATAGGGGCGTGGCACCTTTTGAAACAAACTTGCGCTGCGTAGGAACTCCTAGAATCTGCATGCAAAATGCCAATCTTCTGCTTTTATAGTTTCCGAGATCTCAGCGTTCATACGGACAGACAGACAGACAGACGGACAGACAGACGGACAGACGGACAGACGGACAGACGGACATGGCTAGATCGACTCGGCTAGTGATCCTGAACAAGAATATATATACTTTATAGGGTCGGAAACGCTTCCTTCTACCTGTTACATACTTTTGCACGAATACAATATACCCTTTTACTCTACGAGTAACGGGTATAATAAGACTGCATCGGGTAGAGCTTCACTTAGTCTGGATTCCATTCTTTTGGATTCTGGAAAATGGCCAATATAAATCTTTTCTGGCACACTACTAAAAGCATACTGTAACATTGAAATTGGCTTTTGTTGTTTTGAGTTTTAAAGCATGCTTATTAAAACTTGTAAGTCGAGTTGAGACAAATTTAATTGTTTTCGGGTGATTAAGTGAAGTAAGATATTTACAAGCAAATTTAACAGAATTACAATAAAGCACTTACTCATATTTCTGACTTTTAAAACAAGTTTATATATTGCATTTTTGAAAGTTTTACTAATTTCTTGTTCTATCAAGACCTTGGTCATTAACGTAGCATAAAGTTTACTGTAGGAATTTTGAAAACTAAAATGTAAATTAATTAAAAAGAGTTAAATATGACTTTGCTAATAATTTGTTTCCTTAAAAAAAAATTAGGTTAATCGTCATGTCGGAAATTCTTAGGAACATTTTAAGCTTATTAATAATTTTCATATTTTCTGCAAATTTGGGAAAATGTATTACAAAGAAGAGATGAAAGATTGTTAGGTAAAGCTAATTTTAAATGCTTGAAGCATTCGCTTCTGCTGCTTTCACATTCAAACTAGTAATATCTTTCGCTCAACACAAAGTTCAATGCAATAACTGGGCTGGCATATTGGGCTTTTGCTACTGTCAATATAATATCAGTACCCGTTCATGGTGGTCATATATCAAGAGAGTTCTCATTTCCACACATTAAAATAGCTGCTGGCCATAAATTGCACAGAGGGGCAGAGGGGGCAGCAGAAAGTGCGGGTAAGTGGAGGGGCAACAAGAAAATGGCAAAAATGTTTTTGGCAAACTGCAATTTACTGCACATATCGCATCGATACCCATCCATTGCCTATCCTCAACTATTGTCCATCCGCTTCATTGAAATTTACATATTTTTCCACTCAAAAGGCAATTGAAATGGAAAATTCAGTAAATTTCCATAAAAAAAATATATAGTATGTGGCTCAACAGTGCTCGTTATTTATTTACCACACTGACTCAAATAAAGCACTGCAACTGCAACTGCAGAACTTGGCCCGCTGGCAAACGAGAGACAAATGCCAGATTTGGCCAAATCCCCATGATTTTGCACTTTGTGCTGCTGCAGATTCGGCATTGGGCAATCATCAGAAACTGATTCATGTGACCCACTGAAAAGCGCAATAAAAAAGCGAACAACAAACTATTGCTTATCACTGCAGCAACAAAAGGAGTCAATTGCCGCATATCAGAGCCAAATTTATGAGCTGCGATTATTCATGCAAAGTGTTTTGGACAACCACTGTCCAGGGCTTGGGATTGGGTTGGGTCCATCTAGTGGTGTGGAACGTTTCCAAATCATTGCATCAGAGTCTGCTTTGGTTTATTATTTTTACAAGTTAGTTTTCCTCGTAATTTATGGCTGCAATATTCTGTAGTTTTTTGGAATACGCTTGACACTTAATCATAAAATTCGAGGTACTATGTTGTTTTTAATATTAAATTTATATTTTGATTATAATATAACAATAGTTTACAAAATTAAAAAAACATTTGACTACAGAGATCTTTTTTATTAATATTTTTAATAGTGATAAATGTGTTAAGTTTCATCTTTTTCCGACTGTCAATTATTTAATTTTTATTACATCTGAATATATTTGCTTATCTAATCTAGTTATTCATCATTTGCTTAAGTAATTTTACTATATAACATGTATTTAATTTGTCGCATAAGCCTGTTTATTTACACACAAAGATCTTAAATTGAATTTGTACAATTATATGTGCTTTCGGCTGAGAGACTTAATTAATAAATTGTGTTAACAAATTGGTCTACTGCTTATGGCTGTGTTATTAGGGTATAAGATTCGTAGAAATGGAGCCTCACATGTACCTATTTAAATGGCCTGCTGTTGGAGGTGTGTCCAGATCCAGATCCAAGTCTGTGTCCAGGTCCAGGTCTTTAGAGGTCTTGAGAGTGAGTGCCTCATCGACGGCGTCGTGAGGTGGGCTGGGTCGCTGGATTGTTGGGTTTTCGGATTGGGTTGTTGGCACGCATGACTGGCCAAAGCTGCTCCCCGTCGTCGTCAGCTGCAGTTAATGCATCCGTAGGAGCAGTAGTTTGGCACCCACTCCCACAGCCGGCGAACATAACCGATATGTGTCGATACTCTCGTAGCAAATGTCATTAAAATTGCTCTTCATAAATCACACAGAAGGCACACACATCGGCAGAAGTAACATGTTGCCATCGCAGTCGAAAGACGAAAGACGAGGCAGCAGCCCGAGCATAACCTCATTTTACGGTCCATGAACTATGCAGCTTCCGGGGGAAAGGGGAATGGAGGTGGTGGAAGTACAAGCCCAGACATTGACTATTTCCAGATTTTTTGGCTTTTTTGCCTGCAACTGCAGTTTGCGTTGCATTGAAGTGCAGTTTGATTGTGGCACATGCACAAAGTGCGTTATGATTTTTTGGAGGGCCTGCCAGAAGGTAGCAGCTGGTTAGACGGCAGCCAAGTCAAGAGAACTCTGCAAAGAAGCTTCTATTGAAGTGCTCGGAAAAGTTTGGAAAAGCCAAATCGCTGAGAATGGCAGGCAAAGCAAACTAAAACTAGGAAGTAGAAAGGCCTCAATTCCCGAAATTGCAAATAGGGAATTACTACTTCATTTGCTGTTGGTGAAATGGAAATCGTACACTTAAAACCGTAATTATTTACCCTTAAAACGCTAAAGGTGAAATAAACTTTAAGGCAATTCCAGATCCAATTTAAAACCGCAGATAAAGGGACCCTCTGAACAATAAATAACAATTCGATGTTCTTATCACCTAATATAGCCCAGAGCCAGAACCATAAATCAAGTAGAACTTCGGCCCTCCCCTTGCAACCCAAAATATCCCTTACAGATGGTATTGTTTTCTGGAGAGTGTGAAATCTTAGAGTTTGCTGCGTGTATAATTAAAATGAATTGCTTTGGGTTTTTCCGCCAACCCTCCCCAAAAATGTATCCCACATTATAGCTTTTTAAAGTTATCTGCCCGGAAATGTGAGCGATGAGGGGAAAAGTTTTCTTTTTCTAATATTTTGATGGCCTGCAAGTCAAAGCAATAAATAAATTAACACCAAGCGGCGCTGATGATGCACATTTCCCCTCCAAAAAAAGAAATATAAAAGATGAATGAAGTGTGTGAGAAGGGGCACATTTAATAAGCTTTATGATCTCTAGATTTCGGTTGCCGAGAATCCCAATATTCCATCTATTTATACTCGATCCATCGAACACCAAAGTGTGGCGGCAATTTGTTTTGTGATTGATTTTCGTTTTTTGTCCGTTTTGTTCACTCTTTTCATCTTCGGACCCCATTAATCAATGGCCACATTTTGTCTCGCTTTGCATACTGCAATTTGTTCCGCTTCTGGGTATTGGGTTTTTTGTAAAAAAAGAAGAGAGAACAATGCTCGCACTCGGCGGTGCGTAGTTTTTTGGCTGCCACTGTTTGGGATTTATGACCCTTCAAAATGCAATTAAATTTAATTGAAGCGCGAACAAAAAAAACTCACCCAATTGCTCGACTTTTTCACACTTGGCCACCACTTTCTGTATCGCGCATACGCCCCGCTGGCCATTTAATTAATGGGTTAAATGTGCTTTTGCAGTTGAAGGCTACCAAACAGATGCAAAAAAAAAAAAATTAAAATAAAATAAAAAACAAACAATAAACAAATTTCTCTTGTTCCTGTTTTCGCTTCTGTTGCCACTATATCAGACAGATTTTTCAAGTGGTTTTCCCAAAGTTTGGAAAAGTTTTGTTTTGCTGGCTCACTTCTCGTTGCCTTTTGCCTGCTTATCATTTATTCATTTGCTGTTCTTGTGGCAGGCCATGATTTATTGGTCGATTGTCCCAACCTGCACCTGCTTGGGGCATATTTAAGTGCAATTACCTTATATTTGCATTCTGAGGTGCGAAAATTTGCATTTAATTATTTATAGTAGCTGCATTCGCAATTGTTATCATCTGCTGTTGGTTTATCCTTTTTGTGGTTGGCCGAGGCTGTTGTGGTTCGTCCTGTGCGGTTTTCCTACTGGGGCGGTGGCTTTTACTAAATTAAAGTCATATTTAAAGCGAGCAGAGTGGGACAATTAATTTATTCTATAATCGCTTAACAGAATTAGAAATGGAGGCACAATTTGTAGTTTTAAAATTACAAATAACTTGGCATTTAAAGAGTTACAGTTTTGTTACGAAAGTTGAAATGTTAGCATTATTTAGTCGATTCATGCATTGGCTCTTTCTAATCAGCATTTGGCAGTCGAATTGTAGAAGAACCCGCTTCATCAGATGCAGTATTCTGTCCATCCATCCAAAAAACCGCAAAAGCTGAAAATCTCTATTCATATTTGCGTTATTCTCAGCCAAAAAGGCAAAAAGCGGCGAGAAATGCTCGCCACTCACTCAGTTCATTTCATCATTCCATCAGCCAAACATTTCATCAGAGCAGCCGCAATGAAGTCTTGTGTCAATATTGACGCACGAAATCCTTTTAATTTTTGAAAAAATATTCCCATTTTTGGCCCTCGAATGGGGGGTTCTGGATTCCCAAGGACTGGGGCTGACCCAAGCGTTTTTGTTTAATTGAAAGCTGTGCAAATAAGCGTGCAGGGTAATATTAAAAGCGTGAGATAGGACCGGGGGCCTCGTCTAAGCCTCTAAACTGATTAAGTTTTGATTGCAACTCACAATTCGATTTTCAAAGAGCCAAAACTTTGCCGCCGGGTGGCTGTGGATGCCGGCTTTTTAATAATGCCGAAGGTCATTAATATTTCAATAATGCTGTCTAGAGCTTGCTCTGCAACTGGCAGTTTGAGTTTATTAAAGCATAACGCAGGACGCCGTGGCTTTGTGTTTCCTCTTCCTGTTGCCTGCATAATTGACTTTGTCGCTTTTTCCTTTCGCTATTATTTCTCATCAGACTTTCTCTGGCTCTGCCTCTGCGTCTGCCCCTTGTCGTGTATTTATTTTAGTTGGTTTTTATGAAAGTGAATGTCCTTCCCGGCGCTGATCCTGGTCCGAGTAGTCAGACATGATTTATAATGCTGCCTTTGCCGCTTTTCCATTTTTCCATTTTCCCGTTTTCCCATTTTCTATTAGCCTGCTTCCAGGTCCTGGGCGAAGCACTTGTTTCCCTTGTTGCGGTCCTGGTCGCTTAACTTGTCCTTTTCAATTTTGCAGCTTTCTAACCCCAGCTGAATCACGTTCTTACCATAGTTTCGCCCTCATATTTTTTGCCTTTCTTCACTTTGTCGCCTCATAAACATTTCTTCTTGAATAATATATATTTGCTGGGCACTTTTTATTTATTGAAAATATTATTATTCTTTCTCTCTGGCTTTTGTATGCCTTGGATTCCGGTGGCTCTTTCGTTTGCAATTTATTGCTTATATTGACAAACATAAATTATTCAAATGCCAGCACTTCAATCCTAGCGACTCATGAATAATGCTAATTGATTGCGGTTGGATTTGCACTGATATTGATAGAGTGGTTGGATAGTTCTAAACAGTTATTGACTTTTAAATAGTGTTTTTTTTTTGCTTAATCAGATTGAAAACTTAGTTCTGATTTAGTTGAATTCTCAAAGACTATGTGCAGTGATTCATGGCTTAATCAACTTAACAGTAACCTGAGTATACAATACCTTTATTCCCACTCGGTTGTTGTTACTTTTCCTTTCATTGACACCTGTCAAGCCTTCGGCTTCTTGGAGAATTCTCGAAATCCCTTTCAAAGCTGGCTGCGTAAATCTCTCACTAAATCGCATTTATCCAGCTGCCTCAAACGAAGAAAAAATGTCAGGGCCTGCTTCCCTTCACCCCCAATAGACGCAGACATTCGCTTTCGTAATAAATTTTTCACAACATTATTTACAAAAAACTTAAGCGACGTGATGCGATTTTTTAATATCAATATTTGCCAGTGGAGTTGGAGGTGAAGACCGAACAAAAGGAGCCAAGAGTATCAAGTAAGCATAAAATAAATGTCGAAGAAGGCCAATTCGGCGGAAGAGTAAGGGGGCGCAGGCTCGTTAGGGGCGTGGCAAGGAAAGGAAAAGTACCTCCACTCTTTGACTTTGACGATGGAGCCGCCTAAATGAATCAACAGAAGTGGAGGCGACACACATGTGGCGCTTGTCTCGCCCTTCCAACGTCGTCGTCGGCTGTCAAAGGAAAAAGTGTCGCGAGTTTTCCTAGTCGGTTTTCCTTTTTTCCTGCACGTTTCCATCCATTCATCCCACCCATTGACTCATTCATTCATTCATTCAGTCGGCTCTCCTTTGGCTTTTGCGTGAGCCGCTTCAGTTCCGCTTTTGGCCTTTCGTTTATGGCTTGAATTTTATTTCACTTCCAGACATCGAACCCAAACAGCTATCCCTTCGTCCGCCTCCCCGAAAAGTTGCGTCTGGAAGTTTTGGGTCATTTATCAAATTTTCAAAGTCACATTTGGTATTGTCACGCTCGTTTTTTGTTCCGTGGAAATCGAAAAGGCTTTTCAGAGCAGTTACACTTTTGCCCACCGCTCCAGTGTTTTCCCAACCATTCCTTTAAATCCTCTCGTATCCCGTTGAATCCTCGGAGGTGTGGCGGAGAATGCCTTGCGTGCTGCCTTCGATAAAAGTGAGACGTAATGCATAAGGAAAGAAATTGGTTCGACGACGGAAGGACCACGGCAGAGGGTCACATAATGAGTTTCCATTTTATTTCCTTTTTTTTCCTCTTTTGATTAGGGTAAAGAGAATGGGAGAGGGCAAAGTGCGGAATGTATATGAAGTAATAACGTGCCGTGAAAAGAAAGTCAAAAGTCATAGTCAACCAGCTAATAGATTAACAGTTTCCTGGTGTGACTTACAAAAACGTATGGCACTTGTTATGGGTTTTAAAAAATATGTTAGAGTGTTTTCGGGAAAGTTTTCAAAACTGTTTTTTTACACTTTGGATTTTATACATTTCGTTGTTTCCCAAAACAAAACAACTTTTTCAGATGTTTGTTTCTTGAGCTCAATGTTTTGACTGATATTTCTGGTTTCATTTAATTAAGTAAGACAAAGGGCAAATAAAAGTAATCTCCACCCAAGCTTACCAGGATTCGCTTGGAGCATAAAGGCCATGTTTAATCTCCCAAAGTCAGCGCCTTTGTCATCCTTCTACAAATAGGCTTTTCCTGAGCATCTGCAGCACTAAACATGTCCCTGCATAAATTGTAACTCCTCCTTTGGTCATGGGGAGCCCCTTGGAACAGTCGACCTTCCACCCGCTGCTTTGTTGGCGCTACAAAATGAGTAATGGACAAACTTTATCACCTGCGCGAATGGCAGAAATTAACATAAAATGCTACAGGAAAGAATTAAGCCGCATAAGAACAAAAGCGGCGGGAGCAATAATTTTTAATTTATTGCGGAATTTTCATAAAAACGACAGCAAAAATGAGGTGGATGTGGCGGAGCAACCAGATGATGACTGGCGGAGCCTAAAACAAATTATGAACGCGTGTCTCCTCCTCGGTGGCGTTTTTATGATCTCCCTTGACTGGATTTTTTCTCCTGCACCGCCACACGCATAAATGACACGCGTTAATTACCTTTGGAGGTGGAGCTGGACAAAAAGTACTGGGCTGGAGATATCCTGCCAGGAGACGGATGGACATAATATTGTAATTAGTTGGCAAGTCACGTAATTGTAGCTGTCGCTAATTTTTTACTGCCCATAGACGATTTTTCCTAGAACGCTATATAATGATTGTTTTTTCTGATTTATGAGATCGCTGTTATCTAAACTGTGGCAAGAGAAATAAATGGGCAATTATTTATAACAATATGAAATTATTGTATAGTTATAAAATTTTATGAATTTCCATTTGTATGCAGTATAATAAGGCTTTAAAATATTTTTATACCAAAAATTGGGGCTAATGAACTAAATGACTTTCCCTTCTGCTTTATAACGCCACTTAAAATGCCAGTCACATTTGAAAAGATGCCAGCTTGAGGAAAAAATTAATTTCTCCTTTTCGAGACCCCAAATGTCTTCTCTGCCGAACCCATCCTAATCAATATAATTACACTGGCTATTCGAAAATGTCGCACACGTAGCACGGCGAAGGGAAGGAAAATATCCAGGACTAAGTGACGGCACGTAGCCAAGGAAATAATACACATACGCACTGTGGGCCGTTGAGAAATTGTAGGCAAACATTTGGCCAGACACGAAAAGTTTAAAAAAAGTACCGGGGCACGGAGGAGAAAGGGCAGCAGTTGAGCCAAGTAATTGACAAACATGCCACATGCTACTAAACACAAATTAGAGAGGTCGAGGAAGGACAGGGCAATCAATTGATTTTCGAGAGGGCACAGGGATCATTCACCGAGGCTCCGCCTGCAAATGGACCTGCCAGCGAGACAAAATGTCAATTAGGAAGCTGCATTTACATTTTTTGTCCATTTTTTACTTGGGCGGAATGGCCAAACAAATGAATTTTATGCAAATTGTAATTCCTGTTTTCGCTGCGGCTCCTCGTTCCTCTGGAGTGCCATTTTATTTAAATGTGCTTAAATATTATTATTCGGCCAAATGGATGCCATTTTGTCGGTCCATAAAGACATTACGCGCCATAAAATAATTTCTTGTGCGTCGGTGGCGCCCTCTGTCGCCGGACACTTGGCAGGCTCCATCTGCTCCAGATATATCCTATAAAGCCCCCCTCTTTTATATTTCCCCATATCGTCCACATTTGTCAGTCTGGCCCGGCTTGGGCTTGTAGTTTTTATTATCGGCCCGGTCCTGCGACTGAGCGGCTCGTTTATCAAGGGCGCATTAAAGGGCTCCTTCTGGGCAGGGGGGGTAATCGTCCTGCCATGTGGCGCCCTCCGCCGGCCGAAGTTGCCAAATTGCTGTTGCACTGTGCTGTTGTTGTCGCCTGCCTGCATATCCTGTCGGCCGCCTGACAAACGTGTTTGTTCGGCCAACAACAAGAGGAACAGGAATGGCAAGGCCAAAGGATTTGCAGATACGTATATCGAATCAGTCGCGCCATATTTGTTGAGTTTTGGGAGGGTCAAGGGGATCTAAGGGGGTCCAAAGGGGTCCAGCGGGAAGGGGTGTCTGCCAGACTGCAACTAATATCCGTTTCCGTTGTAGACTAAATGTGTTGCCATTTGTAATGCCAAAGTGTTTCGGCGGGGCAGGAAGCAGGACCAACATTTTGAATGCGAGAGCAACCGGCACAAACAATTTGTTTTGTCTAGAATAAACTACAAGGAGTACGGAGTATATATGGATTAATTTGTTATTATTGATTATAGTGATATAGATAGAGATCTGAAAGAGGTGGAAATAGTGAAAGATAACAAATAATTTGATTGGGATTATAATTCTAAAAGCCGATCTAAATGATTCAATATAATTAGCAATCATGAATTACCTTACAACTTTTTTAATAATTAAATATTTATAGATGCCAATCTTATATGCGATTAATAATTTAACTTAAGAAACAATTCAGTTATTATTTTCATTTTTTTTAAACAAATCAAAAATCCCTTCGTGTAAAGGTCTTTGTCATCTATCGATCCTTTACCTATACAAGTTTTCTTAGCGCTTTTCGAGATTCAAAGATGTTTTATTTTTTTGCCGCATTTGATAGCCGGTACACTGCAATACGATATTATTCAAAAAACTATTCTTATTTTCCCTGTCGTTGCTCATTTACCGACATCTGTTGCCAAAGAGAGTTCGGGCATATCCAAAAAATCTGCCAGCGACAGAGACAAATGGAGTTATCGAAACCTCATTATAATGGCACAATAGCGAACGCTGCAAACGATTCTGCTCTTCAAAGGAGTTTGGCGGGGGAAAACAAAGCGAGGCGAACGGAAATGCAGAGGGGAAACGGGGAGTATGAAGCAATTCAATACATCAAATGTCAAAATGCACTCGAAAATCAACAGCCAAGATCTGGGCATTAATCACACAGTACAATTGACCAGTGGGAGGAATGGGGAAATGCAGGAAAAGCGGAAAAGCTCTTGTAAGCTGAGCCAAAGAATTTTAAAGAAGATGCGCTGCTGCCATCCATCCCGAACATTGGATTGCCGGCACTTTGCTGAACAATTTTTCAAAATTAGCCAAAGCATCTTGCCGACGCCGTCTTTTCTTAGCCATCCAGACAAGATGTTACCGGTATTCGAGGGGGGAGGGGGCCTTTGGGAAGTGCCAAGTGGGAGGTGGAAAGTGGGTGGCGGTGGCGGTAGATGGGGCGACCAATCGAGCACGTCGAAAACTAATTTCTCTTGATTACGCGACGTCTCGCGAGGAGAAGGCAGCGCATCCAAATTGGCTTTGCCACTGCCGAACCTCCGGCTGCCTCTTTTGCCGTTCGCCTTCCACTTCAGTTTTTGAAATCTACACTCTCAAAAAATGCAAAAGGGGAACTGAAACAGAGCATAAATTTAAGGAAATATACTAGAAACTGCGGGATAATAAATAGGCTTTTATAAAACTTAAAGAAAAGAAAAATTAAATAGTTTTAATTATAAATCAATTATAAATGATGTTTAAATTTAAGGAAATATAGTAGAAACTGTGGGATAATGAATAGGGTTTTATAAAACGTAAAGAAAAGAAAAATTTAATAGTTTTAATTATAAATAAATAAATTGTAGTTTTTTGACAAGTTTTATAAACACAAAAATGTAACTAGAAATCGAAAAAAGAATTTAAAAAATAGAAAAAAAGTAAAACAATTCATTAATATGCTGCCTATGAAAATTAAACTTTTAAAGGTTTATTATTTTTGTATAATCAAAAATATAATTATAACTAACCTTACATTTTAAAAATTTAATAACATCCAAACTCCAAGAAACTGAGAAACTGAAGATCTATAAATAACAAAATTGCACAATTACAATATTACTTTTTTAAATCAAGAAAACTATAAGAAATTATTTAGTTATTTTTTTACCAAAAATGTGATCAAAATCGGTGTTAGAAAAATTACTATGTAGCAGCCATAGTTACTATGAAAATGATTTGTTATTGCAACTATAATAAACTTCAACAACCTTTTGCAGGTAAAAATGCTGTTTAAAGGTAGAGCACTAGTATTATGATCTGTTTACTGGAATACAATTTTCAACCCTGTAAAAAATTAAAAATAAATTTATTTGGAGTGTAAGTATGTACACACCTCCCTTCTCTTCACCAATCAATCGTCGGTGGCTGCTTAGTGCGGAGTGTGACTTGTGGCCAAAGCGGCGGCGGCAGACACGCGTCTCTCACTTAGCGACTGTCGCCGACCCATGGAAGCACTTTAAATGTATTACTGGAAACTCATCTCTCAGCTGGGAAATATGAAAAACCATCTTCATCTCCAGTCGCCCTGCCCTGCGCGGATTGCCATCTTCAAGTGTCTGTCAAAATAATTAAATGGAATGGCCCCGAGACAAAATGCAGCCAAACGATGGGTCGCATCGCATCTCATCTAATCAGAACCATTGACTTGACTAATGTTGCATTTGGGTTTCGAGGAGCTGGGATTGGTGCTTCGGAGAAGTGCGGAAATGCCAGTTAATAGGCGTAAAAAACGAGGGAGTTCTGGGGGAGATGTAACAATTTTTTATGACTTCGCCTTGATTAATGGAAGGTTACGTGATTTCTGGCATAGTTTGGCGATTAACTTGGGCCCTGGATGCGGGAACTTTGGCCTCCTCTCACTATATTATTTTTGTTTCCCTTCTCTCCATGGTTAATGAACTTTTGATGTGGGCGGGCAGGGGCTTTTAATAATAGTTATGCAGATGATGAACGTATGACAAAGTTGAGCATGCAGGGACTTAATTGAAAATTCCAAGCCCTCATTGTGGGAAAGTACTGTGATTTCAGAGCTTGGTAGCTTAACGATTTAATGAAAAGCTTGAAGGACTGAGTGGGAAACGATTCTGACTTGGGATGGTATTTTAAATAGTTACTCTGGACTTATCTTAATACTAACATCTTAAAAACTTTTCAAGAAAATAATTAGATCATATATGAACAACTTTGAAAACTTTCCAAATCAAGCCTATCGATTGCCTTTCACCACAATCCCCAATTATAAAATGTTAACGTCACAAGTGAAACACAAACTAACCCTAAACTTTCTCTGTTTTTTTGCAGGTATGTTGTGCAACACTCGGATAGACTTTAACCTCTGCCACAAGGACATGGCCTAACTGTCTGGCCTCTTGGGGTTGCCCGGGATTTCGGACTATTTCCCCCGGACATTTTAACCCGCAATACCCACCTGCAGTGCCAATATTTACACACACTCAGGTCACAACAGCAACTAACATTCCCCTCACCGAGATAGACAAACAAAACGAGACGAGACGAGCAGTGATGTGACATGGTCAACCCGGAACGGTTCGACCTCCGACCTTCCACACACTTTCCCCATCTCTCAACCCCCCCTACCCCATCCCATTCGGTTGGCCAGCTGTTAAGCTGTGCGTTAAATTGCTAAAAGCCTTTGCAGGGCTTAAACTAAAAGCTTCCCCCAGTTTTGGGGATTCCCCCGCTTTTTTCACGTTGCTCTGTGGCTATTAATCAACTAAACGTTGCAACTATTTGAAAATGGTCAACACAGACACACGTCCGCACACAAAACCGTCTGGTCAAAGTTGAATGTAATCAAAATTTTAGACTGGCCAAGCTCGTTTAAGCCGAAAACAGAAACACCAACGAACAACAGAATGTCAACTGAATTTTTCATGCTCCCCGAAAAACCAGCAAAAAAGAGTCGCCAAATAGGAGCGTCCCAAAAATCGACGCACATGTTCATCAATCAAAGCTATAGCCTCTTGTTTTTATGACCCACGCCTCCATTCAACCCTTTGCGAATATGCAAATATTGTAGAATATTTTTTATTTCGACGTTTTTTGGAAGCGGATCTTTAACTGGGGATACGATAGACAGAGATTTGCCAGCGATTTGTTTTCATAGTTTGCTGATTGAGCCTGGGCAACTGTGCGAAAAAACCGAAACTGTGCGATTTGGAATGTCCGTTGAGATATGCCCTTAACAAAGGACGCTTGTTAAACCCCCCTCCCCCTCCCCCGCCACTTCCTGGGCTTTTGGTAGTGATTTTAATGCTCCGTCGCGCTTTTGTGTCATTGTCACCGCACTCTAATTGCGCTAACCATCAGCAGCACACCTCCATTTGGACTAACCCTACCAGTCCACACCCCCCTCCCCCCCAGCAAAATGTGTTGAAAAGCACTTGAGTATCCGAATAGTTCTCTTTTTTCAGTGGACAAAAGACGAACAATGCACTCGTAATTGTATGCGGTTAGTGTGTTAGTTCCCATTGTACCTACCCTCGCTTTGTTCTTGCCAGTCTCCTGGGCCTCCACCCCGTTTCTCTCAGTGTGAGGATATGTGAGAAGTTTATCGGCTATTAAATCACTTTAATGGCTTTCGCTGTGTGAGCATCGCGAGTTTGGCTTTTTATTAGAAACGCTTTTGATTGAGTGTCGTTCTTATTGAACTCGATACAGAGCCAACAAGATATACGGAGGTACACGGAAATGGAAATTAACTTACGCAATTTATTTATAATCAAATGATTATTGAATACATAAGAGTAAGTATGGAGGTACCCTTTCCAGAAATTATATTCCATACCGAAAAAATTGTAATTACTTTCAGTAATTCTGTAAAATTAAAAATATTTTTTAAGCTTCTAGCTTACTAGCCAAAACCCCTTGCAAAGTTTAATCCCATCCAATCTCAGTCGAATGAATACCATATGCTCCCGCCTCCATTCCACATCTTTGCACCTTTTTGCTTTTATTCTAAAGTTTCCCTCTGTTTTTTGCTCCCCGCTTTTCCGAGTTTTCCCCTCGCTTAATCCCCTACAAATGTGCTTTATCTTTGTGCTCTCGATGTGCCACAACTACGACGTGCAGGAGCACCAAAATATAAGCCAGGCGGCTCATCACAACGCTCGGTAACAATAGACAACAACCAACAAAAACAGAGGCCATGAATGAGAAATTATGAAAAACACACATAATTCATAATTCGTTTTTAATAACACAACGGCGAGGGGAATCACTGCAGCACACGTGCAGGAAGCCCCCGGAAAACACTTGGAAAACTCTAGGTGGCTGGGAAAAAACCTGGTACAGTCTACTTTAATCCCTTATCTTGGGTATGCTTTTTTTTATGTGACAAAGTTTTCTCACTCTCCTGGTTGATTTTCCAGCTTTTCCCCGGCTAGACGCATTTGTCATTTTATTCGCCTTGCCACCTCAGACGGCGTCAGTTGTTGTGTATTTCAGATTGCATTTTTTTTTGCAGTTCTCTATATTTTGCATATGTTTTGCCGATTTCTCCGGCGTCAGTTGGTGTTTATGGCGTCGGGGAATTGTTTATGGGAACGAGACTAACCGCAGCAGCATAAACTTTGTTTACGTAGAACACCCAGAATGCAGTGATTAATCCTCTGCATAATCGAGTGAACGACTTCCTGAAGTCGCCAGGAAGTCCGAGTTATGGCCTGGCAACCCTAGATTCGGATAAGCTGTCTTTAATCTTTCAATATCGTTAGCTTCACAATGGGTAGCCCTCGAAGTGCTGCAGTTCCCCTTGTCGCAATTGGGCACTTTATGGATCATTCAATGGTAGCTGCTCGCCCTCAATATATGTAGTATATTACAGAATTTATCGTAATCAATTTTGTAAACATCTGTCGATGCCTCAGCACACGTTTCTGCCGACGACCGATGCACATTATGCCGCCTTGAAATGCACACGTCGCCGATTCCCAGATGTGGCTTCTGTTTTCCAGAGGGTTGATGCCGATGACAAAACGTACGCCGCACATTTTTCAATACTTCTCCATCTTCCCCTGATATTTGAAGATTTTTAGTTCCCTCTCACAATCCTCAGCGTGTCCCATTAACACTTCGCCTAACTACGTAGTTTCCTCCTGTTGCGGCTTTCCTTTTCCAACTCAAGGGTGGTTTTAGAAACCCGAACTATTAGTATACCTTTCTGTTAGGAGAGCATTTCTAGGTAGTTCTAGGTAAACATATTTAACGACCCTTCCTGTTATGAAATGTTTAATGAGGCCCGACATGTGTGAGCGGGGGAAGTTGCCCCGTAATAAGTCCCTGCCAGTGAAAATTTTCAATTAGTTGAATTTATGGGACAGTTCCGTAAAATTATTCCTGCAGTTACCGTATATGACTTTGGATATTTTCAAATATTTTTCCTCTTTCTTTTGCCCTGCCTCGTTAATTAGAAAAAATTGCTTCTGGTGGGGTGAAAGTTGTGAGATGGGGGCAAGCAATTTGTTAAAATGTCTGGGTCGGTGAATTAAATTACTATTATCTGAAGAAATATATTTCATAGGGCACAACTGTCACGGCGAGTTTTATGAAGTATTTTTAATATGATAAACGTTACAAGAAAAATATTGTAAGTACTAATAATATATTTGAAGAATTAATTTGTTGCAAAAGGCTTATTAAATTAGATGGTATAACCTTTTTTACAAATTACAGTAGAGGAAAACAAA
Source organism: Drosophila kurseongensis (assembly GCA_018153305.1). NCBI lineage: Eukaryota > Metazoa > Arthropoda > Insecta > Diptera > Drosophilidae > Drosophila > Drosophila kurseongensis. Next base: position 17,861,175 of record JAECXX010000210.1, read on the forward strand.
TCATGTATTTTGTTGTATTAAAAGTAATGGAGTGAAAAATACTAAGATTTCTATTTACAATTTAATTTAGTTTTTTACAAGGTTCAGGAAGTCCTTCTGGTATGTCTCCCATATCATATCACGATTACATCTCTGTGAGAAGTTTCAATTACCAATGCGAAGTCCTCCCCATCGATATCGACTTACACACTTCGATCCCATTTGGCTGGCCATAAATCTAGCAACACGCGCCTGCGACCAAATCGCATTCGTCTGATCTGTCCGAGTGCCCAAATTCGGAATGTGCCGGGTCACGTGGCGCACGAAATAAAATGCAACGCGAAATAAGAGGCATGAAAAATTGCATCATCACGGGGGCATACAACAGGGAATGGGATTTCGGGTTCGCAATCGTCATCTTGTCAGCTGGAAACCTTTCCCTGTCGGCTCTGCATCAGCTGCCTTATTCCCGAAGGGGCCAAAGTTTTAATTAAAACCCTGCAAAAATCATAAATGAGCAGGGCGAGCTCACAAATGCGGCATTAAACTGCAGGCCAACTGCAAACTGTCAGTTTCGGCTGTCAGAACGGTTTGTCAGTATCTGCACCTCCAACCGACGAATGTGTATATATCAGACGGATAATTGCCCTCGCCCGGCCTAATGAATAATGTTGCATTCTGACACTTTGGCAGCATTTTCAATTAATTGAGGCCTTCCAGGCTTGCAATGCGATGCTGTTTGTCATACGTCACTCAAATGGCTTTGGCCCAGTTCTGGCAAACGAGATTCGTGTTCATCTCAAACGTCTTCATTCATCGCTGATTTATGGCCTATTAAATTGCATTTGGCCCTGCGGCTTTCGGCCGCCCATTTGTCAGCTCAAATTTCGAAATTCCCACGGAGCCAACGTGGCCAATTCAATGTCACGTTAACCGAAGGCCTTTAAAAATTCAGCAATCGACCAAGGAAACTTTTGCAACATTTCCTGCGGGTGCTAAAAACATAAGCCAAAAACCACAACATTGTTGGCCTGGCTGGTTGTCGTTGGTTTTTCGTTGATGTTGCTGTTGCTGTTGCTGTTGATGTTGCTGTTGCCCACGCAACCGCAATGGAAACATAAGGCCTCCAATTCTGTCTGGGCCCCGGTCTCTGTTTACTTTGGCCCTTTTCCCAACTCCCTCGACGATATTTATGCGCCCTGCCATTGCATGAAGTAATTTGCATTTCGCGTTAATTTTACATGCAAATAAATGTCGTATTTAAATGCAATTAAAATTGTTTACTTGGCTGCATTCCGCTCGTTGATCCACAAAAAGGTAACGACTGACTGGCATGCCTTCACATTAACCTGCGACTCCAGGGACTTTTCCCACAAAGGAGACCACGTGGAGCCATTAAAATGGGTTGGTTCTTAATGTATGAAGCCGCATAATGGATAATCAACTTACTGTTCAGTTACCACCAAAGCCAAGAATTAAGAGTTATAATCATAGAGCTATAAAGGCGGTTGCACATAGCTTTAGAATTTTTGTCTATGCTTTAGTCCATAAAATTGCAACTTAATTATTAAAATATTTCTTTTAATTTAAAAATCATTTCATATTTTGAAATTTAAGATTATCCTTAAAGATTAATTTCCAACTTACAGCAATGCATTGTAAAGACTTATTATAATTAAAAATAATTTTTTCAACTGCTTCTTGATAAATCAACAACTTTCTTCGCTGACTCATTTTGCAAGTCCAATCATAAACAGCATCTGTGTGAGTCAGGTTCCCTGATCATTGGCGGCATTCGAATTTCACCTCTTGATGACAAACTGCTTTGCTTATTTGGGCCAACCTTTCCAGCGAAATCGATGCCACAAAATATTTATTTAGCAAATTTCCTTATCGACATCACTTTGCAATGAAATGCCATTAAAGCTTAAAAGGATTTCGGTTGCCAAAAAACTCTACATCGTGGCAACAACTTGTTGCTTTATATAGTTGATTCCCTTGTTGTTGTTGTACGTGTTTTGTGATACTGTTGTTGTTGTTGTTGTAAGTGTTTTGCTGTTGTTGTTGCAGTTGCTTGGTGGCATGTGTGAAACGACGGCACTTGAACAATTTTCGTCGCACAACAAACAAATTTCGTTGTCGAAATACGTGAAATTTTTTCCAGCCACTTGACAAATTTGCCAGTTGTCGTTCGGTGCTTTGTAGTCGAGTGTGCCTCGGTACACTGTGCTACGTAGGTGGCATTGTCATCAGCTCTTTGCAACCGGAGTATCCCACCACTTGACATTTCGGCAAATTAGTTGCGCCTTGATTTTCGATCCCAGGTTTCGGTTACTCAATTGGACTTTTCGGAGTGGTTCGGCGTGTTTAGTGGATACTCATGGCATTTTGTGAGGGAGTCACCCGGCGGCGGATAATGTATCAATTTGCTAGGAACTTGTGCGGAAAATACCAAACTGGTTGTTATCATAGCTTTCACTTAAAAAAATTACTTGGAGAATTTTAAATAATAAGAAAACAAAGAAGAAAGTCTAAGTGGCTTTATTATATCATACATTTTATGAGACGGGGACTACCTTTTAAATTTTAGTTAAAATATTTGTAAGCTTAAATACATTTTTTCATTTCATGAATTTAGTTATCACAATATTAAAATTGTTTTTATAGATTTGTAAATGGTAGTGGCACTTATTAAAAAACAAAACGAATTATCTGTTTTAAAGAGCCAAATAATAATACATTTTCAAATATTTAAATAGATGTACCAACCGATTTAAAAATGTTCATAGCATTAGAAGTTGTTTTAAATTATTCCATCCAAATTACAATATCTAAAAGCATGAATTTGTTGATTTTAAATCACAAGGGATTTTTGAACGGTAGCTAAGTATAAACTTGTTCTCTTCGATTTCTGTTTGGTAAGAATTCATTTTTTTTTAAGTTCTTCCTGAATCGATACAGTTTAGTAACCACCTGCATAATCCATGTTTTGACACGCTCCATCGATGCTTTCGCCGCTTGTTTACATTTGCAATCTGCAGTGCCCACTTCGATCCCGGTTCAATTAACATGTTTTCTCGCTTTACGACGGCCGGCAGAAAGAAATGCGAAACTGGCAGCAGTTAGCCAGCACTTAACCCGTCGCTGGGCCGTCGTCCAAATGGTCGCCGCTCCCCATAACACTTAAAGTCACATCTCGGAGCGGCAATCCCGACTCCGCACTCGAGTTGGAAGCCATGCCCAGACCACTTTGTGGGACATTTAGTGCAGAATGCGAGCAGGCAAATTATGGGAGCCATCAATATCGCAGTATAGAGGCCGAGTGCCTTGAAATCAGTGTAAATATTAATTTTTAAATGTGGCAGCCAGCCGGAGTAGCGCGTTAATCGTTGGGTGGCAAAAACAATCCTAGGGAAACAACAAACCTAAAGCCATTAAGAAATCTACAGGGTTATTGCACTTTCTCTGTCAATTATATGGAAAGGGGAGCACTTTAGTTATTCTCAAAAATATAAGCATAAATTAGTGACAATTAAATCGGAATTTAATCAAGAGTGAAATAACATAAATTTGACATCTTAATACTGATTAGATTAATGCATACGAAATCAGATATGGTTTTTGTTAAAACGATAATTAATCATAAATGATTAAAAGCAAATAAATAGCTCTAAAAATATATTTTGGAAACTTAGAAGTGTTTAGCATTAAATAAAATACATAGTTTCAAATTCGTTTGATGGTTGCAACTTAGGGTACTGGAAAGTGAATAGTGTTTTGAACAAACCGATAATGACAGTTAGGAGTTTTAATTTACCGATAATGTTCCCAAATACCCATGACCATCTGCAGAGTTTTAACCTTAAAGGAATGCTGGCTAATTGGGGACTGCACTGCCGGTTCAGCTGCAAATTGATGGGCTCTTGACATATTGGGTAAATTTATACAAATTAAATTATTAAGGAGGAGCAAATACTCTCCCCATTCCCAGTTGGTCGCCGGTTTGTCAGGCTGTCAACATTTTGCCGGCTGCTCTGGGTATGCGGCTTGTCACTGCCAGATCGCTTCAGTTTCAGTTCGGTTCGGTTTGGTTTGGTTCTGTTGGGTTTTCCCCCAAGCTCGGAATTCTGCAGCATTGTTGCTGCTGCTATTTTTCCCCGTTTTTTTTTTTTGGGGCGGAGAATTCTGCGGGCCGCAGCTACCAAAACTTATTTTTACTCGCATGATGCTGCAGGAGGGTTTCGGCATAGGGATAGGGGGACTTATCCCACGAGAGTCCGTGTCAAACATGTTTAACAGAGGACTACCGCAACAACAACAATGCATCCGACAGCAGTAACAATAACAAACAAAATGAAAACCAGTTTGGGATGCCCTGCCGCTGCTGCTGCTGTTGTGACAATCAGAATAAAAATAATAATACCAAACACAAACATCGCCGAAAAAAGAAGGCACCGAAAATGTTTGCAACTGTCACTGGAACAACGCAAAAAGTTTCCGAGTTCTGTTTTCGTTTCGGGTTTATTTTTCTACGGTATCACAAAAAATACACCGATTGGGTTGATAAAATAATGTTTTATTCGTATTCCATGCCGGTCTGCGGTTTATGCATACATTTAAAGATTAGAAAAATGGTTTAAGAATTCAGTTGCGATATGAGCGGGATTTAAATATATTGGAAGCGATAAGTAAAATCGGGATTTAAATTTGTTGAATACATGTCAGGCATACATATGCTAAATTTAACTTAATTATAATCCCCCTAAAAAAATATAAGAAGACTTTAATGATACCTTACCATACCTTTTTTTTGACAGACTGTTCGACATGGAATCACCCCTCTAATAATACGTCTTTTTGAAATATAAGCTCCCCCATTTGCCTGAGCAAATTTGCGCACTTTTATGACACTAAATGTCACTAATTTGACACGAAATGTCAGCGCAACTAATGCGAATATGGAATGTGTCAGAAAAATGCATAGCTGACAAGCTTTTTAGTGACTTTCTGTCGCATTAGTGGTCACAAAATGATGGGGGAACATCGGTGGGGCTTGCAAATGGTTTTCTGAATATAACGATGCGAAATTAGGAGGAAAAAAAGAGCTTGGCAATTGCTTCTTAGTTGGTCCCTTAGTGACCATCCGTAAAAGGAGTGGTGACAGGCATTGCCGAGAAGCAAATCCAAATAAGGTCAAAATTGCGAATATGATTTCTGCAGAAGCGAGACTGCGACTCCCCTTTCCTGTCTTGCCTTAATCCTAATTTATGCGCAAGTAATGACGAAGACTGGTTGTCCTTTCTGCGGAGAGAGTCTCTTTCTTCCGCCGCCGAGATTAAGTGGCTTTCAGTTTTGCCAGGCTGCATTCAGCCAGCTGCCGCTATGCATTCTGAGTTATCCAGACAATGGGGTTGTCAACCGGCGAATGTCTGGAAGTCAGCCTGAAATTGACTTTGGGTCATCTGGAAGTCGGAAAAGGGCTTAGGTTCGAGGCGTTCGTAATGAATTGTAAACGCAGACACGTGTGTCGCTTCTTTGGTCGAGGGGATTAGCAAACTTGCCAAAGCTGGGGTTACTTTGATGTATCGAAACTTTCTCAAGGATTCACCCCTCCACGGTCATGACTTGGCCACTTCCCGTCGCTAGTCGACCCATTCCCATGGCCCATTCCGCATGATTGACCAGCCCACACGGAACAAAAATCAACCATATCAATTCTCTACCAAATGTGAAAGACATGCGATTCGTTTTTAAAAGTTCTTAGAGTATTATAAAATGTATTATAAAGTATAATAAAATGTGATCGTTAAATAACGATTAGTCTGGTTTTTCTATTTGTAAGATCCATATTTCAATATTGTTGATTAGAATTGATTTATATTAAGAGACATATACAACAAATTCAAAGTATAATCATTTCATATAACTTTTTTCTGTCATTGCAAGTTTTTTATCATCAACCATAAAAAATACTTAAATCAATAATTATACCGTGTAAACAGGAACTACAATATGTACAACATATTGATATTAAAATGTTAATTAAGTATTTATTAACAATTTATAATTTATTTGAAACATTCTAAAATGATTAGACAACTGGCAGCCAAACACTAAATGCCTTGGAAAATGAATGCAAAATAGTTTTGTACTTCTTAATGTGGAATTGTTATATTTTTTCCAGTGCTGAACTTGTTTCTCAATAATGGCAAATGGGCTGCTGACCAAACGCTGGCAACGTGTTCCACTTCATGGTTCTGTTGTTTTAAATTTGTCAGGAAAATATTTTGATTGTTGCGCATTCATTCAGCCCCTTTCCCCCTTGTTTCCCCTCAAATTCCCCTGCATTTCCCAGCGAGTAGTTCAAATATTGTTTCACACACCCCCGGGGAATTTGTTGTTCGTGGATCCCCCTCTTTCAGCAGATGACTCCACATGCTCTGCATACTCTCCATACGTTTTCCAAATTAGATTCTGCGGTTTCCGACTGCATGTCTGTACGGATGGCACTACTGCCCGCTGGGGGGCGCCACAATCAATCGACATCGGGGGACTCCCCCTCGCTTGTTTATTTGCTCTTTGTTTTGCTTTCTTTCCCGTTGTCGGTCTACGTTCATGCTGATTCCCAATCTTTTTTACTTTCGCCATTTCAAATTATATTTGCTCGAGTCTCTAATTAATTAGACGAGCCAGAAGCTCAATAAGCCGTCATCTTGACTTATTTCTGATCGCCAACTTGGCATGCAAGCCAGGCAGAAAGGAAGACGCCGCAGACGGAGACAGCGACTCGTAATCCAATTTAAAAAACCATCTCCGTCAGACGCTTCCTTTGACTGCCACATAAATCAATGGGACGCGCGCTTAAAATTCATATCTTGTCAGAATGTAAGTTGTATTTTAAGCTTTTTATCGGGCCCCAAAAGGCGGCTGCAATGCGCCTCGCATTACTCATGCCCCACCAGTTTGATGCCCCACAGCCAAGGAAGCAAAAGCGGTGGTTATGAATGGATAAACGCGGCGGCGGTGCGTGGGTAAAGGGGGAATCTGAGACGGCAAAAGGTAAAGCACAACTCAAATTATTGGGCCAGCACTGCTCCACCTTAACGGTTTCGATTAGGGTGATTCATGACCGAGCCATTGGCTTAGGGTGTCTTACAAAATTTAAGAATTTGGTAGTCAAATTTTAGCTTCTTGGAAATTGTCTTTAAAATAAAGTTGATTCTAATTAAATAAAATGCACATTTTATAATAAAATTTTATAAATAACCGCTATTCATATCTATCTTACTCGACATGAAATGTTCTTCTTTTACCGACAAATAGTTATAGTTACAAACCTTTATAAACTAATAGTCTTAAATTCATAAAAATAAGAAAAACAATAAGAAATTTGGTCTTAGTGTTTTACTGCTCTTTTTTCTAGGTGTAGGTTTTAAGATTAGAAAACAAAGGCAATTTTCCAAAAAAAAAAGTTTTTTACAATTTTTGCAGTTATTAATTTCAATAAGCAATGTCTCACCCTGCTAAGCCCAAAGTAAGACGCCAAGACACCATTTTTTTTGTGGCTAAATCTTTTGCCCATTTAGGCTGTATTTTCCGCAAGAAGAGCACAGACAACTCAATCGCCAGGGCCACGTGTTGCATGTGCAACACGAAGTGGCTGTAAATATTATTTATGTGCGTTAATGCCAAACACCATATTCGGATCGGGCTCAAAGAGAGGCGAACATGTGTCCAGAGTACCCGCAACACGAGCTACTTAAGCGGGTCTCATATATCCGCGGCTTTATGGCTTAAATGCGTTATAATTCAAACCCGAATGGCCACCTGTTCGTCGGTTATTTGAGTCGTTGTCACGTCCCTGCCACTCCGCTCCGCCATAAATATTGGACACCATATATATGATGACATACGAGTATATCATCGTTTTCGCTGCTCTGATGATGAGCACTTATTTTGGGAAATTCATCGCATTTTCTGGTCCAGCATGTTATGGCCTTTTATGGCCATATTGTTGCCACAATATTGCACAACCTCAAGTAAGTGACTCCTGCGACTCCGATTTCTGATCTGTCCTGCTAATTCCCTGCCAACAAGCACGCACCTAATGAACCTCAGACTGTGGCACGATCCGAGCTGCACAATATCGTTTATTTATAGCAGAAAACTGCGTCGTTGGTGCAACTGAATTATGGGCAATTTTGTGTTGAAGCACTAGACTACATTAGTTATCAAATGGCTTTAATTATTATTCAAAGCTGCGTACTATTTGTAAGTGTGGATTCTACAAAGTTTGATGTTTGCCAAACATTGTTAGTCTAACTTGAAATTTTGTACTAAGGTATAAAATGAATGCAATGTGTGTTGCATAGTGTAATCCCGCTGCACAGTAGCTGGCAACTTGTTGCCACTGCCGGCGCCAAGCAACATTCTGTTGAATTCACGACTGCGATGTCGCCACAAAGTCTGCGATTTTTATCTTTTGCTCTGGCCAGCCTATTCCCCTGCTAACAATACAAATTGTGCGATGTCGTGTGTTAGGTGAGGAGAAGTTAGCCAAGCTAGAAGGTTGTCAACGCTTGTGTTCAGCCTTTGGCTTGCTGCCATTTGCAGGAGATGGAATCTGGCATCTTTATAGTATGGGCCGCAGACTCATTTGGCTTTTATTTGGGACGATAAGAAAATGGCAACATAAATGTAACTAAAAATAACTACAAAATTGCTTAATTTGACTAAGCTACGATTATTTAAAAGTTAAGGAACAAATTTTTTCAACTGAATGGTTTCTTAAAGGTAAATTACACTTTATATGTAATTTAATTTGGTTGCTGAACTTACTGCATATGTTAATTAAATGTTGGCCCTTATCATAGGAAATCAGTAAAGTAAATAAAATTAAAAGGACCTTCCTTAATTTATTCAACAAATTTATATAAATAATTTACCATTGCAAAGACGAAATCTTTAATCTTTATGGTATGACTCTCAGACATTTTTATTTGTAGGGATAAAAAAATGGCATTTTAAATGGTTAGTAAATATCAGTAATATTTTATTATTTATAGGAAACATTTTCAGGTTGCCTACATATATTTTAAAGGTAACTTCTCATGTTTACTGCAACCTATTAAGAATGTAATGGCAGCAATTTAAAGCGTAATTTCCTTCAACTTTCCGCGGTTCCCGTTTCTTGCCCCATCTGGCAGTGACTTGCCGCTTTAAGCCGCCCATTTGGAGCTCACTTTAGGCACATTGTTGCAGCGTTTATCATATTAATGTAAGTGAGTGCCGTCGTTGGCCGGGTCTCTTAACAACTTAATAATTTATTTGTCTCCCCCGCGGAACATGTGTCACGGCCACGTCAGTGGCTCGGAGAAGAGGGTTCTTAAATTATTTACACGACTTGCATGCGTGGCAACTTTAAAGAGGTTGCGTCTGTGGAGCATAAACATGTCATATTATTATTATTATTATTTTTTACTGTCCGATAAAAGTTTCGCCTGGTGTATTTTTTATGTGGCTGCGTCATAAAAAATCACGAGGAAGCTAGCTTGCGAAAATGTTTTCAAAAGGACGCGGAGCAACAGGAGCGGGCAGCAGCTTATCAATGCAAAACAGACTCCCGGCTTTAGTCCGTCCACTTCATATTCAAAATCACCCCCCTTTTCACTTCCCCCTCCATTTTCATCTGCATTGTGCATGAAGCGTTGAAGCAACCCTTGAGGGATTAAATTTCAACAGTTCGCCGCCCGCGTTGCGCATTCTTGGCCGGCACTTTCCTGCCCCACGGAAAAACCCATTTCCCCGCACTATCAACCTTCAGCAGCTTTTCTCTTGCCGACTTTTCGACGCTTAGCCATCTGTCCCACTGTCTGTCTGCTCATTTTTGGGCAAATGGAAGCGCTTAAATGGGGAGAGGGCATTCAGCTAATGAATGTAATCGTCATAAGCTGCCCTTTTCGCTGCGGAAGAGCCAACTCATTACGAGGGCCTGTCTACAAAATATTTCCTTGTAATTGGGCTGATTTTGGGGGTAGTATCTTTGGGAGAATTATGAGGGGAAATGCATTTAAATCCGTTCTTGGCAGCAGGCACTCAAATTCGTTGTTTATGAGAGAAATGCGAAAGCTCCAGGCAAAAACTAGTACTATGGGGGGCAGATTTTCAAAGAATTTCAAGGGATTTCAAAAGCCAGAAGGGCAGCTTAAAATTTGGGAAGAGATTTTCAAGAAATACCTTTTTGATGCATATTTAGATTCGTTCTATGAAAATTCTTTTCTTTTTGCGATGAACTGTATGCAAAACAAAACTTGAAAATGTACCTTTAGATACCGGACTTACTTTTAATATTTAACGAGTTTCCTTCACCCAACACGACTAATTTTATCTAGCTCTAATAAAGCCGGGAAAAAAAAACAAAACACTCTTTTCCCGCTTGGTCGCAAGGCCATCATAATGGGGTACCTGCAGCTATTTTGATTTGATAAGCAAACAAAGGCGACAGACAGTAGCAGCAACGCATAGAAAAGCAGAGCGACGACTGGCAAATAGAATAAAATAATCAGAAAACAAACGCAGAAAGTGGTAATGAGTATACGCCGTGTCTGACAAAGGCGCAAAAAGGGGAAAAACAGAAACGGAACGTTGTTCCCTGTTTTTCTGTTTGTCTGGAAAAGTGAAAAGCATGTAAATGCCCGGGGCGGGTATTATGGGGGGACCCCATCCCAAAAAGCATTCCCATTTCTATATTCTAGAGCCCGTCTGGCAGACACTTGAGCCAGCTCCTCGACATCCAGCTGGACAATAATTGTGCGAGGGTTTCATGCCAAAGTGTCCTGCGGGCAATAACAAGGCGGGAAAGGGAGGGGATTGGGAAAATGGGGAGCAGGAACGGCAGCTCAGACAAAGATTCAGATCCCGGGGAGGGCCGAATGCTAATGAATTGAAATTGTGGAGGCGCGGGGGCGTATGAGCAATTTAATTGCTGAACAAATTGCGCGCTGATGAAAATTGAATTGTTCATTGGGTGGCGTGGCGTGTCATGTCACTGTCAAGTGCAAATGTTTCCAATGCCGCAACATCAACATTGTCTCCCGAAAAACATTCAACAAATGAGGTTTGCAAATGTCGGCAAATGGAAATGGAAAAGCTTGCGTGCTATTTATTATTACTCGCCAACACAACTGAGCTCGGCGTTGTTTAAATGATTTTTCAAGCGATTTATTTGCGGTCTGGCTTCGTTGTTATACCCGTTACTCGTAGAGTAAAAGGGTATATTGTATTCGTGCAAAAGTATGTAACAGGTAGAAGGAAGCGTTTCCGACCCTATAAAGTATATATATTCTTGTTCAGGATCACTAGCCGAGTCGATCTAGCCATGTCCGTCTGTCCGTCTGTCTGTCCGTCTGTCCGTCTGTCCGTCTGTCCGTCTGTCTGTCCGTATGAACGCTGAGATCTCGGAAACTATAAAAGCTAGAAGATTGGCGTTTTGCATGTAGATTTTAGGAGTTCCTACGCAGCGCAAGTTTGTTTCAAAATGGTGCCACGCCCCCTCTGACGCCCACAATCGCTTATATACGATTTTAAAAATTTAAGTATTTCGGAAAAGTAAAAATGCAGTTTTTTTGTGTTTATCAATACCTATCGAAATGTAGAAGAAATTTTTCAAATCGGACCATTCGTTAAAAAGCTATGCGTGATCAAAGTTTCTATCTCCATCTCCCTCGCACTCCCTTTACCTGAGTAACGGGTATCTGATAGTCGGGGCACCCGACTATAGCGTTCTCTCTTGTTTTTTAATGAATTTTCCCCCTCGGAAGAGCTCTTGACTTTGACGTGTAACTATGAAAAAAGAAACACTGATATGGCCAACGCGAACTGTCACCGCGGGCGTGACTAAAAGTTGCCATAAAAGAACCCGTAACCGAAGCCGTAAACTTTTATTACTGCACACTGCATTCCTGCTCTGTTTTTCATTTTAATTTTCTCGCTTATGTCATTGTTCTCGAGACTCATTTTTTGTATTTCGTCCGCATTATTATTTTGCAGACGGAGCTCTCGCACAATCTGCAACAATTGTCGGAGAAGGCACGTTCGACGACCGAGTTCATCCAGCGCCTCAAAGGAATGAGCGACAAAGTTACGGTAAGTGAGCCACCCGGCAAAAAAAACCGGAGTCTCCCTAAAATCTTCAAATCTGACTCATCTGCAAACAGGAATCCTGCATGGAGTTCGAGCGCCTCGTCCACGCCCAGTGCGAGGCCCTCATCCAGGCCATCCACGACAGACGCGAGTATCTGCTGGAGGCGATTCGCATGGACAAGGACACCAAGATCAGGATACTGAAGGTGGGTATCCTGTTTTCTTTCAGTTATTATTTACTGAACTAAATCAGGGTTTTATGTGACCAAATAATGAACTATTTATTGGACAAACACACATTGCTCAATTTATTTTCATAAGGAAAATTTCATTTGAAAAAAATCATTCTTATTTATACTATTTATCTATTTATAAAAATGCTGTATTTTTTGTATTTTATTTTTGTGTAAAATCAATTTTTCTTTCATTTTGTTTACTGATCAAAATAAGTAAACTATTTACTCGATTCAAGTCATCTTATTATCCATTTGCATTTTATTTTTTACCAATTTTATTTGATTTTTTAAAACGCAATGGCTAAGCCTAATAGTAATATAATTAAATTGAAATAATTGGTTTGTTTGTTTTGTTTTTATATTTGTTTCTACCTTTTTAAAAGGGTTATAAGCACAGCTCTATTTTTTAACTTAATATTACTATTATAAAATGTATGCATCATTTTATTGATTTTTGTATTCACAGGATCAACAGTCGAACTGCACTGGCAAATTACAGCAGACCACTGGACTAATTCAGTTTTGCATTGAAGCTCTAAAAGAGACTGACAGCGCCGCCTTTCTTCAGGTGGGTTTTATAGTTGGTAATAGTTACGTAGAGTAAATATAAAAACATTTGAATTTGTACAGGTGGGTTCCATGCTCATTAATCGAGTGACCAACACGGACATGACCTGGCACCAGGAGGTCACCAATGCTGCCCCTCGGGTTTCGCCCATCGTGGATCTGACCCTCGATGATGCTGCTTTGGCACGTGCCATAGATAACTTGAACTTCATCCAGATGAAAGGTAAGTGGCACACCACTAAACTTTAGACTGTGTGAAAAATTTGCTGCTAATTACACTAATAGCGATGTTCGTTGACCTAAGTATTCCGATTTGAAATATTAGAAGAAAGTCTTAGGACAATGTCAGAAGTAATTGTAGACAGAGTAGATCATCAATGTGCTTAGAATGTATGAAATATTCAATTGGGCAACATTTCCGATTAAGTGTTGAGCTACATGTTCAATATTATTGTGTCCTAACCAGCGGTGAATTATTGAGCCCAACTGTATGTGCTAGGCAAACTCACCTCATAAATATTGTCACTAATTACGCACAAACACACACACACACACACCCTGCCACTTGGCCAAAGGTGTGACTTTGGGCCACCCTCCGAGCATAAACATAAACATAAACAGAACCCACACTCGACTCGCCCTCGAAACAAAAGCGGAAAGAGCCCTTCAATCGAGGGCCGTTGAAGAGTTGGGACTGAAGGGCTTCGAAAATAGTTTTGGGGAACTCCCAGGAGAATTTAAGACTACTAAAGTGGTGGGAAAAATCGAAACGAGAAGCCGATACTCGCTCGACATATTTCGGACGAAGGAGCCCCCAAAAATAGATATGCAGCAATTAAAGTGAAAGTGTTGAAATCGGATAGTGCACATTTGTTCACCGAGATAACCATTAAAATAGATTTAAAATTGTATGCTTCTGATATGTCTAACATTTTTGTGCTTTTCTTGCATCTTCCTTTCATTTTGAATGTGCCGCTTGCTCTCATTTAAATGAATATGTCCATAAAATAAAAACAAACCATCTAAAGCTGTCAAAGATGGAGACGAGAGATGTCCGGCAGGTGAGCAACACAACAATAATCACGTGAATGCAAAAATATGAAATGAAAAATTCAATACACAAATTATGTTTTCACACACAACAGAAAAGAAATTCATGATGTTTAATTCCGTACATTTTGTTCTGTTTCTGGGCAAAAATGATTTTTTGGTGCTTTCGGACTCACACACACACACTCACTCACACACACACATCCATGCTTGCTTACTCACACATCGACTTGGTTCGTCGGCCATTTTGTTTTCATGGATTTTGGCCATTGCTTCTGCCTTTGTTTTCCATTATTTTCCGTTTGACGGGCAACCGCCTACGCATAATAATTTTTCATTTTCATTTAAGCCACTAGCGGGTAAAATAAAACAAAATGCCTGAAAATGCGACCAAATATTTTCGGTTTTACTTCCGGTTCCTGGCGAATGTCACAAATGCCTTACCGCTGCCTGTCAACCCTCGGGGGGGGGGGCGGCAGCTTCGTAGGGGGCGTGGTCAGCGATGTCATTTCAAGTGACATAATTTTTTACGCCACTTTTCCTTTTCGCCTGTCGCTCTTCATTTGATTCCTCGCCCCGCCTCAATCCCCATCTTCATTATATCATGCTTAAGCTTTTATTTCGCATTTTTCGTTTTATATGGTTATTATTTTTACGTACCTTAGCCTTTTTTCTGGTATTTTCTCCTGCAATTGACCCTCTTCAAGCCTGCTGCTTAGGCTTATCCCTTACACTTTTAGCCTGATTGCCGGAGCACCTTGATTTCAACTTTTTACTTTGTGCCTCGGCTTTTGTTTCGGTGACATTTGACAGCTTTTGGCGCCTTTTTAATTCGATGCCTGCCCTCGGGAGCGGAAAAACCCGAAAAGCGGAGCCAGAAGTGTCGTCATTTTTATGTTTATTTTGTGGCATAATTTCAGGCGCTTCACTTAGCCCCGCCATTTGTGTTGTGTCATGAATTTTTATTACCAGGCGTTGGTTTTATGCCCCGATTTTACGACACGTAGGCGTGGCCCCCCCTCCGGGCAATTAATAAAAAATGAAACATCAACGAATATAAGTCCCTTTGAAGGTTGACAGATTCCTCTTTTGTTCCTCAATTGCTTGTCCATGGGCTTTCGTACATTGAAACTTTTTTATTGGTTATGGTGTTTGCCTTAGTTAGTTATATTGATAATTTGGCTTACTTTTATTTAACAACCACTACACTTATGACCTCTTTTGTCTACTAACACTTATTTTGGGTATTTTACTTACTAATTTCCTACACTGGCACTGGAGTATGCCCTTCATTTTATTGTGGCAAAAATAAATACAAAATACCTTTTTTTCCAACAGCACCCATGACACCGACTATACTGCCATCGGATTGTTCAGCCGAAAACAATTCTGTTACCGTAGCGTGGCAGCCACCAAATCATTCAGTGGTCGAGGGTTATGTCCTTGAATTGGACGATGGCAGCGGTGGAGAATTTAGGGTAAGTAAAAAGGCGTAGAACAAGACCGCAATAATCAGAAAAGCCAGCAAAATCACAGTATGCAAATACAAAATTCAGGGAAAAATTATTCAAATATATCTATTTATTTATCGTGGTTTATTTGTAAAAATTTCTTTAAAACTATAAGCAAGATTAAATAGAGTTTTATTTGTTATGATAATGAAGTAATACTTAAAAAATAAAAATTATAAAAATTTTTTTTCGGCCCTTGACTTAAACAATTTTTGATATTTTTGAATATTTTTTAACTAACTAAAATATTGGTTAATAAAAATACTAATTTGATTAGTTTTTAAACGGGCCAATGGTAGTTTTTAAGTGAATGATTAAATAAATTTTAAGGGAGTAAAGCGAAATGAATTCTAAGGCATCCAATGAATAGGTTTCAAGTTGCTGAATCCAACTGCTGATTGGCTGACTGAATAGCTGTCATCTTCCAATTTATTAACCCAGAACTTTAATTTGATTGCCCCCTTCATCTCGATCCCATCGCCGAAACAGGAAGTCTACTGCGGCAAGGAAACAATTTGCACCGTGGACGGGCTGCACTTCAACTCGATGTACAATGCCCGGGTGAAGGCCTTCAATTCCGCCGGAGAGGGTGAATACTCGGAGCTGATTGGACTGCAGACTGCCGAAGGTGAGTCCCGCTTTTCACATTTCCAGTTCTACTAGCTTTTTCAATTAAGCTCCTCCGGCTGGGTGCAACGCTTGCTTGTGAGCTACTTTTCCAACTGTTTTATAATTTAATCCTTTTCGGTCATGCGCCACCCCATTCCCACTCCACTCCGCTTGAGTCCTCCTGGCTTCCAGTTCGTGCTTTGCATGTCAAACAGCCATTGACCCCTTTTTACGCCTGCCGGGCAGGAAAACGTGAATGGAAATGGGATTGGGATCGGGTCTGGGAGTGGAAGTGGCTGTAGAAGTTGAGGAGGCGGAGGATGTCTTCTGCAATCCAATTCTCACTTGATTGATGCATGCGCCACCTGACAGCGGCTCCTGTTCCTCTAGGACAGCTCCTTCAGGACCCACCACAAACGAAACGCCGCGTAAAGTTATTTAATTTATAAAATTGCCGGAACGCTCTAGGAAACATTTTACTGCCCGAGTCCGTCGCTTTATTAGTTGGTCGCCATTAATTTACAACTTTTAATTGATTATTTCTCGGAGCGTTGCGGGTTGTCTTCGCGGGGGTTACAGGCGATTTAAGCAGGCCATCCGATCGGCATCCCACTGCAAATTGCCATTTTATAAAGTGTTTACACCGAGCGCGTGTCCCAAAGTAATTAACGAAAAACCAGTTAACAGGTTATGGCTCGTGACGTTTGCGGGCGGACTGCGCTAATGGGTTGGCTCTGACACCTCGAAGACATAAGAAAAACAACTTTTAAGGCGATGGTCTTGGGAAATAAAATAGGTTAAATGGTTTCAATTACTTAAGACAATTACAAAACCGTTAGGTGGCATTAAAGAATATATATCTAAGCCAACCCACACATTATTAAAAACCAGTTAATGAAAGTGCTACAAAAGACTCTTGGCTTTTAAAATCACTAATAAAGGTGTCTACAAGTATGCAATGAAAATAAGAATGTCGACTTTCGATTATGATTTCAGTAGCACCACCCAATACAATTTAAAGTTTTACAGAGCTGGTTTTAAAGTATACTGAAAAGTCGGCATTGAAACAAATTAATTTTAATGAGCTATATAGAAGTATGCTACAAAATAATCTAAAGCCTTCAAGAGTGTATTGGACTTAGAATAACTGCAAATTAAAAAGGATTTGAGAGTACTTTAATAGACTCTTAATCCGAACTCCAGACGCAATCATTTGGCAAACATTTTAGCTCCGTCTCACCATAGTTATCCAATTAAGAAACTGGGAACAGTTTATAGCCACTAATTAAATGCAGGCATCCAGGGCTCTCGGTTTGCAGTGCTTGGCTCAAATCCCTCATAGTTTTAATCGCAAAGTCATATCCCCGACATAAACAAAACAATGGCCACCCAGAGTCCTCCTGGCCCAGATGCTTGCTTTGTGGCTTGTTTGGCCACACAATTGCCTTTGGTGGCCAATAAAACTGGCAACGTCATCATCGTCAGCAGACCGAGAAGTGGAGCCAGAGCTCTATATATATATATATATATACATAGCAGGTCCCAGCTGATTCCAGACTAGCCTTGGCCACTTAATGCGGCCACAACAATAAAAAAGGAAATTTAATAAAGCACTCGACTCGCCGCCACTCGTTGCCTACTTTGCGGGGCATAACAGCATAAACTATAAGGAACGGACTCGGACTCCGAATTGCACTGCCCACTTGAGCTTTGACAATG
Organism: Drosophila kurseongensis; assembly: GCA_018153305.1. Classification (NCBI taxonomy): domain Eukaryota; kingdom Metazoa; phylum Arthropoda; class Insecta; order Diptera; family Drosophilidae; genus Drosophila; species Drosophila kurseongensis. The sequence continues at coordinate 17,878,987 of JAECXX010000210.1, forward strand.
GGGAAAATTGCAACCAGTCAGACTTTGTTTTTCTTTCCACTTTCCACTGCTCCTTGCACTGGGAAAAACCAATTCTCTTAGTTATCAAAGTAATAAAACGGAAAGGGATAATGCGCTTATAATCAGTTGCTATTTTAAAAGCTGAAGTGGAAAAGATACATGTAAAAAAGTTCAGAAGACATTGTCTTTCAGTAAAGAGAATAAAGTAATTGATATCCTAGAAGGTAATGTAACTTGTTTGGTTTTCAAATTAAATTTATACATACAATTTACGCACTTAAAGTTAAAAAAAAAATCCAATAAAAATTACTTTATTCGAAGTACACGACACGATTTGTTCCTAGAGCAACAATTTAGTTGAAATTGGCAAATGACTAATAAGGTTACTCATTTTTATAACATTGCATTTTACTTTGCATAAAGCTGCAGTAGATTTAAGGTTTGTTTGGTCCACTGAAGTAAAAATGTGAAGGGACTCGGCCCTATCTATAACTTTAAAGTTATTTTAAAGAATATTTTGAATATTTTGATATATGATTTAAGATAATTTGTATACTTTGTTAAAGTGTATATATCAGCTATGTTTTCTCCTATTCCCTTGCAGTGGCCTGGTTCACGTTTGATCCCGTTCTGAGCGGCGGAGCCGGTTCGGGCTTAATCTTCAGCAAAAACAACGCCACCGTGAGCGTCGAGGGCTGGGAGCACCGGGTGGCCCTAGGCTCTGTGGGCTTTTCCCGGGGCGTCCACTACTGGGAGTTCACCATCGACAACTACACGGCGGACACGGATCCGGCCTTCGGAGTGGCCCGCATCGACGTGGCCCGCAACAAAATGCTGGGTGAGTACCACTCCGCTCCGTTCACCTTTCAGTGGGTTACTGGTTGCATTTGAAATTCAATTAACAATTCAAGGCAGAGGATGGAAACTTTGATCGAAAAAAGATGGGGACCAGAAGTGGAAAATCTGCACAACAAATAGATTCTGGCGTTGACAAAAGATCCAATACGAATGCGGAAAGTTCGCAGCTAATAGACAGGGATTCTCGAGGGGATTCGGGGTATGGGGTTCGGGGTTCGGGAACTTAAAACTTTGCCATTTTGCCGCCTCGCAGTGCGAAGCCAATAAAATCGAGTGCCAAGTAGGGGGGCGTATCGAAAACTTTTGCCATTTCTTGTTGCATGTGCGAGGAGCGGAAGCCGAACGATGAGGGGCTTTCGTTACCAGACTGGGACAAACACAAACAAAGGACCCAACGGAGGCGCCTTGAAGTATGCCTCAGCAAATTGATTGAAAATGTGCGTGGTTGCGTGGGTGTGGGTGTGGGTGTGGATGTGGGCAGGCGGTTTCAATGGGCGCCTTGAACTGCAGACAAAAGTAATTAAAAGTGCGGCACTTAAACTTTTGTCAAATGCAAAAGTTTATTTGCGGCATGGGCAACGCGTTCTTTTTGTACTCTCAAGACCTCGCTCTGTGTATCCTTTTCACTTACACAATTTATTCCCCAAGCTGCTCACGCGCCATTTAACACGTGCCCGCCAGCGGACCAATGCATCCCGATGCTCCCTTAAAACTCAAGTTTCCGAATTAAATTTTCATATGCAAAGCGATGCGAAACTCCGGAGCAGGTGTCGCCCCCAGCGACTGACATTGACACTAACAGTTGCAGTTTGCCAAGTTGTTTTACGACCCTCATGCGTTCTAAACCCCCCCCCCCCACGGCCCCCCTTCCTGCAACAAGCGTTGCTCCTGCATTTGTCAGTTATAATTCCGCAGGACTGGAACGACAGACGGCAAACTGACGGGCCATGGATAGTGCAAGTCGGGGGACTTATCTTGCAGCCGGAGTTTAAAGTTCGCAACTTCAAGACGCCACTGAGTTCAGGAAGTCAGTGAAACTAAACTATTTAAACTCTGAGCGAATTGGGAACCTGAGCCAAATGAAACACATGTTAGGGGTGTAATTATTGAGATAAGGACGAATTAAGTCAAGGAATTGATTATTAGGAGTAAGGGGTCCTCGAAAAAGATTACTTATTTTTTTTATTTTTTATTTTGCAAGTTCCAGTAATTTGTAAGCATTACCTAAAAACATTCTTCGAAAAGATCCAATACAAATATTTAAATTTTAAATATTTATTTTTTTTTTTTTTATCCCAAGCATTATATTTTATTAGTTAATTTATAAATAATTATAAACACGCGTAGCTTTAAATATTTTTGTTTGTTTGGTGTAATCTTATAGACTTCAAACAATCAAACGACTTTTTTATGTATATACATACATACATAATATGTATATACATACATATTATAAAATCTAGGCGTAGAAGTGCTTACGATTCTAATAATATAGTAGAGAATTTGTTTGGAATAAATGAAAGTTAAGCTAAAATAAATGATATGGTATCAAATTTAAGCCATGCTTATTAAAAGCCATTCAAATTTATATTTATGGATAACTTAATGTAGCTATTTTGAGGGTGATTTAGTTCATGGTTCGCTAAATAGCACTTTGGTTATAATCATCCCCCGAAAAGGGAATAACTTTTTGTTCTAAAAACATCACTTTTTGGATTAAAGACTAATGTATTATTTTGTTTATTATCCTCCTCAGGCAAGGACGAGAAGTCATTCGCCATGTACATCGACCGTCAGCGATCCTGGTTCCAGCACAATTCAGTCCACGAGCGGCGGGTTGAGGGCGGAATCACCACCGGGAGCACGGTGGGAGTGCTCCTGGATCTGGAGAGGCACACTCTGAGCTTCTTGGTCAACGAGATGCCGCAGGGATCGGTGGCTTTCCGGGACCTCTACGGAGTCTTCTATCCGGCAGTGAGCATCAACAGGGGCGTCACTCTGACTATGCACACGGCTATGGATGCGCCCAAGATGGACTACTTCTAGGGAAGAGCGAATCGGGTGACAAGTAGCAAATTGTGTACATAAAGCTTGACATTTGGCAGTTATCGGTGTCTATATAGCATTACCTTAATACGAACAGTTTACTCAGACAGCTTACATTTATACGTGTACGTGTAGTTTCGGGCAAGGTTCAGCGACATATCTCCATTTAATCGTATCTCTATTCGTAGTTCTAGGCACTGTTTGTAAAACGCTGCGCCAAATCAGAGAGAAATTATTAAAAATAATTGAATACATTTAACGGCATTTAACTCGATGTAAAATATAATAACAAAGCTCTGAATGTTTTTCAACAAAAAAGTAAAGCCAAAAATCAAGCACCGTGCAACAAAAAGTAAAATCGCGAACACCAAAAAACACAAATCTAATTTAAACGCAAGCGAATGAAAAACTAAGGTAAAATCCAATTAGCAATTAGTGTAGCTAAAAATCTGCATCTGTATGTCATCACGCGTTTGTGTGTTAAGGTTAATGTTTATGGCTAAAACAATCGCGTTTGTTTGAGGCTAAAATGAAATCAAAATCAGCGTTTTTGGGGGAGTTTTTATTTTAAAGACTGAATGAACATGTTTTTTATAAGTACGATAGGAAACCACTGAACAGGAACCCTGAAAAGGCCTCATTTAAATGTGCAAAACTAATCACTAAAAAAAACAACTAAATTTTTCAAAATTTACATAAAATTAGAGACGTTTAACATTTAAGAGCACCGCGAAAGTTGCATAAATAAATGTCCCCAAACACAAAAACCAATTTAAAGCCCAAAGTTTCGCTTATAAAATCAAATATGCATCAGAATATTAATATTTAATGTACAATTAAGTTCCCTGTAAATATTACTGTACTTTTTTAATAAACATTCGGCTATTCTAGTTTTTTTCTATTTAAGGTGTAATACATAAAATGAAATTCCAATGTATGTACGGACTATTTATACTTTTCAACTTAAGCCTATCTACAGCGAAAACAACAATTAAAGTTAATTACCAGTACTATGCATGTTTAAATATTTATAATAGTAATAAAATTAAATCCAAACAAACCGAAGAGCAAAAAAAAAAAATGTAATTGCTTGGGCAACTACGAGCACACACATAAATGAGTTTATTTAAAAAACGGAAACAAAATAAATATAAAAAAGGCGTAATAAAATTAAAGCGAATAGTTGTTTTTAAATTGACTGGTGGAATATTGTTATGGATTCACGTGAAACAATTCCGTGTGTTAAGATGGATTACCCTAAAAACCATCTATTCTTTTCAGTTTTAATTGGAGCTCTGCAAAGTGCTTCTGCACTCATAAACTTTACTTTCCCCGCTTTTCCCGAATTTTCACTGGCGAGGCATTAGTGGAAAAGCCTCACGACAGGCGGAGTTCATTGTGCCAATTTCTGAGCGGATTCCTGTGTTTGTTCTGCAGTTTAGCTGTTGTTGTTTTTTGCTGGCGACAGCATTTGAAGCGGGAAATGTGTCACCAACAATATGAATTCTGTTGTGCTGTTTTGGCATTCAGCCACCCGCACACCCGCACACCACACACCACACACTTTCACAAATTACACACTTAACTTTAGCGCCACGTATGCTTAGAAAGCAGCATGTGTCAACTGCCAGAGTCGGCATTTGCAGAATGTTTGGTGCGAGTGTTTTATGGGGGGTCTTTCATTGTTTGGTGTGTTTGACAAAGGCGAATATTTTAATGAGCACAGCCCGGAAAAAACCGCCAAAGAAACTCTTGTTGTTTTGCCTCCACATTGTTTGGCACTATATATTGTAGTTCTCTGCAAGGGAAACGCATCAAAGTGCAATTTTTATATCCGGGCTGCAGTTGGGAAACTGACAAGGAAAAGCGCTTAGCTGCAACCCTCTCCACATCCGCATCAGCATCCGCATTCGCATCCGCACTTGCATCCGTCCACGTAGACAGGAGACAGGAGACAGGAGACAAGAGATGGAAGACAGGACATGGGACACAGGACTTGCAGCAGCTGCTCCATCGTCGCCTGCTTCATAAATCATAAAAAACTTTCGCCGCACGTCGCCGAACAAGAACAACTTGCCGACAAACCACCGTACCCTCATTTTCCCAAACTCTCCAACCCACGACCCCCCTCGGGAAAACTTGCCCCCGCAAACTAACCAACAGCTGCTAAGTGTTGAGTAAATGTTTTCGCGCCTCGTTGCGCTCTCAAATTCCCAAAACGTTTCCATTTGTTGGTATTAGTGCGGCTATATGGCGGATGTGGCACGTGATTGCCACAGTTTTCCCGGTCCAAGCCCACCCAAACTCATAAATACGGAGAAAAGCTCGAATGCCGAGCTTGAACTTTTCACGCGATATCGGTAAGTATTCTGCAGGAATATATATTTAAAGCCCTCTTCTGATGGATAACTTCGTGATGGTTTTCTGAAAACACTAAAAGATTATATTTAAGGTCGAAACTATATCGAAGTAAGACGTCGTTGTACAATATTTTTAAACAATCAATTTTAATTGGGACGACTACATATAAGAAATATATTTCCCTTACCATTCCGCGAAATTTGTAAGCAACATTTAATTAATAAAGATAATTTAAGAAACAGAAAAAAAGCTTTTCAGAACTAATTTAAATCGTAAAAACAATGTCTTTTTGTGATTATGATTTGTATGACTTATGATTTGTAAATGACCCATTACACTACCCATTAAAAAACTCTGTTGTTTGTAGCTTTAGTCTATTTATTCAGGACTGTCTGTATTTTTGGCATTATATAACATTTTATGCCGTGTCTAATTATGAGACATTTAATGAACCATAAAACCAATCATTTTACATTGCTCTAAACACCAGTTATTCCGCACAAAATAGAACGCTTAGTCTATAGCTCCGAAGTGGGATCGGTAACTGCAATTAGCTCATCATTTTTCTGTACCTGATCTTCTGATCTTTTTCCCGCTGCTCCTCATTCCCTGCAATGCTCCCAGCTTCCTCCTCCTGCTCTTCCAGGCTTCCATCCAACGAGGTTTCTGTGGTCAACAGCGGCACTTCCTCGTCCACCGACGATCCTGTAGTGACTTCCGAGTGTCCTTCGTTGGCTTCCCAGTACTGCATCACCTGCAGCATCCTGGGCTGAATCGAACGCCTGGCACTAATGCCCCAGAGCACGTCCATGTGGTTCCACTTGCGGTACAAATGGTTCTCCACCACATTTGGCAGCAGCTTCGCCAATCGCTGGACATCCTCCACCGCCGCGAGGTAGTCATTGCTGCCGAAGTACAAAGCCACCGGAGCGGTGATCCTCTCCAGGCGGTAATCCGGCGGAGATGGCTGTCCATATAGCCGCTGGTTCTCCTTGGGATCGTAGTCGAACTGGCAAAAACGGTCGGAGGTCTGTAGTTGTAAGTAGTGCAGCGGTTGTTTGACATTGCAGCCCCCAGGTATATGGCCCATCACCAGCGGAAACATGGTCTATTAAAAAGGGGATTAGAGTGAAGGAATCTGTGAAGGATATATACCAACCATATTCAGCTCCTCCCGATTCTTTCCCACAATCTGCCAGTATAACCGCATACAGGTCTTCAGCATGCCAGCAGAGGAAAAGCACTGGTTGAAAAACAGAAAGGAGTGTGGAAGTAGCTCAAAGTTTTCACGAAACATGTTGATTCCCATGCGGGCCATGCCCATCAGGGGGGCCTTCATATGTTTCATAAAGGCCACAGGAGCCAGAGCACTCATCACATGGATCTTCGCATTGTACTCGGGTCTGGTCGAAGCCATCACGAAGAACGAGGTGGTTCCCTGGGAGTGACCGAAGTAGCTCAGCTTCTGGTATCCCGTCTTCTCCAGCACCCCATCTATCATGGCCGGTAGATCGTACATCCCAATCTCGTGCCACGAGAAGCTCCAATAGGCCTTGTCCGTGTTGGGATTGAGTTTCACATGGCCCTTGGAGTAGCGATTCCCCCTCACATTGCCCATCCACACATCGTATCCGTTGGCGTAGAGGAAGTAGCCAGGGCCACTGTGTGGACCCATCATAATCCAGGTGGCGGAGGTGTCCTCCAGGCCATGAACTAGGAGCACTGGCTTGGCCCCCGGTCGGGGAATGCGGTGGAGGGTCAGAACATACTTGTCCTCCGTGGTCACCTGATGCGATTCCGCCGGATGCTTGTACTTCTCCAGCAGTTGTATCTGCACAGATAGAGTGGCCATCAGTAAAAGGATTATAATAGCGATATTCAGATCTAACTGTGGTCAGGTGGGCATCCTCTATCACGCTAGCGGGATAGTTATCGTCCAGGAATCCTCCCGAAACCCAGGAGCCGTCGAGCGAAAAAGCCCCGAGCACTGCGAGAATCCAGATCGCGTTTCGCATGGCGGTCGATCCGTGACTAAATCGGACCTAGTCCCAACTCACTGCCCTCTAAAGCGCTATAATTAGTACCGACTGTTGTTTTAGGTTTTTCTCTGCTTATCGTATAATCGAATCGTGGCGTGGCCAGCTCATTTTCGGTTGTATGTGACAGGTAATGTTCTCCATAACTCCCTCACATTAAAGCAAATAAAAATGTTTCCAAATAACGTGGTCAAAGTTCAATGTGCGTCAGGGGCGTTAATTGCACCGATCTTAAATCATTTAATCAGAAACAAGTTATACCAATAAATCATCTGGAACGTCTTAACGATTAAACGAATTCACCAAATTAAAAAGCTATTAATTCTAAACTGTCCTCAATTTCAATGTTTAATGCTTTTTAAAACGAAATAAATGACAAGCATACTATTTTCAAAATACAATTTAGAAGAGTCATTAATAGGAAAAACACAAAAACCCATCAAAGGCAATAATTATCTTTCAAAAATGTTATATATTATATAATTACTCTGAGATAACTTAAGGGACATGGTTTTATAATCTGTCTCGTTTTAGGTTAGAGAAATACTACAAAACAAACCTATGAACTTGTATTTATACAATATAAAAATGTTTAAGAAAATGAGTTGCTGATAGACAAAGTATATATATTATTAAACCTTTTTAATTTGAGGTGTTTTAAAAGCAAATGAAAATGTTTCCTTACAACTTTTTGTAATCAAACTTTTGTGGTTAGAAATTCTTGAACCTTAAACTTCTAAATCGTTTTATAAATCAGGAAATACTATATAATATAATTGAATTTTATAGATGGGAAAAACCATCACCGTATCTTCCCTGTTCTAGGCACTTGAACCATTTGTGTACATGCATATCCTATTGCCCACCGCCGACCAAATCGAAGTGCTCTCCCTTTAATCAGATTTGCGTCGCCACTTCGGAAAGCGTATGATCCTAGAAATGTTTGCCGGCTTAATTGGAAAATTTAATTTTTAATTCAGTTGTGGAGTGGACCGTGTCCACTTGCCAAACATTTGAATCGTCCCTTTCATTGCCTACGTCGGCGCTTTCTTTTTTCGCAATTGATTGGCAAAAATTGATTTCAGCTTCTGCATAAAATATTTGCCGCTCCTTTATTTGCAGGAACTGCTGTCACGGCGACGACTGACAGGCTGACAAAGCGGCGTGGACGGAGCGGACGAACCGGAATCCTTTCCAGACCCTGGCCGTGCCCGGATTTTCGATTCGGATCCGGCAGTGCTCCGATGCCGGGATAGGCCTGATGTGCCGGCCAACGTTTCGACATTTGACAAATAACTTAATTCGCCGTTGTCACCACATGTTGGCAATGCCAGGCCATGGAAGTGGGTGGGAGGTGGTTGGGAAGTGGGTGGGAAGTGGGTGGAAAGTGGGTGGGAAGTGGGTGGACATGGGGGGAAAGTGGCAGCCTTGGCAACTTGACATCCCCTGGCATGCGGGCACATGTGGGCAGTGCACAAGTCAGTTGGCAGGATGTTGAAGTTGAAGCCTCGGTTTCATGCTTGATGGGCGAGAACTTAGAGGGACAATGGCTCCGTGTGGCATTTAAAATTAATTTGCTAGAAGTGTCAATTGGGATATCTTCGCAAAGAAAATATATATTTTATATATACATATACACAATAATATGTAAAGCGTGTATATATTGGGCAATCTTTATACTTCTAAAACATTTATTTGATCTGCTTTCATTTAACCTAAGAAATTTAAATCACATTTGTATAATAATTTTAGGTCACATAATACCCAAATGCCAAATTGCAAATAGATTAAAAAATATCTTTAATCAACAACTGCAATTATTTTAAAATTAGCCAGACGATTTGGTTGTTTTGTTTAATCGTTATATAAAAACCTCTTCAAATTAAATTGTCATTTAATTGATTAAAAATAAAACAATGAAGGAATCAAACTTGCCCTTGAAGTTATAACAAAAATGAAATACTGTAAAAACAATGTCGGTTTTTTTGCAATTATGTTAAAAAAAAGTTATACATTTTTCGATGGTTTCTATTACAGTTATGCGATATAGTCGCCTATAATAAAATAAAAAATCACAATTTATACTTCGAGTATATCTCTGTGTGTTTCAAAACTAATTAAAATTTAATTTAACAATTGTTCATATGAAATTTATTTGGAAAAGTTTCATCCAGATAGCTTTAAAAATAAAATTAAAGAATCAAATACCTAATTTGTATTAGTTTAAGGTAATGAGTCCCAAAATGTTTCCCCATAAACTCAAAACGCAATTCGTTGCCCTTTTGACCCACTTTTTACAGCCCACAAATTTAGCTGTCAGCCGAGTTACCCAATTTCCTGGTCTCACCTTAAAAGACCGCCCGGCCAAGGAGGTGGTTCGGTTAAGTCCCGACGCGTGCCACGACAATTAGCCATTGGCCTGCCTTCCAATGGATTTGCGTTATTATGGTGCCAACTGCCAATCACACGACAATCAGCAGGCCGAAAGCCTGGTGCAACTTGCATCGACTGAGTTGCAGGCCAGGCAACCCGCTTGGCCAACAATGAAAACGAGACCAATCAATTGGCCAGGGAGCCCTTAGTGGGAGCTGTGCTGAGACAATGGGAGCACAGCTCTTAGCCTTAAATGCCCAGAGCAAATAGCCGCGCACACTGGGAAAATAACTTTAAAAGCAGATCGAAAGTAAAAGGAGCTAAATTCGAAAGATTATTTAAAAGGTTTGAAAAGCTCTATGTAAGAATATTAAAAACTAAAAACAGTTTCTCAAAAAGTGGGAAACATTCATAGGTACATAAATGAACTCAACAAATTTGGAAAGAAAGTAAGCCTTAAGCATTTGTTAATATTACTTTTATGAAATCGTATTCAGTGGAAATGCAAATTTTAAACATTTTGTTCATACATTTATTTACATTTCTTAAGGGGTCTTACTTTAAGATATATAAATGTTCTAAAAAGAAAGAAAATAAATGAGTATTCTGTGTTTAAATTTGAATTTAGCCTATTGATATTAAATACAACATTTCTCTGCACTTCCCACTTAATACTTCCATTTAAATTACCTTTCATTTTAAAAGTTATCCGAAAATTTAGAGCAAATCTGTTTGAGTGTTTGAGGCTCAAAGCTCGTTAGTGGCAGCATCTGGCGTGGTGGAGATTATGATCAGCATTGTTCGCTTGTCGTGGACTCACATTAGTTGCAGCAGTGGCTCAAATCCCCCTCACCCCCTCCCATCAAAGCACCCCTTTATGTTGGCCACGCACGTGACTTTTAATCACGCGCGCATAAAATTTCATGCGAAATCTTTGTCTTGGCCGAAAAGAGCAACTGCCTCCGAGTTTTTGGCTCATTACGGCGCCAAAGAAATAAAAGTGCGTGAAGCCTGAGTGAAAAAGTAGGCGGGGCGAATAAAGGTCAGCCTGTGAAACTTTACGACTTTAGCGAAGTTTTTGGACCTGAGCCAGAACAGGACTCCATTCTTTTGGCCAGTCAAAGGAACAACTTCCACTTTAGCAGAGGTTAAAGTCAAGTGTGGGCCAGTCAAGTTGGTTCGGGGGTCGCCATATTGCACTCACTTCCATTCGGCCTCAGGATGGTACACAGAGAGAAATAGGATACAAAGATAACAAAAAGTTAGCATTGATGTTGTTAATTTGTTATATTTAAATTTGATCAATTCAAGGTTACTATAATTAATCAGACCGAATTGTGAAAGCATTTAATATTCGAAATTTAAATGGAAACTTGATCTATTATTAGATATAAATTATAATAATAACATAATTGGAAAAACACCTATTTCTCAACATCAATTAATAAATAAAAATAACGAGTCAGTCAATTTTAAGTGTTATTATCTAAATCATATGTAGATACCATCACACTTATTTATACAATATTGGGGATATATTAAAATTAAAACAATCATATAAGATACCTTTTGAAATATAAATAAATGTTTTCTGTGCGCTGGACTTGACTTGGAGCCAATTACAATTCGTTTTTTAGCTGTCAGCCCCACTCAACTGCCCCTGGCCACGCCCACTCGCTGTAAAAGGGGATCCCGCCCCCGTTTTGTCTGCGTTTTGTAATTACTTCTGTGCACGTGCCGCAGTACATGGATCTGGATCTGCCCTTAAAATTTATTTCTGCAGTGCGACAAGTTCAGGGTCAGAGTCACTGAATCTCTGCCAGATTCAGGCATTTGCCGGAATTTAATATTCAAGTTACGAAAAATAGTCCTGCATTTGTGCAACGAACAAGCGGTAATAAAAAATGGATTCAAACTTAATTAATTTTAAAATTTAATGCCATTTAAAGTTGATTTAACTAAGGGAGTCAGGGGGAAGTGAGGCCATAAATTGTTGACCGCCTATATGATGTGTCGACTGCATGTTAATTCCTGGCCATAAAAAATATGATGCTTCTTCCATTAATTACGTCATTATTTGCGTATTGTCACGGGTCCAGAAATATCTGGAGCTGGAGAGTCCTGACGCATCCTGGCGCATCCGTGCGGCCGGCCATCAATAAACTGAACGAGTGATAAAGGATTACAACTGACTGCGGCAACGGCCGCGGAATTGATTAATTTATGCAAAACGAGAAGACTTTCAGTTGGAAAGTAAGGAGAGTGTGAAAACAGGATTTCCCACACTGGCCAACAAGTCTCGAGTCGGAAACAAACAGGAAGGATTCGATTTTACAATGAATATGTATCGATGGCCACCAGTTGAAGAGCATTCCTGCATCTCTGTGTCACATTTGAGCTTTGTAAGAGATGCATCGTTATTTAATTTAATATGATTCGTAATTTGCAGCCATAAATTAATTGAATTAAGCCCATTTAATGAAAACTTGTTTGTGTGACTAATTGGACACAAAGAAGAGGGGTAAAACGGAGCTGCTGTCGGCGATTGATTTGGCTTTGATTTTTGTGGAAATCCGAAAAGGATGGGAAGACAAATGAATCAGTTTCCTTAATACAAAATGACAGCTCGCTTCTCGGACATAAATATTTGTTAAAAAGCGAGTAAGTAATTTATCTACGGGCAAGCACTTCTTTTTTATATCTTTTGAGTATAGAAACAGTTAATTAAACTACAGATTCAAATGAACAGAAAAATTTGTTACAATTTAAAAATGTTATTCAATACTCACAGTCAATTAAATAAATGAATAAAGAGTGCTGAAGTTGCACACAACGTCAGTAGTTTGATTTCATATAATTATCTTTTAAAGAAACAACTAAAAATGTTCCACAATTGAATCCACATGGTAATTTGGTTAGCAACCTCAATATAAGCCCAATTACATTTAGTTGGGTGACTAAAATGAAACTACTATTTACCATTTACCTACTATCAGTTTATCCTGTCACTTGCCAAACAGAATTAAGATGTTCTTACTTAACATTTCTTCAGGTATAACGAAACCCTTCGAATTTATCCCTTTGAACGACCATTATGAATGTTTCTATAAATATATTGTAAGGCCGACACTTTGCCCGTTTCATTATCAATATCTGACAAGGACTCCATGCTGCGAAGGCAGCACGAATAATAAATGTAATGTGCTGTAGTCCTTTTCATTACGATAATGAAATATTTCAAGAGCAGTTTATGGGGATTACTTACTTAAATGTGCGAGGCGCATGCAAAAAGCGGATCCCGGAGTCCGGACAACCGTGAAAACACGGCGTAAAACCCACTTCCTCGCTGCGGGTGTGGGTGTGGGTCCACAAGGGGGAGGTGGGAAAGGATAGGCAGCGAAAAAGGACATGCGTGCAAATATAATCGGCGAGGCGAAAGCCGCAACTATAACACGAGCTGTAGCGTTGAGCACGCCAAGGCAGGGGCATAATTACGGCATTATCACACACCCACATGCAACCTTCACCCCTTTCCCCCTTGCCAGCCCATCCACGGAAAACTAACGATAATCAATTGAGAAATGTTTATAATGAAGTGGCGCAACCAAAGGGTTCTCCACCACAACGCTAAGCTCTACACTGGAATGTTTTCGATAACCAAAGTACAAGAATATTGTTGGGGAACTTATTTTCACCTTAAAGTATATTCTGTAACTAAAACTTCAAAAAAAACTTCAAAACTTGGTTTAGTAAAAGTTTAAGAATTATAAAATGGTGTTTTAATTAAAAAAGGTTATTTTGAGAAAGAAATTGCGGTATTTGCTACCACTTTATGTCGTAGGACATATTCTTAAAGAGTCAATTCTTAAAAGAAGAAAACATTAAAAACACTTAATATATAATTCATTGTGTAGCATTTCTGAATTATTGATAGACATATTCTTAAAGAGTCAATACTTAAAAGAAGAAAACAGTAGAAACACTTAATATATCATTCTTGTTCAGCATTTCTGGATTTTTTATAGACTACTCCTCCATTAACAAAAATAGAGTAATTAAACAAAGGATTAATTCTTTACGGTTTCTATATTTTCCACATAAAACTCTGCTAATATAAATTTCTGTTAATTTCAGTAATTTCTATTTTCTCCAGTGTAGTTTCCGCATTATTGTGAGTAGCTGGCGGTAAGCACTTCATTTTCCTGGAGCCCCTCTTGGAGCCCTTTCCCCATTTCAGTTCGAGGGGCGTGTCGGACAAAAACGCCTAGCCAGCAATCTACTGATAGCGTGTGTGCCCGCCAAACGCTCATTGACCAGGACCTCCCGATTCCCCGATTCCCCGACAAATGTGCTAAGTATACGTTGGCCAGAGAGATAAACATGGCCAACACACACGCACCGTCCAAAGCCGCGGACCACAGAGGGTATTTGGATGTGTGAGTGCGCCTCATTCATGACAACGTCCGTCATAATTCATTGGGTATTGAGCTGGGTCCTGGGGATGAGATCGGACCCCTTAACTGCATTGTAATGAAATTAGCATACACAAGACAAAGTTGCCAGTCGCGCATTCAGCGATAATTGAGTTTAGAATTAGGGATTCAGTAGCATGCACTGGGAAAAATCGTAGCCATACTTTTAAAAACAAATTCACCATTTTTTACAACTTAAATTTTATTTTTTAGTGCAGTAAAACTTGTATAACTTTATTTTCTGTCAGTATTCCAACTGCCGACTGTACAAAGTTAGTTTTTCATGACTTTCTTAAAGTAATTATATTACAAAATAAAATCTAGACCCAAGGCAAAATTACACATATTTATGTAACTTTAAATTCAACTGTTTTGTTCCTAGGAAAAACCTTAACTTTTTAATTGCTTAGTTTTAAAGTATATCTGTAAAACTAATTGTAGTAGAGGAATACAAATTTGTTCTCTGTACAGCAGAGGTATTTAAAAAGGGCAGGGCAGGGCATTGAAATGCAAATGCAAATGCAGTCAGTCAGTCAGAAGGACCGACAGGAAACGGGACACAGCTTCGTGGGCTCCGCTGGGTTAATTTCAGCCCAGGTTAACCCGTAATGACACTGCCACCGAAACAAAGACACGCCTCGGGCTGCGATGAGATCCAAGAGCAGGAACCTGGAGCCAGGAACCTGGGACCAGAAGCCGCACAAATGGCAACCTATTTTCCAAAGCCGCTGCCACATCTAATTTATGCCAAGAGCAATCGCAACTGCCAATGCCGCCTTATAAACGAGGTGAACTTTTCGCTGTGCCCAGAAGTTCAGAGGGCAATAAACTGCGGCGTTTGTTTATTGTTTAGTGGGTCTAACAAATGAACCCTTAGGAAGTTTAATCCTGAATGAGCTTAAAGTGAGTTTATAATGTGAATTTATACAGTAATATTAAATTGTTTGCTTATTATAACAATAAATAAAAGTTAACATTAGATACAATATTTAAGAGTAACAAATTTAATTAAAAATTTAATGACTAGTCTTCTCTGAATAATTAGTAACTATTTTAGGCTCAGTCGAAATAAATAATGTTAAAATTATGTGAATTTCTTTTTGTACCCAATGTGTGTCAGTCCTTAGATAACTTTATTTACACATTTTACCAGTATTAGATGCATTATCTGATCTCTTTTCAATTGTACTGACCACTTATGCTCCCAGCCCTTTTCCCACTCCAAAATCAACATTCAAAACGTTTTGCCGACTGTTTTGGACAAAGCGTTTGTTAGAGCAATCTCCTTTTCCCCACCAAAAAACTACACCCCTCGGGAACAAAAACCCCCCCCGGCAAGTGTCACTTAAAGGCATATCGTTTGTTTTTTCTTTCCCGAGTTCTTTTTACCGAAACTGCAATTCGAGAAATGCAGCCAACTTTTTTCTGCCAGTACCAAAACACTCTTCTTTCTTTCATTTCGGCACTCGGTCCCTCCCTGCGCTTTCAATTTGTGTGTACATAAATTCCGAAATGGACTTCTCGTGTTGGGGCCCCCGACAGCAACAGAAAGAAATGTTTAAAAAAAAAATGTGCACACAAAAAAGCGGAGAAAAATAAATAAAAATGGAGGGGGTCCGGCGGAGAAAGCCCGAAAGAAATGGCGTGCGGAAACAAGTGGCCATGACTGCAGGAACAACAACAACAACAGCGACAGCTGGAGATAGTGTTCCGCGGGGCAACTGCATAAATAACGCAACAAAGACCCTGGACAAACGCCAATCGAAAGTTGCGTTTTGGGTGGATGAAAAATTTACGAGGCTTGCTTCGAAATTTCCCGCCAACAAATTTAGAAGTGCATAAATTGTGCCAAGGAATTTGAATATATTTAAAACGCTAGAATCCAGACAATGTGGGCCAAATTCTTAGCATTCACTTCGTTTCGTACAACTTAAAGCGTTGACCAAAAGGGCGAAGCTTTTCTTTTGATTGTGTGGCGATTTCCCTGGCCAATGGAGCATGAAATTGCAGAGGGGAGTGGTAATGTAATGGAAAGGGCTGTACTTGTGTGAACATGTAAATGCTCACATAACCATTCCGAACAAGGCACTGAGAGAAACGTCTTCAGTTGCATACAAAATTTAAGGTTCCTAACGATATACTTTTGTTAACAACAATTACAAATGGTATTTTATTTCGTTTTTTCAAGCAATTAAACATTGTATTTTCAAGAAACCACATTCTTTAATAGCTGGGTTACCTTTATGGAACCTATAAAATGTAAACATAATAGAGGGGTTCCATTTTAGAAAGACTAAGATCTATTTTTTAAATTGTATTATTCTTTGAATGAGCTAAAATAAGAAAATCTAATATATAGGTCGCCCTTAAGAATGTTTAAAAAATCGAATGATTAAATATAGTGTTTTTTGAGTGTGTTAAAGTTCAAATGTTAAAATCTTCATACCACTTAAGACTGTGAAGCGTTCTGCTTGAGTGAGAAAGGGTCCGGCTCAAAATTGAACTGAGCTCAGGAGCAACTGAGACAGTCAAAAGTCACACCAATTGCGATTGACTGGAAGCCCGGAAAGTGTCCATCAGGCGGAACGCGAGAGGTGAGGAGAACAATCGATCGGAATGCAATAAAAACTAATAATATAAAGAGCATTCATATCGATGCGATAGGCGACTGCCACAGTTGGATGACTAATTGAAAACACTCGTGACGGAATCCGATAACCGACGGCATCCAAATTCAGGCCATAAAGGGTGAAATCGCTCGTTAGCCCTCCACATGACCGTTAAGTGTCTGCAAAACCTGATTCTTGGATTCCAACATATGCTTATATGGCTGTGGGCCCCAGTGTCATCATTACCATGACTAGGATTACGATTACTGTCATCGTCATGTCATCACAAACACACGCAGACTTAGTGAACGTCTTTATGGCTTTTGGCGCTGAAATGATAAGAAAAGTTTTTGCTGAACATTTCCCGGACGGGGGCTTATGTCCATGCTGGAAACATATGGCATATTGCCAGGCGAAACATTTAATGGTCTGCAAAATGGCCAGGGCCAGGGCATTAAAAGTTGCTTAACCTTCATTAGGCGCCCGATTCCGATGCCGACTGACAGCGAGATGAAATTTAATATGTGTCAAGCGCTGTCGGAGGGCTTTATGCCCCATTTGTGCAGGGCCGCGCTGCATCCAAATGATATGCCTGGAAAAGGGACAAATCGCCGCTAGTTGGCAAGAATTGGAGGCGCCGGCGAGGAGCTTTAATCAGCAATAAAGGGGTGTAGGGAGCCAGGCAGTCAAACTCAATTTTCAGCTTGTTTCACGGGACGACGACCGCAACCACCAGACCCACCAGAGGCGCTAATGCGGCGACATGGCATTATCCTTCTTCCTTTCGCGACTTCTTTCCCAACTCCTTCGACGCCGCCTGCACTCTGCTCGGCTATTTTGATAATCAAATTTGCGCAAACAAGCGAGTGGCGTGAATTTGCCAACGCCACCGGAACAAGGACGAAACAAGGACCATGGATAATAACGGTTGCGCTTCGTGCACTTGTGCAATTAGATTGACAAAACTTCGGGAACTTTACTTTATCTAAAAGGCTTTACATTATCTTTTCTATTCCTTTTCTTTGAAATAATTTTAAAGTATTTTTTTTTAAGACCTTAAGAACATCTCATTTTCTCAAAGCTATGAAACGCCATGTTATCAGAAACAGCATAACTGCTGACTTCGGTATTTTATTGACATTCCATTAAATTAGGGACGAATTGGGATAGTCATTGATGTATAAATTTAGGAGTATTCGAATTTTAAACATATATATTACATATTTTTCATTTTTAACATTTAACATTTCAAGTATTGGATAAAATGTTAATTTTAAATTTATTTTTCAGTTTTGAAGAATTTATTCGCTTATTTTAACATTAGAAGATAATGTCCTTAGCATTGGTTGAGAAATGCATGTCTTGTTAATTTCATGGTCTATTATCTGCGAACCTATAAAAGCGTCTTGTCCAATAAGCCATTCAAAGTGGGCTAAGAGAGCCAGAATGCTAGTCGTTTTCCATTACGCGCTCTTAGCGCTCTTGTCGCTAAATAGAGTGGCATCCAGCACAGCAATGTTTGGCCTCCCAAGGATTAATGATAGATTCAAAGGCTTTATTAACCATCTACACAAACCTGCGATTCAAAACTCTTTGGAACTTAAACTTGGTGGATTCCCGAAATCAAATGGAGGGGAAATAATTTATACACATTTAGGCCCTAAAGAAGCAATAAATCAATGGGGCATTAATCAACTACAATCAAATCAACAAGTCGGGATAAACCCTTCGATAATCCAAATTAACTCCAAAGTGACCCAGCTCAACCAAGCAAATCTAGAGGGCTCGCAACCAGGATTTGTGATCCATGGTAAATCAAACCGGACTATTAACACTGGAATTGAGTCTCAGCCAAACCTGATTATAAAAAACCTTTCCTATTCTAAATTAAAAAAGCTATTAAAGAAGCAATCGAAGTCACAGTTAACTCCAGCGCAGTTACCAGCAAGTTTCAAGTTAAAAGGACTATTGCAATTAAAAGGACAAGGGCAAGATAAAACACAGTCACAAGGACAATGGCTGACAGAAGCACAAGCCCAGGCGCAAGCAAAAGAAGAAGCGCAAGCACAAGCTCAAGCACAAGCTGAAAATCAAGGGCAATTAAAAGCGTTGGTTCAAGCTCAAATTCAACCACAGGGTCAAGCACAATTAGAATCCCATGCGCATTTACAATTGCAAGCGGGATCGGAAGCGCAAGCACAAGCTGAAGCACAATTGCAAGCTCAACTACAGGCTCAAGCCGAAGCGCAAATGCTATCCCAAGCGGAAGCACAAACGCAAGCACAACAAGAAGCTCAGTCACAAGCACAAGCTCAAAATCAAGCGCGATTACAAGTGTGGGTACAAGGTCAATCTCAACCACAGGCACCAGCACAAGCTCAAAACCAAGCGCGATTACAAGTGTGGGTACAAGGTCAATCTCAACCACAGGCACAAGCACAATTAGAATCCCAAGCGCATTTACAACTGCAAGCGGGATCGGAAGCGCAAGCACAAGCTCAAGCACAAGCTGAAGCACAATTACAAGCCCAACTACAGGCTCAAGCAGAAGCGCAATTGCAGTCGCAAGTAAATATAAAAGCAGAAGCACAAACGCAAGCACAACGAGAAGCTCAGTTACAAGCACTAGCTCAAAATCAAGCGCGATTACAGGCACATGCACAATTAGAACCCCAAGCGCATTTACAATTGCACGTGGAAGCAGAAGCGCAAGCACAAGCTCAAGCACAATTGCAAGCTCAACTACAGGCTCAAGCCGAAGCGCAAATGCAGTCCCAAGCGGAAGCACAAACGCAAGCACAACAAGAAGCTCAGTTACAAGCACAAGCTCAAAATCAAGCGCGATTACAAGTGTGGGTACAAGGTCAATCTCGACCACAGGCACCAGCACAAGCTCAAAATCAAGCGCGATTACAGGCACAAGCACAATTAGAATCCCAAGCGCATTTACAATTGCACGCGGAAGCAGAAGGGCAAGCACAAGCTCAAGCACAAGCTGAAGCACAAGCTCAAGCACAATTGCAAGCTCAACTACAGGCTCAAGCCGAAGCGCAATTGCAGTCCCAAGCGGAAGCACAAACGCAAGCACAACAAGAAGCTCAGTCACAAGCACAAGCTCAAAATCAAGCGCGATTACAAGTGTGGGTACAAGGTCAATCTCAACCACAGGCACCAGCACAATTAGAATCCCATGCGCATTTACAATTGCAAGAGGAGCCGGAAGCGCAAGCACAAGCGCAATTACAAGCCCAAGCACAAGTTGAAGCACAATCGAAAGCTCAACTACAGGCTCAAACGCAAGATCAGGCGGAATTACAATCTCAAGCGCAAGCACAAGCACAAGCCCAAGCGCAAGCTCAAGCTCAAGGGCAGGCTCAAGCGCAAGCTGAAGCTGAAGCTGAAGCTCAAGCACAAGCGCAAGGTCAATCGCAACAATATGCTCAATCACTTGCTCAAGCTCCTGGTCAATCGCATATTTACGGTAATCTTCAGAATGGACAGCAAAGGCCTTTAGTGGTATCTTCCAACCCGGGAAATGTAAACCTTGATTGGGGTTTTAGTATTTACAATAATGAAGAACCGCACTACTTATCGCAAGCGGACATTGAGGCTGACTCCAGGCTGCAGACGGTGAGTAATTCCAGATTATTTAGCAAAGTTATCCTAATTCTACTTAATTTGATAGGCAAACTTGATCCAGAAATATGGTTACCCATCAGAGACCCATTTTGCTAATACAGCCGATGGCTACAAGCTCGTCTTGCATCGAATTCCTCGGCCTGGAGCTACACCCGTCCTGTTGGTCCACGGCCTGATGTCCAGCTCGGCCTCCTGGGTGCAGTTCGGTCCGTCCAGTGGCCTGGCTTACATCCTTTTCCGAAAGGGCTACGATGTCTGGATGCTCAATACCAGGGGTAACGTGTACTCGCAAGAGCGTGGGCATGGTCGCCAGAGCGATAGGGACTTCTGGGACTTTTCATTCCACGAGATCGGCCAGTTCGATTTACCCGCTGCCATCGATTTGATCCTGCAGCAGACCAACATGCCGAGCATCCAGTATATCGGACACTCCCAGGGCTCCACTGTTTTCTTTGTGATGTCCAGTGAAAGACCCGAGTATGCCGCCAAGGTGCGGCTCATGCAGTCCCTGTCGCCAACGGTCTATTTGCAAGGATCCCTCAGTCCAGTACTCAAGTTTATGGGCCTTTTTAAGGGTGGCTTCACTGTAAGTAGGAGTACAGCATTAAGCAATAAATTCCACAATAATTTAGAAAATGATTTCCTTTGACAAACAACTTTTTAAGATTTTTGTTTAAGCATACGAATATGTATCCAATTCTTTTACAGATGCTGATGAATCTTCTGGGCGGTTACAAGGTGTCTCTAAACACCAGACTCATCCAACAGTTCCGCCGGCACATCTGCTCCGCCTCCCGATTGAGCAGTCGCATCTGCGCCATCTTTGAATTTGTGGTCTGCGGCTTCAACTGGGAGAGCTTCAATCAGGTGGGAAATCGAAATCTATCAAGGATCGGCATAATGAACCTTGTTTACTCTTAGACCCTTACCCCCATTTTGGAGGGTCACTCCTCGCAGGGCAGCTCCGCCAGGCAGATCTACCACTTCGCCCAGTTGCAGGGCAAAAATGTGTTCCATCGATACGACTACGGCAGCCTCCTAAATCGCTTGCGGTACCAATCCTGGTTCCCGCCCCTCTACAATCTCTCACGGGCGACCAGCCAGGTGGTGCTCCACCACGGCGGAGGCGACTGGCTGGGATCGGAGGCGGATGTGAACCGGTTGCAGGCGCAGCTGCCCAACTGCATCGAAAACAGGAAGGTGGGCTACGATGGCTTTGCCCATTTTGACTTCACTATCTCCAAGGACGTTCGACCCCTCCTCTACGATCGCGTCCTTGAGCTTTGCGCTTTAAATCGCTAGATTTGTGAGAAGCCAATTCATTTTGCAAAGGAACTATTAACAAAGCAACAAAAGATTAGCTTTGACGCAGCTTAGAGGGTTGGGCTTAAACTTATCATACAAATTTTCATAAATAATAAAAAAACCCAAAATATTGGTTGTCTTAAATTAATAAGTATTTTCTATTTTTAAAAAGGTCTTCATGGCTTAAAGCAAAGATTGTTTCATCAGGAAAAAACATGTCCTTGCAAATCAAAAATATTTCAAATTTTTCCAATTTATTTTCAATGTATAAATGCTAATAGTATTCGGCCTCTAATACGAAATACCCTATGATAACGTGTATCCATTTAATTTTGAAATTTTTTTAAATAAATTGTAGTAACATAATAAGTAATTATTGTTTTTCTCAAAGTCAACAAAGGAAAATATACTTTGCCTCAGTATTTAATAATTCAAATAAGGAGTAAGCCGTGTTTTCAAGGCTGTTTTATCTGCTCGTAACCTTCATACAATTGTTATTTAATGATGCAACATCGGCATGTTAATCGGCATATCTCAAGTTAGGAACCCCACTCCAAGCATGACATTTTTAATTTCAACGTGCCTTAAAGTCAAACCTATAAAAGGGCTTTGTTCAGTTTGCTTTCTGGAGTAAACTAAGCATCGGAATGACGGTCGCATTTATTTTCGCGATCTGTGCGTTTTTTTTACTTGGTACTCTGGTACCCAGCGAGAGTCAGCAGTTCTGGCACACATTCGGAGGCAATGGGATCCAACAACAGAACACGGATGAACAATCACATTCCATGTTTCAGGTATGCGAATCAGAAAAAATTCCGCTACAACTTTAGTTTAACCTGATAATTTAATATTAGAGCTTTGGATTTGGCGATCAAAATCTGGGAGGCTCTGTCCAGTCGCAATCTCAATTCCATTATCAGTCACAGCCACAGTCAAACTCACACTCACAGTCCCAATTAGAGTTCCATATAAACTCATTGTCGGCAGGATCACCTGTCCAACTACAGTCCCATCAAGAATTCCAACAGCTGTCCCAAATACACTCCCCACTACAGTCCCAACAACAGTCCCAATTAAACTCACTTTCGTTAGGCTCACTGACCCAATTAAACTCATTGTCGGCAGGATTACCGTTCCAATTACAGTCCCAACTAGAGTCCCAACAACAGTCCCAACTACAATCCCAATTACAGCAAAACTCACAGTTATCTTCATTTTTGAATTCGCATTCTCAGTTGCAATCGCAGTTTCAATCTGAAACTGGGCAAATCGAAGAAGAGCCTTTACAACCAAGGCCCAAGTATGTTTTACCAGGTCCTCGTGAAGTCCCACAGGAATCCAATCCGGAATGGTACATTAGCTCCAAGCTAAAACCAAAACATTATTTCGATACTTCAGTTCAATCGCACAACTTGATTCAATCGCAGTTACAGTCTAGGTTAAATTTACTAATAGATCAGTTGAGGGCACAGCAATCCAAGACTCCATTTTTTAAGATGTTTCCATCGCACTACGAGCGAATGGATCAGGCGTTACTTCCTCGCTACGAAATAATTGGTCATCAGTCAAAACATAGTCCTCAGAAATCTCGTGTGGTAATTTCTCGTTCAAGTGGCTTCGTAGAACCTGAGTTAAAACTTGAACCTCAGGTAACATTATATCCTCAGGAATCAAATCCACAATTGCTGATCATTGGCACTCAATTAATACCAAAACCAAAATATTATATTTTAACTCCTATCAAAGAAATAAAATTGAATTCTAGTATTGGTAATATTGCCCAATTACAAGATTTCGGGCAAAATAAGCGTCCCAAGCGCAACCAAAAGATTGAAAGCACAACGCAGTCAGTACAAACAACTAAGTTTGATTATTTAGCTAAATACCGAACTAAATTCGAGAACAATAGGATTGAATACATGGCTGAATTAGAAAAAGGGCTAGAGGAACTAGATAGATCCAATCCCGTTGAGAGTATACAAGAAATTTTAAATTCAATAAGCAGACCCACAACTCCTGCCTCCAAGCCCCTGCTGACCCAAGGAAACGATTCTCAACATTCTACCCCTTCTAAGCCACATATAATACCTAGCCCCACACTGACTCCCCAACCAGTTTTACACAACGCAAATGAGTTATTACACCCACTGCTCCAATGGCAGTCACAGTCGCAGTCTAACTCACCATCGTCAGGATTGCAGTCTCAATTGCAGTCCCAATTACAGTCGGAAGGATCTCTGTCCCAATTGCAGTCACAGTCGCAGTCGAACTCACAGTCGTCAGGATCACTGTCTAAGTTAAACTTACAGTCAGCTGACTCGCAGTCCCAGTTGGAAACGGAATCAAATTCACACTTATCAGGCTTACTGTCTCAATTACAGTCCCATTTAAGCTTACAGTCAGCTGACTCACAGTCCCAATTGGAACCACAATTGCAGTCACACTCGCAATCATCAGGATCACTGTCCCAATTGCAGTCGCAATTAAACTCACAATCGTCAGGATCACAGTCCCAATCACAGTCTCAACTACCCTGGCAGTCGGAAGGACCTCTGTCCCAAATGCAGTCACAGTCACTGTCGAACTCACTATCGTCAGGATTACACTCTCAATTAAAATCTAATTTAAACTCACAATCAGACTTACATTCGCAATTGCAATCACAGTCAAACTCACACTTGTCTGGATTACTGTCCCAATTAGAGTCCCATCTAAACTTACAGTCAGCTGACCCACAGTCCCAATTGAACCAACAGTCGCAGTCAAACTTACAATCGTCAGGCTCTCTGTCCCAAATACAGTCACAATTGTTGGGATCACAGTCCCACCTGCATTCCAAATTACACCCTCAGTCGGACGGATATCAGTCCCAATTGCAGTCACAGTTGCAGTCGAACTCACAGTCGTCAGGATCACTGTCTAATTTACAGTCCTATTTAAACTTACAGTCAGCTGACTCGCAATCCCAGTTGGAAACGCAATCAAATTCACACTTGTCGGGCTTACCGTCCCAATTACAGTCCCATTTAAGCTTACAGTCAGCCGACTCACAGTCCCAATTGGAACCACAATTGCAGTCACACTCACAATCATCAGGATCACTGTCCCAATTGCAGTCCCAGTTAAACCCACAATTGTCAGGATCACAGTCCCAAACACAGTCCCAACTACACTCGCAGTCGGAAGGACCTCTGTCCCAATTGCAGTCACAGTCGCAGTCGCAGTCGAACTCACAATCGTCAGGATTGCTTTCTCAATTAAACTCACAATCAGCTGACTCACATTCCCAATTGCAATCGCAGTCAAATTCACACTTGTCTGGATTACTGTCCCAATTAGAGTCCCATCTAGACTTAAAATCTGCTGACCCACAGTCCCAATTGGAACAACAGCCACAGTCAAACTTACAATCGTCGGGCTCTCTGTCCCAATTGCACTCACAGTCGCAGTCGAACTCACAGTCGTCAGGATCACTGTCACAATTAAACTCACAGTCACAGCTCTCAGGCTTACTGTCCCAATTACAGTCCCATTCAAGTTTACTGTCACCTGACTCACAGTCCCTATTGGAACCACAGTTGCAGTCAAACTTACAAGCATCAGGATCACTATCCCAATTGCCGTCACAGTCCCAGGAGAATTCACAATCGTCAGGACTGCAGTCTCAATTACAGTCTCAATTAAACTCACAATCAGCTGACTCACATTCCCAAGTGCAATCGCAGTCAAATTCACACTTGTCTGGATTACTGTCCCAATTAGGGTCCCATCTAAACTTACAGTCAGCTGACCCGCAGTCCCAGTCGGAACAACAATTAAACTCACAATCGTCAGGATCCCAGTCCCAATCGCAGTCCCAATTACACATACATTCGAAAAGATCTCAGTCCCAATTGCAGTCACAGTCGCAGTCACACTCGCAGTCGTCAGGATCACTCTCTAAATTACAGTCACAATTAAACTCACTGACAGACTTATCAGGCTTATTGTCCCAATTACAGTCCCATTTAAGCTCAGAGTCAGCTGACTCACAGTCCCAATTGCAACTACAGTCACACCCACAGTCACAGTCTTCAGGATTGCAGTCTCAATTACAGTCCCAATTAAACTCACAATCAGCTGACTCGCATTCCCAATTGCAATCGCAGTCAAATTCACACTTATCAGGCTTACTGTCCCAATTACAATCACATCCAAACTTACAGTCAGCTGTCTCACAGTCTCAGTCGGAACAACAGTCGCAGTCAAACTTACTTACGTCAGGCTCTCTTGCCCAAATGCAGTCCCAATTAAACTCACAATCGACAGGATCACAGTCCCAATCGCAATCCCAATTACACTCACAGTCGGAAGGATATCTGTCCCAATTGCACCCACAGTCGCAGTCACATTCACTCACTCAATTACAGTCCCAAATAAACTCACAGTCGAAAGGACTTTCACCGGACAATGGTGATTTAAAAATTACAGTACAATATAATCCGAGCAGTCCACCGAAATTCTTCTCTCAGGCGGACATCTTGGATGACTCGAAGCTGACAACGGTGAGTAATGATCTGACAAATATTCATCTGATAAATCAAATCTAGGAAAAACCCTCTCAAACTTGACTGACAGGTGCATCTGATTGAAAAGTACGGCTACCCATCGGAGACAATCTACGTCGACTCAGATGATGGCTACAAGCTCTGCCTGCATCGCATTCCTCGTCCTGGAGCCCAACCTGTCCTACTGGTCCACGGACTGATGGCCAGTTCGGCCTCGTGGGTGGAATTGGGTCCTTCGAATGGCCTGGCGTACATCCTTTACCGAAAGGGTTACGATGTCTGGATGCTGAATACCAGAGGCAACATATACTCCCGGGGTCACGTTGGTCATCGCCCTAAACGTCGGAAGTACTGGGACTTCTCCTTCCACGAGATCGGAAAGTACGATGTACCTGCAGCCATCGACCTGATCCTAAGTCGCACTATGATGCCTCAGCTCCAGTACATTGGCCACTCGCAGGGGTCCACCGTCTTCTTTGTGATGTGCAGCGAAAGACCCGAGTATGCACCCAAGGTGCAGCTCATGCAGGCCCTGTCCCCAACCGTTTATCTCCAGGAGAACCGCAGTCCAGTGCTGCAGTTCCTCAGCATGTTCAAGGGCAAGTATTCGGTGAGTATGATAAGGGAGTTCTGGGTGCTGGCGGGGGTTTTTTATGGCGAAGACTTTAATAACTTATCAGGGGTGCCTTATAATATTTATATATATATATTTCTGCAG
Organism: Drosophila kurseongensis; assembly: GCA_018153305.1. Lineage (NCBI taxonomy): Eukaryota > Metazoa > Arthropoda > Insecta > Diptera > Drosophilidae > Drosophila > Drosophila kurseongensis. The sequence continues at coordinate 17,905,951 of JAECXX010000210.1, forward strand.
GTTTAATTCAAAAGTTGCTGTAAAAGATATAACTTCGTATTCAGTTTTTGTATACAAAAAAAAAGGGGTCGAAATGGCCCATTTTCATGTACCTAGAACAATTTTTTTATATCTATTACAAGTAGTAGTAAATTTATGTTGTTGTTTCGTTAACTATTATATAGTAAAGTACCATCAATTTAATGCATTTTAAATTCACTACTAGCCTACATTCAGTCCAAAACTGAAAAGTTAATACTTATTTTTTTGTTCATATTTCGATGGCTTGAAAATAGACTATATGTCGAGTTTCGCGGTCAAAACAAGTTTACTATAAACATTAATAATTAGCCAATTTACAAGGGCTGCTGAGTTAAATAACTTCGGGTAGCCTTTAGAGTTCGCATAGAGTACGTCTGGCTGTGAAGAATGTGGCTATTCATTCTTTTCTGGTTATCTATGCAGATGTTGCTGAACCTACTGGGCGGCTACAAGATCTCGTCTAATACCAAGCTCATCCAGCAGTTCCGCCAGTACATCTGCTCCTCCTCGGAGCTGGACAGTCGCATCTGCGCTATCTTTGACTTTGTGCTCTGCGGGTTTGACTGGAAGAGCTTTAATAAGGTAGGTTTAAAGTTTGGAGTTTGATTTTGTACTTTTTGGACTAACAATTGAAATCAATTTTAGACCCTTACGCCCATTGTGGCAGGACATGCGTCCCAGGGAGCCTCTGCCAAGCAGATCTTCCACTTCGCCCAGATGCAGGGAGACCTCGGCTTCCAGCATTTCGACCATGGTCCGGTCCTCAATCTCATTCGCTACCAGTCCCGCGATCCACCAGCCTACAACCTCTCGCAGGCGACCAGCAAGGTGGTGCTCCACCACGGCGCAGGCGACTGGCTGGGATCCGACTCGGATGTGACCAGGCTGGAGGAGCAACTGCCCAATCTCGTCGAGAGCCGCAAGGTGAACTTCGATGGCTTCTCCCACTTCGACTTCACGCTCTCGAAGGATGTGCAGCCGCTGGTCTACATCTACGTCCTCCAACACATGTCAATTTGGCCGCCGGATACACCGATCGTGGTATTAAATCCATGAAATAATTAAGGGTATAAGTTTCAGTACGTGACCTAGCATAGGATATGTAGTACATAGAAACAGAATTAAAATTATTATTATTATTTACTAAGTATATAAATCTATACGTTAATTTGAAAATTTTGATTCCAATGTTCTTGATTTAACCAGCTTTGCAAAATGAGGACAAATCGGTCCTAGATATTTTAGCATTGGCTGCTAAAGCGTATTGCTTATTATGGTTTTTCCGGAGAATATTGTTTACTGTATTACTGTATTTATTTCATGTGTTAATTTTATAACAAACAACTTACATCGAACGTTAATAAAAACATATTAACTAAAACAAATCAAGAATGACCTGAGTAACAATTAAAGCAAATACCAATTTGCGTAATTTAAACGTTTATCTTAATTGTTGAATTAAAAGAGCAGTGTTATTCTATATAACTTATTTTAAGATTTTCAAATTTCCTAATGGGTATTTATCAAAGTTAGTTTAAGCTTACGAATGATTGATATTTGTTCCCCTAAATTTAGTTAATACTGAGTCCTAAGAATGATTATTAGCGAAAAACTGGTAAAAGCAAGAATATAGCTTTTAAGAATTATAAAAACAAAACAGTCCTCTGAAAACAGTTCTTGTGAATCTGATAATGAGGATTCCTTTGGGGATCTGGCCATCAATTTACTGGCTGCACTGCGGTTCTGGTTCCACTAAATCAGCGAAAGAAACGAAATCAATGCTTACGAGCAGCTACGAAAATTAGCATATTCCTGGCCCCAAGCGTTTCCATAAATTTCACATCCTGAACGCATATTTACACGCCGCGAGGCCAAGTTTTCAAATTAAGTTTGCAATCGAAATGAGGCGAAAGGAAGCCAGGACCAAAGCTTTAAATTGCTCACGTGTGTGACACATTTCTTTCGGCGGAGTCACGACAATGGCGGAAAAGCGGAAGCGGAAACGCGAAATGTGAAAAATGCGCAGAGCAAACAAAAGACGGTCGAGGGTGGTGCGACATCAGGGGGTGGTGGAACGTGTCCTTTAACAGCTCCACGTACGCAGGCAACGGGGCACGAGCCACCCACAGCCTCTGCACCACCAGCTATTTTATATCTAGGTTTGTCTATTTCTCTTTAGCACAGCCGAATAAAAATAGGAATTAAATTATTTTTCCCAGCAACAACATTTTCCATTTTTTAATTTTATGTCGTCTCGGCCTACTTTATGTGCTACTGTCACTCTCTTCAAATAAAATTAGTGTTGGGAAATGATTATAAAACTTGAAAAAGTGAAAAATCAAAACGACAAATGTGGAGAATTTTTAACCCTTGCAGCCATTACAAAATTTATAAAATATTTCTATATTAAACGACTTTATTATTTAATTTTTAAAATTTTTTTACTATTTTTTTTATACATTTTTCGATTGCCTCAATGACAGCTTTCTATTATATAGTCGTTCGATTCTAAGATTATAAGAAACAACAATATTTTGGTTTATATGCATTTTTTAAAAAATTTTTAGTAATAGTACATTTTTGAGGAGAAATATATTCTCTCTCGCTATTGCTACTTTTTCGAATAAAATTAGTGTTGGGAAATGATTATAAAACTTGAAAAAGGGAAATATGTAAACTTCAAATTGGAGAATTGATATACCCTTGAAGCCATTACAAAAATAAAATATTCTATAAAACGTACTTTATTTCAATTTTAATTTTAATAATATGAAATTTTATTACATTTACATTTTTACATTTTTCGATTGCTTCTATGGTAGCTTTATTATATAGTCGTTCGATTCTAAGATTCTAAGAATTTTTTTATTGCATCTCTTAAATAGTACATTTTTTGAGGAGAAACATATTCTCCTCGCAGCTTTTCTATAAATGTGAACCAATTTTAACTATAACAAATTTCTTCCACTGTTTACTTTTTTAAAGTTATTAATAACTTTAGCTATTTTCGGGGCATTTTAGTGTGACAACACTACTCCGCACACGGTAGGCCCATTGTGAGCCCCAAAACCCTGCGTACGTGTGTTATTTAATGCTTATCTCTATCCTTTTCCCATTAGTGTTATTGATGTTGGCAGGGGGGCCGTTGTCACCCGCCCTCAAAACTTCCCCACAGGTGCGGCGCCCTCGCCCGCTCGATAAACTTGCCCTCCGGCTAAGCGCTGACAATTGATGCCACGGATACCCCAGCCAAATCACGCGCTAAACATTATTCTAATGTCCCCAGGCAGTCACATATGTACAAGTATATTCGAGTCGGCAGCTTTTTCCTCTTTGTTTCACATGCGGGGAGTTTTCCGGGAATGTTTAAAGCCCTGCCAACTCATTTCCCGGAAGAGGACCCTTGGGGACACCGTTTTCCTCGTATTGAACAGAGTCGCGTCCTTGAAGGATAAGAGCTTGAAATTTAATGCAAATTCTGGTAAGTAAGGCCAATGGCTAAAGAGCAAAAATATGAAGAGGAGTGTATATTATGACTTTAGATTGCTTAAATAAGTTAGTATCTTATAATATAAAAAAACAGTGTTAAAACTTAATTCAATTGCAAGAAGTTCTTAAGGATGTGACAACCCTTCTAGTTTTCTAAGTAACCCTACCAAAAGAGTTGAAAAACTCGACCAATTTTCCCACACTGATACCAATGACGGGAAAAATGCACCACTGTAAGCCGACGACGGAAAATCTCGGCCGGCTTTGACAATTTCATCTTTATCACAGACAAGGCCGGACAGTAATTGTGTTTTGTTATGTAGCTTTCGACTGGTGGAGAAACCGTTCACACATTTTAAACACCGATTCCCAACAAATTCAAATGTTTTGCCAACATTTCGTATTAGAATAGTAGCACAAAAAATAAAAGAAGCGGTCGAGGAATTTTGCGCGACCCCAAGTGTATTGAAACCCCTTCTGATTTCAACGACGACCAGAGTTCTCTATTTTCTATGTAAAGCGACGAGCCAAGGAGGCCAAAAAAACCAGAGTAAATCCCACAATCGAAAACCCCCCATCAAAGGAGCAACGAAGCCGGACCAGATGTGCTAGCTAAGATACGTGGTCCACAACCAGTCCCAGACGAGTCCCAAAAAGCAGCCATCAGATAGTGACCCCGAGATCCCAGAGATCCCATAGATCCCAAATCGCAGAAAAAGAGATTCAAGGTAATGTGGTCCCGCCGGTACAAGCTGCGTCCGCAGCAGCGTCTGCCCCTGGTCCACGAGCAGATCGCGATGCAGTGCGCCCGGAACATAGTGCGCGTGGCCTCCGCCCTGCCCCAGCCCCAGCCCCGCTCCCCCTCTGGCCACGTGCCCGTTCTGGTGGAGCTGCGCCGCACGGACGAGCCCACCGTCTACCGCTACCAGGTGAACGTGCCACCGTCGGGCTGGCCACCCGAAGATCCGGAGGAGGGCGACTGCCTCCAGCAAATAGTACTCCCCGGCACTCTGGAGACGCTGGGCCTGAAACTCCCTCAGCCGGAGAGACCACCCTGTCCGATGCACGGTCGTGCCATCTTGGAGGCGGCCAACAGCGCCATCGAATTGTGGTCGCCGAACTCCGGCTCTGGGTCAGCTCCATCGGTGATGACCCAGAGCTCGATCCACCTGGTCAACGGGCAGATAGAGCCCAATGCCCACGTGGATGTGGCCACGTTCAGTGAGCCCGTCGTCGCAGGCGAGGCACCGGATACCATCAGGACGCACTTCATGGCCACCCTGTACCAGCAGCACCTCAGTCCGCTGAGCTACTCGGACATCTGGGTGCAGGACGGACCACCGCGCCACCTGCGTCCCCGGGAGACCACGCATCCGCACCCACAGCTCTGCCTGGGCGAGAATAACGAGTATGTGGCCATGAAGGAGACAAGGCCCACCAATGGCTACAGGCCAAAGGCAGACCAACGCAGGGTGGCCGAGCTGTGCCTGGACAGCAACGACGAGTACGTGCCCAATGAGCAACTGCAGCGCCAGCGCGCCAACGCAATCCCAAATGGGATGCGAAAGGAGCAACACTTCTATGTGCAGTATAGTCACCATGAGGAGTCGCATTCGCCCCTGAAAGGACTCAACGGCTACAAGGGCGATCTCTGCGGCTATGGATACGTCGGCAAGGAGCACGGCAAGCCCAAGAAGGCCGGCGATCAGTCGATGGCCTACTCAGATCAAGACAAGGTCCTGCGCCTGCGCAGCCAGGACCACGGCGACCGGTGGCAGAGGCAGGGTCAGGGTCACGGTCCCATTCAAATGCAAGGACGTGTGGCCATGATCGAGCCGCGAATGCGCCAGGAAGCCCCTGCCCCCGTTGAGAACAAGTCCTCCTTGCCAAATGTCACAGGTGAGAAGAAAGGCCTTTAATTCTGGGAACTACTATATTGAAGTAGCAATTAGCTTTATATCAGGATAATTTTCCAAAGAGTCCATTTGTTTATATTATAAAATAATACTAAAACATTTCTGAGACTGACAAGAGTTTATTTCCTTGCCAAATGTCACGGGTGAGATGAGGCCTTCAATTCTGGAAACTCGGCAATTGAATTATCATTTTGCTTCTAGTCAAGATTATTTGCCAAATAGTCCATAAGTTTTTATTATATTTTATAATTGCTTAGACAGAAAAAATTTTAAATTCTCAGTCCCAGTTGTTGTATTTTATATTCAGTTTTATTTCTTTATAGAATGAAGCCTTTAATTCTAGGATAGTTTATATTGAATTTAAGTACTTATAGTCCATAAGTGAGATGGGGAAATAATTCTGGAAACTCTGCTATTGAATTTAAGTGCTATTAGTGAGGATTATTTGCAAATGGTCCATTTGTTTCTATTATAACATTATACTAAGACAATGCTAAGTCAAACTAAATTTTAAATTCCGGGTCCGGGTTGTTGTATTTAATAGTTAGTTTTATTTAATAAACGTTTGTAAGCTATTAGATAAATGAAATAAAATTGAAATATATTTTTGTATTCAACATGTTCTAATATGAATTGTTGAATCTAGAAAACACTCGATTTATTTGGCTTATAATTTGTATGAAAACTATAGATTTATGAGTTATGGATTAAATTGTAATTGTTTTAGCAGAAATAGCCTTTTTCTGCCTTAGAAATACTAATCAATGATCACCACCTCCCGCAGAGCTGGCGGTGGCACCATTGGAGCCACCGCACTATCCCCGGGAGCTGCAGGCGCTCTTCGGCTGGAACTACTGCGCCCTGTGCCACACGGCCATGCGATCGGTGCGGACCGCGATGGACCACTACTCGTCGCGGGCCCACGAGCGCCGGATCTGCTCCTGGCTGGAGCGCCAGTGCCCCGCCACACAGGGCGTCCAGAGTGGCACCAGTGTGGACCCCATGGGCGTGTCGGAGGAGGCGCTGCGGTACATGCGCACCGCCCGTCCCGTGGACTTCTACTGCGACCTGTGCGACCTCAAGCTGACCTCGGTGATGCACGCCCAGCAGCACTTCTTCGGGCGTCGCCACCGCCTGGTGGCCCGCCAGATGACCCGCCCGAACGGAGATGGCTACTACGATCCGCGGGGTAGGTGGGTGCGCACGGACGCCAAGTACCTCATGTGCGAGCTGTGCGACGTGAGCATCACCTCGGAGTCCCAGATGGCCATGCACATGGCGGGAGCCCGTCACCGCAGGCGGGTGCAGTCCGTTTTCGCGGGCGGATCCCGCGGGGGCGGGGCACTTGGCATGGGAATGGGAATGGGCATGGGTATGGGCATGGGAATGGGGATGGGCATGGGCATGGGCATGGGCATGGGAATGGGCATGGGCTTAGCGCCCTTAAACGGACGGCAGTTGTACCGGGTGAGCACCAACGGATCGCTGGCCCCTCTGCGTCCAGTGGGCCTGCAGTTCCTCCAGACCTGCCCGCCGCCTCCCGCCCGGGATCCCAGTGCCGCCTACTTCTGCAAGACATGCAACATCACGCTGAACCACATGAAGTCGGTGAAGCAGCACGAGGAGGGGCGCATGCACCGACGCAACCTGGACAGTCTGCCCGGCCAGCCGGTCCTCTACGAGTGACCTTGCGGCGTCCTTCGGGGGCTGATAAGTGGGCGGATGTCCGACGGAAAGAGGCAGTACGAGTTGACGAGCAAAGTGAGGAAGGTGCGGGGCGGGGGAGAGCCTCCGACCGGAGTCCTTGGATACCGACAGGTGGAGTCTGAATCCCGAACCCGTTGTTGCCGCACACACCCCGCCGACCCCCGGCGGATCTTCTTGCTGTGCTGTGTGTTATTTGCAATTTATTTTTGATCTACCTACCTTTTTTTATATGTTTTCTAGTAGTAATAATAAATATCCCCCAAAAAACTTCCAAAATCATTTATTGACAAATGAAGGCTTTCTTTAATTTTTTTTAATTTACACCGACTTTATATAATAATTATTGATAGGTTTTTTGAAAAAAAAAAAAGACTATGTAACAAGCAGAAAAAAGTTCTTTTTAAAATTTATTTCTTTGCTTTCAAATTTACCAAAGGTTGAATGAACAATGACTAGAAATAACTAACATGAAAATGGGTCAAAAATTTGATCAACGCTAAATTGAAAATTTGAATGCAGATTTTTAAAAAATCAAATCACAAGTCTTTAGAGGTATGCCAATCTTGAATCGGTTTAAGTTTGGTAAAGTTATGAACTCTCAAGGACCAATGTAGGGTCAACGTTAAACAAGTCATCGGAAAATTATCTATCTATCAACGTTAAATTGAAAAATTTTAATGCAGATTTGTAATTGAATCACAAGTCTATAATAGTCCTTCAGTGCGTTGCAAAATTTTATTTATTAAAACGAATTGGCTTATTCTGAAAAATAAAAAAACAGTTGTCACTTTCTAAAAATGTAATTATTTTTATAAATGTCACTATAATATTTCATTGGGAAAATCCAAATTTATTTTTTAAAAGAAATTGTTGCATACTTGCGGGCTGCTGCGAGAGCTCTGCAACATGTTGCCGCAACAAACTATCTGCATCTGAAAAATGAAGCTGCAGTGGGAGCCGGAGCTGGAGCTGTAGCTGGAGGAACTTCCGGGCTTAATTAATGATGCGATCCACTCACTCCCGCCGCACGGCAGAAATGTCTGGGATCTTTGCTTTTAATTGCCAGCCTGCTTATGCAGAGGCACGCTCCTCTGGCCGCTGGTTTTTGGTTTCTGCCAGACGGAAATGGCATAAAATCCGATGGGCCGCCACTGTAGCTGGGGCTGCAGACAATGGGTGGCCATAAAAAGGAGTTATCGCTCGACAAATATCGGCGAGAGTGCCGCCCGACCACAGTGTCAGTCAGCGAGAGTCTAGACAAAACATGGCGCTAAATAAATAAATAGCTGCGCCAACGAAAAATCGAAAAAAGTCCCACTCATTGACGACCACAAAAACGGAAAAGAGACTTCGGCCGTAATTTATGGCCAATTTTTGTCGGGCTGTAACTTTGTTTGGGTTTGAAGTTCGCCACCGTGCAAGGTCAATAGCAGTTGGGGGCGTGTGAACTGTGGGCGTGGTCAAGGCCCGCCACATCCTGACACAACACTACAGACTACACGGCTATCAACTGTATATGGTACTGTATTTATACCATTTGGCGTCTGGTTGCGCCGGCAGACGGCAGAGGCTTCAAACATGTTTTCGCATAAATTAAACTTCTTATCTGGCTGTAAAACATTTGACGCCATTCCTGGTGCTGTTGCATTTTACCCGATTGCACTCCGGAAATGTGCATATAAGCAGGAACAATAAACACCGAATAAAACAACAGCAAGGCAGCATTTATAGACGCAGAATGGTGCCAAATATAAATAAATATTGCCCGGAAATGGACATTTTTATCGATGATACAGTTAATGATATAACCCTTGTCCGAATGTTCAATCCATATGTGGTTCGATGACAGTCTGGCCTTAAAATCGTGTGGATATTGATGGCAGATGAGCTGCAGATGAATCACAATTAGGGTTAAAGTGTTTCCATTAAATGGGAATGGCGATTTAATGGAGAAGCTAAAATGCGTATGGTTTAGATTAGAAAAAAATCTATGCGTTTTATGTGCAACTTTTTTAGCTAAATACCATTTTTATTAATTGTTAAATATTCAGTAATTAAAATATATAATTTTTGGAAATATATGCATTTGATTTGCTTGGCAGACTCTGAAATATTTCTATGTTTTTGCACATATCTACATTAGCTGCAGTGCATACCCCTGAAAATTGCGTTGAGTTTGTGTACAACTGTGTAAACAAATTAATTATGCAACTTTGTGGCTGAACAAACTGAACCCCTTCACTCATTACCCCAGCCCACATGCCCGCGCTCAATAAAATATCCTTTCAACATATTTCAGCATAAACATTCGCATTTCCACGTTACCCTGCCTCCCGGGTGTGCTGGAAAATGGTCGCTTGAATAACTCAGGCGTACCGAAATTTATGCGTGGCAAAACCAAGCCCCTACCGAAACCAAAACACATTCTCCAGGGCAAACTCTCGACTCTGGCGACTAATTTGCATTTGTATGGCCCACAGATATAGCCACGGGTACGGCGCAGAGATACAGATACAGATACAGAAACAGGGGCTCAGATACAAATGCAGCTTGCATCTGTGCAATTAACATAATTTCGGCAAATCGCTCACTTGCACAAAATGTTGAGGTAGTTTTAGCCATTTGCATTTCAAACACAACTGAAATAATTTAATGTTTACACTTGCTTTTGGAAACTTAATTACCAACACTAACAAGGTATTATAAGTTATAGGTTTTTAACATTCCTTCGGCCAAAGCCATTTCTTTTCCATATCTTATAAAAGATCTTTATTTTCATTTAGCTAATTTCAAACATTTTCTTTTCCAGATCATTTAAATGTCTTATTGCGACCTGCCAGTCTCAGATATTTGGCTATTCGTTATGTGATCGTTTTTTTAAAGTTTTTTTGTATCTCAGTTTTTGCCGGCTTACTCGCTTACCGCCTTTATGGCACTTATTACGGGTCTGTCGAAGTTGTGTCAAAACTAGACTCAGATTTCCCAAAGGGTGTGTTGGGGATCAGCGCAAAAGGTTTGAAGCGTGTGAAGTGCTTATTGTTTTGCTGTCTCTGCGGAATTATATAAAATGCTTTTAATGTTTTTAATTGTTACGTGTTTTGCGCACTTTGTGTGTCACAAAAAGTGAGTGTATGAAGAAGGGGGCGATGTGTATGGCAGTTAATAAAACCAGAACCTGCTTGGAGGAAATACTATTATGTGACTTGTAATTAGCAGAGCTTTAATTTGACAGCAGGCATAGAAATGATTTGATTAAATATATTAGGTAATTCATTTTTTGCTATTTTTTTTTAAAGAAAATATTAACTTGTTGAAGATAAAAACCTATTAGTTATTGAAAATAAATAAAATAGCTTAAGGTCTATCTTACACAAAGTACATATCTTAAGTTGCACAAAACTTACCAACTAATATTAAATTATATTATAAATAATAATTTAACAAAATGTAATAGTTTGTTGGTATGTACATCACAGCATATATCACATCATCACTTTCTGCCTCGTCATTTGCGACAAGTGCAAACAAATTGAACAAGAGGTTGATTAGAATTTGAATTTCGCGACATTTACAAACAAGTCCCAGTCCCCAAAGGCGGAGCAGACATCCAGTCCACAATCTCGGCATTTTTCGGGATTGGGGGATATGTGTCAATCGAGCGATCGAGGCGGCGGCAAACAAACAACAACAATCGCAGCAGGGGCCGTCAAAAACCTGCTGGCTGGGAAATTGTTTTTGTTTTGGCATTTTTGCTCGCAAATATTGCAAGAAATGCAAACAGGAACAGAGCCTGCTGCCTGTTGCCTGTTGCCTGGTACCATGACACATTTACCAACATTTTCGATGTTGTTACTGGCGGATGACAAATCTGGCAAGGCATTCAGGCCCACCTGTTGTTGTTGCTATTATTGTGGCGCGGAAAAGCAAACAAACAACACCGCTGGGGCTCTGCCTCGTGCCTCGTGCCCCGTGTCTCATGTCTCGTTGCTGCCTGCCGTTTTGCCATCAAAGCCAAAATAAAATAAAAGTTGGCTCAAAAACAGCAAGTGCATAAATTTGAAACCAAGAAACGGAGATGCCCTACCCCGAAAATATTGGATTTATTATTTTGAATAATAAAATAAGTTACTTGGTGACACTCTACTTGGTGACACTTCAATATTCTAAAAAAAATATTTTATATTTATTAAAAGGAAATATTAATATTATTTCTGCTACACTTAAAAAAGATAATATAATTTGTTACTAAACTAAATTCTTACACATGTAATTCTTTTGTGACTTTATTGGTATTTTCCACGATCCTAGTAAGCACGTCTAATTCCTTTAAGTCTGAGTTGTTGCCAACAGTTCACAAAAGCTTCTCGCGTCGTAAAAGCAACTACCTGAAATTCATTTGTCCAACAAGAGCAAAGGTTTCTATAAAACTTATAAAATTGTAATATACAATGGAACGGACCAGAAGGTCGAAAGAAGCGAGGACTCGACGCAATCAAGAGGACGAACGTGAATTAATTGCACTGCTGGTCGAGATATTACGTATTGTCGATGATATTCCTGATGCAGCATGATCCAGAATCCCAATGAGAAAAGAAGATTATCTTTACGGAAAAGAAATGCTACAGTTGATATCGGAATCCAGAGCCAAATGTTATAGTAAATCAAATTTCGTCGTCCAAAAAGTATGTGTTTTTGTGCGGCTTTTCCAATGCGTAGAGTATACCCAAAACGACTTTCGATGTTGCCATTAGCAGAGTTTTCTCGGCTTGGAAAATGGTGTGCAAGAAGCCGACGGGGAGGGGGATGGGGAAACTCTGCCGCCTGGCTGGAAGGTTATATAATAACAGGCCAGTCGGTGGAGAGAAGCGACCCGAGTGGGCTGCCACTGCATCTGCGACTGCAAATAGTTAGTGCAATCAACCTGAAATTGGAATGCCATGCAATTGGAATTCGTTACCAAATATTGATGACAGTAATAGCCGCAACCGAGGGTTCGGGTTCGGGTTCGGGTTTGGGTTCCCAAGTTTCTGAGACTAAGAAATCACTTTACATAATCGCCAGTCAGTCGGCTGCTTATCGTCCGCCGGAGAAGCGCCCGAACCGCTAATAAAACCCCAAACTACCATGTTACGCAGACCCCAAGTTGGGTGATAGAAAACGCCCCTCCAAGTGGCTTCAGCCTGCCTCCGTCAATTTGATCGTAGTTATTTTCCAGGGGTTTGCTGTTAACGTGGGTGTGCTGGTGGCAGGCGCCACAATTAAGTGGCGGTTTTGCATGCCCACAAGGCAAATCCTTTCACGGAGTGGCTTCTCAATCCAACAAAGTCCAAATTCCAGCTTTGATTTTGGCGGAAAGAATGCACTTAGGTGGCGTGGATATCACGAGAATTTAGGTCAAGCCTCGATTTGGCTTACAAAATTTTAATGTTAACGACTTTGTTTTATTTACAAGTGCCTAGTGCTGGTCCATCAATTTATCATGATTTTGAAATACTCACCAAAAAAATTGAAAATATGGAATTATAAGTATGAATGTCTTTATACAGTTTGATTTCTCAGTTGAGTTTTTAAATTTGGTTAAGTAATTTATAAAAAAAATGTCAACTTAGTAGAATTTGTTTGATATTGATTTAACGAAAAACCAGTGACACCCCTTTAAGGAACTAAGAGGTCAGGTCAAATTCATTATCTTAATAATTTTGTTAAAATCTTATTGAAAAATGTTTTTTTTAATAAAGAAAAGTAATACATATATTTGGTTTATATAAGACTTAAACGAATGAGCACTTTCATTAATCATTACACTGGTTGCTTTATAACTTAAGCGAAGTGTTTATTTCTTTTTGAAACGTGTTTTTCTATGGCCAGCACATGTACTGTATGTTTATCAGAGTTCAACTTTTCAACTCGCATTAAGTTGTATATTAAATTTTAATTATGAGATTAATCGTTCTGGGCTATAAAGTCTTAGAACTAAAGGTTCTTAGCTCAGGGACGGCGCTAATCATTCGTTCGTTCCCCCGGGCTAGAAATTTGGGACAATTGGGAGCGGATTAAGGGCCATTAAAGTGTAAGCACTATCATTAAGACACTCCCAAGCAGTTAAACCCAACCCGGAGCAATGTCAAGTGCGCTAATTAACCACTTCTGACACTATATTCGTACAAGTAAGCGTAAGACGATATGGAAATGAGATGGTCGGCCGGAAAGTGTGTCAACCATAAGGCAAACATCGCAAACTGCGCAAAAACACTCCTGGCAAGGTCGCAAACAAGAAGCTGAGGACAACAGAGAAATTACCGACCGGCAAAAAGCTTGGACCCTCTTACTTACCCCTTTTCCCTCTGCCCTCAATAACAATTTTCAGTGTCACGCTGCGTGGCGGGATAAAAGCAAAACAAAAATTACAAAAATTCGACTGCAGCGGCCAAACAAATTACAAAAAACAACATAACTCGCGCCTTGCGACCTTGAGATTGGCGGCATTAAACCATTGCGGAACAGCGAGTAATTTTCCGCAGCAAAACAAATTGTTTTAAGCGAGGGAAAGCACTTTATTTAAGTTTCTGGCTCTGAGATTTATTACAATAATTTAAGTTTGAAATTACAGCTATTAAATAGGAAGCTAGGTAATAATATGGTTGCCCTTCAAAGCTATATTCTATTATTTCTTAAACAATTGTTATTAGATTGTTGTATACATTTTAAACAAATAAAAACATTTTTCTTGTTTCATCGAACTTTGAGCTTTGGCCTTTAATGGGTTAAGCTGCAACACCTCGATTTGGTATTGCCATGTTTGCTGCAATAATTTCAGTTCAGCTCCCGAAAATCCAATGCACAAAATGTTGTAAGAATCTCGGCGGAGCCAAAAAAAAACCCGGATAATTGCAGTCATTACAACCCGAGCGAGATAATAACGAAAAACACAGCAAAGAAGTTGATGGCCCTGCTCCTGCCCCACAGTTGATTGCATGTGGCACGTGTTCATGACATTCCTCCAAGTCCAAGTCCGATGGCCAAGCGATTCTGTTGCACACTTAATGGCATTGCGATACAATTGCTCGCCTTGAAATTGCGGATCTCATATATGATCATGCCAAATCGTTGATCGATTTAGTTCGATCTGTATTGGGTACAACCATTATCCATGTTATGGTGATTTTTTTTATTTGCTGCCTTTGGAAAAGTGTACTATTAGGAAATATTTTTTCTGCAAACACAAAAACATATGTATTTAATGTAAAAAAAATGTAAGCACAGCCATATCCATAAATCAATCAAGACGTGGAATATAAAACAAAACTTAATTTTAAAGATATTCTTCGATGGCATTTCGCACTGCGTTCGCGAAGCTTCCCTGCCTCTTTGGTTTTTATTTTCGCAACTTTTGGTTACTGCTGGGATGTGGTAAGAATGCATGTAAAAATGGTTATTGAATTTATGATTAATGCCTGTGCGCAGTTGTCATTGAAGGCCCGACAAATTGGCCGGCCAAGGCCAACCAGTGCGGCAAGAAATCGGAGATAAACGGGAAGAGATCGTTGTTGCCAAAGCTGGTGGGAACAGACGACTAAAGACAAGGCCCAATGACAACACGAACGCTCGAATAGGCCCAAGATGCAGATGTCGAGCGAGACGGCGAAATATAAACAAAACAAATGATGGGCAATCACAACAAATCGCGCAATGATATATGGGGGAGGGCTGATCCCGAAATCTAAAACTCCCGCCTTCAGCGAGGCGCGGCACAAAGCAAAATAGTGTGTAATTCAGCCTGCATTTTAATTTGGCCAAATGCAGACGTAACCCGATGCCAGGCCAAATATTTCGACAGTCGGGCTCTTGGGATGGGGGCTTCAATTGCAATTACCTTGGCAGCAACCGAGCACGCAACCAAGTCAGTGAGACGCTCGGGACGTGCCAAACGATCCACCGCCTAACGGCTAAACGGTTCGAACCCAGAGACAAACCCCGTCCAACGTCCAACGTCCAACAAAAAAAATCTCTTGCGGCTGGAGGAAAGCGAATCGAAACGAAAGACTTAGGCAAAAAACTCGCTGGGCACGCGCCAAACTTTGATGTGGACTGTGGCGGGGACGGGGGTTGTGGGTTGCATTGGGGGCGTCAAACATGTCGGCTCGATCAGCTGACTAATCCGGGGGAATTGAGCTAGGTCGGCAAAAACTGCACACAGAAAAAATACTAGGCACTTAACTTCATTTTATTGGTTCAAGAATTTCTTTGGATATTTAAACGGTTTATTAATAGGATTCCGTTATATTGACTTATTGATTATTAAAAAATTGAATTCAAATGTCTAGAAAAATATTTTCTTAAGGTCAATAATGATTAGAAAATATGTTTAAAAAAATCACATGAGACTTTTTTTAAGTAGCTTATTATTATTTAGTTTTTTTATTGTTAGTATTATTATTTAGTATTATTTTAGTTTTTTATTTTGGCACAAATATTTTTAAGTTTATTGACTGAATACGTTAAGTGTTCCATCTATATACTATATACTATAATATACTAGTAATTGTTAGTAGCTTATAATTTTAACAGATTTTCTAATATATAGTGAAAAATATATTATCTTATTTTTAAGCACTCTCAGTGCACCTTAAAATAAAATAATCACACGAGTGGCGTATAAATTACATTTCTATGATTTTCAGTCCAAAAAGCAACTTGAGAGCAGCTTTAACCCGCTTTAAATCCGCACTTAAGCCGATCACCTGTACTCACCATCCACAAGCTCGCGATCCACAAGCGCCGGCTCGAACAAGTTGGCCCGCAGATCGCGGCTGCAATTCGAGCCTAGCTGAGGCCATTCTGCCCACGAATCGGCCAGTCGAGCGACGAATCTCAAGCCAGACGGTTGACTACTGGCCACGCGCTGAACCAGACTATCGAGTGATCCGGAAAACCCGTGCCAGCGACGTGCTCTCCGGGGGAAAAGCCATAGTTGCCACTACCAAGTCCGTCCGAAGGATAAGGATTCCAGTCCGCCGAGACCATCGGAGTGCCGAATCGCCACACGTAACTGCCAAGAGTGACGAAAGCGGGAGAAAAAAGATAGTGGCGACGTAACCGTTACGCTTAAGTGCAAGCAACTGTTGCATTTGCCAATTTGCCCCATTTTGTGTGTCCGACTAAGCGTGCTTCGGTTTGGCGAGTGAGTGTTTGAGTGTCGGAGTGAGTGTCGCCGCGAGTGTCTGACTGTTTTGGGCCCGATTTGTGAGTGCTGCGCCCTCGGCCTTCCGATGCGGCCCACCGTCGAGGTCAAGGGTCGTCTGCTGACGACCCTGCTGCTGCACTGCCTCGTGGCCATGCAGGTGTGTGGCCGGGCCGGCGCCTTCACGCTCCTCTCGCCCTTCAGCTACAGCTCGCTGAGCTTCAAGAACCTCCTCAACTCCGTGCTGCTGTCGAGCAACGCCAACCTGGCCGGCGGCGGGCGGAACCTCAAGTCCGACGTCCTCGAGGACGCCTCCCTCATCACGGTGAGTCCTGGCGGGTAGAAGGAACGGTTAGAAGGGATCTGAGTTCTGGTTTCATTTCTACAAACATCGATTTGTAAGGTGTATGAAGATTCCACTTACCAGGGTGCTACAGATATCTCTTCCAACCAAAATTTGTACCAAATTAATTTTCGCTTATTTTGTTGAACGAGTTTTTTTTACTATATCTATAAGCCAAACACTCAGATGACAACTCAGCTTGCGTGAATAGTCTTTAAACCGATTTTTTGACTTTAGCTTTTATAACTTGTTGATACGAATGCTCACATAACTTTTTAAATTCACAACGGAGTGCAACATTATGGGGGACGTACATATATCAAATCTTAATTAAATTACTCATTGAAAACATCTTAGCACCGTTGCTATATTTTAGTTCGCTTATCTCGTGTTTGGAATTTTTTAGCGACATGACGTTTATAGTTAAATTTGTTTACTGGTGAACTTGGCTACACTGCGTTAGCCGACTGATATACGACTTTTTATATGCACTCGTAACAAATGACTAAGTTGCTATGACATCCAGAAGTCATCAAAAGATAATTGAGATTTTAATTTTTTCGGCAAATACTTCGAAGTAAAAAAAACCGTTCATTTCATTTTGCAGTGTGTATTCTTTAAATTATTTATTAATGATAAATGAACTTAACATATGAATTCGGTATTATCGATTTAAGGAGTAACGTATTAGTGTTTAGATATTTTTGTGTTCACTTATTGAGCAGCATTTGAAGCTGTTTCACCATGTTTTTTGTTTAACTTAATATTTTCAGTCCCTATCTAAACAGTTATAACAATTGTGATTTAATCAATTAAAAACTAAATACGAAGTGCTGCTTTTATCAGTTTATAAATTCAAATGATTCGCATAAATGTAATGCTATTAATAAGATCATTATCAAAATTGTAAAAAATATAACGTGGTTTTGGCAATGGTTCGAAGTACGAAGGGCAAAGGCACAAAATAACATTTATATTTATTGTCTATAAAACGTTTAAAAATCATCATTAGTTAAACATTACTCTGATAGGTTTTTACTGCTATAATTACCAATATAGTTGGGAATGTATATACGAAAAGTAATGAGTATAACTACATTTTTTAATGTTTGGCTTGTAGGAGGCTTAAAATCGAGAAGATAGTTTCATTACTGTTACCCGAAAGTGGTTTCGAACTTATCCCAAGTCGGTCAAAACTTCACGCTTGAAATCCCCGTTTACATTGACATTGGTTTTCCACGTTGTTTTTGTTTTGTTTCCATTGCTGTTTCGAAGAGCTTTTCTAAGGGCACAATCGCGTTCTGTTCTGGTATTTACTTTGGTCGAACATTTTTGTGTGTCATATAAATTTACACTTTTCACTGCTCACCACCCAAAGAAGAAAGTTTCCGTTCTCAGGGTTCGTTGACTCGGAGTACGAGGTCCGAGAACTATTACCAATTCCATTTAAGCCGTCTGCAGGCACCTACCAATGGTAATGGTCACCTGTCGTGATCAACTGCAGTTGCCACTGCACTTTTTATTGACTTCCCTTTGTTTTGCAAGAGAAAGGGGAGCTGCCGTAACTTGTGTGAATTTCGTAGCCTTTTTATGGCGTTAATCATGTCTAACTTCAGTGAGTGAGTTAACTCAGCTGCAAGCACGTAACTGATGGATTTATTTCTAGAGTTGAAGCTAATTAAAAGGTTTACGAGCTGGTAATACTGGTGTGAAGTAACATGAAAGTGTATGGCTTTATCGGTGGCAGAATATTCGTAACCATATTAAAACTTCATAAGAGAGCCGGTATTCCACTTTGGAGAAATCCAATCAGGTTTGATATTTATTTGTTTATAATTTTAAGGCCCACTTACAACAATACAAAAGACGGGCTTAGCCTTCGTTGAAATGGATCCAATACGAAATAAGCATTTTATGGCAGTCACAGAAACCAATGTTCGTTTAATGAGTTCGATTTTTAGAATTGATAGCCATTGGTAGTGCGAAGTGACCTTGAGCTCATTTACAGCGCTCACGTGCCCAGCAATTAGATCAACATTTTCATTGGTCAATTGCTCACACAATTGTAAACGCTGGTCGTAGGTTTTCCGAAAACCATCTCAAGGCCAGAAAATTTGCATTTCATATGGTAACACATCTACATAAACACCTGATTTAGCCAGCTAAATATCAAAGATCACACCAAGCTGAAGATTACCCAATCGATTTCAGGGTGGGGTCAACAAACAGACAGCCGAAAATGAACAGAGCCAATAAAGCACAGCCAAGTCGAGGGAAAAGAGTTATTAACAAGTGTTCAGGCATACATTTGGCCACGATAACGTAACGCCTTTATGCGATCTACGTGATTCAAGTTGTTGCGCAGACCCAGAAACTAATAAAGGGAGACCCACAGAGTGCCGTGTACTGGCATATTGTCAACCCAAGTGCCGCCGTACTTTTCAACTCGATCTTATGCAAAGTCATGGCTGGGCTTTCGAACGCGTTCACTGCGCGTGTCTGCAATGTAACTATAGTCGGAATGAAACACCAAGCCTCGTCACAATTTCTGCACGTTGCCAAATTGCATAATCGGGGGGGTTGGGAGATGGCCAGATATATAAATATATATCTCCGGGGACACCACTCTTGGCAGACTATAACAAATTGAAATTGTCAACGCTACACAATCATCAAAGTGCAATTAGGCTAACCTGTCCAAGTCCACAGCGCTTGACTGACTTTGAAATATGGGTTAGCAGTTTGCCCGCCTTCCGCCAACCGCCCACTGCACACCGCCCACCACCCGCTACCACCCACTACCACCCCCCCTCCGGCCACCTTTCCAAATGTCAACGAAGAAAGCCCAAGGCTTTGCCTCGCAATAATAAGGAAATAGTTTCGGCATTCGGCATGGCTCTGGATATTTTTCGCTTTTGTTTTGCATAAAACTGTCTCGTATTTGCCTTAATTTGAATTTAAAGATTTCCGCATTGTCTTTTGTTTTTGTCCCACCTTACTAAGGATTGGCAAATCGATGACGTTTGGAATGATTACGCCTAGGTGTTAAATTAGTTTAAAAAGGGCATGTCAATTTTAAATTAACTAAATTATAAAAATGATCTATATCTTACTTAACAGTCAGTTTAATATTATTAAAGACTCTCTTTCGAATTCGAATTACTTTATTTAAAAATTCGTAGAGAATCACTTAAGCGGCAATAATAAGCTCAACTAAATATTAACAATATAAGTACTAATTGTCTAGCATGCACGTATAATTATAATTAATTTCATTTAAAATCAAATCAATCAATTAATTGGGAGCTCGTTGCTGCCTTTAATTACCACTTATTGGTATTCTTGCAACCCTAATCGATCGAAGTAATTTGCATAATATTGAAGTCGTTGCTCCACTTGATCAGTCATCTTGAGAGCAGAGTTCAAATGTGATTAACCTCTAAGATTTTGATGTCATTAAAACGATGTCAGTTGGCGGAATAAAGCCAGCACAGCGGCACAGAAAATGCAGTCGAATGAAGACCTGACTTCGGGCGAGAGGAGGAAAAACTGGTTGGGGTCGGCGGCGATGACATCGATATAATGACTGTGATAAAAGCCGAAGTCAATATCAAGGTCAGTTACAAAATGAGCGATGGTCTCAAAGTGGATATCCATCCATCCGGCGAACTCCGGTTGGGTCTTCTCCAAAATAAATCCACTGACGAGCTCAGCTCAAGTTCGAGCGGCAAAAGTGTTTTATGCAAATTAATCAAAGCCACGCCACAAAGCCCCATAAAACAGTCCCTCAAACGTTGACACTACAAAATTTGCATTGAATTTTAGAGGAAAAATACAAAGCAAACGAAAACATGGGGGCCCATGCACACCCAAAGGCCCATGCAATACTAAATGTACAGTACTTACTGCCTAACTGAAATCAAATAATACAAAAATAAAATAAAAATAATTAAAATGAATATAAGCCTCTATTAATCCTAGTGAGTAGTGAGCCTACTTTATCAACAAATATGCTTCTAGTCACTCTACGCCAGTCCTCACTGTACAATCAAGCACACACCGCATTGCCAATTAGCATGGACACAAACCGGAGGCATGCAAACACCAAAATTAGTGGGTCATGATGAGCATTATGTTAATCGCACCTCAAGACGATATTGTAGGTGCTAATCAAGTTTTTTTGCGGCTTTTAGTCGAACGAACAAAATGTTCAGTTAGCAAAACAGTAAAAATATGGAAAAAGAAACCGACAAAATTATGGATCGGCGCCCATCGACAAACATTCATTTTCGTATTGGCCCAGGTCGAAATCGGTGTAGTTCAACATTTACTTTTTCAGTGAGCGGTCTCACCCCCTCCCCTCCTCTAGTTCAGGCACTCTATTTATTTAATTATAGTTTTTCCAACGTTTGCGCACATTGTTTGCCCGCAATTTTGTTGATTTATTTACTGGGCTTTTTAAATTGGCGTTAAATCAAAACATTTCCATATTTGTGCAAATCTTCTGTACAATTGTCTTATTGTTTTATGTTTACAGTTTATACAACAAATGAGTTTGTTTAGGTTTTCTGTCTGCGTGAACAAAATCATAAAATTTGAAATAAAAGATAATATTTATTTTATTACAAAACCTTTGTTCAATGACATTTGTGATACGTTTTGTACTCCAAAGTACAAATTTTAACAAATAGCTTGTCGATTTGTATTGTGCAAAAGGTAGATGTGCGTTTGTTTTAATTTTTTCAATGCGCTAAGATAAATATCAGTAATATCCGTACAATGAATTTAATAAATTGCAGCACACTAATGTAAGACAGTAGTTAATTTTTCTTGTCAAGAGATAAATATTGCAGAAATTTTTATTACTAAACATTTGTCGACTCGTATGAATTTCAAAACTTTCCGCGATTGGCCAACACCGCTGGGCGGGAAAATCCAGCTGCCGGCCGCACTTTGTTGCATTTTGAGCATCTTTGCAACGCCTTTTCGGCAAATATTGGCCGGCTGTTTCGCAAAATGTGTGTCAAGCCAAGAAAAACAAAAACTTTGCCGGGTGGCATCGGCAGCAGCTGTTGCAACTTTCGGGGCTTGGCCAAGTCACTTTCTGCGGCTTCTCTGCACCTCCGTTCGCACGTTCATTCATTCTTTTTAAGCAGCTCGAACAAAGAAGTTACGTAAGACAAAAGGCAAGGAAATTGCCAAAAAAAAAAATAAATAAAAATAAAGCAAATTTATGCCCTAGCATTGGACTAAATCGGCCGAAAACAAAACATGCAGAAAAGGAGCAGGAAAAAACATTTCGCTGGCTTACTTTGCGTACCACTTCCTCGTGTTGTCCAACCAGCCGGCAAGTCAATTGGCCAATTGCAGTGTTTATATTATTTTGTGGCCACAACAGCAGGGGCTATTCGCTGCCAAGGTTAATTAAAATGCCAGTCGGCTCGCGGAGAGTCTATTTCTGTAGTTTTCTCACTCGTTCGGCCGGTTTGTTTGTTTGTTTGAAATTTGGGTAATCGCGTGTTTATAACTTCATTTCAACAATGGTCTTATATGTTTTTCTTTCGGCCACCTACTACCCGAGCGGCTTACATAATCGCCCAGACTTATCAAACGTATCACGAATTTCTGAAAAACCTATAAATTCATTTGCGAGCAGGAAGAAAAGTATGCTGTCATACAGTGCGTATGCTTGATACGTGACTGGGTTAAACTATGGCGATGTACTTTTAAGGGGGGCCGCGTGGACTTTGCGTCACCTGGAGTTCGAATAAAGCATCCACAATGTTGATCATGCCTTATAGTTCGGCTGATACTTTGATTTTCATTGGTGTCAATAAAGAAATTCTATAAGGTTCTGTCCCGTACCTGTCAGCTAAAGTAGTTGAAAATATTACCCTGACAGCACTAGTTTTCTCAGCTTCTCCCTTTCTGAGGTAGAATAACACAATTATTCAGTGTCAGTCCGCAAGCAATTTACTCAGCCATTCTAGACCACAACAGCTTGGCTGGTAACTTTATTAACTTGTTGATGCCACAAATTAAAATTCATTAGTTCAAATGACTGTGGTTAGGGCCAGACGAATGCCTCCTTGATGACGATGGCGATGACGATGACGCTGCCGGCGGTGCCCTGGTCCAATCCACCTGCTCTTCCATTTGAACTATGCAAATTAAAGGGGTAAAGACAAAGAGCGGCAAGGGCAGGTGGAAAAAACATGGACCAAGGCAACTCAATTTCACACTACCATGATTTGCACTTCTAACACCTTTCTCCCTCCGTCAATTTTTGTTCCGCCTTTTTTTCTGCGTTCGTACAGCCCAAATTA
Organism: Drosophila kurseongensis; assembly: GCA_018153305.1. Classification (NCBI taxonomy): domain Eukaryota; kingdom Metazoa; phylum Arthropoda; class Insecta; order Diptera; family Drosophilidae; genus Drosophila; species Drosophila kurseongensis. The sequence continues at coordinate 17,928,934 of JAECXX010000210.1, forward strand.
ATACGCAAATATGGATATCCATCGGAGACCCACACGGTGGTGACGAAGGATGGCTATATCCTGGAAATGCATCGCATTCCCAAGAAGGGAGCCCAGCCGGTTCTCCTGATGCACGGCATCCTGGATACCTCGGCTACGTGGGTGCTCATGGGCCCCAAGTCCGGATTGGGTAAGTGCCAGAAATGTTTAGAACACCAAATTATTCTCTTGGTAAAAAACAAAATACAATTGTTAAAAAAACACAACATTTTTTAAGCATTAAAACAACTACTTAAATTTTATCTTCGTTTAGTTGTAAATATTCCGTTAAGTTACCTAACTCATGTAAACTAAGCAAATAATTGGGATATGTAAAGCACCAAAGATTTTCTTTATTTTCAAAAGAGGAGATTGTGTAATCCTAAATATATCTTTGGGATACAATTAAAAAGAATTGTTCCTAACACATTATTTTCCTTTAAAAATCAAAAATACCCCTTTTAATTTATCTTCGCTTAGTTGTTTATATTCAGTAACGTAAATATAATTATATACAATTAGGATATTTAAGGCGCCGATGCTTTTTCTTATTTCAGAGCAGAAGATTGTAAGGCCAACCAGAACTTCACTTGTATGGTCATTTAATATGATTTCTTTAATTTATTTTTGTGGAATTTAATAATGATTAATTCAAAATAATTTTTTAACCAGGCTACATGCTGTCCGATCTGGGCTACGACGTGTGGATGGGCAACTCGCGGGGCAATCGGTACTCGAAGAACCACACCAGCCTAAACAGCGATTACCAGGAGTTCTGGGACTTCACCTTCCACGAGATGGGCAAGTACGACCTGCCGGCCAACATCGACTACATCCTGAGCAAGACCGGGTTCGAGCAGGTGCACTACATCGGCCACTCGCAGGGAACGGCCATCTTCTGGGTGCTGTGCTCCGAGCAGCCCGCCTACACCCAGAAGATAACCTCGATGCACGCCCTGGCCCCCATTGCCTACATCCACGACATGAAGAGTCCCCTCTTCCGCACCCTGGTCCTGTTCCTCGACTTTCTCACGGTGGGTGGCAGGTTGGGATTGGGTTGGGATTGGGGTTGGGGTCGCCAGCTGCGGCTGGATCATTTCCGATTTTCCATTTTCCATTCCGTGTTTTCCCTCCTGATGCCGTTTTTCGTTGCAGGCCGCCACACGAATGCTGCGCATCACGGAATTCATGCCCAACACCAAATTCCTAGTGGACCACAGCCAGGTTGTGTGCCACGACAACGCCATGACGCAGGACGTCTGCTCGAATATCCTGTTTTTGGTCGCCGGCTACAACTCCGAACAGCTGAACAAAGTAAGCAAGTGCACTGTGCCAAAAAGGGCAGAGTGTCGTCTATTTTGAAACTGTCATATTTTGGGACTCTTGACTTATTTGGCTGAGAGCTGATTTAAGAAACTATTTGAGCTGTGTTAACCAGCTTATATTTATATATGTAGGTATTCTTTGAGGAGATTTATAAATTATTAGACTTTTAATAGTTCAAAATGTATTTTTAAAATGACATATTTTTAACATTTATGTTTTTGATATTTATAACTGTAAGCTTAAAGTTGTAAGCTAAATTTAAAGCGGGGATTAGCGGCCATAGCTACTATGGATTTCGGCCGACTTCATTGTGTTTAAATATTGTTTTTCATTGTTTTAAAATGTATATCAGCTTAATTAGGGTTAAACTTAATCAATATTTTAGGTTTGGTCTAATTTACAAAGCTGAGTTAGATTGTATTATTTACATTTATATGTTTTTATTTTTTGGCTTATATTTAATAGTTTTAAAAGTCGGAGCAAGTAAAATTTCTTTATTCAAAAATATTCAAGGACTTTTGAGCTTAAAATTATAAATCTCTCTCTCACAGTTATTAGTCGTCAGATTTTATTATATAAGTTTTTTCTCGCTGTGTATAAGAATGGTATTGGATGTCGAGTGTGTTTTGGCCACGATTTCGCGTGACTCGCCAGGCAAGCTGAGAGCCATCGATTTGGGTGTCCCCTTCGATTGTCTTCATTAAGTTGGCACTTAATTAACCCGCCTCAATTCGATTGTCGGTCGGGATAGTTTGCATTTCAGTTTGTGCCTCAGCTTGTCGACGCGGAATGTCCTTAATTGCTCACGACCGTTTGTGAGGTAAACTCAGCTCTACATCAAAATGCTTCCTTTCTTTTTAGGGACTATGCTTGCCCCAATCCTTCGCACAATGCAAATAGGTACACGCAGTTATTCGGGGCTGCAATTATCGATAGTTAAACACTATCTTAATCCCCGAAGCGGCCACGATGTTTGCATTAAATATGCCCAACGCCCTGGCAAAACTTTGCCCGATAATCGACCGCAAGCCAAACACCCGCAGATTCAAAATTATGGCCCACAAAGTGCGGCCGGCTTAAATTACTTGAACAACATGCGATTGTTGGGCGATGGCCGATGGTGGGATGTGGCAGGTGGCAAGTGGCATGTGGGTTGTGGGGGCATGACCCGACCTGGTATCTGGCATTGAAAGGGTGTCATTATCTATTATGTCAACGGCCGCCAAGAGTGGGCGGTATCTTCTGGTTGTCCTCGTCGGCGCTGTTTGAAATTGGCATAATTAACTGGCACGGTCGGGATGCCGAGCACCGGAGCACCGACAACAAGCGACAATGCATGCAAATTAGGCGCGATTCTCTGGCCCAACATGATCCTGGACCCCCAGTTTCCCCCCCCCACACCCCCGCTTCCCCACCGGGAGTAATGTGGGACAATAATGCATGCTGGGCCCTCGAAACATGGTGCGGCCGTTGTTACATTGTGCAAGAAACAGGTGTAGACTGCAGAATGGGTAATCATGCACTTGGAAAATTGACACTTCAAATGGGGTTATTTCCAGTTCAAAATCTGTGAGAACACCTTTTAATTACTTTGTATACCACCCTTAATAAATAATTGAACGTCTATATTTTAGGAACATTTATAGGCTTGAACTTATATTTACCTCGACCTTTAACTTTGATTTACTGAGAGAAATAAAGATTTACATCTGAATTATATTTTCTAGTTATACCCTTGCAGAGGGTATTATAATTTTGGTCAAAAGTGTGCAACGCAGTGAAGGAGACATCTCCGACCCTATAAAGTATATATATTCTTGATCAGGATCACCTCCTGAGTTGATATAGCCATGTCCGTCTGTCCGTCTGTCCGTCTGTCTGTCCGTCTGTCTGTTTCTACGCGAACTAGTCTCTCAGTTTTAAAGATATCGAATTGAAACTTTGCACACAGCCTTCGATCCTTTGCACGCAGTATATAAGTCGGAACGGCCAGGATCGGACAACTATATCCTATAGCTGCCATATAACTGATTGATCGGAAATGCCATAACTTTAGTGTTTGTTAAGTTAGGAAGTTGGGATTTCCTATGGGTATTTAATTTGGCCAGTCAATCCGACCTACCAAATTTCATAAGGATCGGCCGACTATATCCTATAGCTGCAATATAACTGATTGATCGGTAATGCCATAACTTTGGGATTTGTAAAGTTAGGCAGTTGGGATTTTCTATGGCTTTTATATTTGGCCAATCAATCTGACCTACCAAATTTCATAAGGATCGGCTGACTATATCCTATAGCTGCTATATAACTGATTGATCGGTAATGCCATAACTTTGGGATTTGTAAAGTTAGGAAGTTGGGATTTTCTATGGGTTTTATATTTGGCCAATCAATCTGACCTACAAAATTTCATAGGGATCGGCCGACTATATCCTATAGCCGCCACTTAACTGAACGATTGGAAATGCCATAACTTTGGTGTTTTTTAAGTTAGAAAGTTGGGATTTTTTATGAGTGTTAAGAATGCATCATATGAATAATTTTGGAGAGTATAATTCGGAATATTCTGCAAGGGTATTTCAACTTCGGCTCCGCCCGAAGTTAGCTTTCCTTTCTTGTTTTTAGTTTAAGTTTATTTTAACACAGTTCTAAATGTACAACCTGTATTTAAATAATATAAATTTGCACAGGTGTCCGGGTCTATATAATTTCGCTTTAATTTCACTCTGTTACTAAAAAATAACTTTATTGTCATTATTTTAATTAAAGGAAATATATCTTTCTAGTAGATTTAATCAGGTTCAAGAAAACTGGCTAGTACGTCTGTATTTTGAAAAAACCTATACCGTTTTGGTGTAACAAATAGTTATTCAGGAATAAGAAACATTGAAATCAAACCAGATAGTTACTCTACATTCTTATTAATATATTATGATTTTCCTTTTAGACAATGCTGCCAGTGATGCTGAGCCACACACCCTCGGGAGCGTCCATCAAGCAGCTGGAGCACTTTGGCCAGCTGATGAAGTCGGGCCACTTCCGGAAGTTCGACCGGGGCTACCTGCGCAACCAGCTGGAGTACAACCGGATAACTCCGCCGGACTACGACCTGTCCCGGGTGAAGGTGCCGGTGGCCCTGTACTACTCGGTGAACGACCTGCTGGTCTCCACCACCGGCGTGGACCGCTTGGCCCGGGAGCTGCCCAATGTGGTCGACAAGTACTTGGTGCCCATGGAGCGGTTCAACCACCTCGACTTCCTGTGGGCCATCGACGTGAAGCCACTGGTGTATAACCGCCTGGTCAGGAATGTGCGGCGGGTGGAGAACCACAGGGCCAAGCTGACGGCCAACTTGGCCAACTACCTGGCCATGCAGTTGCAGCGCCAGCAGCTCCGCCAGCAAATGCAGCAGCAGATGATGGAGGGCCTGGCGCCCAATGTGCACCTGCCCCACGGATTGGGCCTGGAGATGCTGGCCAGGGCCACCACCATGGCTCCTGCTGCAGCTGCAACCACAGCCACGCCCCCGACGACGACGACGACGGAGGAGGAGGAGGATGCCGGGGAGGATGAGGTCCTGACCACCGTCACCGCAACGGAGGTTCCGGCGTGACTTTAATGCCACCCGGCCCAGCTCTTTTCGTTCCAATTTCATATGACTGTGATGACATTTTTAACAATCTACCGATCGCAGCATCGCCAGGACCTCCAGCTGGAGGACCTCAGGTGCAATCACTCAGGCGCAATCCATTCCCATGCATCCAACAACCATCCCACAGAGAGCCCCAATTTTGACACGGCCACTTTTTTCACCAGAGTTGTTCGATCCGTCTTCTGTGCTACTCTCAATACTTTAATTTATGTGTACAAATTTATGAGTAACTTTAAATGTACGTTTATGTTTAATAAAAGAAATACTTTAAGAAAAGTTGAACGTGTTTTTCTGGGTCTTTGGGGTAATCAACTCGTAAAGCTGAAAGGAGCAGAGCTTTTTATATATAGTATTATACCAGCTTGTCACACTAAAGATAGGTTTTAGTTTAATACTCTGGACTCATGAGAGAATGAGCCAAACTATGAATTAAATTTGTAAATTAATATATTTACCTAAAAAAGAAGATATTTGTTTTTTTAATGGGAATTATAAAAGTATTTTTGCTATGCCTTGAACGACACTCTGATTTATTTTAAACTATTGAAAATCTATCGTTTGATTGTTTTTTTATACCCTTGCAGAGGGTATTATAATTTTGGTCAAAAGTGTGCAACGCAGTGAAGGAGACATCTCCGACCCTATAAAGTATATATATTCTTGATCAGGATCACCTCCTGAGTTGATATAGCCATGTCCGTCTGTCCGTCTGTCCGTCTGTCTGTCCGTCTGTCCGTCTGTCCGTCTGTCTGTTTCTACGCAAACTAGTCTCTCAGTTTTAAAGCTATCGAATTGAAACTTTGCACACACCCTTCTTTCCTTTGCACGCAGTATATAAGTCGGAACGGCCGGGATCGGACGACTATATCCTATAGCTGCCATATAACTGATTGATCGGAAATGCCATAACTTTTGTGTTTGTAAAGTTAGGAAGTTGGCATTTTCTATGGGTTTTATATTTGGCCAATTAATCCGACCTACCAAATTTTATAAAGATCGGACGACTATATCCTATAGCCGCCATATAACTGATTAATCGGAAATGCCATAACTTTGGTGTTTGTTTAGTTAGGAAGTTGGGATTTTCTATGGGTTTTATTTTTGGTCAATCAATCCGACCTACCAAATAAGGATCGGCCGACTATATCCTATAGCTGCCATATAACTGAACGATTGGAAATGCCATAACTTTGGTGTTTTTAAAGTTAGGAAGTTGGGATTTTTTATGAATATTAAGAATGCATCACATGAATAATTTTGGAGAATATAATTTAAAGAGTATTCTGCAAGGGTATATCAACTTCGGCTCCGCCCGAAGTTAGCTTTCCTTTCTTGTTTTTATATTATTTTATTTGTTAACATGGAACCCGTACAATCTATAATTACCTTAACAATGTAGATTTGTATATTAATTTAAACCAAACCTCATGTCTTCAGCAAAAGGACTTTCTTTGAGATCAAGAGAGCCAAGTCTCTTGAGCCGTCTGAGCGGTCTAGCTGGCAGGAGTCTTTTTGCGAGCAGGTTCCGATGACTAAGGAGTCTTTCGCTGTACCTGCTGCTGTGTAGGCCAATCTGCTGCTCCACAGTGTGGACATTTAGGTCCTTGTGGAGGGTGGACCCTCGCACATACCAAGGGCAATTCGTTATCTTCCTCATTGGTCGGTTTTGCAGCACTTGGACTTGCTTGTAGTTAGATTTAGCTGCGATCCCCCATATTTGTATGCCGTATAGCCATATTTGAGGCTATACAGTGGACATACACAGCTCTCTTTGCCCTCAGCGACATGGTATTTTTTTTGTTGACCAGCCATCGCATTTGTTGCATCCTTTGACCGCACTTTTTTTTCACGGCTTTCAGGTGCGGTCCAAATATCGTGCAGTGTACCTGCTTTATTGACAGCAACATAAAGTATGCAATGATTTCGCTCCGATTGCGCCCAATGGCATACCAAATTTTTTACAGAACGTTGTCAACTGAGGCCAGGAATCGATTTTAATTGTGATATTTTCAATACCGAATTGCAGGACAAACTACAGAGTTTCTGATATCGCCAGGCAAATGGATCTTCCATTAAAAAAGCCACTGTGATTTCATTCCGCCCCAGTAGCTTGAATTGGTCGAAGGCTGGGAAATATTTTAAGAAGAGCGGGAGACAGGCAGCAAACAGCACCAACGCTTAATTGCGACTTAAAACGCAACTCATTTCGACAGCCGGGCGCAAAACTTTATCCTGGCCGCAGCAGGAGTCGTTGCCACAGGACCTGCACCAAGAATGCACCGCCAAAAAATATAACGACCTTTTAAGGTGTTTTATTATACTGCAAAAGGTATTCTTTCAATTTTGGTAAGATATAAAAACGCAGGACAGTGCCATAAATTGTGAAAACAAACAATAATCATTTTCTTGAGGTCATTAATATAAAATCAATAAAAGGATATATATTATTAAAAAATGTATTTAACACTTCCCAAATCAGGTGCAAACTTGTTGTAAAAACCCATGCAAAGTATATGGTATCGAGTAGGGCAATAAATAAATCCAACTCATGTCTACTTCTGTAATCAATAGATTGTGAGTTTATTGTTTTAAATAATTTGAAAATCTTGTTTTATCCTGAAATAGTTCCATCATAAAGGTCACCGTCTTAGTGTATTTCAGTTGAACAAGTTCATTTTCGGATTGTGTTTCCTAATAATCGTATCGTAAAAGTTCACGTAACGATGCCCCCACCAAGTAAAGTTTATTTTATATCAATTGGGAATTTTTTGAGTGCAGATCCAAGACCAGGATGCGAACTGGGAAAGCCGGAGCTCCTGCGGACCGCAGTTGTGCACTTGCAGCGACAACTTAAAGCCGCATGCCCAATGAATTGCCTTCATTTGTCGTCGTTTGGCGTCTGGCGACCGGCGACACAAGAAACGAATGGAGAATGGAGAATGGCGAATAGCGACTAGCGAAAAGAAAACGCAGTCTGCGACTGTAGGCAAACTTACCGCGCGCACTGTTGCTGAATAAACAGGCAAACACAAACACAGTGGGTGGCAGCTGAATGGGATTACGGCCGGGAGTGGGACCAGCATAAAAGTCACAACTTTCAGGTGATATTACCTCTGGGCCGACTGCAGCCGAAGGGAAATGAAAAATGCAGTTCCTGTGGTTCCTGTCGGTGGCTGACTTCTTGTCGACTAATGTCGAATTGCTTCCGCTCCTTATTCAAAATTGAGCGCTGAAATTGAACTCTGAACTGGACTAACTTTCTTTACTATCTTTTAAGTCGTTTAATTTAATAGTTAATATGAATTCATGTCGACTAATGTCGATTTGCTTTCACTCCTTATCCAAAATAGAGCGGCGAAATTGAAGTCTGAACTGGACTAACTTTCTTTGCTATCTTTAAAGTCGTTTAACTTATGAAAATATGATATGTAAACAACTATTTTAATAGTTTATTTAAATTCATTTTCTCTTATGTAAAATTGCTTCCGCTCCTAATTCAAAATTGAGCGCAGAAATTGAACTCTTAACTGGATTAACTGTCTTTACTATCTCTAAAGTCGATTAATTTATAAAAATATGTAAAAATATATATTCTGAAAAATAAAGTAATATTAATATATATATAAACCATTCATTATTCTTTAATTAATGTAAGGATCCTGACTGCGCTTACTCCAGTTCGACTTCTTTTATAAAGTCGGGAATTATTGTTTGTCATTCCTTGTTGTTGATACCAAAGGAGAGAAACAAACATGCAACCGCAGTTGCAAGCACACAACTGACACAAATTCAACTTTAATTAAAGTTTAGCAGGAGGATGCACCGGAAGAAAGGGACAAAACAAGCAGAGAAAGAGACAGGCAGATGGAGGTGCTCTTTTCCCGCCAAGCTAAGCCCACATGTTTACACATCGCTTTTAACTAACTTTGACGGGCTTTCCTACTGCTTTCTACACGGAAAAAAATGATTTTCCAAATGAAATATTGAGAACAAAATATAAGCTTAGGGAGAGAAATAATTGTTATAATTTAATTGCTTAAATAAAATAGAGTTACTGAAGTCGACAGCTTCTAATTTCCTTAATCGAAATTTGTTTGATATCTTTATTTTTTGATATGTTTTGATATTTTCTCTAATAATCGATTAAAACTCTTCTTTCTGTGTAGCTCACATTCTATCCAACTATCTAGCTCTGTTCTATCCATCAGATGTCATTTTTTGCCACTGCTGCTGGTTCCTCTCTATTTTTGCTTTTCATTTGCCTTTATAGTATGAACAAGTGATTTGTTAGTGCCACGCCCTTAGTACCCGGATCCCCACCGCCCTTCTCCACAGCTCTATGTTTCTTTTCCTCGTGTAAACAAGACATTAAGTACAACAAAATAATTAAAGTCAATTAGTGGCTCTTGCCTGTGCAACTAGCTTTTGTCTATCCATCTCACTCCGCCCCTGTTCCTTTCTCCTTCTAAGCCTTGGTAGTTGGCTTTTGCCTCGGTTGTTGCTGAATTAGTTTTGGCTTATAATGATATTGTGGAGCTCCTTCAGGGGCTGTCATTAGCGCCATAGATGCACACACACACGAGCACATCAACCGCAAATCATAATTTATTAAATCAACTTGTATTTGGGATGAACTTTGGCTCGTTTGGTTAAAGCCAATGCTCCTTTAATATAAGACAATCATATTTAAGGATAATAAATAGTATTGTAGGGTAATTATTACTGATATATATGTAATTGCTTACCTGACACAGCAACTAAGTTAATCTTTTTATTTTTGGTTAATTTAAGAATCTAAAAACACTTTAATCTAAGATAAAATCATTTTTGAAATAAATTATAAGTATTGGAGGATAATCATCTATGTATGGAAATATTGAGATATTAAAACTTTGGGTAGATAGATAGTCGATGGGTAAATGGTAGATAAATGGTAGATAAATGTTAGATAAACGGTAGATAATAGATGGCTAAGTCCCATACTTATATCCTTTAGCTGGCACAGCAATCATATTAATCAGATTATTTGCTGTTTATTTAAGGGTCCAAGGGCCTTGATTTGTTAATAATAGCAGGCTAGTAAATTACCTTTATTTTTTTAATTATTAAGCCGATACTTATTACTGCTTTTAACTGAAAGAAAAAAAAAACGTTGCACTGAAAAGCTTAAATTAATATTTCGCTGTCAACACAATGCCCAACAATTAAGTGAAGCTTTTTAATTAAGGATTAATAAGTAAATACATGCGTATGTATATTAATATCGACAATCTCTGATTTTCATTTCGCTCTGATTCGATAATTGAATTTACAGAAAAGACAAAAGACAGCGCACAGGATTTTCATTCGTTTTTATTTTGCCATTTATACAATAATAATTTTTTGTAATACAATTACAATGCTCGTTTTGAGTTGCCCGATTCTATTGTTTCGTTTTATGAACAATGGTTAAATAAGCCCTTGCTTGCAATGGAAATTAAAAAAAATAAACAGAGTTTCAAGTTCTTTGGAATGAAGAGCTACTGAAACGGAATCGGAGCCACACAAGTGACTTTTGTGCCGGAGAATAAAGTTTTGTGAGAGCCTATTGATTACAAAATAATGAGGTAAAAACAATGTTGCCATTTTCCAAGCACACACTGGCAGCTCCACCCCGAATTAATTGATTTTACTCCGGCATCAGAGGGAATTTGCATTTCCATTTAAAGTAATTTAGAAATAAACATTAGCGTCAGGAGCCAATGAAGCGGTCGTAATCGTTAAGCAATAAAGTGCCACGCCCTCCGGACAAATTGCCACTGGCGACACTTCAAAGTCCGGGCAAGTCGATGAGGAAAATTACATTTGTACGGAACTGAATTTGCATGCGAAATGTTTTCCTAATGATTTTCCGCAGCATTAAAATTGGAGAGGAGCTCCCTTCTTGATCGGGCTAAAAGCTTATTTCACTTGGTATTTAAATTACATTTCTCCTTGGCCAAATTGAAAGTACTCCCAACTTTGATTTTAGTCGGCCGGCACTTTAATAATAATGATTTCAAGTCATTTCCCGGCTGCCTGCTAATGACTTCTTCTTCGTTGGGCTGACTCTGCCCACAGGGCGTATGATTAATACTTTGTTTACACTCGAAGTAGCCGCCGAGGAAAATTGAATTCTCAATTCATCACCTTCCCTTCAACTTGGCATATTTAGCATAAATATTTCGGCAAAGTGCTGAGACCCAGCCAGCCAGGCAGCTCCATCATCAGTTTAGCAAACTAATTTGCTTGCCAAAAAGTCTTTTTTCGAGAGCATTTTATAAGTCATATTTACGTTGGCCGCCTGCCAAGTGGCCTTTGTGTCCGGCATTTTGACGGCAGGAGCTCAATTTAAGTGAGTGCCAGCAGCCTCCTTCCTTTTGGCCCTAATGATGTTATTGAAGTTGGCCAAAGGTGTCTGCTGGGTATGCACGACCAGTGACTGGCAGGACTTAAACTAGCAACACTCACCAATCATTACATAAATCATATTAGGCAGGCCACGCCCCCAAGAAAGTAAGCGGTATTTACTATTTTATCAACTAAACACTTTCGCTGAGCTATGCAAAAACCTTAAATAGACTATACAATCAAGTTTCAAGCACTCCACTTTATTAACGTAACAAAAATAAATGTGTTAATTTTTAAAATAATAAACAAATAAATTTATTACAATATATTAAATGCTTATATGTAGAACAAGGAATTAACTTATTCTATTTAAATATTTATATGTAGGCGAGGGAATGTATTCACACACAAATGCTTAGTTATTCAGAAAACCCCACTAAGCGAGAGCTCACTGTAGTTCAATAGTGGTCAGTTTATTGTTATTGTCCTTCGTACTTGACAGTTGTAGTTGTTAGTGCTTTTATCGCCATTGGTGGTGGCAAGATGTTAAGATTCTCAGCCACGTCCAAAAGACATTTTCTGTCGAGTTGACATAAAACTTGTCCTTATGGTCAACCATATTTATGTTGTGGTCCAAGTTGGCCGCAAACGAGAGTTTCGTGGTCGCTTTTCTGGTTCGATAAGAACTAATTATGAAAGTTTTTCTTTGGAATGACTTACGCAATTTGTTTCAGGGGAATCAATTTGCGAGGTCAAAGTTGTTGGGGGAATTTATGCGTTTAATAGCAATGACCACCGGAAAGATAAGAGGAATGTAAGGAAGTACATTAAAATTTCAAATGAAATTGGCTAGAAAACAACAGCATTGAATATTATTACTGCTCTGGAATTCCGCTATAAAGTTGACTCACTCTCAAGTGTATAACAATGGCAAAATCCCCAGGCATTCTTTAAGGTTGCTTATATGAAAAATGTCAAACACTCACATAAATAGAATTAAGCAGAATAGCGTAAACAAAACTAGTTGAAAAAATAAAAAATATTTACAAAAAGTTCAAGAACATTTTTCGTTAAACACTGTTATTCGATATGTTTCTTCCATTAAATTTAAGTTTATTTTTAGCCATTTTAAATCTATTATACATTTTTTTCAGAGCACCGGAAATAGATCAGGGGATTAAGTTTGCTCTTGGCATAAAATTATTAAACTGGAACTAAAACTGGAACCGTGTTTAGTAAAACCGCTTATGAAAACGAAACTAAGGCGTTTGCTCTCATAATCGCTTGTTTAATTTCGGCCATTCTTCACGATATAACAAGCTAAAAAAATATAAATATATTTTAATAATTTACATAATAAAGAAATCAGCACTCATTAATAGTAAAAGCAAAAACCACTCACTCTTTGCATATACAAAGTATACATTCCACAAAATAGTTTGTTTGGATTCAAGAGAAATGGGATATATGCAAAACCAGCAGAATATTCCGATCTCAGTTGACCAAACAAATCAATTGCTGGAAAATATAAGTTTTGCTTATGTTTAAAAGAATAGAGTGGTTTGCTTTAAGCATTCCTTAACTTTAAGCTATCTCGTTTCGACGCAATTACGGCGATCATTCAACCGGCAATCAGAGACTCTTTCAGGCCAAGACAATGGACATGACTCAAAGAGCTCTATTGGTTCTGATCAAATTAGTTAAATATCAATTGCCAGATACACGAGCGTATCGGAGCAGAGCGTTGAATAACCGCGAATTATGAGAGGCCGTCGAGTGGTAACCAACTAATTGCCATACCACAGAGCCATACCGGTTTGCCACTCCGGGCCAAACTGAAAAGCCGCAACTTCGGAAAGCAAAATCAATATCAGAGGTGAGCACAGGTGAGTGCGTTGAAAGTGAAATTGAACTGGAGAGGGGGAAGTGCCATTTAGGAGATGTTTCTGGGCCAAGTGCGCGGCGTTTTGTCTCATCGTTTTGTCTCGCCGGCCACCAGTACTTCAGGTCCATCAAAAAGGCCGAACCTGAGGAGCAGTTGGCTCCGCAGCTGAGCCACCAGAAACAAAACCCTGGCCGAAACCCAAGCCCGCACAGGGAACAGTTTTCAAACGGCTTAAAAGCCCGAGCCGGAGCTGCAAACGGTTTAGTTCCTCGCCGCAAACAAAACTAGTCACAACAACGTGGAGCGGAAGCCAGCAGCCCCGAGTGAACCAGTTAAAAGCCAGAGCTACAGTCTGAGGTAGAGGCACACAGCAAAAAACGATCACTTTCAACTCAAAATGGCAATTTCGAATTTAAATAAGGCTTACCTTAAATCAAGTGGCAGCATAGAAAGATAAAACTGTTTTAAAAATGATTGAGTGAATTGTTCAGTGAATTATTGGAACAAAGAAGTTTCGAAAAATAAATTTAAATGAGGCACCGTCACATGGAGTTATTTGAAAGTTCACAGGGACTACTGTGGTTTTTATTATTAAACGTAAAAGTAAAGCTATATCAGCAAAATTGGATATTTAAGCTTGTCTACTAATTTCTTAAAAATCAGCCAATAACTCTTATTTATGGATCATAAAACTACAATTCTTTTTGGACATTAAAAGATGTCTTTATAGGTAGATCTCTTCAATGGCTAAAATTTAAATTTGATTTTTAACTGTCTTACGATATGTACAAATATGTTGATCCATACCAACATAAACAACCAATAATCCGAAACTCTTACATTTGGAATTTAAAGACTGTTTAATACATTTTAAGACCCCGTTTTTTTTGGCATGATCGTTAAAACATAATAATTTTTTCTCTGCAGAAATAGAGAGAGCGCAAGGTACCCAGAAAGCTTTTGGAGACAGGAGCAAGTTTTTCTGAGCCAAAGTGAACGTAGCTTTCGGCGAGTTGAAACCACACTCGACTGATATTGATTCATTGCCAGCGAGCCACTGAACCGCCTCGCATTCCGCGAATACCAAAAAGAAGTGCACTGAAAATGCTGCGAACCTTTGCCATTTTGCTGCTGATGGCAGTGGCCATAAATGCGAGAGCTGCACCACAGAGAACCACAATTTCGCCGGATCCTGACACCACCGAGGAGCCCCATCTCCTCGAGGAGTCCACCTATATGTCCGTGGAGGAGGGAACCATCACGGTGGACGTCGACTCGGATGTGATCCTGACCACCAGTCCCGAAGGCGAGAGCTTCACGGAGGCCAGTCCGATGGTTTTGACGGAGGAGCCACTTCCGGACTCGGTGCTGCAGCAGCTGGAGATGGAGCGACTACAGGAAGAGCGGCTCAAGAATCCCGAAGAGCCTGAATCGGAATTGGAATTGGAGTCGGAGTCGGAGTCCAAGACTGAGACCACAACAACCACCGAGCCCCCAAATTCAGTGAACACAACCAGCACCACCAAGAGAAGCTTCACCTTTAAGTTTGGAGCAACCACACTGCCACCCAGTTTTGTAACCACTACCGCCAGTCCAGGAGCTATCACAACCACCATACCACTGGACGGCACAACCACACGCTTTTCCGAGACCGAAGAAACCACCGAATATGAGGAGGTTAAGACCATGAGGAACTTCTTCGAGCGGAAGCCAGCGGAAATGGAAGAGGTCGATCTGGACATGGCCGAGAACCGAATGGAGACCACCACATATGCACCAAACGAGGAGCCCAAAGAGCTGTCCTTCATTGTGACCACCGAAGCCGCTTTGGTGGAGGAGAGTCCGAGGGCCAGAAGTGAGGGAGGTCAGGAGGAGTCGGTGGAAACCACAGTGGTGCCACTCTACCAGCTATTCAAAAATGCAGCTCCAATAGTAGAAGCTTCACAGCCGCAACTTACTACTGAGGTGCCGACAATAAGTGAAGAAGTAGCCACCTCAGAACCTGCGATAGAGGAAACCACAGGTGCGTTAAATTTGAATATATCAATATTAAAAGAAGATGTATAGAAACTATCTTCTTCATGAGTTATTCTATTCCTTTTCCAAAGGTCATTTAACTATATAAATCTTTTTCCGCAGAAGTGCCGCTGGTTTCATCTACCCTAGCAACTGAAACCACCACAGAGGCTGAGGAAACCACAACTCCAGCTCTTAGCACCACCACAACCCCAGAAGCTCCTAGCACCACCACCTCCACTGAAGCTCCTAGCACCACCACCACCACTGAAGCTCCTAGCACCACCACAACCACAGAAGCTCCTAGCACCACCACCACCTCTGAAGCTCCTAGCTCCACCACCACCACTGAAGCTCCTAGCACCACCACAACCACAGAAGCTCCTAGCACCTTCACAACCACAGAAGCCCCTAGCACCACTACCACTGAAGCTCCTAGCACCACCACAACCACTGAAGCTCCTGGCACTACCACCACCACAACCACTGAAGCTACCCTACTGACCACCAAGGTGGAAACACAGCTTAATGTTCAGCCAGAGACGAGCACAAGTGATCCGGAGACCACATCCACAGGTGCTCCAACAACCACAACCAGCACCACCAGTGCTCCAACCACCTCAACCACCACTGAACGTCCAGTTCAGACGCGAGCTCCGCGGGTGGAGCGGATCTTCAACTCGGACGGAGTGGAGGTGCTCTACGGCTATTCGTCGGTGGTGCGGACCAACCGCTCGTGAGTGGTGCTTTGTAGTGGTGGTGCCACCGAGAACGCGACCTTGTCAAGGTCGGACAACTTGCCATAATGCCGAGACGGGGGAGAGGGAGACATTGAGCCATTGATGCTCGGATTGTTTTAGGCAATTTTCAATTCTAAACGAGTTATAAAAAATAATATTTAAATTTCATTCGACGGTCCCCAGCACAGTGTGATAAACCAAAAAGCCAACGCTGCGTCAGAAGATACAAATCCGAAAAGACGTGAAACAAAACAAATATAATATTGTGCAAAATTGTGTACGGTCTGCAAAATGACAAAAATGACAGAGAAATGCTGGAGATAAACGATTTTATAAATTATAAATAAAACATGAACACCCATCTTCCGTTTCGCGTTTGCTTTGGCGATTGCACAAAGCGTTAGTAGGTCTTTTAAGCATTGTTGATACGCAAATATCAACTCAAGAGTGACACAATATTGCATCAACGCAATGTGATCGGAAAAGGTCAGCGTTGAGATACTCTAATATGGTAGTGCCTAAGATAAATTCTCGGAAACAAAACAAATGGGGAGTGTCTTCAAACATTATCGAATATATTTATTAAAAAAAAAAACACCTTAAATAGAGCATCCAGAGTTCTTTCATACCCAATCTACTGATTATGATTCATGTTGTGAATCGTTAAAGCAGCGCACCCAAGAAATCAAGCGAACCTCAAGCTCAGACATTTAGCAGCCCAAGCCCACAAGTTGATCGCTGCCCACCTGCGTTAAAACAAAAAAAAATGAAAAACCGGCAACAGCCCCAAGAGTTGTCGTCATACATTTTTGGACTTTCATGTTCCGGCATGGACGCAGACAATCCGACAGACAGACAGACAGACACGTGGTCCAGCCAGGTCGACTTGTTTGGTCTGGTCAGGTCCATGGGCTTGGGTCTCCTGGGATATTATTCATTCATCGATCGCCCATCGTCCGCACATCGATTAAGGGGCACTGGGCTTTTTTGGGGTTTTGCAATGAGTATCACGTTCGCTTTACCTTACTCTCGCTGGAATTTGAAAGCATTCGGCTATTAAACAAACACCAACCGCTAATTTCCATTTGAACTTGAGCAGCAGGCGCTAAACTGCATGTTGAATGAGAATCGAATGAATGCGGATCGAAGGTTTTGGCGATACGGGTTTTTTTTCGGCTGATCGATTTGGTTTGTTTATTTAACTAGCTGACTAACTCCACTCTAGGCCATGGAATGAACATTACCAAACAGTTAGTCATTTTTGCTAAAAGATGTGGGAAACGCCATGGAAGTAATTGTTAAGAGAGGATATTTAAAAGAGTAAGTTTTATAATAATGACAGTCCACAAACACTAGTCATAATGGAAAGATAGTTCTTAAATTCTTATCCATCAATATTCAATTATTCATGGGAGTAGGATTCTCAAGAGTGGTTGGTAGAACGTTTAGCGAATGGAATTGAAATAAATAATTATTTGGCGTTTTTACCAACCACATTTCTGCTAAATTTAAATGCAAAGACAGAGCGTGGTTTCATATTTAAAAGCTTTGTTCGCCAAAACATGATTCGTAGTTTCTGCCTTAGCCGAAAACTATGCCACACTATTAATTTGGATTGTAGCAGTGTTTTAGAATTCTCACTTTTGTAATTTGGCTGTATTTTAATTCACAAATTGTTATCTTTACCCATAACTGAATGACATGTACAAATGACATATAATAATTCTAAGAAAATTAAGTATTATTAAGAAAAAAAAAAGGAGGGATATCCCACAACGCTCCAAAAAAAGGAACCTGACTCTGACACAAAAATATGCATTTTATTTGTTTTACGAATTTGCATACAAAATAAAATGATTGAAAACAAACAAAAGCCTTCAGGTCAAACCAGTTTCGAATGCATTTCATAATAAATACTTGAAAATAAAGAAATTGGTAGATAACTGTATTGGGAACAATTAAAAATACGATTTGCATTCGCTAATAGCGGTTGCCATAAATAAATCCGAGAACTGGTCCCAGTCCCGATCCACATTAGCTCCAGATGTGTGTATAAAAGAGCCCCACAGTTGCCCAGATGGCACAACAAACACCCACGATGAAGCTCTTTGCACTCTGCGTTTTCCTGATCCTTGCTCTGGTGGCAGTCCAGGCCAAGCCTGGTCACCCCAGACATCATGGACATGATGGATACAACCGCTTCCAAGGACCCGGTGGCTACCAACAGCCTTACAACGGAGGTGCTCCCAACTACGGAGCTGGTGCCCAATCTCAGGCCACAGCCACCGCCACCGCTCAAGCCGGTACCGTAGGAGGCTACCAAGGAGGTCCCGGAGGCTACGGTGGTCCCGGAGGTTACGGTGGTCCCGGAGGCTACGGTGGTCCCGGAGGTTACGGTAGATAAGATAAGATTAAGAAATGATCTGGAAATCAACGAACAACTAAATGAACACACTGAGTACATGGATTTGTGCCCGCGCAACATAATAATTGTCTTCCAATAAAAAATCAAATGATTGCAAAATTGCATATTGTCTTATCTAACATGGGTGAACATTCGTCACTATCTATTTTGGTCGAAAGTCTTCAATGGGTTACTCCTGTAGCCTTCTCGCATTGTTTAAGGGTATTTAAACTGTTTAGCAGAATGTTTTCTCTAACGCTTTTGGAAGGTCGTTAGGGATAAATATACAAACTATTAATTTTTAAAGATTAATGCTAATAATTTGAAACTTTGTTGTTTATACAATTTTGCAAGGACACAAAACCTTCTAGTAATTCGCTCAAGCACTCGAAACTATATTGGCTTGATCAGCGATAATTATAAGAAACCAATGCCTCGCAAAAATAACGAAACTTTGTGGAACCCACATTTATTATTAATTTTAAATTTGATCATACTTGGTTTGCTATAATTTAAATCCTTTCTCATGTCCTTTGGTAGGCAAAATGTTTTGGAACAGGTATATTTGAATAGAAACAAATCGAACTAATAAGTCTACGTATTATTATTGTTGAAAGCTTAATGTTTTTAAACATCAGTTCTTACAGTTCTACTTATTTTTTTAAAACATTATCGTTTTTACAAAAAGTTTTTAAGCACTTAATTATCAAATACATTTTTACAAATCAAGAGATTTGTGCGATTACGATTTGTGTATGCTATTAAAAGAGAGGTGTGAGTTCAGTATAAGATTCAAAGGACAGGCAGTTATTTAGAGCTCTTAAGTATAAAGATGCTTTTTAAGCTAATTAAATGATCGATATTTATAAACGGCCTAGAAATATGCTTTAGTTAACTATAAATCTGAGATCTTCTTTAAGCTAACCTGTTTTCAATTATTAGTCGTATAATAAATTTTCAGTAAATAATAAGAAACGTCATGCGATTTTAATATATGCCTAATTAATGTGCTAAACGGAACCCCCTATATATGTACGGATAATGGCAATAAGCTTGTTCCCGTTTTGTTTTTGCTAAACAAGTCTAAGCCACCTGTTGCGACTGTTGGTATAAAAGGAGCCGGCAAACGCTCATAGTGCATCGCAAGCTCCGACGATGAAGTTCCTGGCTATCTGCATTTTCTTGATCTTGGCCCTGGTGGCCGTCCAAGCTAATCCCAATGGAGGTGGTGCCTCGGCCAACGCCAACGCCAACGCCGCGGCCTCAAGCAACGGAGGTTCTGCCTCCGCCTCTGCCACGGCAAACGCTGAGGCCAAGTCCTTCGGTGGCAATGAAGGATACGGAGGACGCAGGAGACACGGATAGATCCCAGTGGGGATCGGAACTGACCTCTCGAAACTGCCTGAAAAGTGGGCACGTCCCGGACGTGCCTTCCGATGTGCAGCGCTACCGAAACTAGTTAAATATTAAAATGCTAAATAGGTTTCTCGGAAATCACAATTGTTTTTTTTTTTATTGGACATGCGGTGGGCATAACTTAGAGCTTCTATGACGTCAAAAAAAGTATCTGAGGCACCCTAAAAGCTTGCTACACTTTCATTAACTTATGATTTTGTAAGCTTCTGCTGTGGCCCAAAAACCAGTATAATAGTCACAAGCTTTTTTAATTTTTTTTTATGTTTTTATGTTCTTTAAAAAAAAAACGAACTCAATTCTGAGAGTATAAAAGACGAGGGCACGCGCTCAGAGGGCTCATCAAGTTCCAAAGATGAAGTTCCTGGTCATCTGCCTTTTTCTGATCTTCGCCCTGGTGGCCGTTCAGGCCCATCCAGGTCGTCATAATAACGGTGGAGAGGATGGATCCTTCGGTGGACACGGTGGACAGGCTGGTCCCGGTGGTGCCGGTGCCACTGCTAACGCCAGTGCCACTGCCAATGCCAAAAGCCAAGGAGGTGGCCCAGCATCCGCCAGCGCCACAGCCACCGCAAACGCGGTGTCCAATTCACAGGGAGGCGGCGGCCATGGACACCGAGGATAGGCTCCAAATTGGGACGAAATTGAACTCTTGGAACAGCCTAAAAAAAGAAGGGCACGTCTTCAGACAGGCCTCCCGATATGAAGCCTCACTCTTTAAAAAATTAAAATGCTAAATTTGTTTTGCGAAAACTATAACTGTTGTTTTTCTTTTTTGGTCTATGGGCAAGTTTATCGCTAAGCTTTGGGCATAATTTAAAATGAAATAACGTAAAATATTTAAAAACTACATTTATAGAGATAGTTAAAAACCCGTTATTCTCTGGTTTATTTAATTAATTAGCATAGTTCGTTTTTGCTAAGCAAAAACCAACCTCATCCTCAAATACAACGAAAAAGCGTTATTTGTTTTCTTTATTTAACGAATTTTAGAAAGTCGGCCGCACTAATATATACCCATTGTATACAATTTGTTGATAATATACAAATTTAAGTTTATCACACCTATGTTACTACGGTTAAGTTTTACGGAGCTCAAAAGTCTTAACAACTTTTTAGTGAAAAAATTTAAAACTTCAGTCCTGTTTATTTTAATTGTATTGAATCAAAATTTTGACCAACATTTTTTTTAATTCTTATATTTTTAAGCACTTTTTTAAAGTGGGAAAAAATATTTATTCATTTTTTAACTGAATATACCAGAAAACATCATTTATTTTGTATGAACAATTTTGTCGAATACATAATTGCAATTAAGTCATTCTTTATGGTTTATTGAGTATATTTTTGTAAAACAGTGTGCTGTAAAAAAGTATACTTTTCTGAATACGAAAATGTGTTGAATACGAAAATGTTTCTGCTCGTAGGTTTTTTTTAGAAAATTAACCACAAAAGTACGATTTTTTTTTTTAAAAACTTTGACTTCACAGCTTCACATCTGTTATATCTCTACGGTAGCTGAACCTAGCAGAAAACCTGTTCTGTTTTTAATTTATGGCTTTGATTTGCCAAAGTTTTTAGCATATTTTTGCATCATTATGGTTTCACCAAACAAAACATAAGCGCCTGCTTAAACAAAACCATACAGTTTTTTTAATTTTATGTTATTATACCCGTTACTCGTAGAGTAAAAGGGTATATTGTATTCGTGCAAAAGTATGTAACAGGTAGAAGGAAGCGTTTCCGACCCTATAAAGTTATATATTCTTGTTCAGGATCACTAGCCGAGTCGATCTAGCCATGTCCGTCTGTCCGTCTGTCCGTCTGTCCGTCTGTCTGTCCGTCTGTCTGTCTGTCTGTCTGTCCGTATGAACGCTGAGATCTCGGAAACTATAAAAGCTAGAAGATTGGCATTTGCATGCAGATTCTAGGAGTTCCTACGCAGCGCAAGTTTATTTCAAAAGGGTGCCACGCCCCCTTAAACGCCCACAATCGCATATATACGATTTTAAAAATGTAAATATTTCGGAAAAGTAAAAATGCAGTTTTATTGTGTATTATCAATACCTATCGAAATGTAGAAGAAATTTTTCAAATCGGACCATTCGTTAAAAAGTTATGCGTGATCAAAGTTTCTATCTCCATCTCCCTCGCACTCCCTTTACCTGAGTAACGGGTATCTGATAGTCGGGGCACCCGACTATAGCGTTCTCTCTTGTTTTTCTTTAGAAAGTTGAACAAAAAGAACAGTTCAAGAAATACAATATTTACGTATAAAGCTGATATATTTATTTTTTAAATTACACTTTCTTTAGAAAGACATTACCCACAACTTTGGTTCTAATCATCCAGCTCCATTGTTTCGTTATCTTTCATATCAATCAAAATATTGGCTCCAAATGCAAAGCATTCAAAGAAGGCTTTCATATAGGTACTTCAGTTTAACAATGCATACATATTTTTTACATTTTCAATTCTAGCACCGCAGACACTAAAACCTCTTCCGACTACTGCGGTCTTTATTGTAAAGATCAAATTTAAGGAAGTAGTTTTTAGAAACTAAAGTCTATAAAGCATTAACTATTCGCCAAGAATATAGAACCACCGTATTACAAATATGAGACATGATAAAAATGCACCTGACCGTTTCGTTATTGGCAGAAAAGACAAATTATTTTGTTAACTTAAAAATTGTATTCAGTAAATACTGGTGACAGTAAACTTTTGGCCATAAAAAAGTATTTAGTCATCATATAGATTTAGTACATCACATTTCCAGAGCATGATTATTTCCGATACAGGTATATTTTTCATATGAACAATCAACAGTGACGGTATACATTCTCAGAAAAAACGTGAATGTATCGAATCAACTTCTAAAAAGAAGTGTAATAAAAAACCTTTTTTCTCTATTATCTCCTCCGTTGTTCTAAGAGGCTAACACTCTTGAAATCTCAAAATTTATTTATTACTTAATCACTTTTAATGAACTGAGTTTTATATATTTTAGAAGGGCTAACTCACTTTAAATCTCTTAATATTCATATTCACTTGCCAAGTGTTGATACACTCCCTGGACAAATATAAAATAGAGTCTTCTACAACAAATGTTTTTGCAATTTTTTTTATTTGTTTTCCTTTTTCTTAATATTAAAAACTAATCAGTGAGCAAATTCTTATGGTAATCGCCGCTTATTTACCAAAGGAGCTAGCATTAGCATTGGCGTTGGCATTGGCATTACCACCACGGGAACTGGCGTTGGCATTGGCATTGGCATTAGCATTTCCACCTCCAAAACCGTTTCCCTCAGCATTAGCATTAGCATTAGCAGTAGCTTCGGAATTG
The DNA here is from genome assembly GCA_018153305.1 of Drosophila kurseongensis. NCBI lineage: Eukaryota > Metazoa > Arthropoda > Insecta > Diptera > Drosophilidae > Drosophila > Drosophila kurseongensis. The sequence continues at coordinate 17,952,106 of JAECXX010000210.1, forward strand.
CCTCCGAATCCACCTTGTCCTCCGAATCCGCCTTGTCCTCCGAATCCGCCTTGTCCTCCAAATCCGCCTGGTCCTCGTTGTCCACCAAATCCGCCTTGTCCTCCTGGTCCTCCAAATCCGCCTGGTCCTCGTTGTCCTCCTGGTCCTCCAAATCCGCCTTGTCCTCCTGGTCCTCCGAATCCGCCTGGACCACCTCCGAAGCCTGGACCACCTTCGAAGCCTGGACCACCTCCAAAGCCTGGACCACCTCCGAAGCCTGGACGACCTCCGAAGCCTGGACGACCTCCGAAGCCTGGACGACCTCCGAAGCCACCTTCACTTTCAGCATCAGCATTGGCATTAGCGTTGGCATTGCCACCTCCATACTGTGGGGCGGCAGCGGACACGGCCAGGATTACGGCGAGAACGACGAAGACCTTCATGATGATCTGCTTGATCGGAGTGACTTAACAAACTGAATAGCCAATGCCCCAGGCCCGGCTTTTATAGTAGCCAGACAGCCAACAGACGGCCGACAGACGCCAACAAAAACTCTAAATACCCCGCCCCTGGGGGAAAAATTAGCATGCAAACAATAGTCACTGCCGAAAAATATAAACTTAACGATTTACATTTTTTAACAGCATATACTAGAAAACATAATTTAGTTAGTTAGAAAAATTGTATTTTATAATTTAATTGCAATCAAGTCACACTTTATTGTTTATTGATAACTTATAACATGCCCTGCTATAGAAAATTATATTCTTCTAATAAATTTCAGGGTGCTGAATTCGTATTCTGCCTGTCTGTTTTTCAGGAAATTTACATAAAAATTAAAAAATTAAGATTTTTAAAAAATTTGACTTCACAGCTTCACATCTGTTATTTTTCTACGGTAGCTGAGCCTAGCAGAAAACCTGTTCTGTTTTTAATTTATGGCTTTGATTAGCATATTTTTGGGATCATTAGTGTTTCACTAAACACAACATAAGCGTCTGATAAAACCTAAGATGTTGTGCTTTTTTGCTTTAGAAAGTGGAACAAAGAGAACAGTTTGAAAATTAATTATGTACGTATAAATATGCTATTATTATTATTTGAATTAAATTTTCTTAAAAGACTCCATTGTTTCGCGAACATTCAGTTCTATCAGAATATTGGGTAAAGATGCAAATCAAATAGAGAAGGGCTTTCTTCTAGGTACTTCAGTTTAGCATTCCATAAATTACTGGTTTTATTTTAACATTTTCAAAACCTCTTCCGATTATTGCGATCGTTATTAATTCTCACCAGTAGTTTTCGTACTGATAACGAATGAAAATCAAATTTAAACAGGTTGTTTTCAGAAACTTGCGCAGACCTCTATTAAATGGCTGATGCATTATAAATTTAACAAGAAAATAGAACCAATGGATCACGAACTTGAGACTTGACAAAAATCCAGATGACCGGAAGTAACAAAGTATTTTAATATTGTTGTTAGCACTATCTAACGAATAGATTAATTTTCGATTTAAAATATTAAACGATTTCTTTAAATAAATATTATTTAGTAAATACTGGTGACAGAAAATATACCATTGTGCTTAAAAAACTATTTATTCATCATATATATTTATTACATTACATTTTTAGAGCATTATTATTTCCCAGATCACAACAAATCAAATTTCATGGCCCATATAAATGTATATTTTTCAGCAGAATAGATTTTAGTTGGTCGGAAAACATTAAAGTTTGTTTTAAGTTTAGTAATTAGGAACCTGTTTTTAAAGAGGTATATTTTTCCTGAACATTCTTTTAATAAAACTTTTAACTGGTATTGTCTTCCTTATGGTTTTAAAAGACTACTCTTAACAACTCTAAGTTCATTTATTGCTCATTCACTTTTAATGAACTAAGTTTTATATATTTCTGAAGGGCTAACACACTTCCCCATGGACAAATATTAAATAAAGTATGTTTTTTAAATTTTTTATTTTGTTTTACTTTTTATAAATATTAAAAAAACTAATCAGTGAACAAATTCGTATCGTAATCGCAGCTTATTTACGATAGGCGTCAGAGCTAGCACTAGCATTGGCATTGGCATTAGCGCTACCACCATCGGAGCTGGCGTTGGCGTTAGCGTTGGCATTAGCATTTCCACCCCCAAAACCGTTTCCTTTGGCGACAGCATTGGCATTAGCATTAGCATTGGAATTGCCTCCGAATCCACCTTGTCCTCCGAATCCGCCTTGTCCTTCTTGTCCGAATCCACCTTGTCCTCCGAATCCGCCTTGTCCTCCGAATCCACCTTGTCCTCCGAATCCGCCTTGTCCTTCTTGTCCGAATCCACCTGGACCTTCTGGTCCTCCGAATCCGCCATTCTGGAATCCTGGTCTTCTTTCTCCTTCAAACCCTTGTCCTTCGAATCCTCCCTGACCACCTGGGAAGCCACCTTGACCTTCAGCTTGAGCATTGGCATTGGCATTAGCGTTGGCATTGCCACGTCCAAACTGTGGGGCGGCAGCGGACACGGCCAGGATTACGGCGAGAACGACGAAGACCTTCATGATGATCTGCTTGATCGGAGTGACTTAACAAACTTAATAACCAATGCCCCAGGGTCCGGCTTTTATAGTAGCCAGACAGCCAACAGACGGCCGACAGACGCCAACAAAAACTGAGAATACCCCGCCATTCGGGGAAAAATTAGCATGCAAACAATAGTCACTGCCGAAAATTATTATCGGCGATCGTGGAGTTGGGCAGGGCTCTGAGTGGAGCAGATATCATCAGAAAGAGTCGGATAGAGCTATGATTAAATGCAATGGTCTTAGGAAAGTTTGCAAATGTATTAAGACCAACACGAGCCGCGTTCGTGGTGGTTTCCTATGGAACCGGTTTGCCGCTATCAATATTTAAGCGATTGTTAATATTTGTGTTTATATTTCATTAAGCATTTCTTTTTCTTTATTTTCGGCACTGTCACAGATGGGAAACGGTGCGAGGGCAGTTAATTATCATAGAATTGCCTGGGTACTTTATTATTAACTAAGATTACTAGTAGGGTGGAGCGTAACATACCCCAAAAAGACAATGCAAATGTCATGTTAAAAAATCAATTCATCCCGTGGAATATACGTTTAATAGGGTTTATTTAATTATCTTGGATTCTACATTCAATTCAGGTGGTTTTAATATCTTTTTATTTTTGATTATATAAATTAGAACCATTATAAAAAAAGAAAAGATATAAAATTTGTTTATTTTGTTAATTTATATCAATAAGACTGTCTTTAAAACCGGAAAACAAAAATATCTAGTATTACAGAATTCTTATGTTACAAATATATTGTTAAAAAGGCGAACACCTGGTTTTAATTAACACCTTTTTAAGCGCTTCCTTGTTTTTTATCAATCCCAATTTATTCCATTTTATAAAACGAATACCAATTTTGTTTATATATTAATTTTGCTGAAACCAGCAACCGCACAAGACCCTATAACATTTACATAATTTTAAGCAATTGTATTAAACCCAATTCAGATTTGAAATTCAAATTAATTGTGCTGCCGGATCACCAAAATACAAATGATAACCGATATAGTCCAACCCGGCAACCACTGACAAAAGCTCATTGCTATTAACGTTGGCATATTTATAAAGACTTGTTTAATACCCATTAGCTATTGACAACGGGCGACTTTAAATTAATTTAAAAATCTTAGACAAACATTAATGTCTGTTTTTGTTATCCATAAAATAAAATTTAACAGAACCCGCTTTTTTATGACACAAAATCCTTTTCATGTTTTAGTCATTTTTCTTCAGACTAATATTTTAGACAGCTTAACACTTTCCTTCTTCCACTATCAATCCCAGTATATTGCATTTTATAAATCGAATTCATTTAAGTATAATTAAAATTAATTAAAATTCCCAGCCAAATAAAATTCCAATCAATATAATACAGTCCACACTCATAGTGCTATTAAAGTTGGGTTATTTTAGCTATTTGCATAGTGAGCTTAAACATATGAAATTTTATTAAATTAAACATTCTTAGACCAAAATAAATAAACATATATAGAATATTTATTCTATATCAAATGATCAAATTTGTAAGTAATTTGTAAGGTTTGGAAATGGTTACCCTTTTACCTAAAAAAATCTATTTGTACATTTTCCACACCAAGTAGGTTTTTAAAAAGTACTTCCTTAATCGATTATTAAATGTTGAGAAGGTTTCTGGGACACTGAGATCAAACATTCGGTTATGCGCTGTTACGAAATAAATGTCCTACAAATCCTGAGAGTTGCTGCATAACAGTGATTAAAAAATTGTAAAAGTATTTTGAATTTAATTTATTAATTTCAAATCGCAGTCATTTCTTATCGCTTAATTCCTATTCATTTTTGGCTTGGTTTAACCGCCGAATCCGCCACCCGAAGCAGAGGCGGGAAAAGAGGAGGAAGCTGATGCACTAGACGAACTGCCTGGACAGTTAAGTGCAGGGACACCGCCTAATCTGCCACCTCCGAATCCACCTCTGCTAACACCTCCTCCGTATGGGTTACAGCGATATTGGAGTTCTGCAGGTCCGTGATCTTGAAATATTGGTCGTGGAAATCCGGGGAATGAGTGTCCTCCAACTGGTCCGAATCCTCCAGGTCCTCCAAAAAATTGCGGTCGAGCCGAGACGGCGGCCACCACAAGAGCAAGAACGATCAGGGTCTTCATTTTGGGAATTAGTCCTTTAAGGCTAATGAGTTTGTAGTGTGCGATTGCACATTGACTTGGAACTGACGGACTCTCAGCAGAGTCGCAAACTATTTATACCGTCTGCAAAGAAGTCACAAACTGGCGGGTCAAATTTGGGGCGAGATAAAAGGTTTTGGAAGTTGGGCCGATCACTTACCGGTTTTCTTTTTATTTTATTCCATTTTAGCTCAGATCTAACTACACTAACAACAAAAATATGTCATGTGGCAGTTGATTGTGCTTTTTTATAGTCAAAAATGTTTTAAACCTATGTTTAATACCCATTAGCTATTGGCAATGGGAGTTTATTTAAACTTTGATTCATTTAAAACTCTTAGACAAGTAATAATAGTCCCAGTGTATTGAATAAATCGAATTCGTTTGGCTGTAATTTAAATTCAAATAAATTAAAATGTCCAGCCAAATAAAATTCCAATCAATCTAATACAGTCCACACCTCATTGGCTGACAAAAGCTTAGTGCTATTAAAGTGGGGATATTTTGAAGGCAATGCTTAATATCCATTAGCTATTTGCAGGGTGAGCTTAAACATAAGAAATGTTATTAAACTAAACATTTTAAGACAAAAAATAAATAGAAATCTTAAGAATATTTATTCTATATCAGAACAAACATTTGTACAATCTTGTAGTTCGGCTATTTAGTGCTCGAAATTTAATTTTTTTTACTTTCGGCTTCATTGTGTTATCCAACAAATTTGACAACATCCGTTATTTTTAACGGAAGACTAATGCTTTTTACCTTTTATCATATCAGACTTTCTTTTATTTTTTTTTTTATTTTATTTTTAAATTTAAAACATACGAACGTACGCGACCCCTGGAAATGTTCACTCTTAATATATTTAAAAAATAACGTTAACCAGAACAACAGATGTTGATCTTCTGATCGGAGTCAAATTTTGGATTAGACACACATTTTAGCCCATATTTGTTTTTCCATTTGACTTTATCACTTATGATAAAATTAGTAGTACGTCATGGTTAGTAAAAACCGTGATCCTTCAAGGATAATTTATATTTGAAGGTATGAAAATTAAGTATGTATTAAGATATATGTATAAACAGTTTTCATACATACATATTTTGTGTAACTTAATATTTTCCATGTTAGGTTAATAAATTTATTTTATTATTTATTTTTATCAAATTTGTGAGTAAATGAAAGGCTTGAAAATGGTTTCCTTTTATTTAAAAAATCTATTATTCCTCACCAAGTATGTTCTTAAAAAGTACTTTTCTGTTTGTTTCTTAATCGTTTATTTAATGTTGAGATGGTTTCTGGGACGCTGAGATCCAACTTTCGGTTGGAATTTGGTTAATTTCTTTTAAATTGTGCGCTGTTACGAAATAAATTCCAACAAATCCAGCTGCATAACACTTATTAAAAAATTGTACAAGTATTTTGATTTTAATTTATTAATTTCAATTCGCAGTCATTTCTTATCGCTTAATTCTTATTCATTTTTGGCTTGGCTTAACCGCGGAGTCCGCCGCCACTCGAAGCAGAGGAAGAAGAAGAGGCTGAAGCTGATCCACCACCACCACTAGACGAAGCTGAGGAGGAAGCTGAGGCAGTGGACAAAACCGCCGCCAAAACCACCGCCTGGACGTTAAGCGAAGCCGGGGCGACGAAATCCAAGTCCGGAGATAACAAATCCGGGGCCACCAAATCCGGGGCCACCAAATCTGGGGCCACCAAATCCGTTGCGACCAAATCCGGGGCCACCAAATCCGGGGCCACCAAATCCGGGGCCACCAAATCCGGGGCCACCAAATCCGGGGCCACCAAATCCGGGGCCACCAAATCCGGGGTCACCAAATCCGGGGCCATTAGATCCGGGGCCACCCAAGACATCTTGATCGCGAAGTTCGTTAGATCCGGGGCCACCGCCAAATCCGCCTGGACCACCACTGCCAAGTCCTTGGGCATTGGCATTGGCATTAGCGTTGGCGTTTCCTCCGCCAAATTGAGGTAGGGCCGATGCCACGGCCACCAGAACGGAAAGCGCGATGAAAAGTTTCATATTGAGTTGTTGCCGCTTCGAGAGTTGTCCACACACTTGGCCCACTGGACCGAAGAGCCCGGCTTTTATTCAGTTCCGCGTCGGAAAAGAGATTCATAGATCCCTCGGTAATCCACCCCGAAACGTACGCTTCGCAGCAGACCGACAGAGATAAAAACAGTACGAATTATCAATATTTATAGCTCGGCTCGTTAGCAGGTTCGTGGCGTGCGATCGTTAGACCCTACGCTCAATAGACACAGCCTTTTCGATCCCCCGCTGCAATCGGTTAGGTCCAATCTTGAAAGCACCTCCGACGAGCCCCCATCCTAGCCGTCCACTATAAAGACAGCATAACGATCGATTTGGGACCCTGCTGCAGGTAGAATTTGTTATGAAAAAGTAACCAAAATACTTAAGGCAGCCATAATGTGCATGAGAATTAATTTTTTTCTAGTCTGGCAAACATTAATTTTTGATAAAACGTATTACTCAAAGTGTCTTGGCTATTCTGGCCTGCTTCGCGATGCCATCGATAAGAGGAGTGATCTACGCTACTACTGCGATGAATGCATCGTATATGAGAACCAGCCAATATATATTAGGCGGCTCACAAAAAGCAGTGTTACGGAATTAATCCGAAACTGCCGTAAAAATGCGGACCTGATCGCATGCTAGCTGACCCCGATTCCCAAAAGCTCAAAAAAGTTGCTGTCGGTGGGCATTCTATGGCAGGTGCCGTGCAACCTGCTGCCCGCGATTCGATTCCAGCTCAGCTGCCGATCCTAGGCGCCACTCAAATGGTACTAAGATCGGGGGCAACAAGTGATTCTGTGCCCGAAGGTGCTGGAACCGATGTGGCGCCGCTAGGTACTTCCGCTCTGTCCGATCAAAATAAAGTAGTGGCCCCAACATCTCATGTGGACTTAACGTCCGGATTACCGGCCGATCCTGGTAGTACAGATACAAATTCTGAAGTACCAAAAGGGGTTGCATGTGTTGTACCAAAAACGGTTACTTGTGTTCGGGTGCCCCAGGTAAAACATGTATTTGTTTCACGGCTCGCCCCAGACCTCTCATAACTGGATATTACGGCTTATATCTGTAACAAAATCCAAGTTGATGATTTGAAGGTCGAACAATTTAAATTTTCTTACGCTAGGAAAGTATCATCATTTAAGATTGATATTCCTTGTGCTCTTTTTGCATCTGTGTGCTCCGCCAGTCTCTGGCCCTAGGGCATATTTGTAAAAGAGTACGAAGCTAAGAGAATACCCTTGCAGAATATTTTGTTAATTGTATTCTACAAAATTATTCATATGATGCATTCTTAATACTCAACAAACATCCCAACTTCCTAACTTAAAAAACACCAAAGTTATGGCATTCCAATCGTTCGGTTATATGGCAGCTATAGGATAAAGTTGGCCGATCCTTTTGAAATTTGGTAGTTCGGATTGGTTGGCCAAAAATAAAACCCATAGGAAATCCCAACTTCCTAACTTTACAAACACCAAAGTTATGGCGTTTCCGATCGTTCAGATATATGGCAGCTATAGGATATAGTCGGCCGATCCTTATGAAATTTGGTAGGTCGGATTGATTGGCCAAAAATAAAACCCATAGGAAATCCCAACTTCCAAGCTTTAAAAACACCAAAGTTATGTCGTTTCCGATCGTTCAGATATATGGCAGCTATAGGATGTAGTCGGCCGATACCGGCCGTTCCGACTTATATACTGCGTGCAAAGAAAAGAAGGGTGTGCTTTCAATTCGATATCTTTAAAACTGAGAGACTAGTTCGCGTAGAAACAGACAGACGGACAGACAGACATGCTTATATCAACTCAGGACGCAATCCTGATCAAGAATATATATACTTTATAGGGTCGGAGATGTCTCCTTCACTGCGTTGCACACTTTTGACCAAACTTATAATACCCTCTGCAAGGGTATAAAAAGAATAGTTCAGGGGAAATGGAAAATACCATTAAATTACCATTCACAGCGCTCTCCACATCCTCTTCTGTCCCAACAAAACTAGCCTCCTCTTTTCTTCTTTGCTATCAGAATACAAGAGGCTTACTTAGTAAGCTGACTAAATTGTACTCGGAAAGTTTTTCATTCCCATATAATATTATGGTATGTACAGAGACCTGGTTAAGGCCGGATATTCTTAGCTCCGAATTTCTCCCGGGCAAGTACACAATTTACAGGCTTGATCGTCGGTCCAGACGGGGAGGTGTACTCCTGATTGCTGTCGACTCAACCTTTTTGTCTGAATTACTAATTTTCGAAGAATTTTATGACATTGAATTTCTAGGTATAAAATTATCGTTTCCCGGTAGTTTTGTACATATTACCTGTTCATACATCCCACCATCATCTGAGTTCCCTATTTACGCAAATCACCTTTCCATTTCCAAAAAACTGTCAGATCGAGATCAGTTAATAGTATGAGGTGATTTTAATATACCTAGTGCGACATGGTCCCCTGACGAAAACTCTAATATTTTACTTCCTTTAGCGCAGCATGACTTTATTGACGGCTTGCTTGACATTGCGCTATCCCAAGTGAACCATGTTAAAAACTCCTCAGGACGTCTACTGGACTTGTGTTTTGTTTAAAATTCAGAAGGCGTTTGTCTATTAAGAACATCACCACGTACACACAACCGGAAGATCCTTATCATCCAACTCTAGAGCTGACTGTAGATGCAAGAACAGAGCTGAGTAAAAAATCCGAAAAGTCGGTTAAACGAATCCGCTGCTTTCGTAAGGCAAACTTTTATCTTTTAAATACTTTTATATAACATTTACTCCACTTTTTTTAATTATACTAACATGGCTGAGGCCGTTAATATTCTTTATAATGCATTGAACTCCTCCTTTGTCTGTATTTTCCGTTTTACTATCCGTCAATTTTAAATAAACCTCCATGGTTTAATAAGGATTTGGCAACCTAAAAAATGTTAAGTCCAGACTTTTCAATAAATTTAAAATGTGCGGTTCGCATTCGGCCTTCTCTCGATACCTAAGGGCTCGGTCAAATTTTACCGTGCTTAACGCCCGGTGTTATCAAAGCTATCTGGCTCGTTGTAGGGTCCAATTTTCAAAAGATCCAAAACAGTTTTATAATTTGGATAATACTAAGCGTAAATCAGCCTATTACCCAGCATCGCTATTATTTGAAAATTCTACGGCAAATACTAAGCAGGCAATTGCCGATCTATTTGCCCAGTTTTTCCAGACAACTTATTATACCCGTTACTCGTAGAGTAAAAGGGTATATTGTATTCGTGCAAAAGTATGTAACAGGTAGAAGGAAGCGTTTCCGACCCTATAAAGTATATATTTTCTTGTTCAGGATCACTAGCCGAGTCGATCTAGCCATGTCCGTCTGTCCGTCTGTCCGTCTGTCTGTCCGTATGTCTGTCTGTCTGTCTGTCTGTCCGTATGAACGCTGAGATCTCGGAAACTATAAAAGCTAGAAGATTGGCGTTTTGCATGTAGATTTTAGGAGTTCCTACGCAGCGCAAGTTTGTTTCAAAATGGTGCCACGCCCCCTCTGACGCCCACAATCGCTTATATACGATTTTAAAAATTTTAATATTTCGGAAAAGTAAAAATGCAGTTTTATTGTGTTTATCAATACCTATCGAAATGTAGAAGAAATTTTTCAAATCGGACCATTCGTTAAAAAGTTATGCGTGATCAAAGTCTCTATCTCCATCTCCCTCGCACTCCCTTTACCTGAGTAACGGGTATCTGATAGTCGGGGCACCCGACTATAGCGTTCTCTCTTGTTTTTATTTCAGACTTTCTCCAAACATGTATCCTAACTTAACCTAGGCTCTAGACTATCTCCTCTCATCTCGCTTAGCCTGAGGCAGAGGCCGACGAAGATGCGGAGGAGGAGGCGGCTCCACCCGATGAAGAGGCACTCGATGAGGCCGAGGATGAGGCAGCACCAACGCCACTACCGCTATGGCGTCTGCCACCACCTCCAAATCCACCGATGGGATAATCTCCATATCGACCACCATAGGGATTACCACCAAATCCACTACTATATGGATCTACTCCGTATCCGCCACCGCCAAATCCGGGTCCTCCAAATCCAGGTCCTCCAAATCCGGGTCTTCAAAATCCGGGTCCTCCGAATCCGGGTCCTCTAAATCCGGGTCCTCCAAATCCGGGTCCTCCAAATCCGGGTCCTCCATATCGAGGTCCTCCAAATCCTCTATATCCAAATTGCGGTCGAGCCGAGACGACGGCCACCACAAGAGCAAGAACAATCAGGGTCTTTATTTTGGGAATTTGGAAGTTGTGCCGATCACTTACCGGTTTTCTTTTTATTTTATTCCATTTTAGCTCAGATCCAACTACACTAACAACAAAAATATGTCATGTGACAGTTTATTGTGTTTTTGTTTTTTTTATAGTCAAACATGTAAGTCTGGTTTTAATTGCTTTACAATATATCAACGCATTTAATAATGATGTGGACTTAAGCTGTACAATAAAATCTCACTTCACAGTTATTTTAAGGTCTTAAAAAAGTTTGGTTTTATATTTATTGCTTCATAATATAAAAAGCATTTAAGTACTTGGATTTAACCTTTAGTTATAAAATCAAAATTTTTGTGTGATTCCCACCCTGTTATTCCCTTACCAGCCTTTAAAGAAATTGAAACTACAAGTTAAAACAAAGACGTGTGCTTTTGAAATACATAAGCTTACTTCTGGTAATTGATTAGGTTATTTAAGTCACCAATGTTTTAAACCTATGTTTAATACCCATTAGCTATTGGCAATGGGAGTTTATTTAAACTTTGATTCATTTAAAACTCTTAGACAAGTAATAATAATCCCAGTGTATTGAATAAATCGAATTCGTTTGGCTGTAATTTAAATTCAAATAAATTAAAATGTCCAGCCAAATAAAATTCCAATCAATCTAATACAGTCCACACCTCATTGGCTGACAAAAGCTTAGTGCTATTAAAGTTGGGATATTTTGAAGGCAATGCTTAATATCCATTAGCTATTTGCAGGGTGAGCTTAAACATAAGAAATGTTATTAAACTAAACATTTTAAGACAAAAAATAAATAGAAATCTTAAGAATATTTATTTTATATCAGAACAAACATTTGTGCAATCTTGTAGTTCGGCTATTAAGTGCTCGAAATTAAATTTTTTTACTTTTGGCTTCATTGTGTTATCCAACAAATTTGACAACATCCGTTATTTTTAACGGAAGACTAATGCTTTTTACCTTTTATCATATCAGACTTTCTTTTATTTTTTTTTTTATTTTATTTTTAAATTTAAAACATACGAACGTACGCGACCCCTGGAAATGTTCACTCTTAATATATTTAAAAAATAACGTTAACCAGAACAACAGATGTTGATCTTCTGATCGGAGTCTAATTTTGGATTAGACACACATTTTAGCCCATATTTGTTTTTCCATTTGACTTTATCACTTATGATAAAATTAGTAGTACGTCATGGTTAGTAAAAACCGTGATCCTTCAAGGATAATTTATATTTGAAGGTATGAAAATTAAGTATGTATTAAGATATATGTATAAACAGTTTTCATACATACATATTTTGTGTAACTTAATATTTTCCATGTTAGGTTAATAAATTTATTTTATTTTTTATTTTTATCAAATTTGTGAGTAAATGAAAGGCTTGAAAATGGTTTCCTTTTATTTAAAAAATCTATTAGTGCATTTTCCTCACCAAGTAGGTTCTTAAAAAGTACTTTTCTGTTTGTTTCTTAATCGTTTATTTAATGTTGAGATGGTTTCTGGGTCGCTGGGATCCAACTTTCGGTTGGAATTTGGTTAATTTCTTTTAATTTGTGCGCTGTTACGAAATAAATTCCATACAAATCCAGCTGCATTTTGATTTTAATTTATTAATTTCAATTCACAGTCATTTCCTATTAATTCCTATTAACTTTTGGCTTGGTTTAACCGCGGAATCCGCCGCCACTCGAAGCAGAGGAAGAAGAAGAGGCTGAAGCTGATCCACCACCACCAAATCCGCCGCCACCACTAGACGAAGCCGAGGAGGAAGCTGAGGCACTGGACGAACCGCCGTTGCTGCCACCGCCGCCGAAACCACCGCCTGGACGACCTCCGAATCCACCACCGCCATATACAGGGCCTCTGTTATATGCGCCTGGGCCACCGCCAAATCCGGGGCCACCACCGCCAAATCCGGGGCCACCAAATCCGGGGCCACCACCGCCAAATCCGGGGCCACCAAATCCGGGGCCGCCTTGGCCGCGAAATCCTGGACGACCGCCGCCAAATCCGGGGCCACCGCCAAATCCGCCTGGACGACCGCCGCCAAATCCTTGGGCATTGGCATTGGCATTAGCGTTGGCGTTGGCGTTTCCTCCGCCAAATTGAGGTAGGGCCGATGCCACGGCCACCAGAACGGAAAGCGCGATGAAAAGTTTCATATTGAGTTGTTGCCGCCTCGAGAGTTGTCCACACACTTGGCCACTGGACCGATGAGCCCAGCTTTTATTCAGTTCCGCGTCGGAAAAGAGATTCATAGATCTCTCGGTGATCCACCCCGAAACGTACGCTTCGCAGCAGTCCGACAGCGAAAAAAAACAGTACGAATTATCAATATTTATAGCTCGGCTCGTTAGCAGGTTCGTGGCGTGCGATCGTTAGACCCTACGCCTAATAGACCCGGCCTTTTCGATCCCCCGCTGCAACCGGTTAGGTCCAAACTGGAGAGCACCTCGGACGTGCCCCCTTCTCCAGCCGGCCACTATAACGACAGCATAACGATCGATTTGGGACCCCTGATGTCATAAGTCGAGTAGTTTGGGAGGTGTGGACTGTGGGGATTTACATTATAGATATGTACATGTTCCCAAAGCGTTGGCTTAGAGAGCTGCAGGTAGAATTTGTTATGAAAAAGTAACCAAAATACTTAAGGCAGCCATAATGTGCATGACAATTCATTTTTTTCTAGTCTAGCAAGAATAAATTTTAAATATTATTTTTTTTCACTATTTCCACTTATTCAATTTAAATAGTAAGTTTAATTTTATAATATAAGTAAGTACCAAGAAAAAACAATTTGGATACCCATGGAACTGGTTCACTTTCAGCATCTCTATATGACTTATAAATAAATTTGTTCATTGAATCGAAAGCAGATGACTGATTTTAGTGATCGCATTAATTTATGCGAAATTTTTTCAGCTTTATAGTATTTTTTTGCGATCCAAAGATGTTTATTTGTTTGTCTATTTCAGCTTCCATAAAAGACGTATATAATTTATAATTTTATAAAACTGGTATTCCGCCAAATTCGAAATGTTAATTATAATTAACAGGAGAGGCATGATAAAGGAAAAACATAATCCCGAAAAATTTTAAATTCAAATGAATTATATTTTTATTAATTGCGCTTACTCATTTCGGAAATCAGTGCTGCTAAAAGTGGCACGATATAAGGGGAGCCCCATAAATGTGTGCCAAGTTATTTTACTAGTGCACATAAATATATGTATCTGAAGGGTACTAAAAAGTCTCACACTTCCCAAAGCCCGCATCACCTTAGCCAAATCTATCCAAACTTTGATGAATGTATGTGGAACTATTTTAATTATTTCTACCGACTTATATGCATAAATTAACGGCAATTTTATTCAGCTCCGCATTGGATGCGGATGTCAACAGTATTTAAGAGTATTATTGTCGTAGCTTCTGTTTGAGATATATGTATTTCTAAATGACTCAGATAATGTGTTTAGGGTAGCAAAATTGGAGTGACTCATTCCTTGCCAATACAGACAAATACTACATACATTAATTAGTTCTTAATTAATTCTTACTTTAAATTAAGAACAAAATGAAAGTTGCACTAGAGTGTGAAATTTTCTTTTAACCTAACAACAACTTAAAAAGAATCTGTTCAATGGAAATTTCTGTGGGGGTGGAAATAACGTTTTGTAAATATTATTATATTATTGGTTCTGGACCAGAAAATTCCGTGATAGTAAATACTGTTTTCAAAAAAAAAAATTGTTTTAACTTTAAAGTATTTGTTTATGCTATTCAATCAATCTTTCATCAAAATTTTCAAATCTGAGTAGAACCAATTCTTAAATAATAAAAGAGATTGGCTAAAAAATTCTTAAAAATAATAAAAAAAATTAAATTTATAAAAAATATGTTATTCTCATGCTGAACAATAAAAGGTCTTGTATTTGGATTTTTCATTTTTTTTATTTCAGACTTTCTTTAAACATGTATCCTAACTTAACCTAGGCTCTAGACTATCTCCTCTCATCTCGCTTAGCCTGAGGCAGAGGCCGACGAAGATGCGGAGGATGAGGCGGCTCCACCCGATGAAGAGGCACTCGATGAGGCCGAGGATGAGGCCGAGGCAACTCCAACGCCTCCACCGCCACGGCCACCACCGCCATGACGTCTGCCACCACCTCCAAATCCACCGTAGCCGGGATAACTTTCATATCCATAGGGATTACCGCCAACGCCACCACTATATGGATCTACTCCGTATCCGCCACCGCCAAATCCGGGTCTTCCAAATCCGCCTCCTCCGTAACCGGGTCCTCCAAATCCGGGTCCACCAAATCCACCTCCTCCAAATCCGGGTCTTCCAAATCCGGGTCCTCCAAATCCGCCTCCTCCGAATCCGGGTCCTCCAAATCCGGGTCCTCCAAATCCGGGTCCTCCATATCTGGGTCCTCCAAATCCTCTATATCCAAATTGCGGTAGAGCCGAGACGGCGGCCACCACAAGAACAAGAACAATCAGGGTCTTCATTTTGGGAATTTTTTTTTCAGGCTAATGAGTTTGCTGTGTGCGATTGCTGGGTTGTCTGAATTGGAACTGACGGACTCTCAGCAGAGTCGCTAAAGTATTTATACCGCCTGCATTGTTCAGAAAAGCCGTCACATACTGGCGAGTCAAAAATAAGGCGAGATGGCTGTGATAAATGGTTTTAGCAGTTTGGCCGATCACTTACCGGTTTTCTTTTTATTTTATTCCATTTGCTTTCAGATCTAATTACACTAGACAACAAAAATATATCATGAGGGAATTGATTGGTATTTAAGGGGGTATTCTAGTCTATAGACTATAGACTTTATAGAGGCTCGAATTTCGAGATTTTTTTAAAATTTAATAAAAAAAAGTACCAGATATTTTTACTATCCGTTTATTAAACATAGAAGAGTTCATAAAATAATGTAAAAAAATATATATTTCCATCGAGTTATTCGTCCTTGAAGAAGAGGGGGAAAAAAGAGGCCGTGTCCTCGTCGCCATGATTTCTACCCTTGTCGTCATCTGAAAATAAAACAAGAAAGGAAAGCTAACTTCGGGCGGAGCCGAAGTTGATATACCCTTGCAGAATATTCTGTAAATTATATTCACCAAAATTATTCATATGCATTCTTAACACTCATAAAAAATCCCAACTTCCTAACTTTAAAAACACCAAAGTTATGGCATTTTCAATCGTTCAGTTATATGGCAGCTATAGGATATAGTAGGCCGATCCTTATGAAATTTAGTAGGTCAGATTAATTGGCCAAATATAAAACCCATAGGAAATCCCAACTCCCTAACTTAACAAACACCAAAGTTATGTCATTTCCGATCGTTCAGTTATATGGCAGCTATAGGATATAGTCGGCCGATCCTTATGAAATTTGGTAGGTCGGATTGATTGGCCAAAAATAAAACCCATAGAAAATCCCAACTTCCTAACTTTACAAACACCAAAGTTATGTCATTTCCGATCGTTCAGTTATATGACAGCTATAGGATATAGTCGGCCGATCCCGGCCGTTCCGACTTATATACTGCGTGCAAAGGAAAGAAGGGTGTGTGCAAAGTTTCAATTCGATAGCTTTAAAACTGAGGGACTAGTTTGCGTAGAAACAGACAGACGGACACACGGACAGACGGACAGACAGACGGACAGACGGACAGCCGGACATGGCTATATCAACTCAGGAGGTGATCCTGATCAAGAATATATATACTTTATAGGGTCGGAGATGTCTCCTTCACTGCGTTGCACACTTTTGACCAAAATTATAATACCCTCTGCAAGGGTATAAAAAATGATAGATTCTTAATGAGTACGAATGTCGCTATGTCATGAAGCAGCAAAACTAAAAAAAAAATCACAATTTAAGAACTCATTTAATTCTGATGTATTTCTAATTGCACTAGTAGTTGGACATAAACTGCAGAGTAAATTCTCATTTAAAGGCTTAGCATGGTCTTCAAAAAGTTTAGTTTTATTTATACTGCTTCATAATTTAAGAAAGCATTTAAGCAATTTCATATCATATATATATCATATGTATATTTATTTATTTTGTCTATGTATGTAATTTATGAATAAATAAAAAAAAAAAAAAAAAAAACAAAACTTATACTTACTTCTAGTAATTCTTTAGGTGATTTAAATTGTTACTTAATAACACGAAAAAGAAACAATTAAAAAATTGTTTAACTAGGACATTGCACTTCGGTTAACAATGGTATTAAATACTTGCCGCACAGTGTTACCGGTCGAAGGGATGGCTTAGTTTGCCGGGTGGTTCCCCATACACGCTCCAAAATATACGAAAACGCATAATTATCGACCCACGCCCAACAGGTGACCCATGTTGTAGTGTTTGATTTTGATTACTCGGGTCTTCCTGGTCTGCGTAGTTCCCCACCAAGATCAAGAGTACTCGTCACCGGTTGATTTCGTCTAATGCCGATCATCTGACAAGTTAATCTTGAAGAGTTTATTCCCCTCTATCTTGTTTTGTTTGTCCGAAAGCGGTTTCGATGGCGATGTTTTCAAAACAGTGCTCGAGTGGAGTGGGCCAGTTGGAGGTGGTGAGATCACTGGCAGATTGCCGGTGGCTATTGGGCTTTTCTTTGAGTTTTGCGGCCATTCTCCGCAAGAGATGGCTCACTCCGCCCCAGAAAGTCTTCAGTTCCGATCGCGCTACACATATTTCTTCACATTTTAAATCCTAAAGTTGCAAATGATTAATTAAGTGATGATTGGGGCTCGTCAAATAATAACAAATATCATTCTTTGGAATGTAAACTAGACCAGAAAGCTAAAAAGTGCCGACAATTAGGTCTGCAACTTGTTGAAAACAATACCTACAATAAGCTTTGTTTTAAAACAATGTGAAGTGTAACAAATATTGTGATTTAAATAAAGAACTTTATATCAAATTATCTTATTATATATTTTAATGGAGTGCTTTATTTTCAGAGATTCTAAAAATGTTAAGACATCAAGTGAAAGTAATAATTCCAGTCCAAACTAATATAAATAAGTGGAAGCAAATAAAAATCTCATTATAGAAAATAAAATCTGAGCATTTTCAAATAATTCAGATACCTCTGAGTCTAGTTTTTACTCGACCTTGTTTACGATAAGTAGAAGTGATCAGTTTCACTAAAGCAAACAGATCACACTCAATAATACTTACAAATGCAGTGAGTAAACAGTAGTCTTATAGTGAAATCTATCATTCATGACTACTTTGAGTTTACTATCTCTTAGCAAAATGATATGTTTACAGCGATCATTAGGGTGAAAAAATCACACATTTTAATGAGACAGCACACGATAGTAATCGCAAAATCCCCATAACTCTTAGAGATCTGAGTCTTAACAGTCCATAACAATAAAATCTCCCATGCGCAGCGAACAAGATTTCAGCGACTGTTAATTAATAAAACAACAAACACAAATATCATATCTATATAGAATACGGGTTAGATACGGGTTGGCAAAACCGGTTTCAGTGTCGTCACAGCTAACTTGGAGCCCCCTCCGTTCTAGAGGAGATCACCGACATGTGTGACGATTAGCGACTCATATCCGAAGGGGTTTTCCAGGTCAGAAGTTGTCAAATTGAATTAGCAATGTTGTTAGAATTCGGTGATTTTTCGTGTCCAAATCAGCCAGTGGTAAATCCTTAAAAAGCAAAGTTTACTTGAACTTTGAACTACTAATAAAAGCGGCATCATTTTGCCGGCGATTTGAATATTGTTTTCGTTGTTGGCTTATGCAAAAAGTCCGTAACATAATCGCCTAATGGAACCGGTCAGGCCATTGATCGTTTATTTGTTTATACTTTTATTTTTTGCCGCATTTGTGCCTTATGTTATTTCTCCCGGATAGGCTTCTTTGTGTTGCATGATTAACAGCCTTGAAATGGCGCAGTTTTAAAATGTTTAAATTTGCCAAGCAATAGTTTGCAACTCTTTACATAATTATCTGTCTAAGCGGCCAATTGAAATGAGAAACTTTCGAATTGATATGCAGTTCGATGAATAAATAACCAGAACACTTTAATAATAAACTGCGAGGGCAAATATTTGTTTATTAAAATCAATCAAAGTGAAATAATTTGAGCCTGGCCAAAATGAATATTATCACATTAGCCAGGGGGCAGGAACGTGCCCATGACAACATGAAATATTATTAAAATGCCAACTAATGAACGTCATGTTAATTTTGTAAACGCACAAGCGCACGCAATCAGTGCTCTGTAATATTTTTGCATTTTAGCCGGCGTTTATTGTTATTGGCGTTTTCCATAGTTTTTCCGCTGCACTCCGCAAATTGAATTACCCGCACCCAGGCAGTGCAAACTTTTCAATTATGTGGCCAGCGGGCTAATGAACAAAGCGATCTGACCAGAAAAACCATTTGGCGACCCACCCGATATGGATATGCGTATCCATCCGCCCACGCCCACCACATAAAGTTCGATGTGCAATCTGAATTATTTAATTTTAATTAAATGCTGGCTGGCAACGAGCAAAGCCAAAATTTATTGCCCACTTTTGGGGGCGGAAATGGTGAGAGATCGTTTTTGCGGAAACGAAGTGATATGCTGCACACTTTGAGGCGCTACCTGAGATGAGTCCGAGAGCAAAAATATTGCATTGGCACATTGATAAACATTTCGCATTTATTTTATTGCCCAACATAAATTGCAGCAAACAAAGGGTTAGGGCCCGGCCATATTGTCAATCCTACAAAGGCCAACAACTGTTGCAGAGACGACTGCTGTGTGGCACACCGCCAACAGTCTGTTGGCCCAACTTCCGCCTTTCCTCTTTTATGTTGCAAAACTGCACCACAGGGGTTCATCGTCCTTGTGCAAATTGGTCTCGCAGTTTATTGCCGAGTCCAGACTGCGGACTCCGCACCCGGACTCCAGAGCAGATGCCGCTCCTCCGGCAATAAAAGTGCACTTTTAAGCAGAAGCTGAAGTCGAAGCTGAGGCAAACGCAAACGCAAACGCAAAGGAGCTTGCTTAAGATTTCAATTTGTTGGCATTGTGTGCAACAATTTGCAATAGTAAAACTTTACTTAATGATAAATGTTTGTGGGGGGACACATAAAATTCAAGAAGAGCACACTCTGTCTTGGCCATTTAAGAGATTTATGTGGCCATGAGTGGCATCAATGTCGTTGGTTGGGGCTAATACAAGTCTGAGCCATCGTCCCCGGTCCCCTCTAATAGGCCATTAATTTTGGCGAAAACTTTGCATGCCAGATTTCCCAACCGCCAAAAAGGGGGAACCTTTTCCTTCGCGGTCGACCACTCCTCAACTCTATGGCTTCCATCAAGAACTTTCTAACCAACTTTGGTTTACTTTTTAATGGGAAATTTGAAGTGTTATCTAAAAGTTACCTAAAGATTAAGATTTACTCGATCCTATCCGTTTTTGATAAATAAAAGACACTAGAATTATATTTTAGTAATTTGAGGAAAATGTTGGTATATAGGAACTTATTCGCGTTATTTTAGCAAAGCCTCTCTTTCTTGGTCTAACAAATATTGATTGCTAAGTCATCCAAAGTAGTATAAGGTTCATTACCAAAAAAAAAAGATTACCAAAATAAATATGCATTGTTTTATACATTACAAAGAGTAATCATTTTATTGAAATCGTGGGTAATACTTTCAAGCGATTGGGGGAATTACAGGAATATAAGGCTCTGGGGAACTATGTCTAGCCGTGGTATCCACCGCCACCACCCGCCGAAGAGCTGGCCGAAGCGGAGGCGCTCGAGTGGGCACCACCTCCATATCCGCCACCACCTCCAGGTGGTCCTCCGTAGCCACCTCCGCCGCCGCCGCCGCCGTATCCGCCACCACCTCCAGCTCCGCCCTTGTATCCTCCACCGCCTCCATGTCCTCCGTGCTTGTGGCCGCCTAGACTGCCACCAAAGTGTCCGCCTCCGCCACCGGCTCCGCCTCCAATGCCAGGACCAAAGCCTCCTCCGCCGATGCCAGGTCCTGGCCCGAACCCGGGACCTCCTCCACCTCCGCCAGAGTGTCCTCCTCCTCCGGAGTGACCGCCGCCTCCTGAGTGTCCACCACCTCCTCCGATTCCTCCTCCTGGTCCGAAGCCAGGGCCGCCACCTCCTGGCTGTCCAGATCCGTGACCACCTCCAATAGCACCGGCCGAAGATGACGCAGAGCTGCCGCCGCCGCCGTATCCTCCACCTGATCCGAATCCAGGACCTCCGCCGATTCCGCCGCCTCCACCGGAGTGACCACCTCCTCCGCCAATTGCTCCACCTGATCCGAATCCAGGACCTCCACCTATTCCGCCACCTCCTCCAGAATGACCACCGCCAATCGCTCCACCTGATCCAAATCCAGGACCTCCGCCGATTCCGCCGCCTCCTCCGGAGTGACCACCTCCACCGCCAATTGCTCCACCCGATCCATGACCACCGCCGCCACCTCCGAAGGGACCACCTCCTCCAGAATGTCCTCCTGCTCCACCGCCGGAAATGACACCACCTCCGGAATGACCGCCACCTCCAAAGGGACCTCCTCCACCGCCTCCACCTCCGAATCCGCCATCTAGGCCACCTCCGAAGTCTCCGCCGGATCCATGTCCTCCTCCGAGTTTACCGCCTCCGCCACTGCCGCCGCCGCCAATCGCGCCGGCCGAAGCGGATGCCGAAGCGGAGGACCCGGCGTGTCCTCCACCACCACCTCCGCCACCACCGCCGTAACCTCCGGCGGATGCCACAGCCACACAAACACTCAGCACTACAAACAGACGCATCGGAACCTTTGCCTGTAGCTCACTAACTGTGCTCCCTAGAAAGATGTGGGCTTTTATAAGAGACTCTCCGCCGCACAAAAAACACAAATAATAGCGAAATACTTGCTAAATAATTTCGCAGAGCGCGAAAAAAAGAACGTCAGTCACGTTCCGAGTGCTCAGATCCTAGGGTCAGGCCAGGCAAAAACTAAAACTTGCACTAGACTACAAACATTATTAATTTATTTGTAATTTTAAAATATGTTACCTTAGTAAAAAGTAAACTTTTAAATCACACAGTCAGGAAAGGCTTACCTCTGTTTATTATTTTAATATTTTCGTAAGAAAATCTTTAATTTAAGTTATTTGAAAACTTTATTGATTACACATTTATGGCATACTTGTGTTGCATAGTGTAATTAGCTCCCGCGGAGAACAATAACGAGTTTCAATACCATTTAATATTCGCGATTGTCTTCTGTTGGAAATTATACTTATACTCTAGGAAGAACCTAATGTCTTGAAAGGCGTGTTCAGCCCGCGGGAGATTCATGATAGCGATCAGAAGGAATGATCGATGAATTAACCTAATGATTCTAAGGCCGATTTCTGTTGTTTAATCTAAAATAAACTAAAAAATATATTTCAAATAAAAGAAGAAATACCTGTTGAACAATAATTAACAAGAGGGAGAGAGTATATACGGCTCGTCGTAATCCACTATTTAATCGCTTGATCTTATGTAAATTATTTTAATCATCGCTTGCTTCGGAAATAGCTGCATTGACTCTTGGCTCTCCCAAGATTAGATTGATTTTCATTTAAATGATATTTGTAGGCGTTCGATGGTTACGACAATGACCCTTAAGGTCTACGTCACTGTGGTTCGATAGAGTAAAACACAATCGTAACAGACGGTGATGAATTATATAAAACTACTAAACACCCTCAAGGAGCATAGTAAAGATTATTTTCTTGAGAACTTGATTAGAAAACTTTGTTCAAGTACGTTGTAATATTATTTTAAAGCAGTAGTAAATTCAAACAAACATTCAATGCATTTAAAATGAAGAATTAAATTGAACAATTTAATTGGAAAGACTTTAAGTTAAACAAATATTAGCACATCGCTCAAGCATTTCCGTTCCCCGTAACAATTGTACTGCAGACTACATATTTGGTTTAACTTCGTTTTATTTTTGATGAGATATAATTAGTTCACAAATTGAGAATTTTGATAAAACCTCTTATGTGGATTAACGCTAACATTTATTTTTACATTAATTGGCCTTTATTGGACTTGATAATTTCTAAATGTTGCAAAATTAAATTTACAATACTATGGAATACTTTTAAGCAAAGCGTAAATTTATCTTAAATTAGCCCAGGAATAGTCCTGCACCGCGGTTGATCGATCCACCAATGTGTCCGCCGCCAAATCCAAGTCCGGTACTTCCAGAGTTTCCGCCGAGGTTGCCTCCAAGGCTAAGTCCATTTCCACCCAGACTGACACTTCCCTTATGATAGCCTCCAGAGTTGGTGCCACCAAGGGACAGGGAGCTAGAGCCTCCGTTCGATCCCAGGGATGCTGTATTGCCTCCCAGAGAAAGGCTTCCCGAGCCAGCAGCAGGTGATAGCAGTCCACTGGCGACTCCATGGGCCAGAGATGCAGCCTCGTGCGCGCCAGCTAGTCCGACTGATCCGGCGGTGTTTTGTCCATTCGCACCAAGGGACAAGCCGCCCGATCCAAGGGAAATTGAGCTGGCACCGTTGCTTAAGGAGCTTGAGCCGGTATTTCCAGAGGATCCGATGCTCAAATGACCGGCACTGATCTTGGATGATCCGGCTCCAGAACCGGTAGATCCGGAAATTCCAGACGTTCCGATGCTCAGATGTCCGGACGAACCGGTGGCAGAGGATCCCTTCGAGCTGGAGTCAGTTGCTCCAGTGGCCCCAATGTTCAGGTGACCAACTCCGAGCGATGCTGAGCCCGAAGAAATCTTGGATGAACCGGACCCAGTGGATCCAGAAGTGCCAATACTCAAGTGTCCAGCTCCATGAGAGGCAG
Organism: Drosophila kurseongensis; assembly: GCA_018153305.1. NCBI lineage: Eukaryota > Metazoa > Arthropoda > Insecta > Diptera > Drosophilidae > Drosophila > Drosophila kurseongensis. The sequence continues at coordinate 17,976,060 of JAECXX010000210.1, forward strand.
ATTGGGATGATCCAGAGGATGCGATATTCAGATGTCCAGCTGAACCGGCGTTCAAAGATCCAGACTCGACTTTCTTTTGTTCCGTCTTGATATGGGCAGATCCGGCGTGAGTCCCAGAGGCTCCGATAGAAGCGGATCCAGAGCTGATATGGGCATGACCAGCACTGATCTTTGATGACTCGGTTTTCGACGAATAGGTAGTTTGCGAACTTTTAATGTTCAAATTTCCGACACCATGGGAACCAGCTCCGGATGAACCAATGCTAATATGTCCAGCAGATCCTGATCCCTGAGACGCAGAGCCCGAACCTGTAGCTCCCGAGGTATGATATGTGGAGGTAGTTTTCATTGCGGTAGTGGCTCCAATATTAATGTGGCCAGTGGCGGCATTTGATGAACCCTCCACCTTACTTCCAGAAGATTCAATTTTCGCATTTCCAGCAGTGATCTTGACAGAACCGGCTTGTCCAGATGTCGATCCAGTATGCTGTGAATGAGAACCAGTCGATGATCCAATACTTGCGTGGCCGGAAGTTATTTTGGCAGAGTTGGCACTGGAACCGGAAGATCCTATGCTCAAATGACCACTACCGCTCGAAGCTGACCCAGAATTGGAACCCGTAATTCCGGTCGATCCGATGCTCAAGTGTCCAGCGTTGGAACCGGAAGCTCCAGAGGTTTCAAGGCTAAGGTGACCAGAATGGGAAGACGAACTGCCCACGAACTGCCCACCGCTGGCCACTTTATCTGCCGCCTGAGCTCCGAGCGAGGCAGCAGTTGATCCTGCAGAGTGTACAACATTGGCTCCAGTTCCTGCCGCTCCCAGAACTCCGTTGACCACTTGGGCTCCGTGGGAGGCAGCAGTCGATCCCGCAGAGTGAACAACCTTAGCGCCAGTTTCGCCAGCTCCCACGACTCCGCTAACAGCCTGTGCTCCGTGATTCACAGCAGTGGATCCTGCGGAATGTACTACATTGGCTCCAGTTTCTGCCGCTCCCAGTACTCCGTTGATCACTTGGGCTCCATGGGAGGCAGCTGCCGATCCTGCAGCTCCAGTTCCAGTGGCACCCAGCACTGCGTTTGCAGCTCCAATAGTCGCTGAACCGGAGTTGGAATGATGGGTACTGGAACCCGTAATTCCGGAGGATCCAATGGTCAAGTGTCCAGCGTTGGAAGCACTGTTGCCAGAAGTTCCAATGCTCAAGTGACCGGAGTGGAGAGCAGCAGAGTCTTTATTTCCAGTGGCTCCGATGCTCAAATGACCGGCTCCCAGGGAAGCTGAACCGGATCCGGTACTCCCGGAGGCCACATGATCGGCAACTGTCGATCCTGCAGAGTGCACAATATTGGCTCCAGTTCCTGCCACTCCCAAGACTCCGTTGGCAGCTTGAGCGCCATGATTTGCAGCAGAGGATCCTGCGGAGTGAATAACATTGGCTCCAGTTCCTGCCACTCCCAGGATTCCGTTGGCAGCTTGAGCTCCGTGAGATGCTGCACTGGATCCAGCAGAATGTACTACATTGGCTCCAGTTTCTGCAGCTCCCAGAATTCCGTTAACAGCTTGAGCTCCATGGGAAGCAGCTGTCGATCCGGCGGAGTGCACTACATTGGCTCCAGTTCCTGCCGCTCCCAAGATTCCGTTAGCAGCCTGTGCTCCATGACTTGCAGCAGAGGAGCCAGCAGAGTGTACCACATTGGCTCCAGTTCCTGCAGCTCCCAACAGCCCATTGGCAGCCTGATGCAGGATCGAAGATCCTGAGGATCCAGCGTTATGCGATCCGCTGGCAGACAGACCACCAATCCCGATTGATCCTCGGTTAGATCCTCCATTGTATCCTCCACCCAGACTCAAGCCAGGTAGACTTCCCTGGGCGGTGGACCCACCGCTACTGCCGCCCAGTCCAAGGCCACCGCCACCGAATCCCAGTCCGAATCCGGCGGATGCCAGGGACACGCAGCAGGCGCTCAAAAGTAAAATCAATCCCTTGGGAACCATTGTCTCAAAGTAACTAACTGCTTTCCGAGAAAACGGCTAGCTTTTATAGAACCGAAACTACGCCTAGTCGAAAGACGACGTAGCAACTACAGTTGGGCTTCGCTACATCGAATACTCTTACTTATATTCTGGAAATTTTTAATTAACAAGAAGGCTATCTAAAATAACTACAATTTTGTGAGCACTTCATTAGTTTTAAGAAAACTAACTCTATTTTAATTATTGTTGTGGCCCATTTACAGAGGAAAAACTGTGAACACACAAATTTGGTGACGATTTATTCATTAATTTATTCAAAAGAAGAAGGGAAAACAAGTTCCATAGCATTTATCATCATTTTTTTTGTTTGCGTCTGGGAGGTGCTTATTCGAGAAGGGGATTCACCATAGTCTAAAAATATAGCACGTGCTGTACACTGATAACCAAATTAAGGTCAATCTATTCTCAAAGAACAAGTCTCCAGAAAGTTACTATCTAAACTGTTTAAAATGTTAATTTAAGACCAAAACATTTACAGTTTCATGCTAATATGAAAGATAAAATCATATAAAATCATATCATATCATATACTAGAACTAGAATCAATTCAAACCATTAAAGACACAATAGAAAATAAATAAACATTAATTTGTTCGATAGTGTATTCTATCCTAGCATTATGTTATTTATAATTTTCGTGTCCACGTATTTCTGGCAATTAATTTGGCTAATCAAAGCATGATAAAATTAGCATCGTTTTACAGCTGCTATGACGACTATAGCCCCACGTCATTCTCGTGTAACAATAATAAATAAATACCCACCAATTCCTCATTGGTGTAACCAGTCAAACTAGATTTGAATATTCTGCCTTCAATGATTTATATGCCAGGTGTTTGGGATAAGTTATACTGGGTTTATGATTGGTAAATTTAGGCAACAGAAAAGCAAACATATTCATTTTTCCACTCCCTAACCTTCCAAGTTGAATCGACCATCGTGGCACTCTGTTGTCGCCAAACTTAGACACAGTTTTTCACTTAACTTGGCTGCTGGTGTTGCAGGAAAAGCGCAGTTTGCGAGAGCTGAGCTCGACAGAAATGCAAATGTCGAGACAATGTGGGCCGAAAGCCCAAGAAAGTCAAGCCGGGGGCAGGAAAAGCAGCAGCTTCTTAGCCCCGGTGTCAGCTGTTGGCCCACTGGCATGCTCTGGGGAAAATGGAAAATTGTACTCGCAGGAAATCTGCTTACAAATGCATGTATCTTGGCCCGCCAGCTGGCTGATGTTGATGCAAAATCTGTTACGGCTTTTGTGGGGCGAAAGAAACACTTGACTTCCGTTTCCGCTCAAGTTCCCCATGCATACTTGAAAATGCGAAATGTTATGCAAATACGGGAATCTGCTCCATTTTTAAAGGAAAGTACAACGAAGAGCAAATACATAAATAAATATTGAATTTAAAACAACTAGGTACTTCGACAAATGGTGTTAATGGGCCCTCTTCTTATTATTATTTAATCTTCTAGATCTTTAAGAGCTTTTTGTATGCCAAAAATGACAAATTAGTAATTTAATAAGGGTCAACAAAATAATACTTACTATTTTATTTGTCAAATAAATACTTAATTGTTATAAATATTTTGGAAATCTGTTTTACAACTAAATTCATATCGATCTTCCTCGGAATGACCTTCTGGATCGATTAGCCTCTTCGTGTGTGTCCTCGGGCAGTTTTCCCAGCACCTGCAGCATGCGTCGGTAAAGCATTTTCCGCACATCGATGGCCCAAAGAAAATCCATGTGGTTGAACTCCTTCTGAGGCACCAGGTACTTCCCCGTCACGTTGCCCAAGTCATCGCACATGGACTCCACGTCGTTGGGATGACACAGCAGATCGTTCGTGGAGTAATACACGAAAGTGGGCACTGTCACCTGGCTCAGGTTGTATCGTGGTGGCAGGTGGTCTCTGTACAATTGCATGTTCTTATTCGAACTGTAGCTATACGGCGCAAACCGACCGCTCTTGATGATCTGGATGAAGTGCTTCACCTGCTTGGCAGCCACCCCAGCCGGATAGTGACCCAGGATCACGGGAAACATTTTCTGCAATTGCACTCAAAAGTTAGTTCGAACTACTGTGAAGTTTTAGTACTATGTTACCCTGTTGAACTCGTTCCAGTTCCGTCCCACGATCCCAAAGACAGCCTCAATGCACAGGCGCTCCGTTTCCTCGGTCATTCGGCACAGGAAACGGAACTCGCCGTTGAACATCTCCCTGATTGAGCCGCCTACAAGGCTCTGAAAATATATAAAAAGAGTCATGTTAGTCTGAAATTAGCTATCGGAAAAGTTTCCCTTCCTTACTTATTAAAACAACTGAAGAGATTTTAGATAAAATTGTCCCAAGAGACTTAGCAACTTACACGATAATAAACTCAATTATTTCTGTCGCTGTAATATATTTTTCAAAGGATTTTTAAAAAAGTTATTTAATCCAGACTATAGTCAGATATCACTGCGGTTAAATCATTTTTTGAAATTCAATCATATTGCCCATATAAAGTGGACTATTACTTTAGTTTATATATTAAATTAATCCGAATAAGAGCACATCTCCATTATAATAATATCGTATTTTTAACTCAAGTCCTGTTTTTTATCCATTTAATTACTCATCAAGCAATAAATGGAAAAATGTAAAGCTATAATGTGACAATCTTGGTCCATGTTTAGGTGGAAGAATAGGTCTCTGCTCGGTTATAAAATAATTTGTCTTGTACCGGAACTTTAACCTCTGACAAAAATCTTTAATACAAAAGTGCACAGTAATGAAATACCAAAAGTGTCAATCTGTTTCTGCCCCAAAAGACAACAGTCTGTCCCTGCCAAAATGAAGCCATCTGCCCTGCGCTACTCACATTGAAGTACAAACTGATGGCCCTGATGTAGGGATGGTCCTCCGTCTCCTTGGCGTAGACGGCGGGGGCCAGGGCCTGCATGGAGACGACCTTGGCGTTGTAGGCGGGCCGCATGGAGCACATCACGAAGAAGGAGGTGCAGCCTTGGGAGTGGCCGGCGTAGTGGAGTTTCGGGAATCCGGTGGCCTTCAGCACATGATCAATCATCGCCGGCAGGTCGTACATGCCGATCTCGTGCCAGCTGAAGTCCCAGAACTTGGACTCGTCCGGGTCGAGGGTGGTGTGGTTCCTCGAGTAGCGATTTCCCCGCGCGTTCCCCAGCCAAACGTCGTAGTTGTGGTCGGCCAGCAAGTAGGCTGTAAAGTGGACCTCGCTCGTAATCACTTGGCCATTAATCACGGACGAGGCGGAGGACACTTACCCAGGCTCACGTTGGGACCCATTACCACAAATCCCGCCGAGCTGTCCACGAGTCCGTGCTGGAGGAGGAATGGCGGGGCGCCCTGCTTCCGGATGCGGTGCATGGTGAGGATGTATCCGTCCTCGGTGGTCACATGATGCACCTCCGCCTCGTAGCCGTACTTGGCGATTAATTTGTCCTGTCGACGAAATGTGTGAAAATCATTGACAATCACTGCATGGAGAAGATAATCGCCTTATTGGCATATAAATTCGTAACTTTTCCATTAAAAAAGGTAATGGGAAAGTGCAAGGCTGAGAAGTCTTGCATAATCATAGACCAATCCGAAGGGATTACCATTAAAATAAAGCGTGGTCAAAATACCATGGACTACAAAATCGAAAGTAAAATCGTTAATATGATTTTTTTGGGAAAAGATGAATATTTTTGGGGCTTTTAATACTTTTACTTTTTTACTTCTATTAATCAAATTTTCCATAATTTAAAATTATTGTACCTCAAAAAGTCGATTATTTTTGGAGAAATGTTAGCGCCAAAAATAAAAGTATGATTTTTTCCTTATGACTTGTAAATTCAGAAAATGTTTTATGTTACATTAGGGGGTCGAGCCGTTTTTAAACCAAATATACCCGTTACTCAGAAAGTAAAAGGGTATATCGTCTTCGTTGAAAACTATGTTACAAGTGGAAGGTAGCGTTTCCGAATCCTGTTTTTAAAGTTTCTCGGAAACTATATGAGCAAGAGATTTGGGATTTGGCATGAAGGTTCTACTCCTGCGCCAAATATCCCTTCGTCGAAACCGCACTAAAAATACTTATTTGGTGAGTGTACTGTTTTGACCGAATAGTCTTGAAATCCAAATAGGGCTAATATCAAAAAGGATACCTTTATGTTGTCATAAGATGGCAACACGGACTTAAATATCTTAAATTAGCCAATGTGCGGTTAATGATTTTCGTACCACGCTGAGTGTTGAGTCCTGCTTGATGTTTTTGCGCTGCAGCCGATCCTCCAGCGTTTCGTCCTCGACGCTCTCCTCCTCCTCTTCCTCCTCCTCCTCGTCCTCTTCGTCCTCCTCGCCGCCAATCAGCTGGCCCTGTATCCTGCAGATGAACACACACAGGCCCAGCAGCAGGATCAGCCGCATCCTCAGGTTGGGCCGCATCTTGATTTGGCCACTAATTTCGGCGAAAGTGAAACTCACGGAAGCGACTCTCTCTCTGGAATTCAATCTCAACCTCAACCTCAACGCAACGCGACGCGAACCCAACTGAAGACCAATTCGAAAACTGTCAACGGAATGAACCGTCGGTTACCAAAACCACCAAACTTCTGCAGAGGCCCTGCAGCAACTACAACAACAAATAATAATAAAAAGTGCCGAAATACGAAAAAACTTTCGATCAGACAACAACATTGCGCACTGTGACGTGCTACCTGCTTTTGTTTACATTTTGATTGTGTCTTACGTTTTCGGCCAGTTAATTAAATATGGATACGAAAGAGGGTCTCGGGGGGGAGGCAAGTTTTTATTTCCGATGCAGGGCGTAGTAATCGGAAACAGAAACCTATCAAATGCAGATACTCAGAAATTTAATCAGCTGTCAAATTAAACCATGTTCAATGGAATTACAAATTATCTTATCTCACAAAAAGGGCTCATATAACTGCTGCAAATTTGTTTATGATTTCACATAAAACAAATGAAAAAAAATATAAAAAGCACCAAATGGTTTGTAATTAATAAACCAATTCAAATGAATAATTTAAAAATGTTTCTCTCGCTTGGCTGACACAAAAGTTATATTTACGATATGAATGTTATGAATGATATTATATATTTCCTCGAACAAAGAAACAAATAATTTAAATTATGAAAGTTTTTAAAGTTGCATGTTTAAATTATTGGTGAATACCCTTAAATATATATATAAAAGTAATAGGGTCAAACCAAAGTTATAAAAATCACAATATTTATTAAGTGTACACCACCCAACTTTAAACTGCCAGTCAAAACACTTCCATTAAGGTAATTATCATTATTTGTCTTCTTCCGTTTTACCATCGAAATGGCTTAATAACCCAAACCTTTTTGGCCAAAAGCAGCACAAAAGACACTAAAAAACAGACACTTTTTTGTTGGCCATCAAAAGAAAGTAAAAGTGTCGACCAGTTGTGGCGGCTGGCTTTTTGAATTATACATCTATATGTATATTTTTTATGGTCTGGCTACCGCATTACATAATTGGCATTTTGGACGAATGCCAAGGCAAATAAAGCATTTCGCTGGGCAATTATTATTTGTCATTTCTATTATAATGGGTTTCAATGAACGCCTTTGACGACACCTTTTTTTTGGCGGTCATTCAATTACGTACGGCAATCGGCCCTCGAGAAACTGTTCCATTTGCTCGATTATTTTGTCGTTGACCAGGCCTTTAACGTCGCCGGAGATGAGGAAATCCAAGTGGTTGAACTTGGGGGAGTTAATTCTCCTCACACTCCTCACCGACTTCAACATTCTGGCATAGATGCCATGCACTCCCTCTGGAGTGGCAATAGCATCGGTTTCCCCGAAATACAATACGATTGGCACAGTGATCTGGCTTATATTGTAGGTAAGTGCTTCCACTCCGTGATAAATCTGCATGTTCTCCACTGGACCAAAGTCGTACGAAATAAAGTCACCCGATTTCCATATCTGTTGTAGATGTTTTATCTCTCTGTCCGAACCGCCTTGCAAAAGACTTTCATAGTTGAAGGCTTCCAGTAGCTGAGGAAATAGGTTTTTAAAAAAGAGGTACCTAGATAAACTTTTGATGAACTTTTAACCTTTTTGTTGTTTTGAGCGCTGCCCACCAATTGCTTGGTGTAATATTCGCAAAGGTCTCGTTTACTTTGGCATGTTTTTCGGAAATATCCAGGTGGAAAGATCTCGAACTTGTTTCCCTTTTGGCGTTTCTGAAAGAATTATAAGAATAAGAATAATATTATTGCATTAATTGTATTAATAATCAAAATGTTTACAATCCACCATGAGGTGTTACGCCTTAATCAATTTGTATCCTTCAACATTTTAAAGAACCAATTTTAAAATTATTCAAAAGTAACACTGGTTTTTAAACATCAAATCACAATTTAATACGACAAATAAAAGCGCTTTTAAATATTTAAACAATAATCTCAGCTTTTGAATATTTATAGCAGTGCATTACTTGTTATAGAATCTTTCCACTAGAATAGAATCCACTCAGCTGATTTGCCTTACTTTCCCCCAGACTTAAAATCCACTAAAACACATTTAAAGTCGCCCCGGGGGGTTATCACCAAGTATATTCCGCTATTTTAATAATCTTACTGCCCCCCACCTCTCAATAGTTTCCAATCTCTGTGGAGATGTCACGCGGTGTCACGGCCTTATCAGCTACACGGAGAGAAATGTAAATGATTTTATGTGATGGTTTTTATTGACCTTATGAAATTACTTTAATTACTTATTGATTAAGCTCGAGGTAACACGTTGGTAATATAATATTTTATTTTAATTTGTTCTATAACCCTTTTTATATGATTTTATACCAACATACATAATTACAACTTTTTATGAAAAAAAAACTTTCAAAAGTCGTAGTTAACTAGTGATTATTACAACAGATAGAAGGTGTCAAGAAAAAATGTGACTTGAATCTTTAGTAAAAGATATTAGGAATTTTATAAGAACCAAGTTTGATTTTGTATTCCTGCAGAAATTAAAATAATTAAATTAAAGCAATTATTATTTTTGATAGCTGAGAAAGTAAAAGTTTGATAATAATGATTAAAAAATCACACAATTATAAGCCCGCATTTTTTCAGTGAACCATCTAGAACCGATCTTGGCAGTGGTCTCTGTCTAGGCTTCAGTCTTCGCGCGATGTTCAGACTAAGCAATCGACTGCCCTCCGCCCTCGGCGGTCTACGCCACGCCTCCTCCGCCGCCGGCGAGGGTCAGCGCACCGCCCTCTACGATTTCCACGGGCAGAAAGGCGGGAAAATCGTGAATTTCGGAGGATACGCCCTGCCGGTTCAGTACTCCGACCAGAGCATCATCGCCTCGCACCTCCACACCCGCCAGGTGGGCTCCATCTTTGACGTGTCGCACATGCTGCAGACCCGGGTGTTCGGCAAGGATGGGGCCGCCTGTCTGGAGTCCGTCTGCACTGCGGACATCCTGGGCACTCAGGACGGCAGTGGCACCCTCACCGTGTTCACCAATGAGGCGGGTGGCATCCTGGACGATCTCATCGTGAACAAAATCAGCGAAAAGGAGCTCTACGTGGTCTCCAATGCGGCGATGAAGGAACAGGATATGGGAATATTGAGTGCAGCTGTGGTGAGCCTGGGTTTCTTTAGAGGCAGTTGTTCCGTTATTGAGCTATCTCTGTTTTTCCAGAACAACTTCAGGTCACAGGGCAAGGACGTGGCCATCGAGTTCCTCACTCCCAACGATCAGTCCTTAGTGGCGGTTCAGGGTCCCCAGGTGGCAGCTGAACTAGCCAAACTCCTGCCAAAGGAAGCTTCCCTCGAGCAACTCTACTTCATGAGATCCTTCGTCACCACGCTGGCTGGAATTCCCGATGTCAGGATCACGAGATGTGGCTACACTGGCGAGGATGGTGTGGAGATATCCGTGGAGTCCAGCCAGGCCCAGAAGCTCACCGAATCTCTTCTTCAGAGTGGCACCCTCAAACTCGCCGGCCTGGGAGCCAGGGATTCCCTGCGATTGGAGGCGGGTCTTTGTCTGTACGGCAGTGACATTGATGCCAAGACCTCGCCTGTGGAGGCGGCTCTTGCCTGGTTGGTGTCCAAAAGACGCCGTGCCACCCGGGATTTCCCAGGAGCTGAAGTGATCCTTGGCCAGCTGAAAGAGGGAGTTAGTCGGAGGCGAGTGGGTCTCCAGATGTTGGGAGCCAAGCCGCCACCAGCCCGATCCGGAGTGGCCATCTTTAGCCAGGGTGAGCAGGTGGGTCAGGTGACCAGTGGCTGCCCGAGTCCCAGCGCTGGTCGCAACATTGCCATGGGCTATGTAGCGGAGAGTCTCAAGGCTCCTGGCACAAAGGTGGAGTTGAAGGTTCGCGACAAGTTCTACGAGGCCGAGATCACAAAAATGCCTTTTGTAAAAGCCAACTACTATAACAAGCCAAAGAAATAAATTTGATGACAAATACCTAAAGAGTTTCTATTTTTATATTATACCTAAAAGTGTGTTAAATTTTCCCACTTAATATAATAATTAGCACACCCAACAGTTTAAATTACAATTAAGTATCTATGGTTATAAGTGTACGGAAGTAACCAGATACTTTAAGCTAGCTAAGTACCTAAATACAAATTTGTATTATTTTTTAAGGAACAGTTACATAAATAATTAACTACTTCGTATGTTACCTAGATGGTAATTTGTGTAAGCCTCTTAGGTACTAAGATAATTCAACTATTTTAAAATAGGTGAAATGCGAGCAAAGGTAGAATTTGTCACGACATTATTACCACGGTGATATGATTAATTAAATTAAATGTGGTTTTCGCATTTCAGGTTATGAACCTCATGCTGGATTTGGTAGATCTTTGGATTTTTACCCTTACCCAGATACTAGAAAATGCTGTATCTTTACCTAGCCAAATATCTAGTACCTTGCCTATGATTCAAAGTACGAGTACTTTCCCCAACACTAGTTATATCTAATTTAAGAGAAGGATTGCTTTCTTTCCCAGTGCAGTTTGTGAGTAATTACCTTGACAAACTTCATGAGATGGCGCACCTGAAAGGCGTCGAAGCGCACCTGGCGATGCAGTCGAGCCAGTGGTGCCAGGGCCTGCATCAGCTGAATTCGCTGGTTGAAGCGGGGATGCACCGTGCAGAGCACCAGAAACGCATTAAAGGCCTAAGAACCGTGCTTAGAGGGAGTTCGAAACCAGACCCGCACCGCTCACCTGCGAGTGTCCAATTAGCAGCACCTGGCCCAGTATTTGCTCCCCATTCGCCCCTTGACCTCCTCCTCCTTCGCCGCCGGTGACCTCCGCCATGTGGTCAATTATGGCCGGCAAATCGTAGGCGCCGTGCTCGTGGAAGCTGAAGCGCCAAAACTCAGCCATCACATCGGTCAAGTCGATGTGTCCGCGTCCATAGGGCGACACTCCGCGCAGGTTAGCCAGCCACACGTCGTACTCGCGATGGTGCAGCTGAAAGGCTGCACTCAAAGAAAAATATATTGGATTCACAACGCAGACTCAGAGTTTCGATAGCTAAGTAATAAGAGCTACTTAAATAATCATTTACCAATAACATTCTAGAACGAAATTGACATTAACTAACCCAAAATTCAAAAGTAAAAAACATATTTATTGAAATATTTATCAAAATTTTATCTCATAAAAACGCTGGACAAATTAAGCACCCCTAACAGAAATGTTCCCTAGTCCAACAATTATTGTAATTGGATTAAGTAATATTAAACTTAGAGTGGTAGTGATACCATTCGTGTTTTGTTTAAGTTTATCTCTTTTTTTTATGTTTTTTATAACTAAACATATTTAAAAACTTACAATGAAATTAGTTATTAATTTTTTTAAATCTAACAATATTCTTTTAAAATTGAAGTGCATGCCCGAAGGTGCGAATTCACTTACCCAAACTCCGCTCGGGCCCCAGGCAGACCCATCCCAGAGAGGAACCCAGCAGTCCGTGGACCAGGAGCACGGGCTTAGCTCCCAGTCGTGGCAGCCGCTGCACCTGCAGCTGATAGCCATCCGCCGTGGTCACATTGTGCAATTCGTGGCTGACATTCTGGGCCTCCAGCCAGTCCAACTACAGAGAGGAAAAAATCAAGTATGTTAGATCTAAAATCCCAAGACAATGTTGTACTTTTAAAATAATTTGAATATTATTTTTTATAATTTGATGAATTTGTGTTCTTTATAATATCCATTTCCAACAATGTGTGTTTAAAACAATCTCTATAGATTAACAATAAATAAAGAATATATTTTACTACTCCTTTAACATAATTTAATTTAAAAAAACTATACAGTTTCTGTAACATTTTTAAATGGTTTGTTTTCTAAATTGTTTTGTTAGGCTATGGTAATCTGTACTTTATTATTCAAATATAAGAATCTCACTTATGATCTAAATTTAAGTGTACTGACATGGAGGGAGTGGAGCCGCTATTAGCCTGACACTTACCGTCGTCCATTTATATCGTGACTCCGCTGGAGATGAGGTGGTATTTTTGCAAATTGCACACACGATGAGCATTACTTTGATGGCGACGATCCAGCCTAACCCACTCATTTCGCCCCTTTAACTAAGCCGGGAGCCGTGGTCACTGTCCACTTCCCCAGACTAACTTTCCGCTCGAATAAATGCTTAAAAATCGAATATTTCGTCAGAGGGGAGTAAAAAGTAATCAGTGACTACTTAGCCTTTGTATATGATAATCTTTGATATCATAAAAAATTTTAATGATTTCTGATGTTAACATTTTTAATTTAAATCGTAAATGAAAGAGTATTCCTGGACTGAAAAAAAAACCTACCTAAAAATTATTGAAACCAAAACAGATCATTTAGAATCAAAAAAGAAGGAAAATGGTATAGCCGAGTGCTTATATAAATATTCTATATTTCGAAGTTTGTAAGTAAATGCTTAAAAACAATGAAGGTATGTCGATTTTCCAGCTATATGATTTTCATAAAATCAAAATTCCCGGAGTATACCCGCATAAGTAAAAAACAAATTTTTTCCATTAAAGCCCTCCAACCTTAAAATTGTATTATTTATTCTCATTCTTTACATTCTGCGAAATGCCAGGCAATGCAATTCGCAATTAAATAAAGCTTAACGGAAAGCTTAAATAAAATAGATTGAATTATGCCAGCGCACCCGCATTCATATCCACATCCAGACACATCCGCATCCGAAGTCCACTCCGTATGGAAACGCTCACAATTAATTGCAGTCCCCTGGCCTTATCACTCAGTAATATTCATACTCGCAAAAGGGAGAAAAGTCTGGGAAAAAGGAAAATGCCGAAAACCGGGGTACCCGGCAATCCAGTTGCAATTGCAACTCAGGACCAGACTGCTCCCACGCTGTCCACGTTTATTTACTTATCGCTGGGAGATAACAATTGACTACCCGAACAACAAAAAATCCCGGCGAACTTTATTAAAATTACGCTGATAAAGTGGAAGGGTGTGCAAAAAAATGGGCTGAATAAAGGGCAAAGACACTGAAGAGAGCCAGAAGCAAACGCCAAATTAAATGGGATACAAAAGCGTGAATGGAAAAAATAACCACAAGGCTGCAGGAGGTGGAGGTCGTCGATAAGGTGTGGGCTAGCGAATGCGACTGGCATCAAAGGACATGCACTGGCCATTGGTCCTCGAACCTGAATCCTCGATCCTGGATTCTGGGTCCTGGGTCCCAGGCAGCGGCATCTGTGTGCAGTCAACGGGATGCAAAAGTGCAGTCGATTAACGGAAGCCCAAAAGTGTGCGAGGTCCTCTTCCGCCCCTTTCCGTCTGTGGGGGCGTGTCATGTCGGCACTGGCATATGTATGAATTTTTATTAAATTTAATAAAGCTGCAATTATGCAATTTACTCTGGCTGCATTTGTCTCGCCCACACGGCAGTCAAAGTGAACCCAGGCAGTTGGAAATTAATTTGGCTGCGGTTACAATGGCCAACGATGCGACGCTATGGAATTCGGAGTAAAAAAAATTGTTCATTTTTTTCTGCGAATTTATGAAACAGCAGCCAGACTCACAGTGGACGGGAAGCTAGTATCATATTCAAATCGATAAAGTCCTTCCTTGCCGTAGCCACAGATTTCGGAGAACTGTCTAGGAGAGTAAATTAAATTATTGAAAAGTTCGTTTCACAATAATAATCTTGAAGATTCAAGCCGGAGACTTCTGTTTTTAAAAGCATATAAACTAGGAATGTTTTAGTTAGAATCGAAAACCAAAAAAAAATTGTTTGTCATGAGACTTCTAAATTTATATTAATGAGTCCTCTTACAAAATTTGAAACATATATTAAAAAACAGATGTGGTCCGCTAATACACCCACCCCATATGAAATACCCAACTTAATCGACTCAATTCTTTAAATCAATAATAATAATTGACTATTATAAAAGTTTATATATTCCATGTTGTAAAATGTACCCTCTTCTTGCAGTAACAAAACAAGTCTCCTTAGGCTCAAGTAGTAAGTTAACTTTATATTAACCAACAGTGTCCCAACCCATCCTAATTATAGTAGCTAATATAAGGCTTAACCTTTTCTTAGTTTTAAACTTACCACGAGGACTAGAAAATGACCTAAATAAAAATTGAACAACGCAAATAATTATTTCATATATTTTCTGATTAATTGTCAGAAATAACAGGACACCACTTCAACTTATTCCACATAAACACACAGTTTAAAAATTTGCATGCATGTGGAATACATCGATTCACATTTCCACCCATAAAACTGTGCACAAATTACACGTATTTATCTGCTCTAATGACATTTTGTACGCCTCGTAAAACATGAGCCATAAACAGGGCGAATGGAGCGAACTCAGCACGCATCAATTGACATTTTTGGCACTCGGCACAAAGGTGAATCGGAGCTCGAACAATGGGGCCAAAACCAAAACGACAACGATTCCGATGCTAAGCGCTTGATAGAAAAATCATTACGGCGAGTAAATAACATCGAGGTAAACAAGTTTGCGGCAAAAAAAAAAAAAAAAACAAGAAAAGAAAAGGCAACGGAACGTGGAAAATGAAAATAGTAATGAAAATGGTGGCAAACAAAAGTCAATCACTTGCCGTTGTTGTCGAAGGAAATTGTCGAAAATATTATGGAAAGGAATCGAGCCAAAGGACACTTTGTATTATTAAATGGCAGATAGACAAATCAAAATGCGACGAGGGTGACAATGGTGACGGCTGAGTTTTCCCCGAGTTTTCGCTCCCGTTTCCGCTGAACTTTTCCGGCAGGTGGAAATTCTCGCACAGACACAACCGCACCCGAAATCAATGTAATTGACGAACTGACTGGCTGGGTAAGTGAGTGAATGAATCGTGTCGTTTATTGTGGCAACAGCTTTTCAGCGGAGCTCGCCTCCGATTTCCCTTTTCCTCAGAATTTTCCTTTGTTTGTCTTTCAACTCAATTGCAAAACGACTTTCGGTGGCGTCGCCTTCCTTTTCCTTCTGTGGGACTCGCTTCTTTATTTTTATTATTTCCTATGCCTGAATGTGAATTGCTTTTGAAATGTTTGCGTGCCATTTGTGTTGACAGTAAAAGCCGCTTAATGATTTCATTTTGGTTATAAATAGGATTTTTTGCTGAATACGTATAAAGGAAGAGGCTTGGTGCTCACTTGGGGTAGGTTATGTGAAAAAGAGTAAGTATGTAGTTTAGATAAATTGTTAAATAAATAAGCAAGACTTATTTGTACTTTAAAAAATGCAACAAAGTTGATCCAATAATCTTGTTTATTTAAAGTAGTTTTTAAAACCTAGAGGTACCAATAAATATACTTTCTCTTAATATTTAAGATATGTCAAAATAGTGAAATCTAGCCCAAAACTATATATTTTTGCTGTTTAAGTTTGACCTCAGTTGTAGTGACATGGTTTACCACAAATTTAAACAACGCTTCTTGAAATTATTTCTTCTGTACAAATTAAGCGTATACCCAGAATAAAAAAAGTAAAATCTCGTGATAGACTAATGGTCTATAAATGTCAAGTTTTTTGCTTAACAGTCGAAATTATAAAATTCTTTACGTCGTGTAATAAGCTTTTTAAGCCATTGACGCCCATCTATTTGAATAAAAATAATGGGCAGAGTTCAGCGTCTATCACCTATTAAGCGTTTTTTCCACCAAGTATCCGTCGAATTATGTACGCTTCTTAAATAAACAAAACGTGAGTTTTCGAGCGAAATTAAAGCAAGTTTAAAAGCAAATTTCCACCTTGCCTTGTCCGAGCTGAAGAAGATTCCATTGGCCTGGCGTAGCAACAAGGGCAAAGTTTTCACATTTTTGTTTAACATTTTTCAAATGCCTTTTTTTTTTTTTTTTTTTTTTTACACTTTTATGCTTAATGGAATTAGTTAAATTTCTCTTTGCAGCGAAACTTTCGCTGAACTTGCGCCAAAAAGTTCGCTTCCTGTTTTCCCCTTTTCCGGAATGTTATGCGTTTCTGATGACGTTGTAGAAAACGTTTCCGTTTTGCGAGTTTGCAATGAAAACTTTTTAACTTAGAACAACATTGGCTCGGCACTCGCTCGTATTTTAATTAAAATATTTATGAATTTGTCTTCCAAGAGAGACGAAATTGACAAGAAAAGCAGCTGAGCAACGTGCGCAAAGTATCTTGATTTTGAGCTGCACACAATAGATCGTCCAAGAAAAATGAGTCAGCTGGCAATTGTAACTCAAAGTCACTCATGTGGATGACTTTCTAATTAAGACAGCCAAACTGAAAGCCTCACTCCAGTCGGAATAATAACAATCAAGCCGAGATATAACAATTTTTAATTATTCGCAGTTTTATATTCTGTGTACTGATGGTAAGATATACATACGTGCGTTGCTAAGTGAACAAAACACGTTTTCATTGCAGCAGAGTGTTTAATCGTTGAATTAAAGTGACTACGTCACTGGAGATATCAAAAACTCAGTAACAACAATGCAAATCACATCTAAGGAAAACCCCCTATTAGCCATTAAAGTCAACACAATTGGGAGTTCATATTTCACACAAAATCAGCGATACCAGTAATTATTTATTTGCATATATTTATCACCAACCGTCTAAAAAAATATTTATTATCGTTGATTGCTTGCTGTTCTCCGGCGATCCGGGTTGTCTAACCAGAATTTGTAAAGCTATTCAATAAATTGATCTTCAATTTGTTAAAAGCAATTAGCCAATGTTTATTGTTTTCGATTTGAAAAAAATTAACGTGTTTATTCCGAGTAAACAGCAAATGGTGAATTGGGGAGAAGTTCAGTTGTACTTTGTTGAAGCTACTTTGAAGTATAAATATTTAACTTTAAAAGCCAATAATCAGAAATAGGTAAAAACAAAATGAAAGAGAATAAAATAGCAAAAATTAAAGGTAAAATGTAAGTCTCTAGTAGAACTAAGCCAACTGAGCTTGAAAGTTTTGTTTTACAACTAGTTCAACAACTGTTGAACCTTAAAAGACCGCGATTCGCAGACCCGACATATTCCACAATAATTTGCATTTCTTTATGGCCCTCACAAGTATTTTTCAACCAACCCCCCCCCCCCCACTTTCGTTACGCAACGCAAACAGCTTCCAACTAGTGCTCGACTGCCTGCTTTATGTCTTTCCATTATTGATGACTTAATTCCGGTTGATTTATTGAGGCCACAAACAGCCGGTCAGCGAGCTCAGTGAGTCCTGTTTTGCAATGGCCATAACCAGGAGTCGGGACCTGGCCAGGATGCCAGTTCCATTTGGTATGCACACGTACTGGCGCAAATCGAACCACTCGACGATGGAAAGGGCATACCTAGCAGACCAAGCAGCTGTGCTGGCCCAGAACGTGTTTAATAAATAAGCCCAGTTAATATGGCGCAAAAAGTTGGGGGCTAAAGCAATGTAAGTAGAACCCACATATTGTACAATTTAATCACCCCTACACATGAAATAATTACTTGTAGCAAGGGTCAATTTGATCTAATTGCGATTATGCAATCATAATTTGTTGGACATTCACGCATGAACTTTGTCATATGATGGTTAAAAGGCATATTTAATTTTTGAATAGACCTTAATAATGAATAATAAATTGACAAAAACATAAAATTATAAATCCATTATAATTAGCTGGAACAGGAATTTACAAACCAGGGGTGAACGCAATTTTAAAATGTTTTTACATCTAATGACTACATTGTGAAGACAAATAATTTAAAGCTAAATAATTTTTAAAATCAAAAATGTAATATATATATACATATATATATTCTCTATATTTTATTGACTATTCTAATAGTTTCTTCTACCGATTTAGTAATAATCTTCAAACTCATTAGGGTGTCCCTTTTTATTTTAAAATAAATTAAATTTTAAGTCGATCGGGGTTCTAGTTTATTTTCTGCTGTGTATTCAGCTAAGGTACTTGCCATTGTCTGAGCAGTATTTATTTTCGACTTACCTAACTCGGTGCAACGACCTCGTTGAATCGGCAACAGTTAATGATGTTAACAGGACCTCTGAATGGCCAGCGGCATCCATGCATTCAGCCGTTCCTCCATTGATCACTTCGAAAGGATGAAAAACGAGCTCTTTTCAGATGGAGATACTGCCACAAAAGTTCCAGCAGCAGTGGCATTCAGTAGTAGCAGCAGTAGGAGGTGTAATCGAAACGAACGCAAACTCGATTGGTGCACGGTAATTAAAATTTAATCATTGGACATTAGTATTCACATACACATTGAGGCTGCCGTGGGCGAAGGGGAGTGGCAGTGGGCGTGGTCGATGGCGCTGCGAGGGCGGCTTAGTCAAATGAATGAGTTCGAAGGGCGGTGGCCAGTCAAATGAGCTCGCTTTTGAGGGGCTTTGGCTTTGCCCTCCTCTGAACGCACTCCCGAACTGCATACTTTCAGGCATGTAAATGCACAATCCCCTCCCCCCTCCCACCTACCAGCGATTTTGCGTGTGTGGATAAATGTTTGATTTAGAGGTTTGGGCCACTCGTTTGTTTGTTTGTTTGTTCGGTTGCCAAGGTATTTAAGTCGCCGGTGCTTTTGGCTGCGTTTCGCTTCGGGCTTTTAATAGATTCCTGCTAATGACATGCAATTAATTTTGTGGTTTTTCAACCAGAATCATAAGCTTTGAAAAAACAGATATTTACTTATATTAGTGAGTGACTGCATTCAATGTGTTAAAATGCATGTGGCCGATTGTGGGGGTATCTTGATCTCCTGTACGGCCAACAAAATCACTTTCAAAACAAAAAATTTGTACAACTAATTTGTTTACTTTTTTATTAGCTCATATACTATGTTCGAATTTTATATAAAAAAGTATATTACATTGTACATTTAAAATTAAGGCCCAACAGTTTGATTTGCTGGTTCATCTTGCATATTCCACTGAAAAAGTGGTGAAAACAATCAGCAATAAAACAGTATTAAACTTCAATTTTAAATATTAAATTTTCCATAAAAATACTGTAGCAATTGGGCTAGTCAGGATCAAAAAAACGTTCTTGGTTGTAAAAACTAAATGAAAATTCTACAAAATAATTAATATTTTTTTCTTCCACGTTTCCCTTTTTTAACAACACCACATTATATTTATTCCCCTTTTATTTTGATGAAATATTTAATTACGTATTGACCAGCAAAGAGCTCGCTTTACACGCTTTTAATTCGTTACTTGGCCAACTCATTCAAGCTGGTTTTACCAATGCCCAGCCAACATTTGTATCAAGAAAATGCATTTTCTATGGATTACGAGGAGCGGCCGACGACCCTTTGGCACATCTGCTATTCATTTCAAACTTTTATCTAACAGCAAAGCTCACACATGGAATACACAATGTTTTGACCAGCTCCACAAAAGGGCAGCCCCAAATGCGAGTGGCCAAAAGGGGGGAAGGGGGAAGGGCTCGGCCGGCAAATGACCAGCGATGGCAATTAACTTTATATCATTTGCATGGCCCATGTGCATTGTCCTGGTCTTGTTGTTGCGGGTAATGCACGCCAGTTGATTAATTGGAAATTGCGGTTAATGGATGGTCAGATCGGAATCGGAGTTGGAATCGACAATAGAGATGAAAAAGTTACCCCGGAGTCTAGACTTTTAATTAGACCAGGCAACTGAGCCTAGAAGTGTCCTCTACTCGAAGTATATGCAAAAGTTTGCGGCACAAACTTTGTCACTTGCCATTGAATTTTTTTCTCTAGAGCCAGCCAAAAAGTTGACAGATTTGCAGCGGAAAATTAACAAGTTCCGTGCTGAAAACACATTTCTTTTTTTAAATAAACTTTGCCTTCGTAAATTCGAGTTAAGAAGTTATGAAAGTATGCAATGCTAAAAATGTGCTAAAAACTATGTACATGGAAGAGTTTCATGGGTCTTCTTTTTTGAAGCAGCTGTTTCCCGACCAAGTCTACTGCAACTTAAAAAGTCGTAGACGTCGTCGGCAGTTTTGTATTTGCCGCATTTTTATGCCCTTTTCGAGGAGGGGCCAACCCGAATTTCCTGCTGTGATCGCTCAACAGCCCAGAAACAGGGATTGTTGAAAATGAAGTTTCCTCCATGAGTACTTCCAGTTGTTTGCGCAGCAGAAGCATATTTTCCTCAATGTTGTGGCGACTTGCAGGAAGTCAAGAAAACGTTTCCATAATTTCGTTGTTTGCGAAATAAAATGTTTTAAGTTTTTCGCCTCCTCCATGAAATAATGGAATACTAGGAAAGAGAATAATTCGATTTTAATTGGTACGTCTCATATCGATTAAAATTATCACTTTCATTATTATTAATATTTAATCAGTGGAGTTGGTAAGGAGTGGAAGGGGTTAACTTACAAAAATAAGCCACAGAAAAATGTATAATTGAAGTGATACAACATTTAATATTGTTGAATAAATAAGAAATAAAAGTTCTCGAAATTGAAGTATGAAAACCGTTTCTTATATTTTCATTCAGTGTTTTTATACATCGAAACAAAAATTTTTTTAAATAATACGTTTCCTCATTTTTTTTTTAAAATAAAAGAGACAAATCAATAACATTTTTTTAACAACTGCCCCACTTTTGAGGCCGTCATCACCTATTCTAGGTCCTAATTCATTCATCTAAATTCTCCTCATGTTCATGACATGCGCTCAGCTGGCGATTGCCTTCGACCCAATTATCAGTTGTGATTTGAAAGGCAGGCAATCAGATAAATTTTTTATAAAATCACATAAAAACCCATTGGAGGCCCGGCATCTGGAATGTGCTCATGGTCAGAGCAACCCGCAATTGACCCCAATAAATTGGAGCCCCAAAAGGAGAACACAGCCGGCAGGGCAAAGTTCACGTGGACGGCGACCTTTTTGCAGCCTTAAAAAGCCTGTTGATTTATGCAAAAGGGGATTAGCTGAACGGGGATAAATACAACCTAACCACAGACATAACATTTCAAGTTGTTTTCCGAGCAGGAAGAGCGTCTCGTAATTTCTGCCAGTCGTTGGCACTTTTAAGCCGGAATACTTTTTTGAGCCGGCATAAAATAAGACAAATGAGCTAATTTCGCTGGCGGAAAGGATAACAGGATCGGGCCATCGCCTGGGCCATAATAAATCGCCCACAAATTTGATATTTATATGCATTTTTTATACAGACATAAGCG
Source organism: Drosophila kurseongensis (assembly GCA_018153305.1). NCBI lineage: Eukaryota > Metazoa > Arthropoda > Insecta > Diptera > Drosophilidae > Drosophila > Drosophila kurseongensis. The sequence continues at coordinate 17,997,807 of JAECXX010000210.1, forward strand.
CAAACAGACTATATGGAGGCGCTCCGTTGCTATTCGCCATAAATCTATTGCCGCATTATTACTCATACGCACTGTAGACGCTGTCTAACCCAATATATCAAGGCATTACTATGGCTATAATTCCCCGGGACTTCTTTCTTCTCGACATCGGCATGGTGTGCCCTTTCATTCGAATAAATATACATTTATCTCCCGCACTGGAAAGGGGAAAGGTTAAGCTATTCAAATAACCTTAAACAATGTGGTCTTGGGATTTAAGGGCAGTTGTTCTACAGAATGCATATTTTTTCTCTAATTGGTCTGCCCTCCTTTAGCCTTTGAGGGCTAATCCATAAGTATAGTTGAACTCTGTAGCTTTTAGTTTAAACTTAAACTACATACGAAACACAGGAACCGAGTCAAGCATCGAAAACCCACTCCAAATCCCTATTCTCGGTGCCGTGTAGCGTGACTTGGGATTTATGAACTCCATTTCGCATGTTCGCCATTGTGAAGATTAATTGCCACAGCTCCGAACCGCTTCCCAGTGCGGCTTGTTGTTATCATTCAGCAGCAGGCCATGTCGGGAGCTGGAGCTTTTTGTTGGCCAACTGACAGGGTGAAGCGCCAGTGAAGAGCTGCGCAGGAATAGAGCGATACCAACGACATCGACATGCGGGGGAGCTATGTGCCAAACTTAAAGTCGAAACCAGCATTGTAAACGCACTGCGAAGGGCCATTGTCGAACGAGACAACTTTGATTGAGAAAAACTAGTGGATATCGCACTGCAAAAAACAAAGCGAACTTTTAGTAATATTTGTGAACTAATATTGGATTTTTTTAGACGTTTTCAAAATTGTTAATAAAAACTTTAAAAAAACATTGTAATATATACAAATTTAAAACATAGCTATGCGGCAAAAAAAAAAAACGTTTCTAACATTACATTTAAAATAAATGGGTATCTTGCATTAAGTTAAAAGAAAGTGCTCCCCACCATATTAAGTCTTAATATTTCAGATCAAGTAATTTAAATAGATGCGAATACAATCTAAGACCAACACTAGATCGAAAGTTTTATAATATTTATATTTACATAATAAGGTAAGTTACAACATTTTCTTAAAATAATCTTAAAGATCTTGCAAAAAACATAAATAAAAGCTCTATCTCGAAAGAGCAATAAACTTCTTCTGCATATAAATGCATAAATTGAAGCTCTCTTCATAATGATTTAATTGACCCAACTCTTTGCACTCCCAGACTCGCAAAGTTTCGGCATCGTTGTTAATAAAATTTCGATGTACATTATACCCAATTAAATGAACCATAATCCTTGGCCGGGCCAATGCAGACGGCTTTACCGTCATAAAAGTTCAACTCCTTTCATTATTCTACTTTAACTTTGTTGGGGCTTTCGCTCTTTGTTTGGGCTGCTGATTTTGTTGCGAGGCTTTACTGTATTTTAATTGGCTTTTTATTTATATGAACCGAGTTCGAGATTGGCAGAATAAATGTACTTCCGGTTTCAATTGCAAGGGGTTGCAAGGGCTGTAAATAATCTAGAGCCGTCTGCCGCAAATACGGAAACACAATTTTAAAAATAGTAAAAATCAGCCAACTTTGCTTGGAAACGAAAGTCATTGAACAGATTTGATATAATTACTACTTTCGTGGGTAGTGAGTTTTGAAGGTACCTATCAGTATTCCCTCTTGATTACGATAATAGACGTTACTCATTGAGATTATTACTGATAAAAAAAGCAGCTACACAAGATCCGCAGATTGTCTAAAATTTAGCGCCATCACACCCGATTAGATATGGAAATTATTAGCTAATAAGCGACTATAAAGACCACAAAAGACTGGTGAAAGTATTCAGTTTTTGACTATGGCTGAGACATCAAACACGCTGTTCTTTTTATGTGCTATTTTAACAATTTCTTTGGTTTTCTCCCAGTTGAAAACCAAGTGTCCTTCCGGCTTCAGTTCTATCGGGGAAAAATGCTACTATGTATCCTACAAAAAGGTAAAATTGCCTCTGACTTTAAATTAAAAATCATGAGTTAAAATAAATTTAAATGCTCTTCAGGTCAACTGGTTTATTGCCGATCGCAAATGCTATAATTTGAATTCTACCCTGGTTGTTTTCGACGATGAGAAAGATATGCGACTGCTGACGGTGAATCTTGAAGTTCTGGGCATACCTTTTGCCAACAGCTGGAAGGATTCGATTTGGACAGGACTCACCTCCCTGGGAATGAACAATACCTTCGTACAAAATAGAGATGGCTTGGCCGTTGCGTATACGCCCTGGAGTGCAAATCAACCGAATAAATACTTGGGAAAAGACTGTGTGGCCTATGCTGATTACAATGGCTTTGGATACCACAATATCGACTGCAGCCTCTACGAGTTTCCCTGTGTATGTCAGGCCAAAAAAGTTTCAACAGAAAGCTATTTATGTTTGAAAAAGGAACAATTTTTAGAGGTAGACATAATTGTATGACTTCATTAAATGTCTGTTTTAGAGACGCCAAACAGCGAATAAAAATTAAATTTAGTTCTAAAAATTGACCTTTACCCCAACTAGTTTTTACATGTTTTTCCACTCCAGACAGCAAAAAGCCATAAACAAAACCGGCTAAGCCGATAAAATTTGTGTTGGCGTTATGGCCAGAAGAGGCAAACCCGCAACAGGTCATAAGTCATTTGTACCTGAATTTATGGAATTTATCGAAGTGGTCGCAAATTGGCAAAAGTTAGAAAACAGCAGGAATAGCGTTGGAAACCAGCTCATTAAAAATAATGTTTTTTCTGGTTCCAACTTTAAATGGTTTTAAAAATAACTTAGCTGGAGCAGGGAGAAAAGTATTTCATTGCGAGCAAACAGATGGCAACCGAGCACAAAATGAAATAAAACTCCAAGTCAGACTAACAAATACAAATCTCTTTTGTCCCCGAGAAGCAAAGAACTCATTTGGAGAAATTACAATTACAATTGCAGTGGCAGGCGACTAACACCTGTGTCAACAGGCACTGTCCGGCAATCTTCATCCCCGGAGATTGGCGTGCCCAAAGCTCGGACAATCAATCATTCGGCCGGACTTGCAACTAAGTCCATGCCCAATGTTAGCCCCTTGGGATTCCCAGGCTCACCTGACTTAGTGGGTGAACAGCCAACAATTAATAAATTCATTTTAATTATATAAAAGACAGCGCACCTCTTTTGCCGCCAAAGTACAAAAGTCTGCCTTTTTACCCCGGCAAATGCAAATCATTTTAATGCGATTAATTAATATGAGGCAAGGCAGAACTTTTCCAGCTTCCTCAAAGAAAAGCGAAGAGCACACAAGTTGGAAATCATATTTGCCATCGCCCTTTTCTGCTAATGGGGCAAAGTGAGCACACACAGACTGTGAGAGGCTGGCAAATTGAGTGCTAATTAAATTAAAAACGAAGTAAAAATAGTTTCGCTAAAGTCAGGTCCCGTTTCTCCATGAGGAGGCATCCTATACTCCTTCCTTTCGACTTTGGTTTGTTCTTCTTGTCGTGTAAATGAGCTCCAACTTGCTGTGCAAATAACGCGTGTAGTTAAGTTTCCAAAGTGGGTGCAAGGAAAACGCCTGGCTGTAACTACACTCACGTATGCACCCGAAGAAATTTCCCGACCTCTCAATCTAATCTTAATTTTACTTTCGGCCACTGCATAAAATGTGTAAGGACCGATCATTTCCATTTAAATTAATGAATAGGTATGGTAAATATTTTTATACCTGTTACTCGTAGAGTAAAAGAGTATATTGTATTCGTGCAAAAGTATGTAACAGGTAGAAGGAAGCGTTTCCGACCCTATAAAGAATATATTTTCTTGTTCAGGATCACTAGCCGAGTCGATCTAGCCATGTCCGTCTGTCCGTCTGTCTGTCCGTCCGTATGAACGCTGAGATCTCGGAAACTATAAAAGCTAGAAGATTGGCATTTTGCATGTAGATTCTAGGAGTTCCTACGCAGCGCAAGTTTATTTCAAAAGGGTGCCACGCCCCCTTTAACGCCCACAATCGCGATATACGATTTAAAAAATTTAAATATTTCTGAAAAGTAAAAATGCGGTTTTATTGTGTTTATCAATACCTATCGAAATGTAGAAGAAATTTTCCAAATCGGACCATTCGTTAAAAAGTTATGCGTGATCAAAGTTTCTATCTCCATCTCCCTCGCACTCCCTTTACCTGAGTAACGGGTATCTGATAGTCGGGGCACCCGACTATAGCGTTCTCTCTTGTTATATATTAAACATGGGCAAAGTTGGTTTGAAATCGGAAGTCATTAAACGGTTTTGGCTTGATAGTAGGTACTTTAGGATTCCCCTTGATTACATTAAATGACGTTACTCATAATTAACTTTATTGATAATATACGTCAGCAAGGGGGTGCCCAGATTGTCTGAATTAGAAATACATCGCTTTTATTAAGATAAGATATGAACTGAATTGACTAACAAGCGACTATAGATATTAAAAAAGGGAGGTGCATTAAAAAGGTTTTGATTTAATTTTAAATTTAAGAATGATTTGTTATTTCTTTTATTTTTGAATCTAAAGATAAAAGAGATACTGTCTGATTAAATAAATAAGCTGCAGTCGAAAAAAGACTTCTCTACAATTTTATTATTACATTTATATTTTTCAGACTTTTCTCGCTGTGTCCCTTAAGCCATTCAAATCCTTAACCAAGGAAAAACAATTTCGAATTAAGTATGCGCATATGTTTGTGCAAATGGCAAGCAACTTAAAAAACCAAGGCAAAAAACAGGACAAGACAGAGCAAACCCGAAAAACGAGCTGTGGCTGCCATCCCCATCTCTCTAAGCCCTTTTCCTACCGCATTTCCACTTTCCTTTCCCCAGAAGCTAACCACAAGGACCACCGAGCCGGAGTGATTGCAAACAGGATGAAAATGCAGCTAGCAAGACGAAAGCCAGCAAACTGAAACGCTGGAGTCGAGTGAGATGCGGGGGATGGGCGGCAAGGGGCAGCCGGAAACGGAAGTGCAAGGAGCTGCACAAGGATCAGGGGCGGAATGGGAAGGAGCAGCTGCAGCTCAGCCAAGGAGCCAGGCTAATGCTGCTGAACTGCTCTTGGAGCCGCTCCTGCACAGTCAAAAAAATGGACAGGTATATTGGCTTACTATATTATTATTTAAAGCCCTTTATTTCAATCTTTCACAATGTAGAGGTCCCAATTTCATTCCTCTCAAATGTTATTAAATAACAATTATTTCATTTTATTTTAACAATCATTGCTATTTTTTCGATGTTTTAAAGTAAAATGTAATGTAATATAATTTACTATATTGTAATTTAAATTTAAAATAATTTTAATAATTTAATAAAATTTAAAACCGGAACAAAGGTTAAGAATTTCAAAGGTTAATAATATCAATTTTCTTTTAAGTCATTTAGTTAAAATGAAGTGTTTTTAACCCATTATATGTACAATGTATATATGTATATATTTATATTATTAATCAATAATAATAATTTTGGTCTAGAATTAAGATGGTTCTCAGAAACAATATTATTTTCACTTATCTTTATTTATTTTTTTTTGGCAAGTGGCAATAAAACCTCACGACATCTCGGCTTAACTTTGTATAATACTGCAACAAATATTGTGATTTTTTAAAACAAATTACACAATGTAAATAATGACTAAATTTTTTTCCGTGCCGCTCCGTTTCTAGTTCTGGTTTTGTTTTTGCCTCAAGCACGCTCGAGATCCAAAGTAAATGCAAAACCACAGCAAATTATGTTGAGGAGGTCGAAATCTGTTGGGTGATGTCTACTGGCGCGATAAGGACGAAGAAGGAGGAACGAGGGAACTTGGGACCTCCGGCGGAGCCGCTCAAGTGATTTTCCTTGAGTGGAGTGGAGCCTTGAGCAGGTGTCTGTTTAACCATTATGTTTAGTTGCAGGCAATTTGTTCTTTGCCGTGTTGCCAAGGTAAACTATTTTTTGTGAGCTACTCCTTAAATTTTCGCCAAGCCGCTTCGGGTTGAGCTACACAGTGCTACCAAGGTTGGTTGTCTTTTCAAACGGTGATCGCAAATAGTTCATTTTATCTGACGCTATAAATAAATATTGTTTTCATAAATATTTGGTACCTTAAAAATAATTTCGAATTATTTTTTTATTTATAATTTTCCTCTTATTTTTCTAATTTAAACCAAAATTGTCAATCACCTTCAAGCAGAGCCCATTTTGGGCAGTGTTTTTCTTATTTTGGAAAGCATTTCCCAAAGTGCATTGCAGGGGGAGATTAAGTTGCAAGCGGCTAAGAAAACTTTATTAAAATAGCACAAACAGAGCAGGAGCGATTGCTCACAGCTCATCATGGAGCAGCCCCATATCCTTGAAAGTGGACTTGGGTGGGCCGGAATTCTCTACATCCTTCAACTTCAGCTTCTGCTGCAGGACTTGACTGCGGTACTCTTCGAGGAACTTTTTGAGACTGCCCGACTTGTAGATTTCGGAAAACATGGAAAATAGGTACACGAACTTTAGGAAATCGATGGCAATCTGCTTTAATCCATTTGATGAAAGGAATGTTCAAACAGGATGCCATCAACAGTCAAAAAGTTAAGGTGACCCCTCACAGTGGTCTGATAGATTTGGTAGATTTTGGCACTAACAGCACTTCCACAGGATCCATGGTTTAGGTTAAGAGATCATAGACAGATTTCACCTCTAGGTTGTTTTCTGACCATAAAATAAAAGATGGCAGAATTATAAAATTAAAAAGTTCTTATCGATCTAAATTTGTACCCAAAACTTCTTTGATTTTGAAAGTTAAAAAAAACGACTTCATAAATGAAATCAAAACTTAAAAGTCTGTTTTATTTTACATTTTTATCAGTAATGTCATTTTTTTAGTTTTACATTATGTAACTCCACGATCTACAATAAAAGCATTTAAATTATTTATTTCCAGAAGGTATTTGAGATAAAATTTCGTAAATAAAATAGTGACTGAATTTTTGTTGAGCAAAGTTTTCATATTTAAATACTTTAGCTCCGCTCACGACTGAACAAAATAACTTAAGCCGTTTTAGACATTCCAATCCAACAACTGCAAGCACATAACTTGGCAAATGGCAAGTCGAAATGCCAACAGCTTTGCAGTCATTAAAGGGTTAAGTGTCGCCATATCGAGCAGGCGAATGTCTAACGAAAATAAACAGGCGCCGGCTCACTCCTCGGTAATCGTTTTGGACCGGGTGCAAAAGGCTAAGCAAATATTTGCAGCGGCAACTTCGCAAATGAGCTCCAAGCTCCAAAAGACAGAGGGCACACAGAGACGAGGACGATGCGATGTCGCCGGGATTTCAAAAGGACCTCAACTCTGCCGGAAACGGAAACAACAACTTTCCCGCTCTCCAGGAGAAGGATGGATGGGAAGGATGCCTGTCGTGGCTGCCATTTAATGACATTTTTGCGCCCATTTGAGCTTCCGGGCCTGCTGTCTGCCTGCCGATTTCTGCAATAATTTACTTAAGAAAAGTCTAAATATGTTTTCCAGCACCCAGGATCTCGCATCTTGTGGCCCCGGCAATTGTTTATTGCGTTTATCTGTCCGTCTGGAGGCGATTAAATGTTGTGAAAATCCAGCAACAATATCCAATAAATCGTTGTCCTGCTAGAAGGGTGGCACCCTGACCTTCACAACTCTGTTCGGTTTTGGCTGCCCCGTGTTTGTTTGTATTTGCCTCGCTTTGTCTGCTTTTTTCAAAGGGTTTAATTGTCCTTTTTGTTCGCCTCTGTTGACATAGGTGGGCAGGAGATGAGGCTGTGCGGAATAAAGGTCTTTCCCATATGCTTTGCAGTATTATGAATGGCTTCGGTATTCATTGTATTTTTGGGGTTAGGCCAACAAAGGTGTTAATTAACTTGTATAAATCAGTGGCCAATAGACTTGTGGAAAGGCCCGAAGGTCGTAAATTCAAGTTGAGCTAGATTGAAATGGGATCGAGAGGGTTCATCCAAAGTCTAATTGAGATGAAAGGGTGAACAACTTTAAGCTTGTTAAGTTAAAGCAAACAAAACTATAAGAAATATATTTAAGACACTTTAAACAGGTAAATAGTAGTCTGGAGAGTTTATCTAACTTTCAATGTAAATTTATTGGCCATGAAAATACAAATAGTTTATGTCTTTAAGGATGGATATTTTATATAAACTTTTTATACCACAACCCCATCTTTTCTGCTTTGGCCAACCACAGTCTCTTCCATAAACCATTCCCGGATAGCCAATAAATCGGCAAACCGTAAATCTCAATAATGCGAGGCGGGGCCATTAACAGTCAATGGAAAGCTGAGCGGAAAAAGAGCTTGTCAAAGCATCCGCATAATTCAGCCGAGACATTTCACGCCATCTCCCAGGGATCACCACCACCCATTGCACCACCCATTGCACCACCCATTGCACTACCCATAGCACCACCCATTGCACCACCCATGGCACCACCTACACCATTTCCGGAAAACCGCTGAACTGAGGCTAAGCTCATAATTCTCGCGTTTCCCGACATCAGATTGAATTTGCGCAATGAACGCGACTTTCTGCTGATGATAAATGCATTTTGGGGCCAAAACGATTTGTTGCGCGTACTTTGGCGCAATCCGAATGCGACAATTTATGCGACTTTGTAATGCAATTCATAAGCTACGCGCTGCACTTTTCCGAAAGTTGCAATTTATTGTTGAGCCAAGTGGCCAACACGGACGAAAAATTGCCAATCCAATGCATTCGATATTGCCGCGCAAGAACTGCTTTATATGTTAATCCAAATGTTATTTGCAATAAAATGGAAATGCTCTCTTTTGTGGCACGCAATTGCAACATTGTCTTAAAAATATTGATTTCTGGCTTTATACCAAAGTCTCTGGTATTTTTTTAATTTCACTATTTTAGAATTTTTTTTGTACATATTTTCATTTTTTAGCACTTTAGAAATACTCAAAACACTTGAGAATACGAATAAATTTCTTTTAAATTTGTATTAAAATATTCAAAAAAAAAAAAAATTGTTTTGAATTAAACTTTATTTTACTAGAACATCGAAACAAGTAAGAACTAACCTGATTGTCATATTTATCTATTAGCACGAAAATCAAAAAAGATGCGACACCATCTGGTGGAAAGGTATATGTATATATCTTATAGCGCTGACGTCATTGACTATGTTAAACTTCATTTAAAATTTTAGTCGTATAAATATATACCGCCTTAAAGCATTTTTCTACACAAACAACTTAATTTTCAAGGCAGATACTTATTAGTTTGTCCTCATATGCTGCACATTGGAAAGACCCATCTTTCTAACATGATTTCTCCATCCTTTTGGCCCGTCTCCCGTACTGCAAAGTGTACTGTGACAAGTTTAATTATTGCCGTACTCCATCCATTTCCCGCCGTACTTGGGGTTTGTTTGCGCAGTCATTTAGCCAGTCTGTCATTCAGTCAGTCTGCCAATGTTGACAGCATCGCCGTCGCTTAACGCCTCACTTGGCAGCTCCGCCGGGAACCTGAGGGAGATGGAGTATTAAAACAATTTTGTTAATTAAGTAGGAAAAATTGTTAGTTTATTTACTCGTCAACTTTGCCAGTGCCAAACACCTCACACACTCTCCCGCCCATTCCCAATGGATCTTTTTGCCGTAGCAGCTAAGTTTCAGAGTTTACTCAAAAATTCTCAAGTGCACAATTAATTAGTAAAGTTGGGGCCAAAGCAAAAGCCGAAGCAAAAACAAAGCACAACGCAATTTTCCACTCTTTCTCCGCTTTCCCGGAATTTATGGCCCATTTTGATTAGACTCGCTGAAAAGCATCGTAAGTTTGCCGAAGTTCTAAAACTATCTGTAAGTAGGCAAGGCTTTCTGATTATTTCCCAAGGAGTTCGTTGAGTGTAGGCAAGAAATTGAAAATTGATTGCGACTTGCATAAGTAATGAGCCGACTCAGTGGAATCCTACTCTTGAGTTCGCTATTTGGGGAAAGCTTATACAATTGTTCAAAAGTAAATTAAATTGGAACTGGAATAAGCCTTGCATTTTAGAAAAAATGTTTGGGCCTGACGAGAAATAACAATGAGTCAGCTTTTTAAGTTTAATTGAATTTTGGAACGAAGTTTTAATAAAAACATTTTCTTTTTTTTGTTTCGCAGTCATGACCTATAAAATTACGTTAAAATAAGTCAAGAAAGAAAGCTATACTCAGCTATGACGATTTCTTAGGTTTTATTGAAAACAACACAACTTGTATCTTTTCTGTAAAATGGTGGGGTACTAAAATATCATTTCTTAGCTCATTCAAATTATGTAATATAAGATTGATATTTTATATTGATATTTATTTTATTTACGGGAAATTATCAATGTTTTAAAAATTTCCTTGGTCCCTTGGAAATATATTTTCGTATAGAAAGCATATATTATCTTTTATTATTAATATAATCTTTTGTAGAATACAATATTTTCAATAATATAAATCATGTTAGAAAAATATCAAAAAAATTGAACAACGTTAAAAAGGATTTAAAAATATTATTTTTCAGCGGAAAACATATTCCTATCAAATTTAACGAATATTTTGGGTACGATTTTTCACAAAAAGCTCGCCGAACTTAATAAAGTAAGTCGATGAGCTTTCTTTTAACAACGTTTAGTGGGTAACAACACCATAAACTGCTTGCTCAGTATTCACATCTTTGCACGTTAGTGAAGTGATAATTTATCCTCTTTTAAAAAGTCTGAAGACTATATCATATAGCTGCCATAGGAAGGATTGTTCTTCAAAAGAAGATTGGATTGTTCATCAAAATCGAAGTCAAAATATAGAATTTTTAATAAGCTACAAAGATTTTTAAATTACCTCCAAATGTATAAAATCTTCGGATTCTCGAAGTTTCTTTATTTCTTCTTACAAATCATTTAAGTACCAGTGTATGTTTTATTTGATTTGGCTAGTAATTTAAATTTATAAGAAGTTGGCCAAAAAGGACAATTAAATAATGGGTATTTTCATACAAATAATTTCAAGAAAAATTGCAATTAAATATAGAAATGCTTTCTTGATATAAGTTTTCATGAAATAACTTTTCTTAAAAATGTATATATTTCCTAAATTGCTAAATAAAACATTTCTTTACCATATATGTATTATTTGTCTATGTGGCTATTTTTAGGGAAGCCTTTTATATGATTTTTATTTTATAATTTCAACATAATTAAATAAAACAAGCGAATTCTTATTTTTATTTAAAGCAGCATCCAATAATATCAATCCCGAAACCATAACTTTTCATTTCAATTTGTATTGTGAATATTTTACGGAAGTTTCCGGCCTACGTTATGCCCCATAACTTATTAAGTTTATGAGAAATTTATACTTCATTAAAAAAGAGAAACACAAATGAGCGAGATATACCGAAATTGGTCATGGTCAATTAATTTGCAATGTGTGTAATTTCCAAAACAAAAAGTTAAAATCATTGAATTTGTAAACTGATTGATTGTTAGCCCAAGTAATTTTTGTAAGACTTCGAAAAATTTTTCGTTTTTATTCGGGAATCTTACTGCCTCACATTTCCTTGGTGCTGAAAAGTAGACAATTAGGCAGATTCCGATCTTAATTGGAATAATAATTAATAGGGCCGTACCAACTAGCAAGACAATAGCAGATGGATACCATCTGGGTGTGAATGAAAACTAGTTCCTATCACTGCAACCCGGGAAAATGTTATGCAATTGGCACTTATTCTCCGTCAACCACAACCAGATGAATGAACAATTCAAAACATTACATCAAATGAACAAGTAGGCAGTAACAGCAGATTGGCTGAGACCTGAAACCGTGAAAAACAAATGAAAACCCCAATAAAGGAAAAGGAAAGCAATGGGCAACACTGAAAATTTAACTCTCTTTCAAATAAATATCCAAATCGAGCATTTCATTTGTAGACGCAAATAAACATCAAAAAAGGAATTAAACGATTGGTGGTAAAAACAAAATATTAAAATTCAAAATTTAGAACAAAAATAAATACTTCAAACTATTTAAAACAAATGCAACCTTTGTATTTAGAGTACTAAACTTGAAATACATAAATACAGGGAAACATTTTCTGTGACTTTAGTTTTTTTTCTCTCTGCACTACGCTGCCATTTTCATTTTCATTTGCATTATATCTTTTTTTCCTTGGCTTTTCGTGGGGTTTTGATATAGTAAGCCCATGAAAACGTTTTTGCTGCCTCCAGTTGACTTTAGCCCCGTTTTGCGGTGTTGTAGGCCAACGAGCTCATTACTTTCAATTAGATGCATTAGTCGCAGAGCCAACAGTGTTTACTTTCGTTTGGAAAATTGTTGTATGCCGGTAGAAAAAGCGTTTGATGTCACTTTGGGCATGGGCTCGTGTTTTTCGCAACTGAGATCTGTTTCCCTCTAACAACTTTTGTCTTTAAGGTGTAGGGAAATAATTTGGGCTGACTTTGAAATTAGACCTAAAGGTAAAGTTCACTACCCTGTGCTTATTTGACCCCTTAGCTGATGCTGAAAAAGAAGTATAGATTTCATAATGTCTGCTTGAATACTAAATACCACTCCATTTTTATAACCAACTTAACCAACTTGTTGTTAATCTATCAAATTTTAAATGGAAATGTGGCGTGATAACGCTTAACTCGACTAAGATCATTGCCATAAATGCTGGCAGCCATTCAATTTGTTTCCCAATTTATTTCTCTGCTATCTACGGCAAAGCTTTTTTAATTATTTTTATTCTTTATTGCTGTGGACAATGTGTGGAGTCTGCAGGTGGTCCCATGTGGCAATCAATAGTCGTTTATAGCGATATAGACAATTGCGAAAATCCAATCAAATCAGTCAACTTTATGATATTACACCCCAAGAAATTTAGATGTAAATTACTTTCTCGAGTAAAGGTTATATTAAATAATCTTTAATTAAACTTCTTTATGTAAACTCATTTCGATGAAAGAAATAAATTTTGTTAAAGCAATTAAAGAATTTGCTTTTCCATTGGCATTAATAAATAAACTTAGTATACGCAAACGACTGTTCTTCTTGGAAAATATAAATATTTTTCAAGGAAATTAGATTTACTAGTTTAACGCAGATTGTTATATTATTAAGTTATATAGGTGACAATGCTTTTTTTAGAATATTTTATATCAAGTTATTATATAATTGAGAAGGTTTGAGGAGGTTTTTTATTAGGAAACTGTGTGCTCAGTTTGAAACTAGTCACCATCGATATTTCAAGTGAAACTCGGTTCAAGTTCACCGCGCTAGGATGGGTGATTTCTCCCAGTGCACCTGGCCATATGGAAATCGGGGCTTCGGTTACACGCAGCTTCTGTACACACGAGACCGAAATATGAAAACAAGCACTTGGCAGCTCCCCACAAAGCAATGTCACCCAAGCCACAGATGGTGCCAGGTCGTTCGTGAGTGTCAATTTTCGGCGATTTTCATTCGTTTTCCATTTTCTTGTGCGGATGCAGCTTTTGAAAGCTCTTTGCTCCGCAGTTTAGCAGTAGACGATGCGAATGGCGCATTCAATTAAACGCCTTCCATTTAACCCGATGTGCCTAGCTCTCCTCCGTGATACCAATGTAAATGTGGAGTTCATGTGGCCAAAATGTCGATCGGCTTTATCGTATTGCTCTTATCATTACTTTCCCTGGAGCCGATCACAAACGCGTGTAAGTGGGAAGATCACGTCGCCGATAAGAAAAGTGTTTTATGTGCTAAGCTGGTTTCATTTTTATAGCCAAATATCACAGAGACGCACTGCAATTCTTGTTGCGCAATGGAAATTTCGACTTGAATCCACTAAACTGTCACATATTATTGTGGGAAACATGTCCCAAGCGGTATTTAGAATTCCAGCTTTTTACCAGGTGAGTAAAGTGATTTGAAGGTGTTACTATAGTAAATCAATGTGATTACAACCAGCGATTGGTAAAAAAATAAATTAATTTAAATCACCTGTCTTAGCAGATTTAAAATGCTATTCTATCTAATATGAGCTTTTTTTATATCATTACTGCTCTACTTTTTATGCTAAATGTCTGACTTAACAAAGGCTGTTTTATTGATCGATAAAAGCAACGTTAAAATCATTGAGTCTTAAACAAGATGAAATGATTGTGGTTTATCTGAAGAAATAAGCGAATTTTTAACCAGCCATGATAAATAAACCCCTTCTTTATACATTTTTATCATAAATAAATAAAGTAAACATTTTAAGTAATTCCAAACTCTTCTATGCACGATTGCAATATATTTCTCTCAAGACGATTTTTATTTATTCCATTACATTTAATTTATTTTAAAATATTAGCAAGCGCACCACGCAAGCCTAGACAACCATTCCAATCTTTCACTTTTCTGGCGCCAGATTGGCCTGATAAATGGTCGCAGTTGATCCCTGATTTTGAACCTTTCCTTTTTCTGGCCTTGAATATGAAAGGCCAGCCAGTCGCCAAAAAAGATGCAAGAGCGATAATATTTCACTGGGCCTTGGCAAAAACGAAAGACTTAGGAAACAAACTAGGCAAATGTCGTCAGGGAAAATTATAAGAATTTGCATTCAATGCGAATGTTATGTAAATAATGAACAGATGAATTACAAACCGCAGACACCATGAAAAAGGCAACGGCACTGAGTTGGAAAACGAAAACGAAACCGAAAGCACCCATTTCCAACTCAAAACTCATAATCAAAATCAGTGCAGCGTTGCGTGTGCCATGGATTTTCATTTCATAGACGTCGCCAGGCAGCAACAACAGCAGCAGCAATTGCAGCAACAATAAAGCAAACACAGCAGCAACATTGTTTATTAGCCAAAGTCGTTCACGTTTGAAGTCGGGGTAAAACAAAGTCAAGGCAACAGGCGATGGGCTGAGCAATTCTTTGGCCAGTTTTTACCGTGGCTGATGTTGCTGCTGTTGCTGCTGCTAATGTTGCCGCTTTTGGAGTTGCTGCCACCGTTGCAATTGCTGCAGCGTCGTCTGAATTTTCCTTCGTTGCGCATTTCGCGCTTTTGCAGAGCATTTGCAGCGCACAGCGCGAATCAGCAAGACGTGGTTCGGATTGCTCGCGAATAAATTAAAATTGCTGATTTTGGTGCAAAGGATTACGATGAAACCGATCGGCAAAAAAAATGGATATCAATTAAAAACCATGTGATCGGAGTGCAAGTTGTCAATTTAAGCGGAAAAGCGGAGTGGAATCTGGTTTAAATATACGAAATATGTGAAAGGCAATCATATTTGCAAAAAGAAAATCCGAATGTCCTGCACAAAAAAAAGTCAATAATTAAAGACTTGAATATCGAAACACAAATTCCACAATTAAATTTATCTAACTGACAAGTCACTTGACAATTAACTTAATTATATTAAAATGTTACCTAATAAAAATAGAGTGCTGACTTAAAATTAATTAACTTTAAAAAAGTTAGAAATAAAACAACATATTTTAATTAAGAAAAAAATAACTAAATGTCAAGTAAAGCTAACGTAATTAAATAAATGAAGTTAAAACTTTGTCCAAATTGAATTTATTTGTGGCTCAAATAAAACTACATATAATTACAATTTCAATTTGTTCACAAAATTGTGTTGTCGAAAAATCTAAAAAGATTAAATTCTTTAAAAAAGTAAAATTAATTTCAAAAGGTGAAGTCCAAATAAAAATGAAACATCTCGTCGTGCTTTGCATATTCACATTCTTTGCCAAAGGTATACAACAAATATGGACAATAAAATATATTTATATTTAAATGTATTTATCGAGTTAAAGAAGAATGACTTGAAAAATTTGAAGTCAATGTCTTCATTTAAAACTCCCTTAATTTTCCCCAATGTTATTTCAATTTACCTTGTGGAATGAATGTCAGAAAAGGGTCTGAGAATTAAAGACCACATCAAATACATTTGCAGATGCACAAACATTGCTGCTAAGCCAAACGGATTGGAAAAATCTGCGGAACAGTGGAGCCTTGGATTTAAATGTCTTGCGTTGCTTTCTGCGCGACAAAAACTTCTGTCCCAGTCCACTTATCGATCATCGACTGTATGCTCCGTAAGTTCGATTGAATTCAGCAAGGCTTCCTTTCTCTTGACATACCGAACCCCTTTTTTAAAAAAGCGAAACAAAAAAATTGAACTATAAAGCCCCAAAATAATAAATTAAATTTCTCCATGAAATTATTAACAGCAAATTGAAAAAGTGAAATATTCCAAATGGCCCATAAACATTTTCTGAAATACACAGACAAAAATAATAGTACATTATGTATGTATGCAGTTTTTAATAAAATTATAATATTGTTTTATAATTTAAGGAAATCATTTAATTTGGTTTTTTGGATGTTTCCTTTAATAGTTCACTTAGAAAATGTGATATCTGACGATTTCAAAAAATACGATTGTGTAATATTTTAAGGACAGAATCTTTTTGATTAGAAATTTTTGTGTGATTTAAACATAAACAGAAAAAACTTTACTTGGACGCAAAACAAAATATTTCCTTTTTACTTTTATTAGATGTTATTTATTTTTTAGTTTTAAAATTTTAATAACGTTTAACAACTAAATTAAAAGGACCTTTTTTTATTTTAACAAGTAAATTTTTAAAAACGTTATTTAAATAATTATATTTTAGTTTAGTTCTTCAATTTAACATTGCATAGCCTTAAAAAATATTACAATATGTGTAAAAGCTTCCAATGGCTAATACTTTAAGATAGCCGCTTGCCCATACTTTTTGTTCTCTGTGCAGCAAGATTGCCGTTTCCTGTGATGATTTATACTAGCCACTGGGCGGGCGAGAAAGTTCCTCGGGTGTTAGTGTTAGGCAACTGGATTGCTCACTCGGTTAGTGTGTCAACTGCCGAAACACTTGACGTACTGCACTTGTGCAACCACAAGGATATTGGCTGGCAAAAACCGAAAAACAAGAGTGTATTTAATATGTGGTCAACTCGTTTATAGAAACCAGCCACTGACCCACTAAGGATGAAATGAGCCCGTCAAAGAAGGCCTGTTTTTGCCACATTGACCGCCAAGTTTGGCCGGCGATGACATCAATTGCAATGGCCAATTGGCCAATAAAATGCTTTACAAACGACTCCTTGGTAGTTGCCCAACTTGTCTGGGCAAGATCAACTCCAGACAAAGTCACAACTGGTGAAGTCCATTTTTGGAGAGCAGCCAAGTAATTGTTAACATTGTACGGCGGAGGGGATTACATGATGGCCAGCATCGAAGAGACTGCTGATTGATGGTTGTATAACAGCGAAAAATTACCGGATTGACACCTCCGTTCTTGGAACACAAACAAGTGGCTCACACATCGCCTTAAGCAACTATTTAATCTCATTTTAAAGACCTATGAAAGCCACTTCAAAATAATTTTCTGAGAACTTCAGTTATTTCATTCACTCTAAACATAGTTCTTGTGGAGTTTCTAGTATTATTATTTGTAAGAGCAATATAAAGTATTTATATTCTAGACCATTATCAATAGCTTAGTAGATTAAAACATGTACATTAGTATATGTGAAAGTTTTATGAAAGCAAATCCCAAATAATACCTCAACGAAAAGCTATGTAAAGAATTTTAAAATACAAAAATTTCACATTTGATCGTAATCTGCCATTTTTCAAAATTTCAATGGAAATTAAAAATAAGAGCCAAGAACAGAGCCAAACGGAGCCAAATGAAGAGCACTTGATTGGTCATGTTCTGGCTTCAGATCACTTGCCGCTCGAGAGGTTTCTCCGGTTTTATAGCCACATGAAATGTCGATCGTTCCATTTAAACAAAGAGCACGTACTAACAACAATTATCGCATTTAATACGGTCATATCAGCAGTGAGATTTTGAATGAAAATAAAGGTTAACGTACCTAAAAATACAATAATAATTAAGTCACCAATACAATAAGGGCTTATAATTGTAAATCGAATTTAAAATTTTAAATTTAATCGACTCTGACCCTGTTTTTTTAGTAATGGGCCTCGTCGCGGAATTACATTAAATGTGAAGAACCCAATGAGCCTTTATAAAGGTGGCTTCAGCAAGCACCGCGAAACGGTCTTCATAATTCACGGATTCAATGGAACCGCCATCGACATTCACCTGCAATTTCTCAGGGATGGTGAGTATGGATAGATTAATTTATTTGATTCATAACATTATAAATGGTTGTTCAAAGCTACATATTATTTAAACTGGTTTCTCTCAGGAACACATATTTCTTTACCTATTAATGCGCACAATGAGCTGACAAATTTTTAGTTGTTGGATAATATGCAAGAGAAAAAAGAGTTTATTAAGCCAAAAGTTTTTTTTTATTTTAACAGGGTTTTTGATATTTTAATTTTTCTGATATTTCATACTTAATTTACTTATTTGAACATATTTGTATTCCAACGGTTTTTAGTTCAAGAACGGTCGACATAGCCATTCCATTAACGTTATGGACTTTTAGAATAATTTGTTTTCTTCGGTGCAGTGATTTTTAGTATACCCTATTTATCTTTATTTTCCAAACAATTAATTATGTTTGCTATTTTGATTTCGCAGTAGGTACTTCAAACTTATTAATCACGTTACCTCCTCCAGCATACTTATCCCGCGACTTCAACGTCATCACCGTGGACTGGCGACCCCTGACCCGTTATCCGTGCTACTTGCACTCGCTGATCAACACCAGGCTCACGGCGCAGTGCACCGCCCAGATCTACGCCTTCCTGACCCACTACGGAGCCGTCCGGGAGCGGATCACCTGCGTGGGTCACTCGCTGGGCGCCCACATCTGCGGGATGATCAGCAACCACCTGACGCGGAAGCAGTACCGCATCATCGGCCTCGATCCCGCCCGGCCTTTGATTGAGCGCAAGAAGAGCAACACCTTCCGGCTGTCGCTGGACGATGCCAGCGTTATCCAGGTGATCCACACCAACGCCGGATTCCTGGGCCAGGAGGACAACACCGGGCACCTGAACTACTGCGTCAACGGAGGACGCATCCAGCCCTTTTGCAAGGGGAATCCCATCAGTAAGAGCTGTGTTAAAGTAATTTAGATCACTTTGGTATTCTTACGGCCGATTTCTTAAAGTCAGATGACTAATCAGTGAGGAAAAGTTAAAGGAAGTAATTCTTTTCCCCAGTTTTCATTTTGCAAGCAACAAATCTTAAAAGCGTTCTTTATCATGACAAATATTACATAGAACATTGTCTCTAGTTACCTGTCCCTAGTCAGATAAACTCTAACATGATATTGAAAAAGTAAATGTTTTCGAAATTTAACATCAAAATGAGAAATCGGCTCTAAGTTGTTCTTTCGAAAACATATATTGTTTGGGCTGGATTATGATAAGAACGAGAACACAAATGCTTTTGCATTTAAATTGTAATCCCTTTATCCTGCAGGAAGGTCCCGATGCTCGCATTTCCTGAGCATCTGTTACTTGGCCACGGCCACTTTCAAGCACAAAAAGTTCATGGGGGTTCCTTGTCCCAACGGCTGCCTGAATCTCAGTGGACCAAAGCGGTTGCCCGTCAGCGGGAAAACAAATCCCTTCGAGTTCGCCTCGCTGCTGAGGGAGTACCACATGGGCAATGACGCCCCCGATGAGTAAGTTTTTAATGGATCATCGAATCATCCTTTCCTTGACCTGATCCCCTGACCTTTCAGCGCCCGAGGCTGTATTTGCATAGATGTGCCGTATGCCAAGCACTGCCCCTTCACGGACGCGTAGGAGCTGCTTTTCAATAGATCGTAATTGCATAATAGAGCTGTTGATAATAAATTCAATAAAATTAAATTTTTGTGCCTTTTGGTCGGCTTTTCATAAATTTGGAAAGATACAGATTGATACAATGACT
This sequence comes from Drosophila kurseongensis, assembly GCA_018153305.1. NCBI lineage: Eukaryota > Metazoa > Arthropoda > Insecta > Diptera > Drosophilidae > Drosophila > Drosophila kurseongensis. Next base: position 18,017,771 of record JAECXX010000210.1, read on the forward strand.
CTAATCTGTGTAAATTACCTACACAAAATATTTAATTCCAACATTTTTAATGCCGGTACTTAAAAACACTCACACCACACTCAAAACAAAGCTCATTGACTACAAAATTGGGATTATTTAACCAAGTTATGCGCCGTTAAATCGCCTTTGTAAGACACTTCAGTAATAGCTTTACCTTTTACACAAATGCTATTAACTTTACATATTTCATCAAACATACCATCAACATAAATACATGCAAGCCTAGTAAGTTAACAATTAGTTAAGATTTTATTTAAACAAAAGATTTTATGAAATCTTTGTCTAATGAATACAAAACTGTATCCACATAATGTTTTTCTTTTAAAAAAATGTTTCCCATAAGCCAAAACAATTTTGTTCAGAAGAACAGTGGCTTGGTGCCTCGGGGAATCTATGCAGCATTTTTTAAAACAAAATTTAAAGTTTCCAGATGGGTAAAGGGTGAGCAATTTTTATTACTCAATTAACAACTAATATCTTTGCTAAATGACAGCCAAAGCTCCCATCCGGCAGTTCAAATATCAAATCGGCCTATTTTAAAACTTGTTTTTTAGAATGCTTAACTACAAATAATTTTCCGCTTAAACTGTTTAAGAACCCGTAAACAGGTATTTAATTCAAGAGACAATCAAACTAGAAAAGACTTTTCATTTTAGAAAGGCCATCAAAATCAAGTTTGAGAATGCAACCAATGCAATATCCGCCACAACAGCTCCAGTTTTTGATGGATAAATACATTTTCCAAACAAAGTAAATACTGTAGTTCCTTTCGCAATCAGTAGGTGCACTTCGACTATTTGAATGTGAAAGCCTTATCTTAGACAATTAAAGCTAAGTTAAACAAAGAATTCTTTAGGCCACTGAAAATTAAGAACTAACCAAACAAATGTTGTAAATAGGCTTTCATTTCTGCTTTGAATATCTGTGGAAAGCAGTAGCAATCTATTGGGGAGCCATTATTTTCACCTTTGCACGTGCTTAAACTATACTCAAAACAAAAATCAAAAATCAAATTTCCAATTTCAAGAATAATTCTATATTTTCGAGTCCAAATATTCCATGCTGGCTAAAGATAAAAACATTATATTATATCTCTTGAAACATTATATATTATAACAAATCCGAGTGCTATTAATGTTTTTTTTTACTGTACCTATTTGGATATTGGAGTGCTAATTTCAAAACTTATTGAAATAAATCCGAATTGGACCTTCGGTTTGATAAGAATTTGACGAACTGATGTATTGCTATTTAAAACAAGACCATAGAAAGTTTTATTTAATTTTTTACATTTAAACACTAGACAATAACAATTTCACTGTGGTCTGAATACATATATTTATTTAATGTTATAGCTCTACAAATATGTCTGAAAGAACAGTTCCCGCTTGAGGCAGAGATAATCCTCTTCTAAATTCCTCTCACATACAAAAGGAAACTCGACCTTGCACTCTATATCGTGGTACCCGTATTTCCCATTAAAGTGGGCGAATCCCACACAATCCTCTTCGGGAGAAGCGTTGTCCGGCTGGCGTGGCACCCAGTTCAAATAGGGAACACTATCCCCATTTTTGGACCGGAGGAACGTGCGCCGGTTTCCCAGGCAATTGATGCCAACCCAAACGGAATGACGCCAACTTTGGGTGAACTGAAGCCCCAAACTCTTTAGGTATTCGGTTGTAAGGAGGTTGTCCTCTTCATCGTCTAGAACCATCAGATCGCCTCCGAGTTTTCTACAGCTGCGATCGGCAACATGCCAGTTGGCCTGAAAACGTATTTTTTGTTTAGAATATTATGTACTTTTTTAAAGGACCGACCTTCTGTAAATCCACGTGGTAGCACTTGCTGCCAACTTGGGTAAATGGCGATGGACAGCTCAATGAATTGATACCCAGCACCAGGGCTAAGAAAACGCAAGCTAAGAGCCCTTGTCTGGCCATGTCTTCTTTAAAAGTTTATCAATTAATAAGTGCTGTTCAAAAAAATCTGCTTTTATATTCACCTAGAAAGGCACACGGTTCTATACAAGCACTTGAAAATTTCCTCTCAAACAGGTACAAATAAAGTGACGATCGCATCCACAATTTGGAATTTCAATTTTGTGACGAATAAAATTGAACAAATTGCAAAATATTTTTTTTACGTCATATTTCTATATTTGTATTAATAGATAATGTAATATTGTACAGGGGTATACAATTTCAATCAAATCGGTACATAACCTTTAAACCTTCATACTATCGTTTAATAATCCAACCAATGCAACCTGCCACAACAGCTTCAGAAACGATTGATAAATACATTTTATCTGATCGTAGTCTAGAGGCAGAATTTTTTAAATGCTTAAATAGTGTAGACGGTGTGCTTCGCCACTATTTGGATGGGTTGCCTTATCTTAGACAATTAGGGCTAAGTTAAACAAAGAATTCTCAGGAATTATTGTTTATCAGTAAATTAAATAAAGTGTGCAAATAAAGAACAAGCCAAACAAATATCGTTAACGCGCTTTTTATTTTCATTTTTTTATTTTCATTAAAATGGTTTTATACGATGTTTATTTTTTTAATAAAACTAATTTTTCAATAGTTCTGTGCTCTTAATAGATTTATTTAATGTTCAAAAATTCATCAAAGATCAGTTTTCGCTTGAGGCAGAGATAATCCTCTTCTAAATCCCTCTCACACACAAAAGGAAAATCGACTTTGCACTCCTTAATAGATCATTTGGCTTTGTATCATTATCTGCACGATGATGACTTATTTAAGAATCTTTTTGAATTTTTTAGTGTCAATCATTTGTCTAGGAAAGGAAGGGATACCATTACGAAAGCAATTTTTAATTTAAAAGCAAGGGTAAGTCAGTGATAGTAAATTAACTATAAGATAGTTACTCTTTCATAAAAGTTACCATAAATAAAAAGTAATTATATTGATCGTTTTTACCTAACAATTATTATGATTAATAAGATTAAATATCTTATGTATATTTTAAGAATTTATATTTTGAAATTTCAAATATCAAACTGTTTTTTCTCTTCCTTATCGACTTGGCAATATACCAAAAAGTATATCGCCATCGATTGGAAGGCATTCAAATATCGTATAATCGATGTCTATGTTTTCTCATCTCTATGAGCAATATATAAATAAATAAAAATTGTGATTAGCATCGTCGTTTCCAGTTAATTAATAGAAAAACCAATTTATTTATTGTTTATTTTGTGTGAGTAATCTACGTTTACCTTAAAAATCACAGAATCACTTAGATATTATGAATATTTCAGATATCAGTGGGCTCACGTAGGACTCCCTCGACAAGTTTGGAAAATCTTTAATAAATTCAACATACAACAATGGGATGTGATGGCGGAACCATTCCCAGGCGCGATGAGCTGGTGCGCGTGAAGCAAAAGCCAGAACAGGTAATATAATGTAATTGGAGCACCCCGTATCCAGACTAACTCCCATTTTCACCCCCTTCAGAAAGACAAGGATGCGGAGAGGGAGTTCCGATGGCGCCACTGCACCTTGACCCAGCAGCGCCTTCAGGAGCCGATCGCCATGTGCGGCATGGGCAGGCTGTACTCCAAGCAGAGTGTCATAGAGCGGCTGCTGGAAAAGGAACCAATGCCGGAGACGGCGGCGCACGTGAAGAGCATGAAGGACATTCGCCAGCTGCACCCGACACCCAATCCCGCCTTCACGGAGGAGGACAAGACCGAGGGTCTGCTGGACACTCGTCACGCTCCGTACATCTGCAAGCTGATTGGCCTTGAGATGTCAGGAAAGTTCCGGTTCGTCGCTCTGTGGAGCTGCGGATGCGTAGTATCCGAGCGGGCCTTGAAACAGATCAAAGGCAGCGCGGCCAGCACTTGCCCGCTGTGCCAGGCTCCTTACAGCGTCGAGGACGTGGTGGTCCTCAACGGCAACGATGAGGATTTGGAGTTGATGCGGGTCAAAATGGAAATGCGGGCAGCCAAGCGCAAGTCCTCCAAAAAGGAAAAGAAAGTGGCCAAAAAGGTGGAGGTTAAAGTTGAGAGCGAAGAGACCCCGGATCCAGTGGCTTCTACATCAAAGTCTGCATCGCTGGGGAAGCCCACCACTAGCTCCAAAGTCAAGGCGGTGGCTCAACTCAAACGACTGGGCGCCGTCAACGCCATGCAGGATCCCGAACTGAAGCGCCTCAAGAACGATTTCAGCGTGGCCAAAGATCCCAAGGCCAGCGACGTCTACAAATCGCTGTTCACCTCCCACAAGACAGAGAAGGACCAGGAACGCGCTCACTGGGTCACCTACAATCCGTTTTATAATTAGTCTAGATATAGTTTAAGTTTGCTCTTTCACATCAGTCACTTGGGGACTTGTGCGTAGCTTGATCGTATAAACCAGACACAGACAGTTCAAAAAATACAATCGACGATGTTTCGTTCAGCCTACCAAAAAGGGTTCCTCACAGTCCTCTACAGCGTGGGCAGCTCACCCCTGAACAACTGGTCCTCCTATGTGAGTATCTGAGTATCTTTATCCGTCTTTGTACCTGCTAGAATGTTTTCTTGGGCAGACCAAGAACGGCTACATCAAGCGCATATACGATGAGGACATCAAGTCCCTGGTGCTCGAGATCATGGGCTCCAATGTGTCCACCACTTTCATACACTGCCCCAGCGAGTGCAAGGAACAGCTGGGAATCAAGCTGCCCTTCCTGGTGCTCCTGATAAAGAACATGCACAAGTACTTCTGCTTCGAAGTTAAGGTTAGTTTAATGGGTTCTCAATCGAATCCATATCGCTTACTCCTTGATGGAGGATTGGTTTTAAATATAAGATAAGATCTTTAAGCGATTACAATCGGTTTAATGCTGTACAAACTATAGATTCAAGACGATCAGCGCTTTATGCGCCGTTTCCGGGTGTCCAATTTCCAAAGCAAGACCTCCGTAAAGCCCTTCTGCACGGCCATGCCTATGGGCATGTCACCGGGTTGGAATCAGATCCAGTTCAACCTGGCCGACTTCACGCGTCGAGCCTACGGGTCAAACTACCTGGAGACGGTCTCCTTACAGCTGCATGCCAACGTGCGCATCCGACGCATTTACTTTGCCGACAAGCTCTACACAGAGGCCGAGTTGCCCAACGACTACCGCCTGATGGGCAAGCCCAAGGACCTCAAGAAGCCGGAGAAGCAGTTCAAGGTGCAGGCCACCGCTCGTCCTCCGTCTCCTCTGAACACGGCACGCGGCGAGACAGGGCCGTCGAAGGACACCGAGCAGGATACAGCAGCTCCCGCCACAGATGCTCCCAGCGAGCCGGAGCCTGTGCTGCAGAAGTCTCCTTCGCCACCTGTTCCGCAGAAGGCTCCCTCGCCCCCAGTTTCTGCTCCTTCAGAGCCCGCCGCCGAGGAGCCAGCCCCTCAAACGGAGGCCACCGAAGAGGCCTACTACTAAGTTCTTGTTCCTATTTATTGTTACTTTTTATCAGTTGATGCGCGACTGGGAGTGGGAAGTGTACAACATCTCTTAAATTTCCAGTCATAGATTTTAGACTTGAACTCCCTCAATCAAATTGGTTTTCTTTTTTGTCATTCGGAAATAGTATATTCTTGGTTTATGGCAAAATCTATTTTTAAAGAATTATTAAATTCTTAAAAAAAAACACGAAGACTATTATAACTCTGTAGTAGTGATAGAAACAGTCTGCATTTTCCCCTGATTATTATTGATGCAAGCTTAGCTATTTGCTAACACCAACCGACCGCTCTAAAGAATTTCTCATAATAGACACACAACTTCCTTTATTATAACCCTCTTGGACTCTAAACAAAACCTTCTTTGTTACATTGTGAATTTGCTAAAATATCTTAATTAGATTGAGCCCGCAGGCTTGGTCACTCAGGGACTCTTGTCCAAGGCAGCGCTGGCAATGGTCAGCATGTCCGCGTCAATGTTCTTGAGGGCATTGTGGTACTCGGTAATCTCTAGGGCCTCCCACTCGGCCTTGAAGGCCGCCTTCGGGTCCTGGGGCATGGTCATGGCGGCGCCCGTCATGGCATCAGCCTGGGCCTGCGTCTGGTCGGCGTGGTTGTTCTCGCCGAGGACCAGCGTGTAGATGGAGCGCAGGCCGAACACGTTGAGGAAGTACCAGGAGGCCGACGAGACCCAGGCGGCATCCAGGGAGGCCAGCTCGACGCCCCTCTGCAGCATGGGCTTGAAGCGCAGGGTTAGCGGGAAGGGCACTTTGGTGGTGACGAAGCCCGAGAACATCCAGTTGATCCAGCCGCCGATCACCACCATGGGCAGGACGTTGATGAAGTTGCCCTTGACCATGTCAGTGAGCATGGCGGATGAGTTCTGGGCCACGGGAGCCCTTTTCTGGGTCTTAAAGTAGCCGGTCTCCTCGTTGTTGAAGTAATTCTTCCGCATGGAAAAGCTCTGGGCACTCAGATACTTGCCGTTCTCGCGAAGAAGACGCGCACGGATCATCGCCTGGCTGTAGGTGAGATGGTATTATGAAGAGGGTGCTTCACTACCCTTTGGACGGCCGTTCGTTCTCTCACCTGTCTTGGATTTGGGTGATCTCGGCCTTCTTTTGCGTGGATATCAGAATGGAGACATAGTGGCGCACGATGCCCACTAGGAACGTGATCAGCACGATGGGCAGAAACACCCACACACGGATGTCCGGGTCGATCAGCAGCTCCGTCATATTTTAATTGATCTGTGAGATTTTCCAAGTTTTCACTCTAATTTTCAGCTGCAGATGAACCAATTGGCTCAATTGGGGATGACAATCGATTTCCCACCCGATAGCGGTGGCCAGCTTTTCTATCGATTCACAGTCGTGACAAAGTATTCAAAGGAGCAGTTAAAGTCATTTTACACCAATACCAGTATGCCATTGATACCGGGGATATCGAAATGACCGTTTCAGAAAACTGTAAGAAAACAGTTGAAAAATAACACGATCAGGAAAAACAATCGTAAAGTGAACTATAATGATTTTATGTCTTTAATAAGCTATGAGTACCTGTTCCTGTTTGTGCTCTTTATTCGAATTTCAGCAACTAAGAAAGCTATTAAGATGGAAATTTTAACACAAATTTCTCTTGCAAATTACAAAATAAAGTAGTTTTGCCCATACCGTACTGTTTAAAAAAAAACTGTCATTTGCCTTAAATTTATAAGAATAGATAATCGTCATGAACTATTCATTGCAGGAGAACGAATAAGAATGATAAATCTATGATTTTTAGATTTCATGACTTAATTCAATAAATATGGTAAGATATATTGAAAATATTTAGCGTATTTCCAATTTGAATCAAAAATATATTTTTTTAAATTGCACAGGAATACCTCAGTTGACTTATAATTGTGTATGCAGACATTCGATAAACGGGAAAGTAATAATCGATTTACGAATTGCAATTGGCAACCCTACCCTAGTACCGGAGAATGTAAATTTTGAGCAATAGTGTTATTGGACAGATTCAAAGACGCCAGCTGCAAAACCCGAGATTTGCTGAACCCCATTTAAAAGTAGCCATGGAGGCCAAGACCGACGCTCCCATCTCCCCGGCGCCCACACCGAATCCGACTGCAGATTCCGCCAAAGAGCAAAATTGCACCAACAACTCGCAACCGAATTCTGGATCCGCGCCGGGAGCAATTGCAGCGGCATCTGGAGCCACCGCTGGCCAATCCACGCCAGCGACCCAACAGCAGCAACAGCCGGCGGCCAAGAAGACCAGTGGCGAGACCAGCTCTATGCCCACGCGACAGTACCTGGACCAGACGGTGGCGCCGGTTTTGCTCCACGGACTGCAGGCACTAGCGCGCGAGAGGCCCACGGATCCCATCCAGTTCCTTGCCTCCTACCTGCTGAAGCACAGCAACGGGTGCGAGGAGAACAACGCCGCTGCAGTGGACAACAACTCCTAAACCCTCTACCTACCTCCCCCTTTATCCGCTCCTTAGTTTTGTAAGTGATCAGTGCATAAATAATAAACGTTTAAAGTTAGAATGTAATCGCAAAACACACACATTGTACTGGGCTAGCGTCCTAGACTGTAATGGGGTAGCCCCAGGGATCCAGCTTCGAGTTGAGCAGCTCCAGCGAAGCGTCGGCGATTTTTGACAGCAGTTCGGCCAGCTTGTGCTTGGTGTAGACCTTGTACAGCTGACGGCTCTCGCTGGATATCTCATCCGCCAGGCGCACGCAGCCCGCAAAGTCTCCGGACTTGAACATGACCTCGTTCAGGAGCAGGGCGATCTCGGGCAGGCAGATGGAGCGCAGCTTCTCCATCTGCAGAAGGCGGTTCTCCCAGTTAAGCTGCACGGCGTTCTCAGGTTGCTTGGAGGTGAACGGATCCACCAGCCATCCCTTGTCCGGGAACATCAGCACGTTGTAAAGAGTTTCGATGGTTTCTGTAGAAAAAGGGATCGTGTTGAAAATGGAGGTTTTTTGCTCTGGGTTATCAAATAATAGAAATTGAAGTGTCGAAATGGCAAATTATAGTTTTGAGGGGGAACTAAACAATGGAGAATTTAAAGCAGTATTGCCAAAGAAATTATGGGACATCTGCACTTGCAAAAGGAATGGAATAATAATTACGTTTTCACACTTGAAAGCTTAAAAGTAAATTCAGATGAATAATTGGAGCGGAAACTTAGGATAGTAATTGGACAGGTTTAAATATCTACAATATTGATTTAATAAGATAGTAAACTTACGCTTGGCCTGCTCCTTGACCTTGTGCTCCCAGCGCATGACTTCCGATCGGTGGGCCTGCTCCTTTCGCTCACTAGCCATGCGTTCCGTGAAGTTGTCCTGTGTGGAGCTAGTAGCTCCAGCCTGTGGCTTCTTTGGCCTGTTCTGCTGCAGACGGTTCCACTCCACGAAGCTGTCCACACCAGACAGGTACACCTTGTAGCATAAATACTCCTTCAAGCAACACTCCTCACGCGGCGGAACGTTGTCCATCGAGCTGTGCAAGCTCACGATCTGCTGCACTATGTCGCCAGGGATCATGCGGAAGGTCTGCCGCACGCATTCCATCTTGCTGCAGGCCAGGTAGGTGCGCATCATGGCATTCGCCTGCCACAGCAACTCACCGCGCTGTTCCGGCAGATGGAGGAGCCATTCCAGAGCCGAGATCTTACGCTGATCCGGCACGGAGATCTCACCAGAGTGCGGCTCTCCGAATTCGCCGGGTGCATGCTGAGCCAAGCGAATGTTCTCCACGGTGATGCGTGTAATCTGTTCCACATCCAAGCCAGCTTGCAAGGCGGCATCCAGAGCCAATTCCCTCTGACGCTTCTGCTCCACCTGCTCCAAAAAACGAGAGTACAGCTTCACCTGGAGAGGATTCGACAGAGCTGCTGCATAGTAGGCTATCAGCTGGGGTTCGCCCCTTGCAATCAAGGCCTCCACATAGGCTGCAATGATCTTCTCCGCCTGCCGCTCTTGCTCCACCCGACCGATTTGTCGCAGGAAGAGCACAATGTGGGCCATAAATCGCAGTTGGTGGGGTGACAATTGACCAGCATCCTTCTCCACCCAACGGACCATGTGCTGCAACAGTTCGCCGCAAGTGTCTAAGATCAAATGCCGCTGGATAACGCCAAGGTTTCCCTGGGCGAAGTCCCGCACTGACGCATCCTTGGCCACGTTTAGTTCGTCAAAGATCTGCTCCATGGTCATCTTGCCGTTCCAGTAATCATCGGGCATGGGCTGGTAGCGCTTCAGACAGCACCCGCGTATCTCGGACTCCACGCGGATGTCGATCTGGACCTTCAGGTGGGCCCACAGTAAATCGTGCCAGTTGCTTTGAAGGAGGGACTTCAGGGAGCCCAGGTGGCCGGAGAAGACGCCTGCCGTGGCCCGGCTGTACTCGTCGTAGTTTTTGGAGTCGGCCATCATCCATGCGCACCGCTTCCAGATATCCCTCCTGGGATTGCCCTCGATGGGAAGCTTTTCGTGGACCGCCGACACGTTCTGCTCGAAATTTGGGTCCTCATGGAGACGCCAACCTTCCAGGATGGCCGCCCGCCAGGTCTGCCCGTAGTGCTTGCACAGCTTCAGTCCTTCGTCTACGCGTCCCGAGCGAATGGCCGCAAAGATGGCGCGGGATAGGCGTAGGTTGTCCTCCTCGTCGAGGGCGTGCAGTGGCCGCTTTTCGCGGATAGGAGCATCTGGATCCAGACGCGTCACGATTTCGTGGCCCTTGCCGAAGGCGGCGCCTTGCAGGTTCTCCAGCTGAAACAGTGTGTTCTCCCAGGCCATCATGCGATCATGGCAGTGCAATGGATTCTGTTGCTCCCCCGGATCGTAGCAGGCCTCCAGCCAGTCGACCACCAACTGGTACTCCCGGAGAGTGGCATTGATGGTGTACAACTGCTGGATGACTTCCTTTTCGCTGCCGCCTAGGGTGGGGCCGTCCTGCATCTCGTCGTCCGCCTGGGTGTCGGTCTGCAGCAGGATGCGGTCATAGAAGAGGGCGTGCAGCAGGCGCCACGTGTAGATCTCCAGGCGCAACCATCCCAGAATGGACTCCCGCTGCCGTGCACCCTGTGCCCCACCCACGCCGCGCTCTATCTCCAGCTCCAGCTGCTCCACGACGCCGCGACAGACGTGGGTCAGTGCCTGGATCACCTCGAAGGTCTCCGATCCGCCACCCTGCGTCTGCAGCACGTCGAAGAACTGCGGGAACAGCACATCGACGCGGCTCTTGCCGCGATCCAGATCGTCGCCAGTGTCCTCGACCAGCGATCGATCCTCCAGGGCGGCCGCGTTGCTCTGCTCCAGGAGGAGCAACGAGTGCGACAGGTTCTGCGGCGCCAAGGAGCTGTTCAGTGTGGTGCGCAGCAAGCCACTGCGATTGCTCATTGGGAACGGGCTGTCGGCCATGGCTGCTCTCTGCGGTTCCTGACTATCTGCTTTTTTTCATTAATTCAAAAACAAAACAAGAAATTCACGCGCTATCTGCTAAAAATGCCGGGACATGCTAGTAGAGATGGACTTTAATTAGACTCCGCAATCGATACATCGCAGTGGAAAAATCGAGTTGATTTATTATCTAATTGGATCGAGAGATCAAATATAACTGTTATTTTCATTAGTTAGGAATGCCTTAAAATAAATAAGAAATATTTATTTAATTGCAAATGCATTTTTAAGATACAGTTTCAAATCTACGAGCCTTTGACGACTTTATTATATAGCTGCCGTGAAATATGAATATATTAATCAATTAAAGTAAAATGTATATTTTTGTCAATTTAAAATAGAGTTATTCAGATTAATTAAGAATCATAATTAAATTGAATAGAGTAATAACAATAATTTTATAAATCTTACAAGCTCATACATTTTTGGACAAGTGTATAAACTTTGGTTTTCAGATATTAGCTTTCTTCTATTTATTGTTTTACTTGAAAATTTCAAGTAGGCCAATTAAAATTTGAAATTTAAGAACATATCAGTTTACCCATGCATACTGAAAATGTTTTCTTGTCATTTTAAAATTAAAAAATATTCAGTGCACTTCATAGTCTTGTCGAGGCACAAGCTATCTAATTTCAACGGCTTGAAAAATTGGTTAAATACAATTCTACTAAATTGACTTTTTATTCCCGTAAAATTGTTCAGAGACGTTACAAAAATATTAAAATAATTATTTTATTCATTTCAAAATCTCAACATTTCCAAGAGACACAAGGTATCCAAGGCAAAGATAAAAAACAAATTTTTTAATAAATGCTTTTTCAATAGCTTGGAGCAACACTTCGCGATGTTCAGCTGAAGCACCATCCTCTCAAGACGATTAGATTAGCTAACTGGAGCGGGGGCAGGAGCACCACCTGATGGTGGGCCTTCTTTCACTCCAGGTAGCTAATCCTATCGTCTTAAGTTGCCAGTGACCAGGACGAGGTCAAAAAGGAAGGAAGGAAGGAAGGAAGGAATGGTGTCTCACGAGCTAAGAATTGTGCTAAAAAATCGGAATTTCTGGATGCAAAAGTCTACGGTGGGGATCCAAAAACGAAAATCTGTAGGACAAACTTCTGGAATCAAAAATGTTGATTTACGTGATAAAATTAATAAAAAGCCATTAATCGGGAATTTTTCGAACATTTAAAAAAAGATATTGTCTAAAAAAAATTAGCCAACTTTGGCAACTTTTATATCCTTAAAACTCTTAAATTTGTAGGATCTTTTATATTATATCATTGCTTCTTGCCGAACTTAAATAAGAAAGGACCTAATTTTAATATAGTTACATTCAAAAGCGTATTTTGAACAGCTCAACTGATTAGAATTTCGATAAGACACAAATCCGTTTCATAAAAGGAAAACTTTGATTAAACCCATGCTATTTTGCATTTGCCTCTTCCAAATAAGGGATTAAATAAAAGAATGGGAACTGATTTTTGACATTGTGAACCGAACAATCATTTACCGTGAATATAAGCCACTGAAATACAAGAACTGAAAAATAAGTGGCTTAAGGTGATCTGGTACTAGTTGCAGGATAAAAAGACGTTTACAAACACAAACAGGACAAACAAGGACCCTAAATCACCAATACATCAATTGGTCTATTGCATTCGGACTGACTGGGTCTTTCGAAGTTTTTCCCAGTGCCTACTCAGCAGCGATAAGACCATCCATTTCAGCCTAGGCACTAGTGAATCGTCAGAATGGATTGGCTTATCAGGCGGAGCAGCCGCATCTCCGACTGACCCCATACTAGGCCTAAGCCTAATCAGCTAGATAGCTCCCATTGCAACGACATTTCCATGCAGGCTCTTCCATCCATCGGTTGTCTAAATCCAGTTCCCTCAATAAGATGTGGTGGTTGTCCCTCCTTTGCCTCCTACCTCTTTTGCGAGTGGGTGCTGCACTGGACCTGAGTGCGAAGGACTTCCAGCTGACGTTCCTGCGGGAGTTGGTCGACCAGGTGGAGCAGCGGGCTGAGCTGAGCCTCAACGATTTCCTGGATCAGCTGGAGCGAAGTCCGCGAAATGCCAACTACACGGTGGAGCTGAGTGCAGTTCGCGCGACGCCAAAGATCCAGTCGAAGGTGACGCTCATCAAGCAGTTGCTTGATCTTCAACCTCACCTGGACAGGGATCTGGAGCGCACCTCCGTCCTGCGGAACTTGGTCTTCCTAAACCGATTAAAGTCTACGCTGAGGGCTGCCCAGGATACCAGCACCCTGGAGATCCGGCAATTGCGCCTGCACCATCTGTGCCAACAGCTCGATCGTCCACAACCGTCTCCCAGGAGTGGCCTGATTAACGAACAGATCGTTGGAGCGGCTTTGGAGCAGCTTAATCTCACCAAGAGGGCGGATGGGAACTCCACCGGTCTGGATCTCAACGAGTTTGGGGCACAGCTCTACGAGCGGGTCAAACTCTCCGGCGCCGAGATCATCAACAACTACCTGCAGATATTTCGCTCCCTTCTGCAGGACATCATCGAAGGCGACCATGCGGAGCTGGCCGAGAGCAGTGGCAAGCTGGACCACATGCTGCAGGAGCTGGACACCATGCTGGCCACGCAGGACTTCTTTGAGAAGCGCCAGAAGGTGTACGCCTACCTGGAGCTCCACCTAAGCTCCGACTACGAGCAGATGCGAGACTCACCGAGGACGGAACAGCTCACGGATCATCTGCTGGCACAGCTGAAGACCAAGGGTCTCGATCTGTTCGTCATCTTCCTGTTCAGCAACTTCGAGTTCCTGGAACTGGTCCACGAGCACTGGGAGCCACTGCTGCCCCAGACGCCCAGCCTCCTGTACGACGAGACCGCGCGGCAGCTGTACGACGTGCAGCAGCTCTACGAGACCTTCAAGCTGGACACGGAGTGCGAGGCCAAGTACAGGGCCTACTCGGACGCACTGCGTCGACTGCACGAACGCACCGTGGACCAGGGCCAGCGCAACCGCCACATCTTCGAGCTGCTCAACAACGCCGCCCAGAGCGTCGGCACAGTCACCTTCAACATGATCAAGGCCAAGTGCCAGGAGCTCATATAATAAGACTTTAATGTTAAATATTTGATTTAAAATTATTTTCATCATGATCAGGGCCAAGTGCCAGGAGCTTATAAGAACTGCTAATGATAAAACGATACCTACAATCTTAATATTAAATCTTTGATTTCAAATTACAACAGCCCTTGTTACTCCCATGCTAAAAAGTCCATAAAAGTCCAAGGGTTTTGCAATGTTGCTAAGAAAACATATTAGACGAATAATAAATAAATATTAGACGAAACCCATTAGTCGTATATACAGTGCTAAAAAAGACAAGAACAAGGAATACTCAACCTCGACAATTAAGTTCAATTAGTTAACTATACTGAGAACGAAAGCCTTGATGTTGTTTACAAAAATCCGATTGATCATTTATCAATGATTTATTTAATTAATTACACAAATTTGGGTTACGGTGAAGAGCATTAATACAGTTTTGCGTGGCTGCATTACAATTTAAAACAAAGCTGAAGAATAATTTTTTAATTTTTTGTTTTGAAATTTCAAGCCATAATAAACAAGTTTCAAATCTATTTTTCAATCTTATTGGATTTTTTATACATTTTGATTTGACTTTTTTGTTTGATTACAAATGCTATCAGTTTAAGTGCAATATACTCGTTTTATTCTCTCCGTTGGGTTATTATTAAATAGTTTTTTAAACCGACTAAAATCTTATTGTATTGATACATCAAAATCTTTCGTTATAATTTGAATCCCAATAAGCGCGGTCTTTTGCCGTCATTCAGACGACTTGCACGAGTGGCTTGCATGACGATATGCTGTCCAACGGTCGCCGTCGCACCGTGCGCAGACCGCCCAACATAAAACATTTTCTTTTATTTGTTGTAACCATTGCGAGGACGCTTGTAATTGCGATTTTGTGACTTTGCGATGCGCTGCTTTCGTCCGACGCGCAGCTCCTGGCAGCCACATTTAATTGGCCACAAATCAGGGATTATACTTGAGAAACAGAGAAACTGGTAAATTCAAAAGTAGGAGAGCACAAACACAAAACAGGAAGCAACTTTTTGTTTGGACGCGCATAAAATGGAACGGAATGGAAATATGTTAAGAGCCCTGAAAGAAACACAAAAGCACGGAACCTGAGCAACACACCAGTGATATAATAGTAATCTACATAAGTCGTTAGACCCAGAAGTCCTCGAAACCCAATCCTGCAATCTCACCCAAGGTACGGCATTGATTTTTCTCTCCGCACTCTGGCTTCTTATTATAGAGAAAATGTTTATGCTTTTACACTCGCCTCCTTTTTATTAGCCTTTCGCCAAGATGGCCGTGCAGCTGAAGCAGAGCTACCACCACCTGCCCCTGACGATCACCCCGATCCTGCATCAACCGCAGCAGCAGCAGCACCAGCACATCCTGCAGCCGGTACCGAATCCTCCCCAGCCGCAGCCGCCGGATCTCACCTTCCACTGCATGTGCTGTGCCGAGTTCTTTGTCCACCCACTGGCCCTCTACCAGCACATGAACACGCTGCATCCGAACGAGCCCACCAACGGGCAGCGGGAGCAGGAGAGTCCGGGCGACGAGGGCGAGGACTACAGCTGGATATTTGAACCAGTGTGTGAGCTGGCGGAGGATGGCAGCGACACCTCGGAGGGCAGCGACTCCTCCGAGTCGGACAGCTCTTCCTCCTCGGAGGACGACGACAGCAGCTCCAGCTCGAGTTCCAGCGGTTCGGACTCCACGTCCGGCAGCACGGGGCCAAGCTCCAGTAACTCCAACACCCAGCAGAGCCAGGAGACCATGCAGCCCATGCGGGGCTTGGTGGCCGGACCGGGCTTGAACGAGTTCCAGCTGAAGATGGCGGATCCCCGGGAGTCCACCTCCATATTCATGCTGCAGCCGGCCATTAGCCTGGCCCCCCTGCACCAGTTTGCACCACCTGCACCCACTCCTCCCCTGGGATTCTCCCTGGATTCGGCGCCCATCAAGCGCAGGCGGGGAAGGCGCAGCAATGTCCAAACGCCAGCAATGGATCCGGCGCTGAATGGCAACCAGAAGTGCTTCCAGTGCACGCACTGCGAGGCCAGCTTTCCCAACGCCGGCGATCTGTCCAAGCACGTGCGTTCCCACATCACCAACAAGCCGTTCCAGTGCTCCATCTGCCAGAAGACCTTCACGCACATCGGCAGCCTCAACACGCACATACGGATCCACAGCGGCGAGCGGCCGTACAAATGCGAGCTCTGTCCTAAGGCCTTCACGCAGTCCAGCAGCCTGATGGTGCACATGCGCTCCCACTCGGTGCGCAAGCCGCACCAGTGCCTGGAGTGCGACAAGGGATTCATCAATTACAGTTCGCTGCTGCTGCACCAGAAGACCCACGCCGCGCCCACGGAGACGTTCGTCTGTCCGGAGTGCGAGCGGGAGTTCAAGGCGGAGGCGCTGCTGGACGAGCACATGCGGATGCACACGCAGGAGCTTGTTTACCAGTGCGCCATCTGCCGCGAGGCCTTCCGCGCCAGCTCGGAGCTGGTGCAGCACATGAAGAACCACATGGGTGAGAAGCCGTTCACCTGCTCCCTGTGCGATCGCTCCTTCACCCAGTCGGGCAGCCTCAACATCCACATGCGCATCCACACCGGCGAAAAGCCGTTCCAGTGCAAGCTCTGCGAGAAGTGCTTCACCCAGGCCTCGAGTCTTAGTGTCCACATGAAAATCCACGCGGGCGAGAAGCCCTTCACGTGCCCCATCTGCGGAAAGTCCTACAGCCAGCAAGCGTATCTCAACAAGCACATCCAGGCGCACCAGGTGGCCGCCTCCGCCTCCTCTTCCCCTGGATTGCTGGTCACCAAGCAGCCGCACGAGACGCTGGTTTGCATCGTCTGCGGATCGCTGCACGCGGATGCCACTGCGCTGGCTAACCACGTGACCAGCCAGCACGCAGCGCTCCTGGACACGATGAAGCAGTCGGCCATGAACACAGCGCCGGTAGGGTCTCTACCGGAGGGCAAGTGCAGCCTAGAGGAGCAGCAAGCCTACATGCAGCGGATCCAATCCGTCTGGCAGCAGATGAACCAGCAGCAGCAAATGCTGATCCCACAGCAGCCGAAGATACCGGCAATGGACTCCACTGGCGAGGATGAAGAGGAACCGGACGAAACGGAGGATCCACCGGATGGGGAGGAGGAAGACGAGACGCCAGAAGTGAAGGTTGAAATGCAGGAAGCAGAGAAACCTCTGACCCACCAGAGTTATCCGATTCTTGGTCTGCAGGAGGAGCAGATCCTTTTGGATTCTGACATGTATTACGAGGATTTTGCCGACATGGACGTCGGCTGCCAGGAGGAGGTGTTCGGCGACTTTGTCCTGAACGAGGAGGAGGTCTACACCGAGGAGCTCATTTAGATTTAAGTACTACGATTGGCCATAGTTTATGAAGGCAGTTCATATTTACATTGAAAGGGCAGCTCAGTTCTTAAATAGTTTAGGGGCAGCGAATGGTATTATGCACCCAAACCTTTTGGTGACCAATTAATTTGCCCGATTTTATATTTTTTTATTATATTGCTATTGTTTAATATCCGATAATATGTTTACAACGGACTAAAAAAAAAATCGGGAATGTTTTAGGAAATCTCAAAGGATAAGAATGTCACAATTTAGCTTGGTGTCCATGTAGTTTTGCTAAAGACGAAGGTCTGTGTTGTAAAAAAACTTTAAAAACCTGGCCCACAAAGATCACTGAAATATTTTTCATACAAACTGAACACTTACAAAAGTTATCCACCAGAAACCAATTTTTTTTTGCCTAATAGTAAATCGATCATTAAAGATTTGGGTAGCATTCCTAGTACAACTAATGTGTAACACACATTCTGTGCAACCAAAGCAAAATTCCAGTTTTGTAACTTATTCAACACAAAGCCCACACGACTATGGATCATCAGAAAATGGACGTATTGTATTTGCACATCATCTTCTAAAGATATTACATTTTGTTAGTATTAAGACATACATTATGCTGCTCATTTTACATCCCAAAGGATATGCCCCTACCCTTGTTGGAATTATAATGTTCCAAATATTCCACGTCGCGTATTTTCCTAAATCGCCTGAAGAGATTACATTAATCGTTAAATCTAAAAGTCAAGTGTTTTTATTCTGGGTGTCTAAGATAATTAAAACGGTTGGAAATGACAAGCTAATTTAATTTTGTTAATTTATAAACTCAACCAGTTAACTTCTTTGCTTACAATCTTTGTTTTATACACTTATTTATTGTTGTATATAGTCTGAACAAAAAATACATTTTCAAAACTCTGTTTAAATTTACAGCAACAACTAACAACAAAATACATATTTTTTTAACAAAATAAATACGATTAACAATACAGATTTTAGAAAAATATTTAGGAAGAGGATAAACTATTTATTTTTCTAAAGGCTTTTGGTTATTGTACAAACCTAAAAATAGTCCGATTCACATATGTATATTCAAAGAAATCAGAATTCGAGTTATATTTTAAATAGAGAACTAAAGAAAACTAGCTTTGGCAAACTGAAATTATATAAATAGTTATTTATATGTTACGCTTAACGTGTCTACAATTTGGAAAGTCTATGTTCATTACTTTTGCCAGATATGTGACAGCCATAGTATTCTGATATTGGAAAAACTTAAGTTATTAATCGAAAAATTAAATAAAAACATATTAGACCAAAACTGCGATCATCATTGCGTAAAAATTGAACAAATTTGATCAGATCGTTACTATGATCTGCGTAAAAAGACGAGCGACTATGTTTTAGGTGTCTAGCTTTTAAACTGAGCTCGCAAACGGTATAGGAACTGACGAAAAACGGGTTTGTCAATAATATATATTTTAGTTGGAAAAGTATCCTTCAGTGCGTTACAAACTTCCGATCAAAATTATAATACTCTCTGCAAGAGTATTCAAATAAAACTAAAGAATAAAGTTTTTTTGATCAAAATAAAACGCACCGAACGTATGTATGTATATATGTAATAAAACTGTTATTATTTGAACACAAAATAAAACTCAAGAGATAATCGTTTATAAGTAATTTTTTAAACTACTGGTTTTTATTGGTGTAGATTTCATCTGCCTACCGTAAGCTTTAAATTCTAGTGAAGTTTCCTGCTGCAGACGCTGCCATCCGTCCTGGCTCATTCAGATCCTGTGTGGGATCCGTCTCGGCCACGCCAAACATACCGGGCAGCAGGTATCCGCCGGCCATCGGGTCATCCGGTTCCAGTTTCTCCGGCGGCGCAATCAAATCATCGTCGCCCTGGTAAACGTAGGGAAGCCGGATTATCCAGTAGGCGCTTTGCGACAGGCGTGGCGGGATTATGCTGCCCAGGGTAAAGGTGTACTTGCCCTTGCCCACGCATACCTTGGGATCCACAATTATATTGACCGGCGCCTTGGGCGTGACCACGTGGATGCGCATCAGCTGCGCCAGATAGTTGTTCTGGGATCGGCAGGGGCAGGGATAGTACAGCGGCATGTTGTTGTGCACCACCTTGCTGCAGGTGTCCCGCTCGATGTCCGCTCCGCCGCGCAGCACCCGATCGGGGGCGCACATCATGAACCGATGCCCGCGGGAGCACTCGTACTCCATGCCCACAAAGATCTTGAGCGAAAGCCTGTCGCCCTGCTTTTTCCAGCGCTGCTGCTTCTTGCCAGGATGCTGCTGCTGGTGATGCTGATGGTGCTGCTGCTTTTGGGCGTGGACCAGCCTCAGTTGGACATCCCAGGGCAGCAGGAAATTGGCGCCAGACAAGAATCCGCTCTGGAAGTGCTCCTGCAGCCCGGTGTTGTGGCTGTAGATGGAGCTGGGACCCACGCAGGCCAGTGACCAGCTTGGGAAGAGCGGCAAGAGGCCGAAGTCGCTGACAGTGTGCACCAATCCCGGCAAATACTCCGTGGTGGAGGTGGAGAAGGCATCGGGTGGACCTGCGTCTTCGCGGGCCTCCTTTTTGGCCGGCTCCTGGATTTGCACCACGAGTTCGTTTTCCGTATCGGCACTGGAGGTGCCACTGCTCGTGGAATTTTGCTCGGAATTCGTCAACTGTTCGGAGCTGGCTTGCGATTCGTTCAGTGAGGCTCCGAATCCAGCTATGGACATGTTAAGGTCCGAGCCAAAGGTGGGTGAAAGTGGCTGGGAGCAGCCGTTGTTGGCCGAATTCGGCTGCTGTTCCTCCTCCGCCGGCTGCTGTGGCTCCTGGCCTTCTTCCTCATCCTCAGGCTCCCCCTCCTCTTCGTCTTCGTCCTGCGGTGGACCACTCTTGCCCGGGTGCAGCAGGGGAAATGCCGCTTCAAATGCCGCCGCCCGATAATCACTCACTGAGGGCTCGAAGATGGGGAACTGATACTGCTTTACCTTGACACACAGGTTGCACATTTGGGCCATGTGCTCATAGTACTCGTAATTGGCCTGCCGCAGGTTAAAAGGATCTTCGCGGCGGCCCTGTGTGCGCCCGCAGTTGCAGCTGGAGATGTGGATCACCCCGCTGTTGTGCTTCTCGTGCGGCACGTTTTTGGGAAGGGTGCAGGGATGGGAGCGCAGGCTGAGCTGCTCGCACTGCTGCCGCCCATCCTGCCAGTGCTTTTGGCACACGGCTGCCAGCTTGGCCAGCGCCGCCTTTGCCTGTGGACCGCGTCCCTCTTCCTCGAAGGCAACGGTGGCCTCTGCCAGGAGTTGCTTGTGGGTGGAGCTGCCGTAGTTGGCGGGAGCAGCGTTCTTATAGGCGGATATGCCCTTCTTCAGGCCCAGTTCGCACAGGTGAGCCCAAAATCTGCAAGGAAAACGCTGTAGAGACTCTCAAACAATTAATATTAACTCTCTTACTTCTTTTCATAGTTTAAGCTCTCGTCGAAGCCCTGCAGAAAGAGTCGCTGCAATGATAAATTAAAGATAACTTACTTTCCTAGGATCACTGATATATTTTACTCACATAGTCCTCGTTGATAGTCTCTAGATTAGGAGTTTTGGAATTCTCTACTAGCAGCTTGTGCAGCGTGGCCATGCAATCGTGCCACTCCTGAATGTTAAGTAGATGGAACTGCCCCAGATGGGGCGCCTGCTTGAAGGAGCCCTCATCGAAGCAACCCAACAAGGCGTCCTGCACGTGTCGCTGCAGAAAGTGCCAGGCCGTGTGGTGCTTCTTGTACTGCTGTTCCTCCAACTCCTTCTCATCCGCCGGAACGCCATAGGGCTTGACGAAGCCTTCGAAAGGTGCCAGCTCGAGGATCTCAAGATCTTCCTCATCCTCTTTAGTATCCGGCTTGTACATCGCCAAATTGAGGCACTCGATGGCCTTCAGCAACTTGTCCGGATGCAACTCTTCGTGTGCGTTGAAGAAAACGAACTGCTTATTGTTGGGCAAAGCCACCAGTGAAGTGCTGCTGCTGTTGGTCACAATATTGTGGTGGCGGAGCAGCTCGTAGATACAGTCCTCCGTCTGGAATTCATAGGCGGAGACGCATTCCCGCGTCTTGGCCTCTTCACGCGGAAAGTTCTCGAACAGGAAGAGAACCCTGGGGGCGCACAGGCGCGCCTTCTCTCCCATCCTGGCGGCGGGGGTTTCTCTGAGCATTTGCGGTAGGAACTGCATTAGATGCTGCTCCCTGCCGAACTTGAGCAGCTGAAATACAGTGACCAGCGTGGGATCGAAGGTCTGGCCGGTTTCCACGTAGACCACGATGTGGCAGACATGGAGCGCCAGCAGCATCATGCGCACAAAACGGCAACGCATCCCCTCGTAGAAGCTATCGAAGTCGAAGGGCTTCTCAGTGTCCTCCATGCAGGCGTCTATCATTTGGCCCAGGATCGCCTCGTCGTAGGTGGTTTCGAAGTGCAGCAGCAGGCAGGAGGTGCCCGGCTTGTAGTAGCACTGCATCTGGCCATCCCGCGCCGAGTGCTCAATCGGAGGTTCCATGCCAAAGGCCTGCATCTTGTTGGCCTGATCGCATTTCGACCGGCCCACGACTCCGACCACAACAAGCGAACTTTTCAGCTGTCTCAGTTCCTGGCTAAAGAAAATTCAGGATGAGATGCTAACGGCAGGGTTTGCCTATCTTACGCGACATTTCCGGGTATATCCGGATAAGTCCAAGTGTAGTAATCCTTCATATCCATCTTTATTGGAAATTGTTTACAACATTTGGGATCAGCTGTAGCAGTGCTGCCATCCCGGTAATATGCATAAAAAGTACATCCGTCTGGCAACCCTGTATAGGCAAGTATCGATTGTGGGGGCTCTATCGATTCCTTTCCGTTAGCAGCCGCACTTTTTGAATTTAGAATAGGCTTACTATTCAACAGATCCATGTTATTTATGGTCAATTATTTAAAGACTATTTTTAAAGAACGAAAATGCGAAAAATGGCGCCTTGGAAATTATATCACGAGTAAAAATACAGCAAATATAAATAAAAAAGATAATTCACTGTCTGATTTATAATAGAACAAGAGAGAACGCTATAGTCGGGTGCCCAGACTATCAGATACCCGTTACTCAGGTAAAGGGAGTGCGGGGGAGATGGAGATAGAAACTTTGATCACGCACAACTTTTTAACGAATGGTCCGATTTGAAAAATTTCTTCTAAATTTCGATAGGTATTGATAAACACAATAAAACTGCATTTTTACTTTTCCGAAATATTTAAATTTTTAAAATCGTATATAAGCGATTGTGGGCGTTAAAGGGGGCGTGGCAAAATGCCAATCTTCTAGCTTTTATAGTTTCCGAGATCTCAGCGTTCATACGGACAGACAGACAGACGGACAGACGGTCAGACATGGCTAGATCGACTCGGCTAGTGATCCTGAACAAGAATATATATACTTTATAGGGTTGGAAACGCTTCCTTCTACCTGTTACATACATTTGCACGAATACAATATACCCTTTTACTCTACGAGTAACGGGTATAAAAATGTAGTTAAAAAAAACGAGTAATCCAAAATGCAAAATGGATTACGCAAACATGTAGTCTTAAAATCTTGAATATTTAATTGTAAATAATGTTTAATAAAACACCAAAATATGTTGTCTAAAGCAATTAAATTTTTATTGTAAACTTTTCTTTTGCGTTTTATAAATATTTTCAAATAGCTTTTCATAACAGCTCTTCGCACCTTTTAGCTCGTGTTTTTGTGTGTGCTTTTCTGTTTTTTTTTTTTAAATGAGAATTGTGTGCATGATTAAGTATTATAATGCTAAACTTGCTTAAATAATCGATTTATGCGTTCTTTTAATGTTGCAATGGAGTAATGCGATGATTAATTGGTTGTTACTAGTATGCAAATAGCATATTTTAAGAAGTTACTAATACTATGTAGACTTGATAGAGAGAAGTAGGGGTATATTTCGATAGTCTAAGTGTGCTAGAACAGAATCAAAATTACGTATCCCTCATCTTCCGCCTATATTGAGCACATTTAAAATACTTTTACGTTACGTTTCGATTGCTAGAAAATGTTTAGATACTACTACAAAGTGGTGTAGATTTCGTGGAGTGAAGAAGTGTTGATGCTTTTCCGAGGGTATTTACAAATTTTTTGGGTGTCGAGCTGTGGAGGATTCGTTAACATTTTATTTACAACTATTGAATTTGTGTAGTCTTGGCTTTCTAAAATGCAGTACCATTTATATGATGTGTGTTCTTGTTGTCTTAAAGCCGAAATCAGAATAGATTCGGTTTGCTGGATCAAGAGAACAATGTATTGGATGTGTGGTTAAAATTCCTTTTTGCCAGGCTTTACTGTGCTTCTGTTCTCCATTACCGTTTGTACTTGCTAACTGCGCATACAATATCTTCCTCCTCCACGTTTTGGCAGTGAACCTGAGCTTTCATCTTTGACTTGGTGATCGCACACTTTACTTACAAAAATTGTTATTTTTACTTTTATTAAATTGCAGCTTTCGGCCACGTAGATATATGATATTTTGGGGTCTATACTGGTAGGTGGTTAAATGAAGCACACACATGCAAATAAACTAGTTTTGCAAA
Source organism: Drosophila kurseongensis (assembly GCA_018153305.1). Lineage (NCBI taxonomy): Eukaryota > Metazoa > Arthropoda > Insecta > Diptera > Drosophilidae > Drosophila > Drosophila kurseongensis. The sequence continues at coordinate 18,041,839 of JAECXX010000210.1, forward strand.
CAACCGGAGTGTCACAAAGGGAGAAAATTCCCCTCAATATTGGAGCTAATCATATTTATTTAACTAAATGGGGTTCTCCTTTCCAATGGTTTTCAATTCAAGTGTAGCTAAACATTGACTTTTGGTTTTCGGCCATATCATGCTTGTGTTTTATTTAAAAAATATCATCACAAAATTGATGAAGTATTTTGTTTTCGCGGCATTACACCATAAGCTTAGGGCTAGCGATCTCCATCATGTGTATCATTTTTAGGGGTTGCTTAAATTAGGTTAAACTTCAAATAAGTCAGCGCAAAGATATAAACTAACAACTAAAGTACATCGAAAAAAATCAACACATTGTTCGAATAGGTAGATTTAAAGACTTGCAAACTCAATTCTTTGTTCTTTGTGTTCCAAGCTAAACTTAATATTCTAGGTATTTATTGTTTATCTGCATATTATATGTGTAGGTCTGCTGAATGATTGTTTAAATGAGGGGCTTTCGATTTACAGGGTTTTTGCGCGATCCAGCAGATCGCCAATGAACTTCGATATGTCCGATTGCGGGCGTTTGCAGACTGACAGTAATCTCTGCAAAAGCGGGAAAAAGGCAATTAGCTTGGTGTAATTCTATACCATATTTGGGCACTCACTATAAGATGAGATCTTCTTATGTCATCTGTGTCCATGTCCAGTATCTCGTCAATGTCCACATCGATGGCCTCGTTCTGGGGATAAACATGATGAAATATGGTTAATATAAACATAATCCATTAAAAAAATTGTAGTTTTGATGAGGTATTGGTATAAGAAATTGTTATTCTCTTTAAGTTTTCATACTTAGTTTTTAAAAATGGTATTGTTTTTGAAGAACTTGAGTTGAAAGTAAAAACGCTAATTTTACGTAATAGGAAATGGAAAAGAATTCACAGTTTTTTTATTTATTCAAATTTTAGCAGAAATATCTATTTACAAGAAATTATATTTACAAATCATTAATTCAGTTTTTTTAAACTAAGACTAGAGAATTTGCTTTTCCGGTCAATTTTTTCTTGGTTTAGAGATAGAAATATTTGTTGTTGAATTAAAGCAGCATGAGCTAAAAAACAAATTGTTCTACCACTATTTAAAAAACAAAAACAAAAATTAAATTAAATTGAAATACAATCGTGTAAAGTTACAGACAAGTTCTATATGCCGTACACATATAGCACATGTGTGGGAAAACTCTCGTTGGAATCTTTCTAAGCAATAAAAACTAAAAATATATTTTTCTAGGTAAACTAAAATTGACTGTTCATTTGAATTAATTATTAAGATGAGAATACTACTTTGCTTACAAGACTTTCGACTTTCTTGCTCTGTTAGGGGGTGTTGTTGTTCGATAAGAACTACTTACTGGTGGATCGAACAGCTTCTGGAGCTCATCGTAGAGCCACATTTCCACGGCCAGTCGCTTGCGGATGAGGCTCATCTGGTGTGACCCGTACTTGGCGGTGAGGAACTTCTCCCGCCGCTCCTTGACCTCCGCCCCCTTCTCGTTGAAGTTGACCCGGAGGTTCGTCCGGTTCGGCGACCGCTCACAGTCGTTCATTTGCTCCAGGCCGCACTGCATCTTCGGCGATCGATTAGGCGGTACAAGCCTCGTTGATTGAACTTTAATTTGCGGAACGCCTTCAATTGATTGGCGTGGTGGCTGCAATTGAGGAAAACAGTTGTTACCATAAGACTCAAGTGGCTGTGTAATTAAATAATATTAGTAATATTAATCGAATGCAACTGTAAGCGAGCTTTCCAAATGTGCGTCACACCCATTTCTCTGCGGGTCGAAAGCCCAGCCTCAAGACCCGTTTTCTGGGCCCAAAGCCATTTCCAACGTCCCGCATCCGTGACTCACCCAACTTCTCTGCCCTGCAGACCCTGAGGTTTCAGCTCTGATTCATGCATTCCATTGTCTGCCCATTTACTTGTTAGTGGACCTTTTCTATGTCCAGGAATGACGACGACATGCGAGCCGAACACTGAACAGGAATAATTGCTCACGTGTCACTCCGCTTTTCCTATCGCAGGTTCAGTATCTCCCCGCCTTTCCATACATACATATATAATTTTATACATACAAATATAGCGGCTAATTAAATTAACGTGCAACGTATGGCTCTGATTTTTGACATTTCACTTGCGGGAAATCTGATTTGCCATAGAAGTGAGTATGCTTTGAAGGGCATACACAACCAGTATCTCCTCACATTTGTAACTGAGACCATTAAAAAAGGTCAAAGTTTCAGTGAAACTTTACTTGTCAAATATCAACCGAGGGGCACAACGAATATAATTAATAGTAGCCGTAAAAGTTCATAATTCTAAGAACAAATACCAACATAAAATAAAAATATAGTAAATAAATGTCTAGTTACTAATGCTAATGCATAATAACAAATATATAAATATAGTAAATATAATATATTTATCATTTGATCATCTGAAAGTAAAACATAATTTTTTTAATATAAGTTTTTTTGTGATAAATCATATTGTGCCATGCTTTTAAAGTTATTTGTAGTATTTTTGTTAAATCATTTATAAACACATCTTTTCATCATTTTCACAAGATGCCCCCCAAATATTAGAAACACGAAAATCTTCCAATTATCTTGTTTGTAATAAATCAAATAACGTTATTTCTATTCTCTGTATTTTTTTTAGGGAGTCTTAAAAATTTAAAAAGGTTGAAAGATGTAACAAATCAATTTTACTCTGTGCTTAACAATCGCTTTATATTTTGAAAGGTCAATATTGGCTTTACGTATTATTTATAAACATTTATAAACATATTGAATCCAAGTGACATCTTTTCAGCATTTTCCCTAAATCGAAGGGGGGAAAACAAAGGTTAAGCCCCAACCGAGTGTCAATGGCAACAGAGGTCGTCGTGCCTGGCACCGAGAAAAGACCGTTAACACCTGTCCACCCCCCCACCTACGCATTTGTGTATCCTTGATCCAGTAACACAAACCATCCCCAAAAAACATTCGCCTGTGCAAACGCGAAATCCGAACCTTGAAATTTCCAATTTCCCCCAAAAATAAAAAGTTAACCAACTCGTTTTTCTCTCGTTCTTGGCCTGCACTAAAAGTAAATTGAATTGCAAATACTCACAGTCGAGTATTGAAATAGTTTTCGTTATTTTCTGTGAGGTATTTCGAAATTGTGGGCCATGTGGCAACAACTGCATTGCTTATACAAAGAGTTTTCCGCATTCGCTGCTAAAAATACATAAGCAATGCCCGACCCCGCAATTTTCACACAACTGAATTTTCCAGCCCGTGCGAAATCTGATACCAGATTTACTCAAGAGCCGTGAGCAATTATGAAACCGACGTTTAACTTGTCACTCGCATGTCGAGCGGCCAGCTTTCTTGCTTTTCCGGGGGAAAGAAGAAAGAAGTGAGGCCCAGAGATTCGTTCGGCTTGTAATATGATCTGACCTCCAGTGCCCCGGGGTTCTATGCCACATGCAGTATGCTCTCCGAAGGGCTTTGGCCCGGAAATTACCCTAAACGAAGTTTGGCCTACTACTGGAGCCAGGGAACACTCCTACGGGCTTGCTGATGGGTTGGCGACATGATACCATTTTGGAAGACGGCCCCCGAAGATAAACGTGTGAAGCGGAGGGTAAAACTACTATCTCAGAATACCCTAAGGGAATAGACACTATCTCGGATTTTGGAAAGTATTTTTGTATACCCGTTAGTCTATAACAAATATGTATTCTGGCATTCAACCAAAACAGCCATTTAAAAATATTTATAAATATGAAAACAGAGTCAAATCTCAGTTGCTTATAATACAAAAGTCAATATTAATTTATGTTAATGTATTTGAAAATATTAGAAGACATTTACTAACAGTTACAAACCTCTTCTTCTAGTTATATTTTTAAATAAGTAAATATTTAATTAGTAAATTTATTTTTAATAATTGTAATGGTACGTTCGTTTTAAGAAAGTTAGGGTAAATGGGACCCTTCTAACACAAAAGAAACAAACAATTTCGAAAAATTTCTCAACGCTAAAAGTGATTGTTTTGCTGAGTCAACGGTAATTGTGGGATCCAATAAATTATGTTGACTACCAAGAAACTTATCTAAGGAATTTCCTCAGATTTTCCCAAAGACAATATTCATAAAGTACAGAAACGAGAGCAAAAACTATTTGACCGTAGATTACGAAGGGCGCTGATGTTGAAAAGGGGGCGCAGGGCCAATTATACCTTTATTATTATGGCTTGCCACATCTTACGTTGAAACTTTGCATAAATATTATGTTGAAATGCCTACGGCAATGCGGCAACAACATGCAACATGTTGCATGTGCAGCAGCAACAGCTGGCCCAGCAGCAACAACAAAGTCGTAGGTAACTGCGAATATAATTGTATCGGCACCACTTTCCCCCTCCCCTTACTCCCCTGCAGTGCACTGTTGCAGAAACTTCCGGAATTAGTGCACAGAAGAAAAATATTATATGGGAAAATATAAATGTATACATGTATATATAGGATTAATTTAAATATACAAAATTATAATTTGTAGAAATCAAGCACAAACAAGTGTGCATTCTACCCTCTAGAAGATTAAGATAGAAATTGAGATTTATATAAATTAATGTTTTTAATTTAACATCCCATTCGAATTTTTTTTTTTACTCATGATTTTATAGCCTATTTATGTTTAAAGTACAAAATAAAATTCCTTTTAATGAAATATTATTTACAATATTATAAAAATTTCAGAATTACTGAAAAAAGTACATTAAAGAGTTGGATTTTTCTCTATGTGTTGAATATTTCTCACAACCCAACTTAATTTGGTTTACCATTGGTTTTGTAAAGGAAATTAGTGGGCCTGGGCAGAAAGAACCAGTACATCAATTGGCTGCATGCGATTGCAATTTTCGGAATAGTTTCATGCATTTCAAATGCGATCGATTGCCAGCCACAGTCAAATTAAAAATGTAAATTGACATTTTGCTTGTCGACCCTTTCCTCTCCCAAAAGTGAATTGTCAACGATAAATATTTTAGTGGTGCCTGAAGGCAAGGTAAAATGTGGTAAAATTCTTCACTCATATTCCATCAGCAAATCACGATTTAAAAACAAAAATTATTTCTCCATTAGAGTCGGCTAATCAGATTTTGTGTGGCAAAAGTTCAATTAATTAACGTAAATTTGATGAGACAGAAAATGAAAAAATACGAACACAAAGTCGGAGGCGAAGTCAGAACCAGAGCAAGCTGAAAACAAAGGCCCGATTTGTTCACCTTCATCAGCTCCACTTCCAAATTGAATTTTAAATGCCCGCCCCGACCTCTTGTACTTCCCATTGAACATTTATGGATAAATGCAAATCGAATGTGTCGCAATTGCCTCAGAAACATTTGGGTCTCCGAATTGGGAAATATCTGTTTTGGACAGGCGCCAAATGACGACTGCAGAAAGCGTATGTTAATTTCAAGGTGGGTAATTATAGATTTAATATACATTTATGTTGTGTTCATAAACACTTATATGGCTGCGGGTCCATAAAACACTTTGCCCCAGCACTTAAAATTCTCTAAAAAATTAAAATGGCCATTTGAACGGTTGCTAAAAAATCGGAATTGGTTTTGGCCAACTTTAAAATAACATTTACCACAGATTTCAAACTTTTATGTGAATTACGTGTAGATACCGAGGTATTCTAAATCTGGGCTAATGATTTCGATTTCTTTTTGGACTCAACCCAAATTTACATTTCTGGAAAATAAATATGTCAAAGAATAATGATGATAAGAGAGACCAAAACCGAAATATCAAGTTCATCAACTCGAACCCAGACTAAGCATGGCATTAACCCATATAGGAAACAATTTGGGGATCGGCTTTGAATGTTTCTAAAAAGTCAGTTCAATTTTCACATGCAGAGGAGGAAAAGTGAAATGTGACGCTTTTATGCTAAAAAGCCTACAAAATAAAGCCCATAAAGAGCCAGCGTTTGTTTATGCAAATGCTTTATGATTCGCGGGCCGTGAAATCCCCAGAAAAAGTTTAAAGAAGAATTGAGAAAACTAAGACCCAGAAACAACTTAAAACCAGTTTATGAAGTCTTTGAAAAGAAAGAGACTTGAACCCAAACTCATTGATATCGATGGATTTTAGTTCCTGCTATCAGCTTTGGTCTTCCAATATTAATTTATATTGTAAGTATACTGTTTATTAATCATGTTATTCAACGGCAGTCTTATCGGTACGAGTCTACTAAATTACTATATAAATTACTGCCTCATTTCAATAATCAATAATCTTGATAACCCCCAGCTGCCAATGATTCATGCAAAGTGATCATGTAAGTCGAACTGACAATCTAATTAGTATATTTCCTTGCTGATTATTTTTGTCAATCTTAAACTTAACTTCTGAGTGATGGGTTTCCTCCCCTTCAGACACGCGTCTGTCGTTTTATAATTCTGCGGAGTTTCTGATCGCTCGTTAATTTGTCAAGAATATATTGTTAGGCCAATCTAAAAGTCAAGCAGCTGGTTTGTCCGTAAAATCTTTAACGAAGCTTTGAAATTAACTAAAATACCAATTAATCAGCAGCACTTTGCTAATACATTCATGTAGAAGAATTCGAAGGATACAAATGGCGCTGAGAATTGAAATAAATCGGCTAAAAAGTAAGAATCATGTTGCGGCAGCTTTAGGCAAATTTCTTAAACTAAATTTTCAAATAAGCTTTGTTTTCTGATGTTAAATAACAATGAACATGGGAACTTTATTTATTTTCCAAATAAATCTGTCTAATAAACAAACGAATCGGAGCTCCAATAACAATTTTATTAAAAATAAAAAGTTGAAAAATTTCCACGGCTAAATTAAAGGCAAATACAGAAATTGTCGAGTCGCAAAAAAGTCTGGCCAAGTTGAGGGCTCTCGGGTTCTCAGATTGAGCAATGAATTGATTCGGGAGGTATGTGGTATGAGTCATATTTTGGAGAAGGTAAACAGAAACATTTTTTTTTCTGTCTTGTTTTTTTTGTAATATTCAAAAGTTAATTTGGCTTATTGTTTATTCACTTTGGTCAGCCCCTTTTCAGGCATTTTTTCACTGACCAAAACGAAACGAGGTTACAAGCCGGACAAAGCGAAAAATGACCAAAAACAAAAAAAGGCTTTGAGTGGCAACCTTATGGGTAAATAATTACAAGTGAAAACACCTACGATATCCGCGAACAGTTGGGCAGTAGTCAAGTGGCCATTAGGTAGGCAGTAGCCAAATCCAGGGTCGTTGACCCCAAAGGAGGGCGACTGTGGGTCCGGAGATGGGCATCTCAAATTCGGACTGCTTACTGGGCAGTTGCCAAAAGCGAATTGTCATGGAAAAATGATACACAGCATTATTTGTGCCGGGCAAAAAGTTTTCCTGCATAAATTACCTTTGGCAAATGTTTGCGCACTTCGGTCGCGACTTCCCAGTATTCTAACCCCGGGGTAAACTATGTACATTAAGGCGGTCTACTTGACATGGTTTTCGAGGCGGAAAAAATCAAATGGAGTACAATGGGCTAAATTGTTTTTCCAAGCATCGTATTTGCTGGCTAATTTATTGTTTACGCAATGTTTTTGTCGTTCTTGGCTCACTGCGAGATGGCCATTGCGTCACGGACTCTGAGAAAATGTTCGGCTAGGTGTGAGAAGTCTCGGTGAGTGATGGTCGCAAGTGGAATAAAAGTTTTGCCATTTATAAATAGATGTCATTTCTCAAGGAGTCCAACGAATTGACCGACATTTCGCAAAAGGCGACCGAGAATACGTATTGTGGAAATATTCGGGATCTCTTATAGCGATTGTGCAAGGGAGAAAAACCTCAGCTGCCTCTAATACCCCGAAAAATGATAATATTTATAGAAAACGATTCATTGTATACTATTGCCAACAGAAAACATTAACAAAAAAATAGGGGTTTTCGTTTGTGAAATTGGTGTATAAATAAGAAATTCCCCATTTCAATAGAGACTAAGGATTTGTTTGTTAGAAGCTCTACTAAATTATAATAAACAGTAGCAAACCAGAAAAGTACAACCATTATAGATATTTCTTAGTACTAAGAATCTATAAAAATGCATTTGTTTGCCAGAAAAAATTCTGGGGAAAGTCATTTGTTATCTTTCTATTTCCTGTTGATGTTTATTGGGTAATCACGCGAATGTTTACTTTTGGAGTTGGGGCTTTAGAGGCAGGAGCCCCCCTTTGCCCACGCCTTTGTTCAAGTTCCCTATAGAGGCACTGGAACCCCAGCTCGGTTATCAAATGCTCCTGAACTCGCAGCCCCGCTAAAAAATCGATAATGAAAGCACACCGCACGCATTTCAAAGTCACAAAGTATAGATGAGGTCGGTGGAAAGGTGGGTTTTTCGGGGTTGGGGATGTGCACTCAGCAATCAACAAATATGTGTACTTGCATATTTACGTCTGACATGTCTGAAATGCCTATAAATAACAAAGGCAAATAATTGATAAATCGAGCCATAGAAGACGAGAGGGGTTGGTGCTGTGAACGTGTGGCGGGGGTTCAAATCACGGAAATCACACGCAAAAGTACACGCACCAACCGAGGAGTCAAGTTCGTTGTACACTTGTTTATGATTGCCATTGGTTTATACTTGTAACAGTGGTAATGGATGTTTTGCCTGTTCGTATTCCCAAAGTTCTCGGGCACTGCCAAAGTCATAAAATCGTCAAGCGAATGAGTCCGCATAGCATTAGTCAGCTGCACTGTGGGAAAAGGGATTACACTTGGTCCACATACAATTATTTATCCAACAAAAAAATAAGTAAATACTCTGGGAACGTACAACATGTTGTACATGTTCTATTTAAGATCTTTGAAACAAATTAAAATTGTACTAAAACGTACAACATGAGGGGTTAATTATTCGTACAATTGATAGCATCAAATATTTAATTTAGGATATTTTATACAAATCAAAATATTACTAAAAAAAATTTTGAAAATCAGTTTAATAAACCTAACATAAACTTTAAGTACAAGCTTTTGATTAAAGTTATTAAGTGCAACATTTAAATGCAAACTATTCTGTGATCATAGGATCGATTTCGCCCAATTACACCCATAAAATTATAATTTTATCCATAACAATATTGTATTGTAAATTTTAAAGCCTATTTTCATAAAACAAAATACTGTTTTTGGGCATTGTAGGAATTTTTACGATATTAGTTTTTTCGAGTAAACATTTATGCATAGAAACACAACACATTTTTCGAGGCAGGGCACGCAGTGTACGGTGTAGATCATAAAAGATGCAACGAACTGCGAACATTGACACAATGGACTCCCTCTATCAATACACCACGCACATACATTCACACACGTATATAGGGCCATATAGTTGTGTTTATAACTATAGTTTTATAGCTGCAATCACATTACACATACGCCATGTCGGCCCTGCCGATTGCCAGCTGTCCGCAGTGGGTTAGAGTTCAATGATTCCACCAAGTATATCTCCACTGTCTGTCAGTCTGCTTTATTTTCAGTAGTTTGAAAAAGACTAGAAGTTAAACTATAACTTGCCTTAATTGGAAATAATTCTATTAGTGATTTATAAATTCAAATCATGCTCCTACGATTCAGAACAATAATTTATAATTAAATGAAATATCATTGTAAACTGACGGCAGGCCAAACGAGGCATTACGAAGATTTATTTTTATATCCGCTTCGAGTAACGATTTAAATGCTTATTTAAACCATTGAAATGATTTTAAATCCCATTGAAATGCACATAATCATTTATCATCATTTCTGAACTAGCCATAAATCATTTAAATTGTTTGATATGCAGTTCATTCAATTGAACACTCCCCGTATTTGATTGGCATTCAAAAGACTTTGCCAAAATTGATATATCTGTGGTATATCACTGTTTTTTTCCGCTGCTACACATACGGGCCTTCCGTTACTTTTAATTTTTGAACGAGCTTTTAATACACTTCCGTTGCGAGATATTATTCGGTGTATCTGAAAGATAACATTATGCCGAACACGTAAATGTCTGCCTCCGAATTTAAGACAAAAACAAAAGGGAACACAACGTAAAATTGCTTATTAATCTTTTTGACGAAATCGCCAGAAACAGAAACATTTGAGAAGTTACGTTTGCTTTTTGAGTGATCATTTTTCCGTTGAATTTGATTTTGCCAAATAAGAACGATGTTTGTTATTCTTTGGGCTATTCTTAGACTGCCCAGGATGCTAGCAAATGTTCAGTGGTTTAATGTTCAGTCTTGTCTATAATTTATGGTCGTTTGGCATTAAACACAGCATTTGCTGGGTTCAAGATTATCTTGTGATCTATCCCCGCGATGTGGAAACTTCTTGATGCGACCTTCGCGGCAGACAAAGCGCTAATCTGCAATCTGCCAGCTGAGCTCGTCGGTAAATAAACAACCAAGCAGCCTGGGTTTGTATCTCAAAATTGATTTTGTGCCCTCTGCAGTGCATGGCTTAAGTCATGCCAGACAATGGAACCGAAGACCCACTAGATACACCAGCGGAAACGTGCGTAATGACTTAAAGATACATTTGCCTATCGGTATCGCCAACTGTATCGCCATTTGAATCTCTATCTGTATCTGTGACCGTTCAGCTGAACGGCAGTATTGACACGCTTCCGAGCACCCTGTAAGCATATCGATTAAGAGGAAAAATGCGAATAAAAAGCAAAATATGTAAGCATGTCAGAATCCAGCGTCGTGTGTCCAATACCCAATGTATCTTGTATCTGTATCTTGTGGCGTGTTTGTTTTTTTTACTGACTCTGCACAGTGATTAGACACAGGCGGCCGCAAAATGTTATGACTGCAAATAAAACCAGGTTACAAAACGCAGCAGACACAACATAAAGGAAATTACGGCTGTCGACACACATTATTTCGCGGCATAGTGGCACCAGCATCCAATAATACAACTTCTGTGGGCCGGGGAAAAGCCAGTCTGCGATTGATAAAAAGTCAATTAAACTGAATTGCATTCTTGCACTTTGGAGTGCAGCTGTCTGCCCAAGAAAGTTTTCTCCTCCGCCGCACAAAGGATTCTCATTCAGCCAAAAGTTTGAAAATACACAGAAAGAATGGATCAAATAGATCTATGTATTGCTTGATTTAAGAAATTTTTTTTGACTAAGCTCTCAACAAAAAAAATCAAATATATCTATTTTTGTAATGTTTAATTTTAGATATTATTCTTTTACTTATTTTCAAAATTTATATGAAACAAAAACTAAGCCTTTAAAAGAAAGGAAAATAATGCTTAAAGTCATTTTTTTCTTCGGATAACAAAATTTATTTTCTTATATTGGTCCCCACGCGAGTATTGATAATAATAATTTTTCACATTCATATATAAATAATTGTGCATTGTTATTCTCCATAAAAAAAAAGTACAAAAACCTTTTTAAAATTTAAATAAATTTATACATTAATATCAATTAAAGTACAATTTAACCTGAACTGAGCATATGAATTAATAACCAAAAAAATAAGTACTAATAAGTACATTTCTGGTTAAGAATTTGATTAAGAGTTTGGAAAAGACAGAAATAAATTTGGTTATTTTTTAAGGATTGCAAAGGTTTTATAAAACCAAGAATTGTAAAGGCTTAATAAAACCCAGATTGACTTCCATTTCTTAGAATTTTTCTGTGTAAGCAGCCGTTGTTAATGCTAATATTTGCCATTTAATTTGGCCGCTCAGACTGGCAACTTCTGTGTTTGATTTGCGGGCCAGCACGAGATCGCTGTCTGGGCGCATGTGAGTGCTAATCGGAATTCAAGCGCGTCTATTTGGCTGAGTTCTACCTCCCAAAACCCCGGGCAAGTCCCCTTCAAAAAGCGTGAAGCGCAGTTGCGTTTTCGTTACGTTCCGCTGGGTGCGTGGCCAGAAGCGGCAACCGACCAGGTCCAGTCCGCCGACCACCCTTCGCTGCCAATAAAAGTTTCGTATATGAAGTTGTAAAATAGGAGAAATACCCGCGCGGATAAAAATAAAAACGTAAACGAGGCGGCAACCACTGCATAAAATTCCACAGCTCAACACGCACTGGCTGATGTTGCCGCCAGTTGTTGCAAGTTGCTGCTGGGCAACTCAAACTCTGCTTCTGTGCCGCAATGTCTGCGGGTTTTCGTGGCAGTGGAATGGAAGTGGAAGTGGAAGCGGGGATGGGACCAGGTCGGGAGTGGGACTCGGCCTGGGACTGGACAGGTGGACTAGACTGGCTGTGACGGGCACGCTTCTCCTGGACTCTGGCCAGCTGAACCACATCGACCCGATCGACTGGTCTACGAGCAGAAAACACACACTAGAAACAAGCCAGGTCCCACTTCATTTTCCGGTTCTTGACTGCGATGAAAGTTCTGGGTGTCAAACAGCATTTTCATTTTATGTTCACCAATATTGGGTGATTAGGAAAATGCATTTAAAAGCTGGAACTACAAATTGGTACACATCAAACTTTGGTTTTACCAAAAAGAAAAACCATCTATATAATCAGTAAAAAAGTTTATAATTGACTGCTGGCAATCATTCAATTTTGTTCATCTAATATACAAGAGAAATATAACTATTTTTCCATAAAAAACCTTTTTTAGTCTTTCCTTACATTGCTAGCTATTTTGTAAAGTACTTATAAGTTTTTTCAAATTTTATAAATTTGCTTCTATTCATATTTTTACACTTTAATGCTACTTACATTATTGGTCAATCTTTAACAAAATATGAATTTCTTGATAATCAAATTCCAAGTAATAACTAAATTTAAGCAAATCTAACAATTATATAATATTTTTTTGGCTTATGACACCAAACTTTGAACTTGTCATTTCTAATTTTTATACTTCAAAATGAAAACCATTCAAATAGCATATATGTATATCCCACTATTTCCAATCAAAATTAAATTAAAAATATTTAAATAAAAATTTACTTTTGGCAATTTTCCAGCGATGGATTCGGCTTGGTTTATCGGTATTTATCTTAATTGCTGCGTCTAGTTCTCGACTCAAATTTCACTTGCCGAGATTTTAATTTATTTTCTTTTTTGCTGTGGCTGGTGCCGCTTTAGGATTTTCCACTTTTCTGCTGCTGCTGCTGCGGCTGCGACTTTCTGCTCAATGAAATTTTCATTTGCACGAGAGCACAATGAGGGCGAAACACACACACACGGCGTTGTTCGAGCGGTTTGTTTAACTGTTTGTTTATCAAGCGGCAGCGGATTGCCCGGAGTTTGAATAATATGGAAAAGCTGGATGATTGGGGGCCAGAGCTAAGCACGCGCAGCCGGTGAGCACCAATGAAAGACTGAATCGGAGGACTGAATCGGAAAAGTATCTGGCGGATACACACCAATGTTACGAATGTTGCGCCTAACAGAGCCCTCTCTTTCGCTGTTAACTCTCTAGGCTGAGCTGATGTGCCTGCTGATTTGTGGAGCTGTGGAGCTGTGGTGCGATTAATGACCAGCGGCTCAGCACCCAGCATTTCGAGCTCCGATGGTTCCAGGTAGCTGTATCCCCTCCTCATCGCCAGATAAGACCGAGTCCGCGATCTGTAAATTTACTGTCTTGCCAATCGACTTTGGCTACACATGCCGACTGATGCCGAATCATAAAGTTCTATTAATAGTGCCCTTGCTGTCTATTAGATCCGTATTATTCTGACTAGAACTTGTGAAGTCACACCTCAATAAAATATCTTTCTAGGCTTAGGGTTATTCTAAATTAAATTTATCAACAAATCTATCTTGTGACCATAACATCACTTCTTTGTTGAACACTTGTGTTAAAATTAAAAATGTTCGTAATGTAACTTTTAAGAAGAAATCGAAAATAACTTTGGTCAAGAAACGATTAGGACTTCTTGACTTTGGTCAAGAAACGATTAGGAGTCACAAGTGATAACAATTTAATATAATCATCAGATAATCATTTAAGTGATTTTATTAAATACATTTTTCGACTACCTTAGTATATAACGAGCTTCCCACATAAATGTTTAGGTTAAATATAACTGCGTGCTATAAAATGTAAACAAATAATTATTAATTATATGTAATTTTAAATGTGCCCATTAATATGACCTCTAGCCTCTATCGTCAAAAATTTGAATTTGATTTACATAGAGTTTTAGCTCTAGAATTTTTAATATATACAAGTTAATCTTTTCCTCTTCGTAAGAAAATAATTTTATATAACGAATATAACTGAAGGTATTATTTATCATTTTATCTTTGTATAATTTTCACGAGTAAAATGGTAAGGTAATATTACGTTAGAAATATTAAAGAAAATACTTTTCTGATATATAATCATCATGTGCTGTATTTGAATATAAATTTTTAAATTTTCCACTGTGCTTCGGCGGCGACAAATGTCACGCTGCTGAACACTAACAGCGGTCTAGCTCAGAACGGCCGCAACAAAAGCGCCGCCGACTGCAGCCAACTGCAACTTTGTGGGGGAGGAAGAGAGAGGGAGAGAGTGGCAAAGAGAGAAAGAGAGAGAGAGGGAGATGAAAGCAGCAGCAAGCGAAACTGGTCAAAATTTACAGTTGGAGCGGCAAAAGCGGCACGAGAGCGGATGCACAGCCATTGACCATAAACTTGAAAACAGAACAAAAACAGCTAACAGGCTAACAGTCGGTTAACAGTGGCCGAGAGCAGGCAGAATGTTGGCCATATTCGGCTGCCAATTATGCTCGGGCCTTCGCTTGGAGAATGGGACTTAACACAATGTGACAGACGTCACTCAAATGGCCAAGAAGCGAGCGAAAAAGTGAGCAGAAAGCGTTTAAGAAAATCAATAAATAAATATTTGAAGAGCCGAGCGGATGTTAAGCCCGACGTCTCAAGCCTTAATTACCTTTCTTTTCCTTTTTGACAACACACATCTCCTTGGCCACGAAAGTAATAAGATATTTATGTGGCTTGCCGTGGCCTCTCCTTTCTAATACACTTTAAATATTAAAGTTAACGGCCTTTTGTGTTGTGTTGCATTAGATACACACTTGAGATGGCTGTTGGCCAACACTGCGTATGCTTAATTTGGAAGCCCTTAAATATTCAATTGGCAGGGCGGGCGCCTTTGACCCTTGGCATTCGTCCTGGCTTTGTCTTTTGGCCAAATCGTTGAACCCAAGTTCAAGAGTTCATCTTGGGGCAGCATCTGCCCCCTGGAATTTCATCTGCTCTTAGCCATGTTTATGGCCCCTTGTTGCGCATTTATTGTGTGGTAAAGCCAGTATTTGCCACCCCCCGAAAAAAGCACTGGAGGGTTCCCTGACGCCTTCGACTTTTGTATGAGAAATACGCTTTTATGCTCTCCATTAATTCCATTTGGCCACCCTGTCTGTCTGACTACCTCGCCGAAATAACGAAAATAACAAAAGCTAAAATTGGTTTAATAGTCGCGACGAAGTCTGGGCATTTGAAAGTTTTTTCTTTATTTTTCTTTTGCATATAATTAATGATTAGTTGGGTTTTGTAGGGGCTTGGCTTTACGCATCATTATTTGGCGTTCATTACCTTTTCATGTTTTTTGGGAGAGGGAAGTAGTGTTGGCAAAAAGTGTGTGAGAAGTGTGACTAAACCCAGTCGGAATGATTAATGCTGAAATAGTTTTTACTTTTCATCAGTTTCACATTTCCTCGGTTTACTCCAGGGTTTTGATTACACATAGATGGTATTATTAGAAATGATTTAATTCCTTGGGTTTTCTTAAGAAGCTGTTTATATTTTCTAGATTTTTATTCTCCTTCTTGGCACTTATAATTCTCGTATTTCTTTCACACATTTCGCTGTTATGTGGTACGGTTGATCCACTGCCTGTCCAAGGTCTTTTTAAAGCTCTATTATGTAAACGAGCCGAGCATTTTATTATTTTTTTCCGTTTACTGTCAAGCTTGATAAAAGTATCTATGACTGTTTTAATTAAAGTTACCATAGCCAACTGACCTAAGCCGTATTTATGCTGAGCCCAAGAGGCACTTTAAATGCGACAGAGGCGTAGGTAGCTCTTAAATTGAGGAATTCTTACTAAGATACCCCTTTAATACAGCCCCTGATCTAACCACAGCTCATATATCTTGTTGGTTTGTTTGCTCTTCGGCTTTAGTTGGAACAAGCCGAAAGATTCATTCATTCGGAGTGTTGGTTGTTTGGCTTTTGTGTCTAAATGCGGGAATTAAATAGGGAAAAAAGTAACAACTTTCTGGCGAAAAATCAAAACACGTTTTTCAGCGGCAAGGCCACACAATACAAAGCAGCAGACGAGCTCCAAGTCCCACCAGATATGTACACCTGGCCCACCTGGCGGCTGATGAAGTCGCCGATCCCGGCACGTCTTGTCAGTCACATCGCCCCCATCCCATCCCATCCCATCCCATCCCATCCCGCTCCATTCCAGATTCCCTCCCTCATCTAGTCATCATCCCGGCTCCCTTCTTTTTGTGGTTCGTCTGGCGAAATTTCCATTTCGTTAAATGTGGAGAATTTACGAGCTTTCTGGCTGCACGTGCACATGTCCTTTTGTCCGAAATGCTTTACGAGTCCTTGCAGTCATTTGCCGCTGGAAATGGTGAACATTTTAGGGGGTGCCTGGGGATTTTCTAAATTTTTCTTTCGGTCCCCGACTTCAATGCTATTGAACTTTGGCGTCTCGACGTCTCTGACATGAGCGAATAATTTCTTCGGATAAGGCAAATAAATTTTAAGCAGCCCAGACTTCGGCCAGAAGAACTGCAAAAATATATACAAATGCAAGGATATATACACAATACTACTGGGGCATTTTGCATTTGTGTCAATAACCCTTATTAACCCACAAGTCATGCGAGCTCATGCAATTTTCTTGGAAATTTGTCGAAGCCAGCATAAAGGACGACATTCTGCAAATTCTTTGTGGCAGACAGAAACTTTGGCTTGAAAACGTAAAAGTACATCAATAATTGCTTTAAAAAAACTGTCTCTCTCTGGTGCAATTAAAGGGAAAACACCCTCCGTGCTAAACATAAATGCAAATCACTTTTTAGTTGGATGTAATCACCAACCAAACGCCCTGCAAACTTCCCTCCTGCCACGCCCTCCGCCCTTCCCAGTCCTTTTCGTCCTGCATTAAAAGCATTAACATTGCCAGTGGCAACACAGCAGAAACTGAACTGAAGATGCAATTTAAGCGATGCTGCTGCGATGCCCTCTTAGTTTCGCCACTCTCAAGGGTAGTTAGAACTTGGGAAAATTATTTAACTTTAAGTAGTGATAGTTTAGAGAACAGTTTGCAAATCGTCACTGGAAAAAAGTTTGAAAATCTTAATATTTTACAGACACTCTAAGCCTTCATCATATTTAATGATATATTTAAATATTTATTTTCAATGTTTTACCTTTTAAGTGTTCCTAAGTTGGCTTAAAACTAAAAACCGTATGGAATTTTGGAATTTAAGGTCTTCATTGACCAGAAAAATCGCCCATGTCATGTAAACGCTTACCAAAACTTGTCAACCACAAAAACACTTGATAAGCTAGAATTCCCAATTGTTTCTAGCTGCGTATTGATAGTAGCCCCTTTATAACCTTTTTATTTGGATTTTTCGCTTGACAATAAACACAGGGTAAGTGCTGACGGTACATTTGAAACCCTTCTACACCTACACATGTACACAAATTTCCGTGAGGAGGCGACTCCAACACGCAGCTGCCCACTTGGGTGACGTGACTCCGTGAAGTATGCAATGGTTTTTTGTTATGTTGCTACCAGACTTTCGCATTTTGCCCACTTTATGGCTCCAAATGCTGTTTCCCTTTACGACTGCTCTTCATTCTCCACCCTTTCCCCCCACTACCGCCCCTTCGCCGCCACTGTGATTGTGTTGTTGTCTTGCAACTGGCCTAAAGGGGTTGCATATTCGCCTTTTGTGTTTGTTGGGCTTTTGTGCAGCGTACCACGGGGTGTTTTAATGGGCGGCAGTGGCTGTGGCAGCGGCAGTGGCAGTAGCAGGGTGCAGATGCAGCAGAGTGCTTAACGCTTTATTTTCATTAACATTCCTAAGTTGCCTCTTCAACGGCTTTAAGCTGTGCGACTGAACGGCGCATGCGTTGAGGCTGCTGTTAATGAACAGGGTCCTGCCACAGGACCTGCAATTAGCAACTCGCTTTTCGGAGATGTAATGATATGCTGATAATAATATCCATATGTCAAATGCTTGTCACTTAAATAAACATGTTCGATGAGTGATGGCAGGGTTAACGTCTCCTCAATTCGAAATCGATCAACCTTCGCCCCATTGCAAATATGAACCACCACTACCTTTTGCCACTTCCACAACCGCTTTTAAATTATTAAAGTATCTATAGACAAAAAAGAAGGTAAAAGCTTTTTATCGATTTTCATTGTTGCACAGCAAACAATGGTTTTAGATTCTGATTGAGTCCAAATGTAATTTAAAAAAATTTTATAGAGATTAGAAGGACCTTTGAAATTCGTGTAATTATTCTCTTAGAATTATTATTTTTTTTAATTTCTCTATTTTTCTCTCTGTGTGGACTATGTTTGTGGTTTGAAAACACAGACCCTTTTAAAGAGAATGCTGGGAAAGGCGGGTCGACATCCCCGGATGATATTTTTGTTGCCAATTGACAACATACATTACAAGGTCTGCAAGGTTGGGGTTGAAAGCTTTAACATATGGTGGCTGTGTTAGAGAAAGAAACGCTTTCGGCTTCCTGGAAACACATATGGGGTGTACAATACCTTTCGTCGTAAAGTTCCTGATGGAATGGAACCTTTAGTTATCGATAGCATCCACCCCCATCAGCTGATAACGAAAGCTCCGATTTACTAAGGGTGAAAAAGCTTTGCAACGTAAATTTTCCAATTTTCTGAACGCCTTCCATTGGTTTACATTTCGTTTGCTCTCCAGTGTTTGATAAACCACGAAAATAAAATTGAAAAACCATTTAAAATATTTAGTAAATAATGGTAAGGCGGAGAAAGGTCACAGAGTTATTATTTTCGTGCGCTCAAGTGTAAATCAAAGAAACGTGTGCGGTGGCAAATTTACGCAGCCTGAAGAAAAGGCCAAAAATCAATAAGCGTGTAACATTTGTAAACACGACAAGCCCTCTTGGATTTTCTCTGCGGAACCAACCCCTGCCACTCCCCCACCCCTCCCCCAGTGAACTGTGACCGCCAGCTGCCCCAAAAAGAAAAGGAAAACCGCAGAAATAACCATTAGCCATCGAAATGATTGCCAACTTTGCGCTGCCTTTGCTGCTAATGATTGCGGGAGCAGCAGCCACCGCGGAGCAGGTGGAGTACCTGGATCCACAGCAATCTTCGCCAGCGGATCACCGTCTCAGCAAACGCATGGACCTGGAGGTGTGCATAGGTGAGGCCTTCTCGAATACGAACATCCATATTGAACGATTGCTTTGAATAGTTGACTTATTAGATATCGCTTATAAGTGTAATATTATGAAGAAAGTTAATTAATCAAAAAGATACCACCTGTTATTTTAACCAATAAATGATTAATTTGGACCGAATCTTAAATCAAATATAAAAATAATACATGTTATTTAGCTTATATTTATAATGGTTAATATTGTTCAAATACATAGAATTTATTTAATATTGAAATAAATCAGTCAATATTTTATTTGTATGATACATTTTTTAGCAGATCACAGTGTATTTTACCCACAATACAAAAAGTATTACTCAAATAAATTTTCAAATAATAAAATAAATATAGAAATATAGTTTAACAAGAGTTAATTTTACCGTCTTTATAAAAAGTATTACTCACATACATTCTTTCAAATATTAAAATTAATAAAGAAAGATGTTTCCTTTTTATGAGACATTTGTTAGCATTTACCTATAGTTAATTGAATTAATTTAATTTCCAGGTCACTTTGACGTTCATAAAGACACCATAATTCGCACGGGGGAATCCCAGGCGATTGGAGGGAAGTACCTGCAGGGTCTGGAGTTGGACACCATCGAGGAGTGCGAAAGGCTCTGCTGCGAAACGGAGTCCTGCGACGTCTACATCTTCGAAAGGAAGGCCGGAGGCTATTGCTACCTCTTCGAATGCGGCCCTCCAGAAGATTTCCGCTGCAAGTTTACGCGTCACGCCAACTACACTAGTGCCGTGCTGAACCCTCAGCCCAGGCAGGCCAGCGAGTTGGTCAGCACTCCGCGTCCGCAGTTGCCCCACATCCCCAGCAACAATGTGTCGCAGCAGGAATGGGAACTGAGCAATTTGAAGCTGAAGCCGGAAGCGAGGGACAAGCCCACAGTTTCCACCGCCGCGGTGGTGGCTCCCACATTGGGAACGGGAACGGGAGCTGGTTTGGGCCAGTCAGCAGCTTACCAAGCGCAAAGTGGTGAGTTGTGGCTGGGTTTTGATAACCAATAGCTGGTACTCTTTGAATTCGAGGGTATAGTCTAACTATAATCAAAAAGAACATACATATTTGTTGATAAACTTTTTGATTTGACATAAGATTTTATACCAGATTTAAATATTTTTATTGGATTTGATACCAATGATATGAATTAAAATAATAAATGTTCACTGGGCTTTTATTGTCAGAGGCAGATGCCTTATTATTTTATTTTACTTAATCGATTTAACAATATAATATATAATTATAGTATAAAATAAGTCAATCTTTTTTTTTTGTTCTGGGTTGAAATTTAAGTTTAATAAGATCAACGACCAATCTATTCGTGTCTATCCGTTTTTATACACAATTTGGACATAAAGTACAAATTATATTTAAATTCCTATTGCAAATAATATAAGAAATTACTTTACTGTCTTTAATGATACCTTTTAGTCGGTGTACTCGACTATTGCGACGACTATTTTTTTTATTTAAATGAGAAACTATCGCCCCAATTTTAGCTCCCGCTGCGCATTGTGGTCGCTTCCAGTTCACCTGCCACTCCGGAGAGTGTATCGCGGTTTACAATGCCTGCGATGGAATTCCCCAGTGCGAGGATGGGAGCGACGAGGGACCGGAAGTGAGTTGCCCTATCACCTGGCTTTCGCCCCTTTGTAACCATTAATTGCTAACCCATTTTTCAGTGCATCACGGTTTCGTCAACGGCCACAAAATCGGGCAGTAACAGCAGCAACTTGGAGCCCGTGAAGCCCATGGTGCAGCAATATCTGCCTGTGCAGAACGTGCAACAACAGTTGCAGGTCGTGGCCCAGCAGCAACAGCAACAACAGCAGCAACAAGCGCAGCAGCAACCACAACATGTCATTGTTTTGGGTCCACCACCACCTCCGCCACCCCCACCGCCCATGGTGAACAACCGCGAAGATGCCGCCGCCTGGGCAAACCGCAAGATGATTGCCGAAGGGCAGCAGCAGCAACAGCCACTGCCGCAGCAGCAACTGCAACAGCAGCAAACACCTCAGCAAAAGGCAGACATAAACACCGGTAAATACAGATAAGGGGGCATAGAAAAATTTAATTATTAAAAATAACAGGGTAAGATTTTCCCAACTCAACATATGAAAAACATTATATTTTTACAAAGCGGAGATCTTGGAGAAATTGGGCCCTAATCAATTGACTATGTAATATAATATAAACGTCAGACAGGCCATTTTTTTTAGGTTCTGTAATTGATAAATTCACAACGTTAAATTAACTATATCGTTTTAAAAAAATTTAGAGATAACTAACAAACTATTTTTTCAGAAAGTTGAGAAAAACTAACCCAACACAAGTGTTGTTTCAGCTTCAATATATTTAAATTAAATTCGAAACTAAACTACTTTCACAATATAACCAAAGTGAAATGTATAAAGTTTTTCAATGTTTTAGGATAAAGTTACGCATTTTTTTTTTTTAAGATTATGTGTTTTAAGTTTAAAATGCAGCTAAATTACATTTTCACAAATACTTAACAAGTGTGTTTAATATTTAGAATTTAAACTTAAATTGAATACATATATTTAAAAACATATTTTTGTAAACTACATTTTGGCTTGTGCCTCTGAAATTATAATGTTAATGTACCTAAGTCTAATATGCATTGCATTCATATTAAAAGGTGGTATACTTTTAAATATATAAAATCCCCTTACTCACATCTTTCCGACTATATGAGAATATGAGTGACTTCCGCTTTAGCACTCCCTTTGTTGCTCTTAGTTGTTAATTAAAGTCGATTGAGTGTCCAGCAGCAATTAGGTATAGTCAGAGAGACAGGGCAGACTGACAAAACTAAAAATTGAGTAAATATTTATAAGGGAAAAGAGTGGTCCCCGGAGGCTCCGGCGCCCAGTGCGACATTAGCACACAAATTGCCGGCAAACCGCACGCAATGATCCCACTGCCAGGGCCATCTCCCTTCCAACTTCCACCTCACCCCGAAGCTTTTCTTCTGGGAAAATCGCAAATTGCCCATCAGTTTTCATTGTGTGAAATAGGAGTTGCCGCCGTTCGAAATTGATTTACGGATGTTTTGTACATGTGCGTGCTGTGTCTCTGTCTACTCGTAATTAATTCAATTAGCTGTGCGTGAACTGGGAGACACACTTCATACTTCCTTGTGACGCTTCCACTTTCTTGCAGATGAGCAGAGCCACATATTCAGCCACAAAGGCGGCCTCCAATTGCAGCAGCCCGTGAATGGACAGGGGCAGCTCCAGGTTCAGGGGCAGAGCCAGGGACCGGCGACGGTTCAGGTTCAGGGGCAATCAGCACCGCTCCAACTGCCCGGCTACGATGGCAATCAAGCTATGTATGGCATGTCGCTGCCACGCTCCGGAATTTACTTGTCACAGCAGCAACATTTGCCGCTGCAGCAACTCCAGGCAACCGCCGGCCAGCAGCAGGTGCAGCCCAATGCGGTGTGGCCCCCACAAACTCCTTTGGCCCCGCAGCAGCAACAGTCGCCTGTGCAGCAGCAACCATCGATGACACCGCAGCAACCTGGTCATGTCTACGCCGCTGCTTCACCCATCCAATCCTCGCCAGCTCAGCAGCAATCCATGCTGCCTGTCCTAAATGCAGCACCCGCCCTGGGAAAAAATCAGGGCCCAGCGGTGGACGGGGACTACGAGGATTACGATGAGGAAACTTACACAGAGGCTCCGAAAAAGGTGGGATAAATTGGCTTAATCTTTAAAACAAATTAAAATTATTACCCCGTATTGGGGATCACCAATTCTTGGTAACATCTTATAAATAATTCCTTTTAAATCCACAGAAGCAGCACAAACACAAGAAGGTCAAGGCGAAGGTGGCCAAAGATCCCATTGAACTAGCCCTGGAGCAAAATAAGCAACAGCAGGAAGGATCACGGCCAGCACTGCCCGTTCCGGTTTCTCCAGTGCACGAGCAGTACAAGATGATCCACGAGAATCTGGCGATGGAGTTCCGGGATCACGACGGCCACTCGGAGCGTCCCGGTGGAGCTGTCCTCTCTCTGACTTTGGGCCTGCTGGTAACAGCCGCCCTGGCCATTCTGATTGGGTGCAGGATGCGGACGGTGAGCCGGAGGGCACGACGACTGGGCGGCAAGACGCCCTATTCCCAGGAGGCCGACTTCCTGGTCAACGGCATGTATCTTTAAGGCATCTGCCTGTGGGGTTTGACGGGGCTTGCCAAGATTCTTTGTGTTGTTCCACGCGCGGGGGATCGCGCGCAAATATTTATAATTAATAGTGTAATGAAAAACATATTTTATATAAACAAAGATATATCAAATAAAATTAAAACAAAGTAATTACGTGACATTTATTTTTGGCAAGGAACCTGAGAAACCCGAATCGGTGTTGAGTTGTTCAAAGAGCCGCATAAATAATTTTGCAATATTTTTTATTTAAGTTCGTTTCCAACCTCGATTTCAGTTTTTGTTTTGGTTACGAAAAAACTTACAATTATTTTTTATGAAATCTTTCTTTCAGTTTTTTCATTGATGTGACACAGACTGTTTAGTCATTAAAACTACAAAATAGTAGGAAGTTGGTTTTTCATTATATTTTTGCTTTGTTGTTCCTTTATATATCAGCTTTATTCTCTTCATTGCCTTTGTTTAAAATAACAAATTTCGCTGTGGTGGAGCTTTTTAATTTTCAAGTCTAAACTCAATACAAAATCAATTATTACTGAAAAGTATTTGGCCAAAAAAACAAATTCAAAACACTTAAAAATATCACATTAAAAATTTAAACCGAATCGGATTTTATATATAAATAACACAAATTTATTTAATTTCGATTTGGAATTTGGAATAGGTTGTCTTAAGTTGTGTATACATATATTTTTCGTTTTTCGTTTACCACTTCACATTTAGTCTTTTGTTGATGAGAATTTTTCTTGCTGTGGCCAGTTTTTGAATGAAAAGTATCCTTTACGAAGTTTACTGCCCTGACATTAGTTGCATTAATATATTACGCATTAAAATAGGCTTTTTTCGTTACTCGTTAGCTCCATTTTCACTTAACACTGTACACATATAATATAAACTAATTGTATTTATATTTATTTATGCAGTTGAATAGTTTATAGTTTAATATGTCAATGTGCAATTTACGATGCATTTTGTTTTTGAATGTGTTTCTCTCGAATGACTCGTTCCAATGTTTTCGGTTGCTAAGCGATCTAAAACAAAACTCGTTTCCGAAAAATACAACTAAAGAAATCTCCAAATGTTTTTACAATTGTTGTATTAACTCGACATAAATATAGGCTGAATTGGATCGACTGGCTGTTGGCGGTTGCTGTTCATGCTACGTGTACATGTTATGGTAGGTATTACTGTTAATTTATTAGTTATCGTATTTTAATATATATTTATAAAATAGACTTTCTCATTTGCAAGATGCGATTTTTCGTTTCTGTTGTTGCAGTTTTCGGTTTGTGGTACATGTACGATGCCAAAATTTACGCATCATGTTGCGTACCTATATGTAAAATAAGAGGTTAAAGATTATTAACAATTTTCTTTAGATCACATGGAGGGACCTACCGTTTTGTCCAGAGACGCGCAATTCGATCATGTTCCTCACGATTCTGCAAATATTGCGTGGCAATGCTGCCAACCAGCGGATCGGCTGTGAAAAGATTAAAGTTAAGAAAAATATAAACATTTTATTTGGAGTCTTAATTGTTATAACCCTAGAAGTAGAATCAAAGTGATCGTGGATTATCCAGACCAACACGTTTAAAAAATGAGTACTTCATTTATTTCAGTTTGTGAGGAACTTAAACGAAAAGCATGTTGACACTAACAAATGTTGTATGATTCTTTGAAGACTCGTACGAAATCTGCTTGGAAGTACTTTACTGACTAAGGTAAAATCAAAATACAAAAGGTCCCAATACCAGTTATTAAACGATCTTTAGAGAAACCAAATAGTCCAGTGCGCTACAATTCTAACTGAATTTGCGAGGCTAAGAATATAACCAGCTTAAACCAGCATACTTAGGAATCAGCATCTAGAATAACTAACAGAGTGTGTAACCTGATATCCATACTAACCATTGAATGCTAAATAAGAATCTAGCTATTCAGGAAAAGCCTTTTAATGTACTGAAAAACTTGGAAAATGAAATCTGATCAAACCTGATAGCATTTGCATACTATCTAAAAGAGCTTTAGATAACAATTAAGGATTAACGAAATACCTATTTTGATTCTACTTGGGCAGGGGTTTCATTCCTCACCTGGATTACAGTCTGTGAGCAGGGAGCAAATTGACAGCAAGACCTTTGATATGGTCAGCGCCGGCGACCAGTTGTCCTTGAGTATGTCTAGGCAGATGACGCCCTGGCTGTTAATGTTGCAGTGATATATGCGCGTGCGGAACGTGACTTTGGGCGGCTTGAAGGGGTATTCCGGCGAGAAGTGTATGTCGAGGAAGAAGACGCCGCCCTCGTAGACGGACCCGGGTGGTCCCAGGATGGTGGATACCCACTCGTACAGGTTGTCGCCTTTGGGCCCGGCACTGCAGTTGGGCGGTGGGTCCAGTGTGATCTCGGCCAGTTCCTTTTGGATGCGCTTGGCCGAGGTGCCCAGGGCCTTGGATATCCTGGGCGTGGGCTTGGCGTCCTTGCGCGGCTCATCGCCGCCGGCGGCATTGCTACCAGAGGCTCCTCCGTTGGCGTTGCTTCCCCTGCCGCCACGTGCCTGCGGCGTTCCGGCGGACACTGGCTGGCTGGGATTGCTCACATTGGTGGCCGTCGTGCTGGGTGCGCTGGGGACATTCGAGGTGGCACTGGAGGTGCCCACCTCGGCGGCACTGCCCGCTGCTGGGGTTGAAGACATGTCTGGCCGGGGAGGTTTGAGCTGTAAAGATCAGATCGAGAAGTTTAAAATTTCGAATGTAGGTGATTTAATCGCAAATATAAATAAGTAACCGACTTGAGATTTGGCACAATGGATTAAAATATAGTATAACTTTATTTTCGATTTCGATGGAGTGCGGTACTTTAGATAATTGGTACTATTAGTGATATACCATTAAGGAGGGATGTCAAAATAAACGCAGACTATAAGGAATAAAAAGAAAATTAGCTTGGACTTTGGAACAAATATTTAAAAACCCATTTTCAGGATTTTTAAAAAATGTTTCCAGAAAAACACATGCCATGTTGAATATGTTGATTATTGGGAGTCCTCCAAAAATGTACATTTGGTTTTAATTTATATTCCTTCCTTATGAAAAATCCTGCCTAGGAACGTGCACATTTGGCAGAAGGAAAATAGGTGCCAGTGGAATTGCGCTATTATAAGCGGGTCTGGGCCAGGTTTTCCCCAGGGTCCTTGACCTGGTTTTCCACCCAGTATTTTTTTCTGTTTCCGATGTCAGGGGTTTGCATTTTTCGCACAAACGCACACATTTCTATTGAGCAGCGGCAGCGGCCATTTTGGCAAAAGGGAAAGGGGGACTTTCGAGGGGTTCAAGGCCCCGATACCGGACACTATTCCCTCCCAGGATCGAGGGATAGTTCCTCTGTGAATGGCCAACCAACTTTCTGCCGCATGTGCTGCATGCGGCAAAAAATCAATCAGCAGACATTTGCAAAATGCCGCCGCCGACTGAGGATGATGATGATGATGCCGCCGCTTCCGCCGCCTGCGGATTGATTGCACAATTTCGGGGAACTTAAACGCCGATAAAGCGGTGGTCTCCCTAAAACACACAATACACACCTCACTATCGCAGTTTCTTTCACTTTTTTCAATCACAACACTTGCGAAAATAATTCGCTCGCCTCTGTAGCCGTCGCCTGCTGCCCTCTCGCTCGCACTCGTGCGCACACGGCCTTCACAGTGGGTGCAAGGCTGTTATGCTGGCGTCCTCGGTGGGTGGCAGTAGGGGCGAATCGGGTCTTTAACTTTTCACCTTTCCGGGTTTTATTATTTGGTTAAAATTACGGTTGGCAAATACGAGGAGACGCAGAGCCGTCTTTATCTTTGTTAGAAACTCGATAATTTATATGTTTGTAGGCAGCTATCGCCCCGGGTCCGTCTCTAGCTGCTGGCGGGCCAGAAAAATATCGATGACGAGCTTCTGGCAGCTCTGCGCGCCCTTCGCTGCTCTCTGGCAACTCTAAGGTTTTCTGATTTTAAAAATTATTCAAATATGTGTTTCGAATTAACAAATTTTTGGTGTATGTATGTTACTAAAATATATTTGCTTGGGCCATTTGTATAATTATAAGCAAAACATTAAAAAGTATAGCTGGCATGTATCGGACAAAAACTTTGCATATTTACACCGAAAAAGTTAAATAAATTAATTTTTTGATTTACCTAACCATTTGATAAATTCAACAATTGATTAATTGAATAATATTTTAATATTTAATAAGTTGACGGATTTGTAATATGTAAGAGTAACGACATTTTAATGCCTCCAAAGGTTATTTTAAGTAAGTTTATTATTGAAATTTAAAAGTTCAGAAACTGACACACGGAAGCAATGCAGGCAAATCAGATGTCTTCAATTAAATCTTTTCACAGCTTAATAAATGTGGGCTTTGCAGAAGTTTACTTTCCATCTCGTTTTTAGATCAGAACACAAACAATAGTATCATTCAATATTTACTTAAAGCTTATCTTGTATGTATAAATGTTTACAAAATATAGGGTTACTTCGTCTCCATATCGTATGTTAACGCCTTGCGGGATTTGAATACGCGCACTGTGTTGTCGGCGCCGCCGGAGACAATGTACTTGGGATTCGACCAATCGATGTCCAGAACCTTATCGCCGTGACCCAGAAGGTCGTATAGTGGCGCCTTAGGACTTCTGCAGTCCCACAACTTGTTCTGGTTGTCATAAGCACCGGAGACGAAGAGGAACTCCTCCGTGGTAGACCACATGACGCTTTGCACCCAGGCATTGTGTCCCAGGTAGGTATTCCGCACCACGGATCCCTCTGAAAGAGTAGATTAATAAAGAGTAAGACTATGTAGATTGATTATTTTGGGAAATGTGATCCTACGGTTTGTCCTGGCATCGTATAGCCTCAGATTTTTATCCGCTGAGGCCGTCAGTATCAGGCGGTTCAACCTCGAGTAGCTGGCATCAAAAATTGACTTGTTGGTGGATATTTCGGTTTTGATGCCCTCAAGGCTCAGATCCCACACCTTTAGCGTGTGATCCCAGCTGCCAGTGAGCAGAGTGGTGGCATCCATCCATTGCACAGCGGAGATGCTCTCACGATGTCCTTGCAGCGTCAATTTGGGGGTCTGTAAGGAAATATACAAGTGAGTATTAATCAATAAAGCAATCAGAATGGATACTCACCCTGACGCCGCTCTCCTTCATCCGCTTGGAGGTGCCCTCTGCCGCATCGTCCACCTCCGCTGACCACACCTTCAGCATGGTGTCCCAGGAGCCTGTAGCGAATCGTTGAGCATCGGGACTCACGCTGACACTATCGACGCCTCGCTCATGGCCCTTGCAAACGGATACGCACTCCACAGAGTTGGAGGCCACGCTCCACTGCCACAGCATGGCCGTCTGATCCTGCGAGGTGGACACAAAGCGACCGGTCTCCTCGTCCAGTGAAATCCAGTCCACCGCCTTGATGGGCGCCGTGTGGCCGGGAATGGTGAGGATGTGCTTGCCCTTGTTGGTCCACAGATTCAGGGTGTTGTCATAGCATCCGCTCAGGACCCACTTTCCGCTAGCCTTCACAGCCGACACCCAGTCGTCGTGGAGCAGGCAATCCTGGGGCTCCGGTGCCGGAAACCGCTCCACATACTCGATCTCGATGGCGTCCTCGAAGCTGATGGCCTTCTCGCGCAAGTGATCGCACAGTCGGCCGCGCAGGTACTCGTCGAACACCAGGAAATCGAAGTCGGTGTCGGATGAGGAGTCATCCTTCTGTCGGAGTAGGGCGTTCACGAATGTGTTCAGCTCCGCAGTGGTGACGGTTCCATCGATGGCATACGGCACATCTGGCACGGCATAGCTGAAAAGAGGATCTTAGATTATACAGTTCCATTTAGGACATTTTCATGATGGACACTCACTGCTCCTGCTTGGTTTTCAAGTGCACTTGCACCTGCCCCTCTCCGTTTTCCACATCCATCTCCTGGCCCACGTGCGTTTTCCTATGCGGCACTTGATTCGACTGCAAGGTGGGGGTTTTCCCGGAGATATGCTGCTTCTAGTGACTGGACTCCTGTTGGTTGAAGCAGCAATTGGCCACTCAAATAGTGATTATTTCTGCGGGAGCGTGCTCAATTCAATTTATTTAAGAAAAGCGTGTTTTCAAACGAACGATGGCAAATGCAACAAATACAACGAAATGTATTAAATAAGGGCAAGCGCCTGCGGTAAAAAGTGTTATCGCACTCTTAGCGGTGCGCGTTAATCGAGCTATCGCTTATTTATCGCATAACGGTTATTTGAAACTAAAGTGTCCAATATTACCAGCCAAACTTTAAAATTACACACTTAATTATTTTATTATTTAAAAAAATGTTCAGTCTTAAATAGCAAATAATAAAATTGATTCTCTAAATATATATTTTAATAGCATATTTTCAAAATGAAGATGAATTGCAAATCATTCTTCTTAAAATATTGTTAAGTTTTCCCATTAATGTGGCCTAAAATAGTTCAAACCTTGCCTTAGATTTTAATGCTGCCTTATTTTATAATAATAAGCTTTTACTCTTCATTTTCGTTAATAATATAGAAGAACATTTAATATATAGGAACTGGGGTTGGGTGTAATACATTTTTCTCATAACTGCAAGGGTTTTTAAATTTAAGCTGTTCAAAATCATTCGAATCAAAGGCAATTGAATTGTGTGTGTAAATAAAAAACAGATTTCCTGTGGGCTAATTATAAGCTCTATACAGCCCCTCATGACGTCGCCACTGAGTTTTGTATTACAACAAAAGTAATTATTTAAAAAGATACGAGCCAAATTCGCAATATTGATAATTAAATATTTTTTGCAAGCAAATCAGGCGCTGATGATTTTCTGCAATTTGGCTTCTCGCTCTCACCCGTTTCGGGCCGTCTTACGCAAAACGGAAAAATAAAAAACGACCAGCCGTGGCAGCAATTTGTAAATGACTCTTCACTCTTCAAAGACTGGTAATTGTTAATTTTTTTCGTACAGGCTATTAATATGAACCAGATAGCACCTGAAAGACCACTTCGTGGTTGAGTTGCACTGGAAGGTTAAATGCCGCTTGACATTTCTGAAGTGGCGCTTAACCTTCGCATTAAAATTGGACAAATGCCCAAGAAAATATTTCCAATAAAAAATGTATTTACCTTAATGGGTCGATGGGATATTAAGCTGGAAGTAATAACCATGTTTGTTGTTATTATTTTTTACTGCAAAACTTTTGCTGCTACTGGGGCTTCACGAAAGCCAGAAACGAAGCGAAATGAAAGAGCTGAAGCTTTCCAGATTTTCGGGGCTTCCAGCTGCGGAGCTCTGAGCTCGGAGCTCAGCTTATAAAACGGGCTCGAGGCCTGCGAAGCCGAAACATTACAACAAACGTCGCGCGCCAGGTAAGACACTATCCGAATTCGATTCGATTGATTCACGGGAGCGCACTAAATACGGGTAAACCCTTGCAGTTCAGAGACCAAATCACATCCTCCAAATCACAAAATGAAAGTGTTCGCGCTGTGTTCGATGCTCGCCCTCCTGCTGGCCGGCGCCCAATCCCTGCCCCAGAATCGCGAGGGAGCCGCCTACACGAACGAGGCCATCCGGCAGGCCCAGCAGACGCTCCTCATTCCCAAGGATGCCCAGATCCAGAACGTTCAGGAGGGCATCGAGCTGGGCGCCTACGAGCAGATCCCCGGCAACCAGCGCATCAACCTGTTCGAGATCCTGGGCGACCAGGTGCCCTCCGAGGTGATAAACAACCTGCAGTCCCAGGTCGACCAGATCGGACGCAACTAGGACTCGTACTCCTACTCCCTTGGTTAGGTCATTGCATTTCGCCCTCATTGTTAAGTTTCTCAGTAATAAAAGAAAACATCACCCGTATTTAATCGAAGCGTCTCTGTCTTATGCGTTTCGGTGGACGAGCGAAAAAAAGCGAAAGTGATCCTACCCCAAAAAACCAGTTGGATGGTTCCTCTGCAAACTCACGATCGAAAGAGAGTGATTTATTGGACTTTTGTGGCTTTTTCCTAATGCTCTTCGGACACTTCACTTTCTCCTCGCTGATCCCGCTGCGCATACGAATTAACAATAAAAGTCGGCACATTAATGTTGTGGAATGGTATCCTCAACCTTGTTATGTAAGTCGGGGGATTGTGCACTGCGGTTCAATACGATGGAGTCGGCGGTAACCCGAGAGGTTGCCCCGCCGGCAACTTTTGTGTTGCCGTCGTGATGCAACAGTTGTCGTCGTGATTGTTTTCCTCACCCGTTGCTTTGCTGGGCTTCGGTTTGTTTATTTAATGTCTGGTAATTGCCGCCACATGCACTTGCATGTGTAATGAGATATAGGTACCCCAAAAGGGGGCGTGGCATGCCCGCAGGGAGCTGCTGCTTGCATAACATCTGGGTAGGACCGATGGTCGTAGGGCTCAAAGGCCTACTTACCTGCAGCTTTCAAGAGCGTTTTTCTACTACATTTCATGTTAATTATAATTAATTAATATAATTAGTTATATTAAAATATCTCTTAAAAGGTGGCTTATAGTTTAAACAATTGAAAGTCAAACATATGAAGTAATACATATTAAAATAATATGAAGAAAAAAAGCTGTGAACTGCTTTTTCATAAAAAAATCTTCTTTCTTGACAGTAGGTAATAAAAAGTATTAGAAATAAAACATTGCAGACATGAAAAGCTGAGAAAAGGGAAATTATCGAATTCTTCAGAATAAAATGACCTAAAATTACCAAGAATATTTAAATATTTACTTTGTTATTTCGCATCTCTAAAGAAATGTAAGCAATTAAAGACGAAATAATCTCTCATTGATGATCACAAATAAGAGATAATTGTTTTTTTTTGTTATATTTTTTAATTGAATTTTTCTCACTTTTAATGTGTATTTTTGAGTAACCAAAAATTAGCATTTTAATAAGATTATTTACAGTCCACTTCTTTTGAAAACTGTTGAAACTTACCTGCATTTTTCAATAGGAAACTATTATAAAAAATTATAATAATATTATTAACATAATATTTTACGGCATTCGAAAAAGATTTTATAAGACATTTTAAATTCTTACTCTTTTTAAATTTGTCTTTATCTTTGATTCGTTTTTCATAAACCATGTATTATAGAATTTGAATACTGTATAAATATTTTATAACCTAGAGTTTCAATTTCAATATTGACCTTTTATTTCATTAAACTATTTTCTTAAAACCCTTTTAATATAATCAAGTAATTTAATTTCTGAATCTATCCAAATATTCTAAAATCTTACCTGAGTTAAAATTACTTACCCAGCGATAATTTAAATTAAAATTGAACTTCATAGCTCACCGTTTTAATTTTATTTTCTTCCCTTGACTCGTTTTCCATAGCCCATCAGTAACATTGACTTGTGTTTTAGAATTACCTCATTTTTATTTCATAGTTCATACATTTTAAAATGAGCTTCAATCTAAATTTACGCTAGTTAAAGTATTTTCATAATATAGTTTACTTTATCTCAAAAAATCTGTGTGGCTGTGTGTGAGTGATAGTGTGCACGATCATCGCTTAAATAAATTATGTTCATATAGGTAATTGTTTATTTTATGAACTAACTAAAGAATGACTGCGTTTTTATTTTGACACTTTTCTGCTCTTGTTAGTTTTCAAATTCAGGCGAGCTTTGGAAGTCCTTTTTGGGGAATCCTTGTTCCTCACTTCGATAATCGTCGACTCAATGTCAAGTTTAAATTAGTTTAAATTTTATATAAATTATGGTTAAAGTAGGAGTAATTGTAAATTGCTTTAAATTAAAACTTTTCCATATTCAGTCTAAACTTAAAAGCTTTTCAAATTAAAGAGGACTATATAGTTTGCCATTGCATTTTAAAATAAACCGAATCTGCAGAGATCGGTTCACTTACGTAACTCCCTCTTGCCGTTTTCAAATCATTTCCATTTGGTTACGAAATAAATTACAAATTAAATAAAATCATGATGAGATAAAACAAGTTAAAAATTTCTCCTTCTCGTTAATGTTGCGACTTATTCGATGAATTTTGGATTGTGGGCGTGGGGCGTGGCAATGGTTGAATGTTGTATGTGCACTTAGGTCAATACGTATAAATAAGAAATATAACTAAGCAATTTGGATTGCCTTCGCTTGCGCATCGATGGCAAACTGATAATGAAACATTTCGTTATTGCATTTGGGGAGCCCAGCTTTGCTAATCATAATCATAATAAGTAAATGATTACGTCCATAAGGTTGATAAATTCAGAAGGTCGTTATGCAGTCTATGGAAATGATATAAATCGTCAAAGGATCCTCCTCTCCCTTTATCTGGCTACTTAAACCTAACACTTTGCTCGCTCGAATGGTTGGATTTTCGTTGTTCTCCAAGCTCCTTGGCCTTACGGTGTATGTATATACAATAAAGGGTTTGATCTTCCAAGTATTCGCACTTCAGACGGCGGTCTTCAGTAGATCCGCTGCAGATAGAGACGTCCCAGTGGCAGGGCCCGCTCCACGAAGCTCTTCTCGGCCCTCGCCGAGGATTTGTTCAGCGCGCTGGTCCTGGCCTCCGTCTCCTGGCTCTCGTCCAGCTTGAGGCTCTCGGCATCGGCCTTGGGATCCACTCCGCCCACCTGACCCAACTGACCCGCCCCCGAGCCCAGCTCATCGATCTCCAAGGTGGACGCCGGGGTGGACTTGGGGGTAACGGGCTCCCGCTCCCTGGCATCCCCGCTGCCCAGCTCCGTCTCCTCGCTCCGACTGATCTTCTCCAGCTGCAGATCGCTGCCGTTCTGGATGCGGGTCTCCCCGGATATGTCCTCGCCACTGTACATCAGCAGCGGCACCAGCAGGCTCTTCTCCCGGATGGATGATTCGGCCGCCATCATCTCCTCGGTGGTGGAGGTCTTCTCCTGGTAGAGATCTATGTCCCCACCGCCACTGCCACTGCCACTGCCATCCAGATTCGTATCGGGCGTGAGTTTCACATGCCTGTGGTCCACCTCGAAGGGACTGGGAATGCTCCGGGGCTCGTCCTTTTCGGACTCGGCTATGTCCTCCAGCTCGACGAGAGGAAAGTTCACATCCCGCAGACTGAAGTCGTCCTCGGGCAGGGAGGGATAGGCCGGATTGGACTCCACCTGGGGCACATCGTCCTCCACGTCCATGTGGTGTGTGGAGCTGGAAGGGGGCGACTCACTGCTCACCGATCCCAGACCCTCGGTACTGACTTCGATCCCCGACTTGGTGGTGTTATTGCTGATGACGGATCGGCTGGTGGCCGGGGCATCCGTGGTGACTCTGGCGATGGTTCCCGGTCCCTCGGTGGTGGATATGATGTGGTAGATGTTGTCACTGCCCGCCGTGTCGGGTTCAAGGTCCCCGTCGGAGGACTCCACCAGTGATTCCTTGAAGCCATTCTGGATAAACAAGGGCAGGGATTCATCGAAGCCCTTGGTGCTTTGGGCGATGGAACCCTCCGTGGTGTACTCCCTCTTGATGTTCACCTTGCTGGGATCGTTCCCGGCCAGCGGCTGCAGTCCCTCGGAGATGTAGGTGACCAGCGGCCTCACCTGTTGCTCCACGACGTTGCTGCTGCTCTGGGCAAGGGGTCGCTCGATGTAGCCTACCGAGGCGATGAGCTTTAAGCTCTCGCTGCCGCCTGGAAGTGCTTTCGGGTTGCTGTCTTGGCTGGGCGTTGGTGTTGCCGCCGTGTCCGTTGGTGTTGCTGCTGGCACCGGCGATGTTGCTGCTGCTGCCGGACTGCTGCTGCTGGCCGTTGGTGTTGCTGTTGTCACTGCTGCACCGGCTGCTCCTGTTGCTCCTGCAGTGGTGCTGTCCACGCTGGTGGTGGATGGTGGAGCAGGTCCCTCGGTGGTGGGCATCGCACTGCTCGGCTTCCGGGTGGGAATCGACGGCTTGGCCCTGTTGTCGTCGGTTATCCGGATCTCCGACGGCTTGGTTATCTCCTTGATGGTGATGTTCCAGTTGAATCCGGCCGGCTGAGCCAAGGCCCCTGGCTTCTGGGTGGAGGTGGTGGAGCTGCTCACGGGTTCGCTGGCCAGCGGCGGGTTGTTGTCGAGAACTGGGGATTGGGGAAAAGCAAGGAATTAGTGACCACTGGTCGATCCACCCGCACACACGGATGACTCACTCGGACAGTTGTCGTACTCCGGACAACAGCGACCGGGCACGTATTTGGGCATGCAGTCGTCACGGCGGAAGCAGGTCACCGAGCTGCAAACAATCTCGCCTCCTGCAACAAATGGAGTGTGTTCAGGCAAAGTGTTTGGTGTTCGGCTAAATTCGGCGAAAATATGTTCAAAACCTGGTGGAATGCATTCTAATATAAGCTACACAAAAAAAAAAACTTAGGCATCCAGAAAAAAAAAATTTCTTTTCGAAAATCTAAGAAATAAATTAAATATTTTTCTAATAACTTTAGGAAATAGTGTAATGCAGTGTGAATCAGGAAACATTAAGTTACAAATGTGTAAGTTTCTTCAATTATTCCAATTTTCAATGGGAATATTTTATAGGACACTAACTGTGCGATTATAATTCTATTTCTTGTTTTTAGATTAAAAATTTGAAATACAAATTAACTTATGTGATCCTTTTAAGGAAACTTTATTTTGTATTGTTTTTTAAATATAAATTCCAATTCGATGAATATAGGTTACTTACAGCCCAGAACATAAAAAATCTTATCATAAAAACCCCAATGACTTTAAAAAAAAGTATTAATTAAAAAAATGTATGTCAGCTGCCATGCCAATTAATATATCTCAATATCTTGATATAATTTCGCCCACTTCGCAGCTAAATTTAAAGCAAACTAAATGCACTCACCTTTGCAATAACACACGGTGCACGGCGTGTCCGGATCAACCAATTTATAACCATTGGCATAAGTTTTGCCATCCTTTTCGCAATCTGCGGATGGGGGAGATTTGCATAACTGCATCCGAAAGGCTATTCGCCGGCGTGGTGTTCACTTACCGCATTTGTAATCGGGGCAGCAGTGGCCGGTGCGCTGGATGGCACGACAACTAGTCTGATACTCGCAGCGGGCCGCTGTCTCGGAAACCCAGAGTCCGTCCAGCAGGCATTGGCCTATAAACAATTTGAGGAGGCGGGCATTGTTAGTCATTTAGTTTAGGAGTGGGCGGCGGGATTAGTTTTCGGCTCTTACCCTGGGGCTGCTGCTGTTCCGGGGAAGCCGGGGTCTCCGTGGTGCTGGCCGCGAGGCCATAGGATCCGAATCCGGCACTTCCGCCGCTCGAGCTGCTCGGAGCGATGCTCGGCGTGACCGCGACCGTGACGACTGTGGAGGATGCGCTGCTGCTTTCAGTGGCGGGCACTGCAAAAAAGGAGAAAAGCATGAGTGTGAAATAGGAGAAACCAGAAAGTCAACAAAGGCCAGGGCAAGGCATCCTGCACTGGCAGAAAAAAAGGAGGAGGAACAACAAAAAAACCAACGAAGCCCATCATTTTTAAGACGCAGATTTCCATATGGCTTACGAAGATTTAGTTCGCTTTAAACCTGTGCGACGGTGCCTTGCCTCCCTCACATCTCCAAATTCTGTATCTTTATTGGTTTGGAGGGTGAAAAAAGGCGATACAAGAGTGTATATACAAAAAAATGAATAAAATTGGACTCCTTAAAGAATTTTGCATAAACAAATGCATTATTGCTTAGTCGGCATTGTCTACTAAAGTGTTATTTTCGTTTAATGTGTGGAATATGAAATGTGAAGAAAATGTAGAGATTGGCTGAAGAAAAAAAAATGTTGTATAATTAATAATTATTCCTCAATGATTTTATTAAACACTTCTTTAAAAATAAGGTTCACACAATCACTTGATTTGGTCTTTAGAACATAAAGTTTAGATAGACAGCTTTGTGAGTCACCCTAGCAAAATCGTTTTTGTTCGCTTTGTCACTTTTTACTATTAGGGTAATACAATTTTCATTTATGACCCTAAAATATTATTGGGAAGCATTATATGTGACATTTTTAATAAATTAAAGCCTATCCGTTTTGTAACTGATTGAATACTTGTTGACTCATTCCTTGAGACTGTAGAAAAACAATTATTATGGGGACCACTTTAATGAGTGAGTTTTGTACGTGCAAGTTTCTTTATCTTTTGAATAATGCTTTTATGTTTTTGAGCTTAATAACAAAAATTATAGAGATCTATTTCTTAGAATTTAAAATCGGTTTGATTGATTTATTCTCTTTTCCGAGTGTTAGTTTTTAGACATAGTATTTGATACTAAAAATTATTAATTTGTTCTTTTTATGTTATTAAGACTTAAGTCTTAATAACATTAACAAGACTTAAGTCTTAATAACATTATGTTTAATTTCATTTCACAGCCATTAAAAATGGTTGATTTTTTAATTTGAATTTTAAATTAAAGAATTAGTCAACTAGCTTACTTTAAGACATAAGAATATGTTTGTTGTGCTTAAGATTATAAAAGAGAATTGTGTTTCGAAGCTAAGTGCCTTTTGCGAAGCCATCCAGAATCTTCCCTTAATTAAATTAAAATGTAAATTGCATTCATGCTTTAGTTTGCAAATGTAATTGGATTATTTTTTTTTTGGATTTTGGTAGAGTGTATCCAGAAGCAAAAAGGGACCAGGAGGGAGGAGGGGGAACAACAGATGCCCTTTGCCCCCCTGTCACTGGGTACATATTTGAATGAATGACATTTTGATAACAGTTGTTTGTTGTTCCTGTTGCTGCTGCTTCTGCTTCTGCTTTTGCTTCTGCTGGGCAAGGTAAAATGCTATCAAAATACGGCAAAGTTAAATGAGTTTAGTTTTAGTTTGGCTTTTTTGTTTGCCCCGTTTGAGGCGACTCCCAATTGGGAAACCGAAACGAAGAGGAGCACAAGATGGAGTGGCAGCCGCTTTGTCTACGCCCGTTGATTGTCCAGTTGGCGTATAATTCCGATTGACAAGCCTTGTACGAACTCATTTTCCATTTGCCCCTTAAATGGTCTTTCTTTAAGGTCTTGTTGGCCCTACAATCTTTTGAGCTCGGGTCTTGTCATTTGGCATGAAAAATGATTAAATATGTGCGAGCATTAATCATACGCCCAGTGGTTCAGTTTTATTGTGCCTGCGTTGGCCATCCTTTATTTTGAGTCCCCTTCATAAACTGGGACCTATCTATGTACATCCCACGCCAAATTGTTTTCCTAGCGCTCATTAAGGGAACTGCATATGCTGCTCACTTTTCCTTTTCCCCTTCCGTTTTGGGCAAAAAGGGGGGACTCTTGTTTAGATTTATTTCGCTGTTCAACTTGGGGGAATGAAATGTCCAGAGTTGATTAAATTTAAAAGTCGCTTTATTATGGTGAGTAAAATATATTTTATGTTGTCAAAGTCCAGTTCCATTTTACTTTGGTTTATTTTTATAAAAGCCATTTCACTTTTAGTGATAATTAATACGGTAGCAACAATGCCGATATACATAATTAAATATAATATAATTGAATACTTTTGTGGTTTTACGTTCAAACAATTTTAATTTTAGTGATAATAAATACGGTATTATTATATCAATTTCGATATAAAAGTTATAGAAATAGTTTGAGTTGTTTCTTACTTCAATAAATGATTGTCTGTATTACGAATTAATTAATTAATTTATGAATATTTAAAAATTAATAAACCGAATATTCCCTTTGTTGCTGTTAGATATTTTTGATATTTTTGAAGTTCCATTAAGCTTTAGCTGACTTTTAGTAAGAGTAATTCCTGCATTTTCAGCCTTAAGTTTATTTTAAAAGTCCCCCCGCATTATCTTCATAATGCTCAGAGTCCACCAGCTGTGCCCCATATCATTGCTGGCATCTTTCCTTGTGCAGCGCACTTAGCTAAGTATTCTGAAATCATTTTAACCGTCTACGACTTTCATTTAGCCTTTTTAAGCATTTTTGCTTGTTGCTCGTTATGCAAGGCACAGACACACATGGATGAAATCCGAAACGCTGCAATTAGTAGAACAGCTTCCCGTTTTGCGCTCTGTTTTCATTTTTTCATTGTGGAACGCAGCGCTAATTCCGCGACTTCCCATTGTCTCTGGGTCTCTGGGTTTGCCTTTTTTTTTGTTGTTGTGGCTCCCAGTAATTTTTGGCTGGCCAACACGTTTCAAATGAGCAAAATTATTATTCACATTATGTGGAGCAGTTGGGGGGACGGATGGGTGACATTTGTCTGGGACTCAAGTAACACGATTTGGTCAGATTACGTATACGCCACCGAGAGATCTTATTTTAGATTTCCCCGTCAGCCGCTTCGCTTGCTTTATCTCACTCCCTCTCTTGATGCTTAAATTCTGTAAGCCGGTGAATTTTTTTTTGTCTCGGCCGACTGACAATAAATTGTACTCTGCGAAATTGCATTGTAAATTAGCTTTTGATTGTTTTCCGCAAGACAGAAAGTTATTATGCAAATGCCAGTAAATGTGACGCGATTTGCCGCTGCAATGGCTGCTGATTCATACCCATAAATGTCAATGATTCTAAATTAATGTTGTTTTTATTTTGTCGTGATAAATGATAAGCACAATTCCGGGCAATTGTTATAAACAAGCTGGCAAACAACCGAAAAAGGGCCTGGAATGACTTTCAGCCAGTGCCAGGGGCGTAGGAAAAGCGTATATCAAGAGGGCTGGATTGTAAATACCCACTTAGGCTGGATATTATCAGCTAAATATCCATTAAAGCATTGCCAGTTGGAGCAAATTTTTGTCAGCCTCCCCCGCGAAACCACACCACTGTACCGCACTATTAATAATACTTAACACCATTGATAAATACGGCCGGCAATAAACGCCTAAGGCCGAGACCAACAACAAATCATCCCAAAGTCGAGCCAAGGAGCGTGGAAATTGCGGAAAATTGTCTGGCTCGCCGTCGCCACCTACACTTCATAAACTAGTCAACTTCAGCCCGGCCCAGAAAATGTTTTCCATCATTATTACATTTCCAGCAAGTGGCTTTCTCGCCGCCATCCTCGCTTTTCCCGCTTTTCCGAAGTATTGCTTAGTTGAATTTCCGCCGAGCGTTTAAGTCGTTGCGGGGTCGGTTCATCTGGTCACTCCTTCAGTTTTCTTAAGCAGTTTGCGGTTAGTTAGGCAGAAGATGTGTTAGTTTGACATGACTTCTGCTCAGCCAAATGCAATAAGGAAATTCCTAGCCCATGAATTGTGAGTGTAATTGCATTTTTATTGGGGCAAAGTTGTTTAAGTCTGCAAACCATGAAGTAGTCGATGTTGCGAAAGAAAGAGTTATAAAAAGAACTATAAAAAGGGATGAAGCGACCTATGTATATATTAATAATTTGATGTGGAATTTAAAAATATAAATAATTAAATATAATAAATTTTTGAAGGAAAACAGAATTGAAAGATACTACTAAAAATTAGAAAATTATAACTTCTAACTAATAGAATTTTTAAGCATTGTTTAGCCCTAAAAATTCTCTGACATTTTATAATTTGAGTCTTGCCCAACTTAAAAACTTGAATGAGACCTAATTGCTGTATTTAAAAAATACAAAATTTGTTAATGTTAAATCTTGCATTATTAAAATGCTTATGTTGTTGGGAATCCGATCCTAGAATGCATGTCAAACTAAACTCGAATTTGGTAACAAGAATATGCCGTCATGCTTATAGACAGATTTATATACCACTTGATAATTCCATTGTTTCCATGGGGAATTTTTAGAGGAAACCGAGAAACCAGCGGCGCGTAAGTCAGGCAGTTGTGAATGCGATTTCAAATTGACGCTTAAATGGCATTCAAAACGAAAGCAAAAACAATGAAAAACAATCAAAATACGGCGGACAGGTGATGGGATGGCGGACTGACAGACGGACAAATGACAACAAATGAGCTTTTTGAGTGTTCTGAACTTGTTGTTGCACTTGTCGTCGTTCTGGACAAAGATGATAAATGAGGTGGGCCAAAAGGCGGCACAAGCGGGAGACTTTTGTCTCAAAAGCCGCAGAAAACACAAACTCATCGCTCGACAAAAAAAAAACCTCAGAAAACAAATTATACGGTTTAATGGCAGGTGATATGCGCGAAGCGAAATACGCTGGATGATAAAAAGAGGAGAGGAATTCATTTGCTGGATTGAACAAAGTTAAAATTGGAAACGGTTGGTATTATGTTGGAGCCAATCAAAAGTTTAACCAGCATTGTAGAAAACTAATACCATCTTATAAAAAATAATAATAATTTGGTTAGTTCAGGTATATATAATATTTTCTGTAGTTCTTCTACGCATGAGAAGAGGAATTAATTTGAAAGATTAAACATTAATCAAAAGGTTCACAAGCATTTAAGTTAATAGTTTTTGAGAAAAATCTAAAAAAGTGTAGCTTTATTAATGTGTAGGAAATTAAATAACAAAAGAAATGGAAAAATCTTTTTTTATGTTATGTTAATTTTAATA
Source organism: Drosophila kurseongensis (assembly GCA_018153305.1). Taxonomy (NCBI): domain Eukaryota; kingdom Metazoa; phylum Arthropoda; class Insecta; order Diptera; family Drosophilidae; genus Drosophila; species Drosophila kurseongensis. Next base: position 18,084,063 of record JAECXX010000210.1, read on the forward strand.
ATATTCGTTTAAAGGTCCCCAAGGAAAAATATAGATTCCTGCATATATATATTTATTACATATGTATATATAGTTTTTAATTAAATCCTTTTAATTTGTAGCTTTCTTAAGTTATTGGCAATTATATATAACAGGTTTTATACAAAGCTAATTTTAGGGATTAGTTATAATTGGGCAGCATTGATTAGATTCAGATTAACAACTATACAAGTGTTTACCAAAGTGATTTACAAAACAATAGTTGTTAAAGGGAAGTCATCCCCTTTTTTTATTGCCAAACTACTATAATATTAAAATAGTTAAAGTACAAAGTTCTATTGATTCCCACCCACATTATATTAAATTAAGTATATCACACCTTGCAGTGCAATACAAACAAAACACCCGAAAGCCTATCAAATTATCAGAGCAGACGTGTGAAATGCAACAATTACACGAGTGTTAGCCCAAACAATTTGGCACATTCGCAGTCGCAGTCACAATACCAATTCAATTTCGCATTTGGGCCCCAATAGCGTGTAAGCATTGTAGTCATGCCCATTTCCAGCCCCCAAGTAATGCCCCTTCCTGTCCCCATGTCCGAGGGATATTTAAATTAATAATGGCATGCCCTCAGCCGGCTGACTAGGTGCCCCTTGTTTCATCACTCAGGCTGTCATTAGGCGCATTAGCCCCTCCGAAACATGGCCAAGATCCACAAACGCTGGGTGAACACTTCGGTGAACCGGTGGAGGTACTCCCAGCCAGCCTCACGTGCCCATCTGCCCTAATTGTAGCAATTTGAGTAATCACATACTGGTATTTGGGCTTGGCTGCGAGGCGGACAGCCACTGGTTATTGGCAGATACATTTCACAGCGGATTATTATTGCACCGACTGAATTATTTTAGTAATCAAATGCAATGCCAATAATTACGCTGTTCTACGCGATAGCATCTGAAAGTAATGCCAACCTCAACAGGTTGAAACAGGTTTTCTTAAATTTAAAGTTGAATTAGACTGGTTCAACTTTTTTAAGGATATATACTGAACCTGGAACCAGAGATGAAACTTATTTTACTAGCGAAACGGACCGGAATTAAATTGTTAATTATTTTGTAATATTTGTATTTTCGTAATTCAATTGTCTTTCATTCATTTAACAGGAAAGTAGTTGCTAACCGCTATTATCAGTCAGCTTTGTTAAGAAATTATAGAGTTTTTCCCAACTTTTTTTAATTGGAATGGGAAGTGAGACATTAATATGTCCATCTAAAAATATTATTGTGTAATAAAAGACTATTCTTTGTATTCATTTTTTTAATCTTGGAATGCAAAAATAATAATATAAATTAATTCATTTGTTAATGTGTAATTACAAAAGTAAAATATGTTAGGTATACTAAAAAATTAAAGTAAATAACCAAATGGTCCATTTGTTTTTTATGTTCTAAAAACTAAGGCAGTCCTTAAGAGAAGTATATGAAATACTCACTTCTTAATTTAGAACAATGTATTTAAAATCGGTTAATAATTTATTAGTTTTATAATATTTTTTACTAATTAGTTAAATGACATTTGCACGCTCACTTATTACCCATACGCAATGTTGGCCGCATCGGGTTTTCTTCCTGGAAGAAGATTGCACCAGAGCCAACCTGCACTCTGTTCCAGTTACAAAGCTAAGCCAAATCCTAGTCGGATGTGGATTCTTTTCAATTTAACCAGAGTTGTCATTAGCCCAGCTCATATTACTCTTTCTATTGGCCCGAAGAAGAAGAGCTCCGGAGATCGGCGTTAAAGTGTAACACACCATAAAACAGATGCCTGGCCGGGACGTGACCACAATATAATTACCCGCAGCGAGACGAGCGCGCGCCACTTGTTGGCCAGGCCAGCGTCTTTCGGGCGGCTCTTCAAAAGCCAATTTACAATTTACATGCCGCCGAGCCGGCCCTTCGCTCTAGGCCAGCTCAAAAAAGCTGAAGCTCACACAAACCAGCTAGCTGGCGGGCATCGAAAGTAAAAGTTTTAACACTTTTCATTTTAGAAGTTGCTGCTCTCGGAGCTCGGCACGTGTGAGTTTCGGCCGTTGTGTGTCTTTTGGCCTCTGTTTGCTTTTCGCATTAGGCCAAAAGAGGATGATGTTCGGGCACATTATCAAGTGGCAGCTGCTGCTGCTGCCAAGTTGGCTTTTGGCTTTGTAATTGGTCGATCGCAGGCGAGTCACAGTCACAGTTACAGCATAGGTATGTGTTACATGTTTGTCTTATTTCTGGCTTTCTTGGCCACTCGTCAATTGGCTTATTTTGATAAGATCTTAGCGGTGTTATGTGAGCCGACTTCGGATTTCTCTTTCTGGGTCATATTTTGTCTAGTGATTTTCTCATTTAATTGGTTTAAGTGCACTTTTAAAGTTTATTAATTATTTACTGTTGTACTTATATTGTTAAAACCGTGCCTGTCTAGACCCAAGCTATGCTCATACGATATTTTAGGGCGGCTTTGATTTTCTTTTTAGTGAAAATAATTTATTTAATTGATGACATAGTTTGACCTCAGTTTTACATAAAGGTGAACAATGGATTCTTTTGGGCTTACATTTAAGGTTTAACTTTGACTTCATTTCATTTAGATTATAATATAAATTTGAAAACATTTTTCTGTATTCATTATGCACAACACAATATAGCATAGATTACTGACCAACTTCGGTTTATGTTATTACTAAAACCAAGCAAAAATACAGCATGTTATTTACATAACTATCTGAAGTAGTATTGGCTAAAAAATAAAGTATATAATCAACTGAAAATATAGAATATTAAAAAATCTTTATTGATGGCACCTTCTGCATTTATGTATCATTACTCTTACTCCCTTTGAGTGAGCTCCTTTAAGTTCATATTACCAAACTTGAAACATAAGCCAATTAATTCATTCATATGCACAAACTGTAAGCAATGCCCATTCCAAACGCATTAAAGACCTTTTTAGTTTCGGTGCGTACCGTCTAAGCCCTATCAAAACAGCAACAGTTTCGTTGTGCCCACTGGTCATGGTAAAGCAAACAACAACAAAGGCGAAACACCAGAACCCACAATTACACAAGCTGGGAATCCGCAAACTCATCCAGCATCCAGCATCCAGCATGCAGCATCCACATCCACTATGGCGAGTCAGTCCAATTCGGTCCTGGCCAGATTCTGCTCACCGAATCGTGCTGATGACCACTTAAAGCCGCTTTAAGCTCCCTTCGGTCTTGGCCAAAAATATGTGCCATCGTCATCGCAGTTCATATTCGGGCTTTTCTTTCGATGAACTTCCTTGGGGACTAATTTTCCGATTTCACACACAATTTTACATTGGCAGCAGCAAGGGGCAAACTTCGGTTGGAGTCCCTTGTAAGTTTTCCCAGATTTGCTGTTGTTACCCATTTGACCTGGTCGGAGGAAGTCAAACCGAAGTTGGAGCTCCGGTTTCTGTTTGCCCTGTCCGAGGATTGTTGTCCTTACAAGCCCAGCCCCTTCCCCTGTGTTATTATGCTTATTGCTGCATCTGGAGCACGTATTATGACAGTTAGTTAAGGGGGAAACAGGCCAAGTTTATACGTATTTGTGGCTAGTATGCTGATTGTTGGCCCTCACTGTTTGCACACTTTAAGTGCCGTAAGAGAAACAGATCTAGACAGTTTGTATTTAGTTTCAGCATTCATTGTGTATCCTCAGTATATTCTTGATTAAGCTTGTTATCGGAAAGGATTTATATTTCACCTTTATCTGTTGCTTATCCTTAACAACCCTTTCATTTGAGGCAATAAACTACCAACGACCCCCAATAAAGTGGATTTTCCCCATCTGAACTTGGCAGCAGCCAAGGAAAACTTCGCAACGATCTAGTTCGAATAATTTCCGCCAAAGTTATGGATGAAACTTTATAGAATTACCTGGAACACTTGTAAGAAAATGCCAGGCACGCGTTGAACTAGAAGCAGTCCTTTTCGCGTTTGCATATGCCAAAAGTATACACTCATTTTTATTGCCAGACGTGACTGCCTCGCTTTCGGCATAGTTATGGCGCAAAGTCAGCTGGAACTTTAAATTACGAAAATATTTTTCGGCATCAAATCCCAGTGGTACACCCGGGTGTTTGTATTGCAAATCTATGGGAAATACAAACGCAAAAATATTGCCTTGGCTGGTTGGTTGGTTGGTCTAGGGAGGGGGGAAAAGTTTTTCTAGGATTAAGCCCCACGTAAATGCTTGAATAATGTGAACAGATTTAACTTTTGCCATTGTGGAAAAGTTTTGGTAGGATGGGAAGTTGAGGAAGGTAGTTCTCAGACAGGTCAATAAAATGGCAAATTGAATGCGCTGCAGTCGGGCCGATAAGCTGATAACAGCTTGAGACCTGATAACGATGATAATAATGTATCCGTTTTACCTTTTTGCTGTCTGTTTTAAGCCCTTTTCCCTCTTCGCTTTGCTCCTTTGTTGGACTTCTTTCCTTTGACCAAAGGCGACAATTTGTTGGCATTTTTTACGACTGCCAAGTGGCGTTAAATTAACGGGGCGGAGAAAGTGGCTGTGGGCCGGAAAGGTGAAAGCATCTGCTTCGACCCGCATTTTATTTTATGCCGTTTTGATTTTTCCTTTTCGTTTCCGCTCCTTTTTTTTCTGTTGTCGTAAGACTCCATTAAACAATTCAATTAAGCCGCGAGGACCGGGCCACTGTTGTCTTTAAAATGTCAAGCTGGACATAATGCGGGCAGGAAAAGGGGGACGACCCCGCTGCCTGAATTAAAACATTTTATGCAAATTTTAACGCTACTTTCCTGTGCGTTTTTTCTCCCATTTTATTTGTCGACCTCCACCCTCTGATGGCTTTTGCTGTTTGCCAAACGCTTAAAGTATTTACTTTAATTTAATGGTTAAAATGAAAACAAGAAACTCCGCAATTAAAACTGGCAAAAGCCGGCAACAGTGAAAAAAAATTATAAAAATAAGAAGGAGCGGTAGCGGAAATTAAAATATTTCCGGTTTGCTGAAGAATTTTTTTCCGCTTACGGAGGGCAAAAAAATTATTTTTTAAAGAGGAAGGGTTCAACTGACAGCCAAGCTGCTTGACTTAGGCCATTGTAATGCTAATTGAAGTTGAATCGTTTTTGGAGGCAAATTGGTGGAAGTTGAAGAGTCTCCGGTAGACCATAATAATTTATGTAGTGTAAATAAAAGGGTATTTGAAAATGAAACAAAGAAAGGACAAAACAAGAGAGAACGCTATAGTCGGGTGCCCCGACTATCAGATACCCGTTACTCAGGTAAAGGGAGTGCGAGGGAGATGGAGATAGAAACTTTGATCACGCATAACTTTTTAACGAATGGTCCGATTTGAAAAATTTCTTCTACATTTCGATAGGTATTGATAAACACAATAAAACTGCATTTTTACTTTTCCGAAATATTTAAATTTTTAAAATCGTATATAACCGATTGTGGGCGTTAAAGGGGGCGTGGCACCTTTTTGAAACAAACTTGCGCTGCGTAGGAACTCCTAGAATCTGCATGCAAAATGCCAATCTTCTAGCTTTTATAGTTTCCGAGATCTCAGCGTTCATACGGACAGACAGACAGACAGACAGACGGACAGACAGACGGACAGACGGACGGACGGACAGACGGACAGACGGACAGACGGACATGGCTAGATCGACTCGGCTAGTGATCCTGAACAAGAATATATATACTTTATAGGGTCGGAAACGCTTCCTTCTACCTGTTACATACTTTTGCACGAATACAATATACCCTTTTACTCTACGAGTAACGGGTATAAAAAGAGACCTGTTTTTCGCCAAAAAAAAAGTGTTTAAGATTTTGTTTAGTATAAAGCAGTCTTAAGGTCATGCTTGATATTATTAGTAATAATGTGAGAGAAAGAAATAAAAAAGAAGCACTTATCACTGTCTTAGTTGTAATAATTCTTAAACCATATTATTTTTTAAGATCCTTCATCTCCCGCTTATTGATGACTCCTGATCGAAAATTTAGCAATATGGCTGATGGCTTCTGCAGTGCCATTGCATATAAATGTCAGATAAATAGTTTGCCCGTTGGGGGCCTGGCCATAAGCCATAAAATTGCAGAGGCGAGGCCAACGTTGCGTATACGCAACGCCAAGAAGACAAGATGGGTGGCAGATGATGGCGTAGAAGAGGCAACTCAACTTCGCTAACAAAGTTATGACAAGGATTTATGAAGTATGCATTTAAAATGAGCAGCTATTTGCCGTTTTGCAGTTGAAGTGTGTTTAAGAATTTGTTTAAATCTTTAAGCCGGAGTCCCTAAAAAGGCGAAACAAATCTCGGGCTCGCCTTGAAAACATTTGCTATTCCCACGCAGTTGAAACAAAAATTCGAAAACATTGTCTTGTGCATCTGCGTGTGTGCTGTTTGTTTGCCAGTTGCCGGGTGTTTGCTGTTTGCCCCGTTTGTTTGCATACAAATTCTTCAGACGACGAGCGGAGACGCCGCCGCATTTGTTTGCCGAGGCAACAGGCATCTGACAACTGGGAAAAGGAGTTGTCTCTCGGGCCGGGTCTTTCTGTGTTCTCCAGGCCCAGTCTCAGATACGTGCATATAAAAATTCACATATAAATCAGCGACACATTCGCCATTCGTGTCCCACATTTTCCTCTCGCCCAGTGCCATCTGTAAACATATCGTTATTTATCCATTTACCCCGTTCCACGTGACAGACGCCCAAGAAAAAAGGGACTCGAGGAGGGGCTTTTAGTGTAACAATATGTTGGTTTTCCTGGGCGCTCAGGATGCCAGTTAATAGGAGAACATGATGTGGTTGCGGTGCTCAGACAATGTTCTATTGCTCGGGCAATAAAAGAGAAGGTTGGGCGAAAGTCAATCAATTTCAACAGAATTGTTTTAATTCAAGCAAGCATTTTGTTGGGGAAATGTTTTTAATAAAAATAAACATCAAGTTTCGTAGAATGTGTAGAAATTCTTTGTTTGGTAACTAATTTCAGACAGCAGTACTTCTGTAAATGCCAACAAAATACAAATTTTCATATAACGAAAAATAATTGAATAAAAATATTATTCACTTATGTGTGATAAAAGCAACTATAAACAGTTGAATATTTTGATAATTGATAAGTTTCCTTTGTTATTGACTTTTATAATTATCGTTTGTAAATAGTTTATTTTTGAAAAAAAATGCATTTTTGGTTCACAATAAAGTCATTCAAATATATATTTGATATTTTGTAAATTTATATTAATTATATTCCTTATAACGATTTAAGTTTTTGAATTAATAATTTCGTATCTCAATTTATTTATATATTGATTTTTACATTGATTCATAATTACATATAAGCTTGGTAAGAAAAGCAACTTTTGTCAGCAGTTACTTATTTGCAATTCTATAAGCTTGGCATTCCTTTTTCATGTTGAATTTCGCTTACTCGATGCCGTATTCCTATTTATAAGTTGAATCTGTTTGCATCTCTCCACTTAATCCCGGAATCCGTGTCCCCGGTGAAGTCATTCTCTGAATGTTTTTCATCCCCACCCCAAAACTATTATCAAAGCTTTTTGTTGGCGTACACAACATGAATATAAATCTAGTTCCTTGCTCGTACTTACTCCTTATTTTCCAGCTTTTCGCGCTCAATGGTTCTCATTATCAAGGCGGCGGAGTAGAGTGGGAAATATGTATTTTTATATACACATGATGAGCTCGATTTTCTTTTCATTTTCATTTTCATTTTCGTAATAGTGCTCTGACAATTTTCATGTGAACTGGCGACGATTTTTCACCGTCACTCTGCGGCGAACAGGAGTGCTCTGTGGCAGGACGTGGCAGGATGCAGGGACCTTCTGCTCGGCTTGGTTTCTTTCGGGGAACTATCCTCGCCGAGTGCAAGGATTTCACACACAACATGCGCTGGGCAGGAACTTGAGCAGGAAGCAGGAAAGGCAACGTATCCAGCGTCTCTTACGTTTCTCCATCCCATTCTTGCTACGTGACGTCTTTCTCTCGAGACGTCACAAGATTTATTGTATGCAAGTTATGGGTTGTGTGTGAGATGGCCCCAGTGTGGGTGCCGTTTGCACTTGTGTAGGTGTAAATATGCAAATCGCTTTTTTGCCACGCAACTGAAATGTGCTTAAAATTTGCAAAATTGTAGTTCATTTTTATATTCTGTCGAATTGTGTGCTTTTTGTTTCCCCTTTTCACCTTGACAATTGTCCTGGGGCCAAGAACTGCTGCACACAAAATACAAACAGGGTTTTTTTTCTCCCTACGACCAAGTTTGATTTTCCTTCCCCAGATTTACCCGAACGCATCCATTTCTCATTGGTTTTCCTGTGGCTTGTTTATTCTTTGCTTTGTTGTGCCTCTTAACAAGAGTTTGAGTGCCATTTTTCGCTTTGGTTTTTGGTTTATGGTCGAGAACCATTCTCAGGTTCGTAAAAAAGGCAGTCAGCAAGGAAGCAGTTATTTTATAACCGTTTATTCCTTATACCCTTTTCAAGTAGGGAACATAAATCAAATAAGTACATTTGATTTTGAATTTTTGAAATTGTGGTATTTTTCATATTAGTAATTTATTTTAGCCACGAATACATTTATTTCTTTATAAATTTTTATTTTTACCCATCAGCTTGATTGGGTAAGTGTATTTAAATAACATTAACTGCCTTAATCTTTTCCCTATCCTTTTTTTTTCTTTTTGCAATTTCCCTGCAGGCTTAGCCTAATGTAAATTCCGATTCATACGAATTAAACCCTTCACGTCTATTCGTACCTATACAACTTAATTGAAAATTAAAAAGGTGCACATAAAAAATTAAAATTAATTTCGTGCCGTTTGACCAAATTCAATTTGACCTTATTGTTGGGCAAAAGGTTCTTGCTCTACTCCCATTTAATTCAATGGATGAAGTGAGCAAATTCCGAATTTCCCATTTAACATTTAAACAAGGCCGTTTTTAAAAATGCATTTTAGGCCACACCGCTCGTTTGTGGCGGATCTTTTAAACTTTTTTGCTGGGACAGCGCTGAACTTGAACATAATCCAAGAGGGAGGAGATGGAAGATAGAAATCCGGGAGGCAGGGGCCAAAAGGCATAGCGTGTAAAATGGCCAATGAAAATTGCAGCTGCCAAGCAAACACATGCAAAAGCCGCAGCCGCCACTTCCGCGAGTGCCAGTCCGGGGAACCCCAGGATCCGCACTTCCCGCCATCCTTCCCGGGATGCCTCATTTGGCGGCTCGTTGTGGTAAAGAGCTCCAAAAAACATTGCACTGCGATGTGGGTGGACTAAAGCATACTCAGGCTTAAAAAAAATGCTTTTAACCATTACGACTGTTACATACATTTAAAAATCTTTGAAATTCAACCTTATTTTCGTTCTGCTAAACTCTTTTAAAACATTTTTCAACCACTTAGGCTTATTTGGTATTAAGGACTTTTAAGATGATGGGTTTCAAAATCTTACATTTTACATTTATATTTGAACTTTATATTTCTTACGCAGAATGCCAATATTTAGAAAATTCATTGTGAACTTTTTAAAAAATGTTTCTAAAAATAAATTGTAATTTTTATAGTTAAGTATTTAACATTTTTATTTGTATAAGAATAAAATATAAATATATTATTTATTGGTTATAAAGTAAAAGCAATAATTGTAATTATACAAATTACTATTAATTTTTCTAACCTTTTTGCTTAGTCTAGCATACCCTTAACCATTGCTACATAGGTACTGTAGCAACGGCCGAGTTAGCAAAAATGTTTAAACAGCTGGTAAAATACAAAGGACAAAAAGGGCGTAGGTAAATTTATGGGGAGGGGTGTGAACCTGTCGGAACACAAAATCTGACGCCTAAACGCAGCTTAGCGATTAAAGCGCTTTTCAAATTTGGCCTCAGGGGGATTTTTAAGCGACCAAAGCTGGGAAACAGTTTGTTTTCCTTTTTTGCCGCTCCTCGATGTTTGTTTTGGCTGGGAGAACAGGGCCCAAAGGGAGCTAATGCCAGGGTAGTGTTAATTTTCCTCCGAACTGCAGCGACAAGTTTATTTTGTTTCGTTGTTTTCGCTTCTGCAGCATGCTTTGTGGCGTTTGCGGTTGTGGATTGGCAATTCCCAGGGAATTGGGGATAAATAGATACATGTATGTACGTACAAAGTGTCTACAAGCATTAGGGCTGCTTAAGAGCTAGTTAATTGAGAGGAGAACTGGTTAAACCGCGACCATTTACAATAAAAAAAACCTAGGAACATTTAATAAAAAGCTGTGCATACTAGAATTGCAAACAAAGAAGTTTTAAAGAAAATTGTATCTTCCTAATTGATAACGAATTTGATATGTGGCATCAGTTTTGCTTTGAGAATTTTCTTTTCACCACACTTCACAACATTTAACATCCGTTTAACAAGTATTTCCCATCAAGTCATCTTTACTTCTCTGCCCCGATCAATTTGTAATTTCTCCCCATTCAAATGCACAAAAACGAATTGCATAATTTCCAATATTTTCTCTGCAGCAGTGGACAAGAAAAACCCTCTCCGAATTCCAAACCCCCCAATGTAGAGCAAGTCACAGTCACAGCTTGCGACATTGGCAATGTTGTTGCTAAATTGTTAAATAAATCAAAATCCGAAATCACAGGAACCAGACCCTCGAGCTAAACTGGCACGCCAAGTGCCAAATGGAGAGGGGCATGCCCGGGGTGGGGGGTTCGAGTGGGCGGATCGAGTGGGTGGCGACTGTTATTGATGTGCTTTTAATTGAGGCTTGTGTGTCTGGTGCATGTTGCTGTCAGCTTTCAGCACCAGCTCCTCCCCGGCTCTGGCATTTGAACCCCTTACACTGTCGCTTGTCCAATCATTTGACTCATAACGGAATTTTATTAGTTTTTCAGTTTGCAACACTTACCGGCAGTCGACGTGTGGGCCATGCAAATGGTCAGCATCAAAACTGTCAGGCTGATGGACCCATGGACCCCCCACAAATTCCCCCAATCAATCCGCCTCCGACGACCCCGCCGCTGTTGGTTATTATTGCATTTTTTCCTAGACATCTGCAGATCTGTTCCAGAATCCTCCTGATGAAATTCGAGGCAGAGTCTCAGCTGGGACGGTTCCGAGTGCTTCTCTCTTCTGTGCATTTCTGTGGCTGCAATACAAGATGAAGTGGGTACTTTGTAATAAAATACTTTAAGCTCTCTAATTATTAAATCCGTATTTATTATGCAAGTCGGTAAATAGCCCTCCCTTTTATTGATTTCCCTTATATTATTCCAAGTCTGCTGCATCAGCCAGAAACTTTCAGAATTAAAAAATGTCAAATTATTATAAGTTTCCGGTGAAAGTTGAGGAGGGAAAGAGGAAGTTCAGGGTTCAAGGCGACTGCTACCAGAAGAATTAATTGAAAAAAGTCAACGTGATGGACAAACTCATCTGACCCTGGGAAATAAAATTTAATGAAAGGAAGCATAAAATGATTTACAATATGTTTAAATATGAGATAATTCTGATTTATTTAAACAATGCTACTTTTGACATTTTTGAACTTTTTAAATTGGTTTCATCGTTTGAATTATTATTAAATTAACTTTGCATAAAACAACACAAAGCTCCCATTAATTTAACCGCTTCAAGCTTCAGCCAAACGAAATCATATAATTAGCATTTATTAAGTTTTGGCAATCTTAACAGCGCATGGTTAACACAATAAAGATGTTTAATATTTTATGGTAAGTGATTTATGTCAAACATGCCATGAATATTTCATGTCAACATAATTTGGTTAACGGTTAACATTTGTAGTAACAGGAGGAATGTGAGATGCTTAATTTGATAAAACGCTTTGCATTCGATCAGATTGGACTTGCATATAATTACTAGAAATTGCCATTTGTCTGATAAAAATGCGACAACGATATTCGACTTATGTAAATTAATGAAGAGCGAATTTGACAGATACAACAGAGTATCTGACGGATACAATATTGATACAAAAAAATACATTAGTACACTGCTGAAACTGTGAAACGAATTCCGGGAGCGGCTAGAACAATGCAAAGTGTTGTACAATTTGAGGCAAATTAAATATTAATTAGTGTGGCGTGTGCATAAAATTTAATTAATGTTTTTACGCCCTAGGTGTTAATAATTAATGAGCGTGAGTTGCTTTTTTGCTCTCTGCACCACGCCTTTTATGTCTGGGCGTTGGGAGTAGCTGTTGATTTACGGATAATTAAGCAGATTGCAAAGTTATGCACAATAAATAAATATTTAATCAATCAATTTGCGAGAATCTGTGTGCAAATGTATCAATCCATTTGTGGGGCAGAACTTTAAAAGTAGTTTAATGTGTTCATTTACGATTTTTTTATTCGACTTATTAAAGCTTTCCATGGTTTTTACTGCATATACTATAATATTGGAAATAAATTAATGAATGTTTATTTACCAATCACACATTCCTAGACTTTTGTGTGTCGGGTAAATTTTAATTTCGCTTCATTGCTTAGCTTAACGTTTCTCGGCGAACACAAACTTTGTTGCCCACAAAATTTTTACTGATTAAATATTTTTGCAAAAGTATTGAAAAAATCGAGTAGTTATTTTGTAAATATTTTGTAAAAATGTCTAAAAATTATGGTAAGTTTAAGCCGCAATTTCAATGAAAAAAGAGATGATGGTTTTACTGAATTTTAAGGACCTGGACCCGGAGCCTATATGCTACCCAGCAGCTTTGGACAAAAAGGACCGCAGTTTTCCTTTGGCCGCAGGATTGATCGGGGGAAGCACGAGAAGCCTGGTCCTGGCCCAGCCGCTTACAAGGTGGATAAGGTCACTCGATACGGCAACTCGGTGGGCCCCCAGTTCTCCATGTTGGTTGGGAGTTCCAGGATCAAGGCACTTCCCATCAGATTCGCTTAAAGAGTGGCTTTTAAGTAAATGTTTCTGACAGGAAGTCCTTGTGAAAGTAAACTCTAATAAAGCTTTATAAACCAATAGTTTTATTAGTGATTGTTTAATTGTTAATTGTTTTGAAATTAAATAACAGATTTTATGAACCCTTAAATATTTTCCTGAACCGGTTCTTTAGGGGACACCCCGCACAATCCAGTGCCACATGTCTCTGATTTGTATTAATTAATCGGCAAGACATTGACGTATGTACAATTTGCATTCAAATCGATGCCATGGCAACTGGGATTACTAATCGCCAATTCCCTTTAACTCCTTAATTAATTCGATGACACATTCAAATCGACCGGGTAGATGGATGCACCAAATGCAAATTGGCTGCGGAAGGCGGGAGTAATGACAGCCTGCGGTGGCCGGTGATACGAGTATTGATACACAATGCGGCGACAACCACTTGTTGGGCCAGAAAAGCCTTTTGCCCAGGACTCTCCACGTGGAGGGCTTTGCGGAGGGCTCTTCAGCTGGCTGTTGGGCTTTGTGAATGCCCGACTGGAGGACGTGGAACTGTAATGAAGCCGCCGGCCGAGCTCTTAAGTAACTCACTTTGCAGTCCAGTCGCAGTGCAGTCTGAGTGAACTGGCCAAAGGAGCAGCTTCTGGCTTCTTCTAAGCGAAAGCCTGTTATTTTCCACGCTGCCTGTAATAATCACACAGTAAACAGGCAGCGGACGGAAAACATGACTCGGGTTGGGATGGCCCTGGTACACAGAAAAATATCTTTTTATTCTTTCTTTTGATAATTTAAAATAATTACTATTTAGCTTTAAGAACTTTGTTGTGGCGAACTTAATTAGAAATTGGTCAAAGGATCTGTTTTATTAGCCATTGTAATTTTTTATAAATTTCAAAAGACTACTAAAAAGACTAATTTTTAAAATGTATTGCTTATTGGGGAGAAAAATAACAAAAATATAATTTGACTGAAAATATAATTAATACTGTAGCCAACTTGAATTTTTAGCCCTATTCGTTTTTCGTTTTGCTACCAACATTGATTACACTTTCAAATGAATTTCCCACCACAGTATTAATGGGCTAAATCTAACTTCGATTGGTTATTATAAAGTCACACATGGTCCGCGTTTCTCTCTGTGCCCTGGACCTCTTCGTGGGAATGTTCAGAAAGGAAAGGGCTTTGGACTAACTGAGACCTCCCGAAGACCTCTCCCCCCTCCCGTCTGGTGCGATGGCTGCCAGCCCAGTTGTAATTGCAACGTCAACGTTAATGCATGGCACCAGCAGCAGCGACTCAGGAATTTCACGGATGTGCGATGTGCGATGTGCGTGCATTTTGCAGATGCTCAAGCTGACCGCCGCTTGGACATCACGTATTCGCACAGGCACACCGACGGGAGTCCGCATTTGATTGCATTTTGCAGGATGCGGATGGGGAGGAGGGGCGGGCAGGGATCTCGGGAACTGGGTAGCTCTTCGCCCGCCCCGAACCCTACCCCTCTTCGACCCGAAGATTTATCTGTGCGCGTTTATTTTAATGTTACGTTCTGGCATCTTTGCTCATTTTTGCCTGCCGCCAGTCTTCGTATTATACTCTTTGCCAAGAGTTTTATCACTGATGCCGTGCATTTGTAGAATAGAGTACATCTTCTTTATATTGTTAGAAAATTGCTTTATTTAGATAAAACATAATTCAATTTACTTTAACTTCCTAACCAAAAGGCAATCAAATCATTAAATAATTTCAAAATGAGAGAAATGAAAATTAGAAAGTCAAAATTATGAAGATAACGTACTTTAGTTTAAATGAGGTCAAAGGGTTTCTGGGACATCAACAAATTAAATAAGTGTAGGAAATAACATTTTTTCTTAGATCTTTAAAATAATGTTGTTAAACTGATAAGCAAAATTAAAAAATATGGTTCGCAAAATATTGGTAAAATATAATCCTGAGTTACAAAATACTTTACAGGATCTGAAGCAAACTAAAGGCGACTATCTAAATAAGGCCTTATCAAACATTTAGAAAATGTCTTCGATTTTAGTTCAATTTTCAGTCACCGCCAAGACAAAATTATAGTCTGAAATTGAAGGCTAGAAGCCTAATAAGTCTTCGATGTACTGATCTTATTTCCAGCCACCGCCAAGAACACCTTTCAAGGGCATCTAATCTTCGCGTGAGTAGAGTAATTGTGGCCGTCTTGCTGGGTTTTTGGTTTGTTTAAGCAGCCTCTTTCGATGCATTGCCCATTGGCTGGATGTCTCTGTCTTTATGAAGCCGTGGCTGCAGGTTGCCATCTCCATCTGCCCATCAGCAGCACCATCATCATCATCCGAGGCAGCAGCAGAAGCTGCATCCCATCCTCGATGGCGTGCCATTCCTGAACGTGGTACGTTGACCGCTCGGAATGTTGATTCATCTTCTTGGGTATAACTGCTGCTGCTAGTTTGCACGGACTACGACTACTCTCTGTTTTTTTTACAACTCCACTTGCTCTTTTATGTCAATCCGTGAGCTGGCTGCTCCGCGTTTATGGGCCATCATCGTCATCGCATCACATCAGCCCGGTTGGAAAATGGTTGCGTCTATTTTTAGTGGAGCACATGCGTCGCTTTCCCTGCTCTATTCTATTCCTGGCTCGTTCAGTATGTTAGATCCCATGTCGGACTCGGACTCGGACTCGGACTTGGGCTCTCTATTATTCCCATAATAAGCGAAGATTGCCCTTAAGTGGCTGACAGGCTTTGAGCGTACATATAATGCATTCTTCTTTATTTTTAGCACGATCTCAGCCTGTCTGGCCTGTTGCATGAATAATTGCCAGTTAGGTTTGCAGGCCCACATGATCGGAGTGGATAATTGTAAATGGGCATAGAACTTAATTGCATTTAAATGCTGGGAGGTGTGGCTACTGCTGAAAAGCAGCCTAGGAAATTTTGCTTAATGGGAGGCCTCAAAAAAGTACAAATACATTTCAGTCGTAATTTAAATGTCTGTCACTAGAAATATTCGGATGTTCAATAATAATTCCCAATAACTTTACAAGATTCATTTTAATTTATTGCATTACATTAGTTTGTTTTTTTTTAATTAAACTTATTTTCCAACTTGGTTTTAAATATCAAGTTGAAAGACATTAGATTGAGAGCTTTCTTTTCATTCATGACACGACTTTTTTATGGTTATTTTGTAATTAAAGGAATTGAACAAATACATTAAAGTAGTTTTAAATATCTTTCATAAAAAGGAATTTTCGTAATGCAAGTGAATATATATCCTTGTTTCTCCAAAAGCTTTATTTTTGTTCAGGACCCTTCATTAGTTGCTTATTTTTAAGTTAAACTTTATTTTGAAAAACATGTATACAAACATATTATTTAGTACATTCTTTAAGGGGTTAGATAAAGCCATATTTTCATTATATTCTATTGTACCCGGAAAACCTAGAAGAAAATCATGCACGATTTCCTAGCCCATGCTTAATATTCGTCTCATCCGAATCCATTCGGATAACTGTCATTAGCAATTCAGGCAATCAAAATCAATGAAACACTTTTGGCAAAACAAAACGTATTCGTAACAAAAGATAATGTTAATTTGACAGCCCCGGGCAATTGATTCAGACCATCTGACAAACACAGGCACGTTGATTGAAGGGTCATTACAGGGTTAAAGGAAGTCGGAGCTTCGAGCTGACCTCACACGCATTTGGATTTATTTATTCTATTTCCGATTTTAATTGATATTACTAAGTTGAGTTGTTGTCTTTGGTCTAACCTCCCCTTGATTAGCCATACTCGACCCTGTTCCACGCACGTGACTTGTTTAAGTGATTGCTAAAAAATATATTTTTCGCGTATTTAATGTGCCTGCTAAAATTGGGGAAAATTGAGAGTCTATGCCGAACTAGTCACAACAAATAAAACTATTAATTTAATAGCTTGGTTTTCGTTTGGTTGACCCAATTGTTTTGGGAAACATCGAGAACCCCGTTTATGAATATGGAATTTATTTTCGCAATATTTGCTTGCCTCTGTTTTTGGTGAATAACTTTACGCGGTTACCTTAACTTCAGTCAGCCGGAAAGATCCCCATAAAGCTGCTGAAAGTCATCGTCGGTCAGCTTAAACTAAGCTATCGCATTAAAAGTTTTCAAGAATTTAAGACCCATTTAATGTGAGTCAAAAAGTCAATAAACCCAAACGCTGAACGTCTTCCTGCTGTTCAGCGAAAAAAAAAGAAGCGAAAAAACCAAAACAAGAAAACAAAAGTGGAGCAACAAAAACCTGTCACGTACAACAAAAGTGCATTCACATTTTGAAAGTCAAAGCGGGAGAGGGAACTTTAATGTATCTTCGATGGAGAAGCCACCCCAATTCAGATACATTTCTATCTTAAAGCCGCATCCCAACAACTTTCGTTGTTGGCCAAAGACAAATTCAGCCAATTACTTCATTATGAGGTTTTTGGTAAGTCTGTCTGAATCCTTGGGGTCCTTTCTCCGCTGTCTGTCTGCTGTCGTCTGTCATCAGGTGAAAGGCAAATAAAACGTCAATTTGTATCGCCAGTTGTGTCCTTTTCTTATTATTCATATGCACATTACACATTCTGAATTTATTCATTCCTTTGCGGAGCAACCTTTTTGTGTCAATAATCATTTACATGTTTATCTAATTTGGGCAGCATTTCACCGTCGGCCTTTTGCGGCGGCTTCAACTTGAACTTGGGGTAAAATTGTGATTCGTGGGAATTCAATTATGGCCGGCAAATGTGGGCCACGGCACAGATACAAAGATTTCGGTTTTCAGATTTCAGATCCCAGATACTCTTGCACTTGCGCTACTTTTGGGCGTCGCTTCCTCTCGTCGACTTGTTGCCACGCCGAAAACGAGTTGATGACCAAGCCGCAAAACTGGGCACTGCAACTGTTGTAAAGAGGCCAATAACTAAAAAAAAAAACCCAAAACAAAATCAACCGACCCCCAATGCCAATGAAACGAGCAACTTTGTTTGCTGCTGCTGCTGTTGGCCTGTCGTCGACGTCAGTGCGAGTGTTATGGCAGCAATTATTGTGGTTTCCGTATGCGAATTTTCATTTTGACAGCAAAAGCAAAAGAGCACAGGATGGAGGATGTTTCGTGAATAATTCTTGGTGGCTGCACAAATCGATTGAGTTTGTTTCACAGCAGGGAAGCAGGGAAATAGATAAAACCATGTGCAGTATAAAAAGGGAATCGTAAATTCGGATGGGCTTGGCTTGAGAACATATTTGCTGAACAAACACCTAAACAAAGAATCCTTATAAACATAAACGCCGCTTAATACTTAAGAAAGCTTTACAATAATAACTACTATATATTCTTTAAAAAAACCAAACCAAACCATAAAGTTTTTCTCTTACAAAAATTAAATAATAAGTAAATACAAAATGTAATCGTGGGATATGTATATAAACCGAATTTTTAAAAAGTATTCTAAAGTTTTAAGAATATTAATTTAAGAACATATTAAAAAGTCGAAATATTTTCTTTTGTTTTTAGCACTTAAAGGCTCTATTTCATTTTTCATTTCTTTTTTCTTAATATAATCTTAGAGTTTCTCTAATTGAATTTTTTATAAAGAAGGCAATTATATGCTCAAAATATTTTGGATGGCCAAATAGATGTGTAAGAACATATCATATGAAGATTTGTTCTTCGAAAAATTAACATCATATTGAGATTGCAAATTTGTGTTCTCGAATATGTAACTATTACAAACAAGATCCCTAACCTTATGTTGAGAAATTATAACTTGATATGGCTAGAAAATGTACAAATCTTATTGAATATCCAATTTGTTTAATCATCCTTCCCTTGGAAGAATTCTGTCGAATCTTGACTATTTGGCAACTACCCCTTATCTGAAGACAATGACTCCATCTGGGAGTGTGTCTGTGTCAGCGCCACGTTTCGTTCCTGACACTTTGTTTAAAATGTTTGCTCTGCATTTTGCGACTAGCCGCAAGTTCGCTTTCCAGGGCTCTAAAAGCGGCGGTAGGTTGGTTGGCAAGAGGTGGTGAGGTGGAGAGGGCCAAGAAGGCTGCCCAATTTGGCTTACATGTGCCGGCGAAACCGTGGGTCGTTCACTTCTGCCTTCGGGGCGGGCTGTCTAAACGCCTTCAAATTTGCGCTGATTTGACACAAAAATGTGATGTAAAGTAGTCGACGGTTTGCTGCTTTCTAGTCGCTGCCTCAAAATGCAAATTGTGCATGAATATTTACCCCTGTCCTCCCGGAAAAGGTTTCTGTTTACGCTTGTTTTGCTATAACTACAATTTGGGAACGGGTAGCGAGTGGCGGGGTTTTGGGCCTGGTCGAAAGTTTTCCTGCTCCCTGTTATAAATTTTGTATCCACCAGATACTTACAACAGCTTTGTGGCACTTCGCCTACATGTGGATGCTATGGCAACAAAAACAGAGGAAAAAAACACCGAAAATCAACAACTTGTAATGCAGAGAATATACTTGGCCCAAAGTTTCCGCAGGGGAAACTTTACTGCAAGTAATGATTGTCAAAAGAATGCCTTAGTGCATTCGATACCAAGTCAAAAGGGCTTTTAACTTACACGAATTGGGGCTATGGGAATAGTTGATTAATTTGTTTGTTGCATATGAGACAATATATTGCGGAGGATGGACTTTTTAATTATTGTAAATTCTTTCGAAATATCTTTACAAAAACTTTTAAGCACAAGGTAAAATATTTTCAGCTTCCTGAACTTCCGAACCTTTATTGCTAGTTTCCCTTAGCCCTATTTTTATATAGATTTTATGTCCCCAACTGACATTGATTAACAAAAATATCACGCCCTAGCGCTAATTGAACATTTAGCTTAATGGGAATTCATAAATTGCCCGAAAATGTTCAACGGAAACCCTCAGAAAGTCAAGACGAAACAAGTCTCCCCAGACGGAAAGGTATTATTTGCGGTTTATAGCGCAGGTGATTAATGCCTGCAATAAATAGTATACTACCAGAAAAAAAACCCGAAACTAAATACGGATGAGTCAAAACGGGGCTGGACAAACACAGCCCAGCCGATCGATATTCAATATCATTTCAAAATGAGGCCGCCACATGCGAAATAATTTTTATACACGCTTTGGAATTGTTGAGGGCGCCATGGCGATTTTAAATATTTGTGTTTCTGAAAGCAAATTAATTAAAACTACACGTACGAAGGTTGCTGGGCGCCTTTATTGAATTATTTTTGTGGCATTTCGATTTTCAATGCTGGCCAAATGGCGCCACAGCCTCGTGTAATTAGATGCGCATTTTGGCCAGAACCACTTTGTTCAATTCCAAAGTGATCTAAGCTCACAAAATTCCAAAAATAATATGCATGCCCATCTTCTAACCGATGAAATGTTGATGTTTTTGTTATGATTTTGGCTTGAGCAGAAATATGGAAACAGGTTTCGCCCAAAAATATAAACAAAGCCCGGCTCAAGTCATTTGTGAAATTTTTTCGTCGAGTTCATGTGGACCCCATGCATTTGTGTATTCATGAATTTCAACCGAAAATGAATAAATCTTGTAAAAGCTATTCTGCAGAATTTTTGCATCTGTTTCGAAGGTTTTCCCTCCAGACTCTCTTAAAAAATATTTCAGATGAGTCAGCAAAAAAACACATCAAGTGGTGACCGGAAATTGGAAGCTGTTGGTTAAGTCATCTTAGCAAAATCTTAGCAAAAATAACTCACAGGCAATTCAACTGTTTACCTTGTCGAGGGGCAATTTGTTTCAAAATATAAACGACATTCATTTGATTACAAGCTATAAAGTAAACTGTTTAAAATGTTATAAAGCAAATATTGAAACAATTTTGATTTGTCTGGAGACATACATACATATCAGTTGATTTTTAGTCGCCCTCAGAGTTGCTGTTTATTTTCTTATCATTAAAAGTTGTATATTTATTTACTTTACTTTTTGACCAACAGTTGTCACAGTTGGTCAGTAAAAAATTGTATATTTTACTCTTATTGGGTTTTAAGCAAATATAATGTCCAGGTGTATCAAGCAACTGGGTATTTTTCAATGCCAGATGTGACGTAAGGAAAAAATTAAATATAAATTCGTTTCCTGGTAACCAATATGCAGCAAATTAATTGATTTAATATTTAGTGAGCGAAAAATGCCCGAGAGTAAATCCATTTTTTCCCCTATTTATTTATGTGGCTTAAGTGCTTATATTAAATTTATGTTTTCACTTTTTTGTGCGAGGGCAATTAAAAGAAAATTATATGTGGGGGTAGTACCCTGACTTAGTTAATCCAGCCAATTTTTGCTGTTGGCTGTTTTCGTGGCTATTTTGTACGTAAGAGGTTTAAGTTTTGAAAAATGCTCATTATTTAGCCATGCAAGCCATGTATCTGCCATGCCACGCAATGTGAGCAAAAAGTTGGAAGACGACCAACAGCAATTCAAATTCAACACATTTTGCGTTTCATTCATAAAAATTCACAAATATTTTTTGGCTATATATTGAAGATATGTGCGAGTTTGTCGGCGCTGGATTTTGGTTTTATGGTCTGTCTGCACTACTTTAAATGGGTCCACGTGCCGTGTTTGTGGGCGAGGGGCGGGGCCGGAGGCGGGGTTCAAGTGCCCCTCTTCTTCAAATCGGTAATGAGCGTTGTTAAAATGCGTTAAATGATTTTTTGCAGTTTGCGACTTCTTTCTGGTCTCCGCTTTCGTCGTCGCCTTGTCTTCGTCGTTTTGCAAGCCATTTGTGCACTGTGTTTGATTTGTTTGGCATGCCTGCCTTTTGGTATTTGCCTATGAATGAAGTGGGTATATTCAAAGTGGTAACGGCTTTATACTAGCCACATTGCTTATACTTCTTTCCTGCGCTTCTTTGTTGCGGCTTAAGTTGAAAGCATAAAGCATTTGGGTCTGCAGGAAGTTTCAAGTCGAGTATAATAGATATAAAAGTAAGACATATCAAAATATTCCTTATTCGGAAGTCAGTTAAAAATAATTAAATATTAGAAATCAATATAAAAAAAAAGTGAATCTTCTTTTTACCCCCTTAAAATACTTTCGAATACCCATTAAAAATGCCCCAATTGTTCTGGCCCAACTCAACGATCTTAAGTTAAGTTGTCTTCCCTGACTGTTGACAATTTTGCTAGGTGCTTGTGCGCACG
Source organism: Drosophila kurseongensis (assembly GCA_018153305.1). NCBI lineage: Eukaryota > Metazoa > Arthropoda > Insecta > Diptera > Drosophilidae > Drosophila > Drosophila kurseongensis. Next base: position 18,106,220 of record JAECXX010000210.1, read on the forward strand.
TGAAAGATATATAGTCAGGTAAAAATGGAAAACATCGCTGAACTATCATCAACACGCGACATTGTCAGAGCATATTGCTTAATCTCACGTAACAGAAATTATTCTATAATAATTCTCTTAGCTCTACGCGGTCGGACAAAAGATTTCGCATGCATTTAGATGTATGATTTATATTTATTTGTGTGTACTTCAACAACACACAATTCATTTAAATGGCCATCCTTAACCTTGAACCTCGGGCATTAGTGCGCCAAAGTTAATAATTTAAATCAACTAATTGCGGCCATAATAAACAAATTTATTTACGGATGACTGTGGGGCGCCTGACCGACAACAAGCTGCGAAAATTTCTATAATCGTGAAGAAACGACGCTTAATTTGCAAAGAATCCCCAAATGAATGTGCCAAAAATTGAGGAACAAGATTTCAATACAATACTGGCTGGCTGGCTGAATTAACACGCTATAGAAGCTGTCAGAAAGGAGAAAAAAACCCACAAGAAAAGTTCACAAGCCACGGCTAAAAGGCAGACACGCGTGGCTTGCCATTTGTTTATTGTTGATTTACTTGCCTTTGTTGTAGTTGTAGTTTGTGGATAGCTATAGCTGGATAGCCCAGCGACAATGCCATTAAGCTTAATGTTTATTATCTATACAGCAAGCCTACATGAAACAGACAAACGGCAGACAGCCAAACGACGGCTGAGGAAAAAATTGTGACAAGTAGCAATGAACCTTGTAAGGTCTGGGCTGCTGCCGAATGGCTTTATTTCATCTGCCCCACACATCATACAACACACATCGGCGGCAGTGGCAATAATGGTAACAGAGCCTCATACATTTTGAATACATTTCAAACACCTGTAATCGTAAAAATCAGCACTTAGTCACTGCCAGTCGAAATGCAAACAATTTGTGAACGCTAAAAAGTACACAGAAATAAAGAGCAAAATGAAATAGTACATAGTTGGGGGGCGTTTCAATTGTTTGTCAGGGGTATCGCACAGGTAACTGAACTATGTATGTTTACCAAGCAAAACAATCTCTTAGACACCTCATCCACCATTTAAGGCGAATTAACCAGAAGTTTTGTTCGAACAGCTTCATCGAATTCGAAGGAAGTGTGGGTAAACATATTTCGAGTATTCCGAGGAAAGCTGATCACCTCAAGATTTTCAGCACCTGAACAAATTTTGTTGTCAAGCTGAAACTATTGATTGGGAATTCACATCTTCAAACAATTTGGGATTTAATCAAGTTTTTTGCTTTAGTTTTTAGCATTAATATCGTTCACAGAAGTCAAAAACTATTAATTTGAAATAACAAGTTATTCTCAACTTTGGGAAATGGATAAGAAGATCTGTTCTCTATTAAAAATATTATTATTACGACTTAATGTTTATTATTTATTTTATTTATTGCCTATCTTAACAGGATCAATTTACCTTCAGGATCTTCTGGTCTCAAAACATAAAAAAATTATTTGTGATTGGTCACACAATAGCAACGATATTTAGTGGAACGGGTTGATAGTTCAAAAATTGAGTTATTAAATAAATTTATACAATTTCAAAAAATTAAAAATGCAAGCTCGATCAATTTTGTGCATTTCATTTAGAAGATCATCTTAGTCTCGATTACTTCCACATTTCCTTGACTATTGCACATAAGCTGTATATTTACGGCCAATAAATATTTTGGCGCATTTTGCCCCGCTTCGATGGACTCAAAATCACCAAGCTAACCCTCCTGAACAAAAACAAATTTCTTGTTCAATAATTTCACTCTTGGCAACCGACAATCAACAACCTTTGTATAAGTTTTGTTGCTATTGCAATTTATAATAAGTGTCCCCTAGTTTGTTGTGCCTAATACTTGCACATATGTAGCTATATAGTATATATAGTATATAGTACAAATCGACTTGCACATGCAGACACTTACGTTTTGGGGCCGAAATAAATATTTCGCGCTTTTTCGATTTGAGGCGCGCGATGCGATGGGCTTAAAGAAATATTTTCTGATTATAGCCGAGCTAATGTTGTTGCTGTTGCTGTTGCTTTTTGTCGGTTTCTGCCTCGCTTTTGGCCTTACCCACGTTTCTTGCGTTTTCTTTTGCGTTTTTTTATATTTTACATATATGTTATGTTTTAGTGCTTTTCCAATTTCTTATTCACTTCATGTCTGCGCCCGCACACAATCACACACTCACTGGCGAGTCGTTCAGCATAGGGAATACGCACTGTATCGGAGCTTTTTCTGCTCGGGCCTTTAGCCGATTTTCAGCCGCGACGTCAACGTTGAGCGCTCGAAATCTCGTTACTAACTAAAATAAACGAAGCGCGGTCCGACAAAAAAATCGACATCAGAGTTGCGATGTTTGCCTTTTGTTGTTGCAGCCGTCGGCGGTAACCAAGCTCGCTCACACACACACCCACCCCGCCCCGCCCCACCCTGCCCTGCCCCCCTATGCACGCCCCGGCTTCGAACGGCGGCAAGTTCAAGTCGCAATGTTAGGCTTGAGCGGCGATGTCGGATCGGCTCTTTTCCAGCAAATGTTGATCGAAATGTGCAGTTTTATTAAGGTTTTACAAGAACAAAAAATATCCCCGCATTCGAACACTTAAAAAAAATGTCAAATATTAAAACATATGGTAAGAAATTATTAATTGATTAATCCATCCCATTCCATAAGTAAGAAATATTATAAAAATATGCAAATCATACAAATTGTTATTTGAACACGAAGTTTGGTTACCAGAGCAGAATTTTTTTACTTAGTAGATTTTCGATAAAAAACCCGAATTTTTATTAAATGTATCTTAAAATCTCATACCTAATTTCTAGGTTTCGAATTTTACATTTTCCACTCAATTCAAGAAGTTTTTGAACGAAAATATTTATTTTTTTAACTTGGAGTTTTGAGTTACTCAAAATATTTTTAATTTTGACTTAATAAAAACAATTGTTAAAGTTGGCTTTTTCTTTTGATATAGAGATCTTTTCAGAACTAAATCTTAAATATCAAAACTAAATGCAGCAAAATTTGGTAAACAACTACCGATATATAGTCAAGGGAAAATCGAATAAATAAAAAATATAAATATATATATTAAAGTTAAATACATATCTAGCTTTTTTACCTCCGATTAGGTCATCACTGTGCTTGAGCCGGCTACGTCGGCGCTGATTTTAAGTTCGAAGCGAACTTTCCAGCCCAAGATCGAAGGCAAAACTTGCGAGCCGGCAAAAATTTAATTTGCTGCTGGATTATTCGCAACATGTTGCTTCCGCTGGGAAGTATGTTTTATTCCCAATACATTTTTCGTATTTTGAATGGCTAACGATAAATGATTTCCTTGATTTCTTAAACATATTGTTGTATTTTTTTAGCCACCCTTAGAAAGCTAGCCAATTTTAAATCTGGTAAAGTTCAACCGAGTCGAGTCCTGAGAATATTAAAAATTTCAATTTCCCCGCTGGGCTTCGACTTTGCACCTTCGTGGATTCCACAGACTGCTTTTTGTGAGTCCCACCTTTGCTGCCAGCGGCAACTGAGGCTGCCTGATGACGTCTAATTTTTCCCGAACTCGTTTGCTTACTCACACACGAAATTATGTCAGGAATGTTGGTGGGACCCGGGCTATCTGAACGGTGGTTGTTGTGGCCGTCCGAGGCTGACCGTTGAAAGTCGGTTGATTAATTTGGAATCGAGAGTGTATCCATGGGCTGGACTGTTTGTGGAGCGGACCAAAAGCCGGTTAATAGTTAAACATTTTGGTCACTTGGTACGGGAGGCGCGTGCCAAAGACCCTCTCTTGACTTGGCCGTTGAGAAACTGCATTCCATTTGTTAGTCTGGGCTTATCCCTTAGTCACAACTAACCAAAGTCCCTTAGCCGCTGACTCACGTTCTGGGTAAAAAGATCAGGTGATTTCGTTTACGGGTCAAAAAAACCCAATAAGCCATTGACTTCAGTTTACGATTACCATTTCTGCAGAGTTTAATAATCGCATTTCAGTTGTTAAAAAGCAAATTTTAGTGTTTTTACGGTGCGGTCAGCAAGTCTACTTACCTTTGCCAGCCATCTCCATTCGTTCCGATTTCGACAGAAACCGTTGAAAACAGCAGTATTATTCTTTTTTAGCCACGCGACTTTATCAATTTCTACCGAATTTGCATAAGTATGATCGGGTGACGATAATGCCAGACGGCATTTTCGCCTTTACTTGTAAAAAAAAATAGTACAACATCTTGATAAAATATCTGGTAATGACGAAATAATAATGTCTGACTTTTCACAATTTATTTTCATAGAACAGGAAAAATTATGTTTTCACAGCAAAGTTATTTGAAGCAATAAACACATTTTATTTGGCTAAAAAAAAAGATTACTTTTGGCAAAGCGTCTTTATTAAACCTTTTGATTCCAATTTCCTAAGCAATATCTTTCAGTTTCCTGTGTTTCTGCCATTGACATATGTCAAAACCTGAAATATGAGAGGAGGCTGAGCTGATTGAAAGAGATACGCGTGCTCTATCTTAAAAAAAAAGGGGAAAAAATGTCAATCAGAAGTCAAACCGCGATACTCACTCACTGCAGTAGAAATTTCCGTTCAAAATAGAAACACAAAAACGCGATTCTAAATGAAACGAGTAAAAACAGTCCCGTCGAGTGTCCCGACTTAGCTAATACTTTTTTAAATGTCCATATTTTTTTTTAGAGGTACCATGAATTTGAATTTATTTTTTAACCAATACGAAGTATTTTTAAGCCAAAAAAATGTTCTGAAATTTTTCTTTCTGTCAGGGTATCGCACTCCCCCTTGTGTCTGGGGATTTTCTACATTTTTGCCATATAAACAAATAGCAATAAGGACAGAAATATGGCGTTTTAATGGACAAACATTCGTCCATATGGCCAGATAGAAGCACAAATAACCAAGCGCCCTGCAAACAGCGGGAATACGTATACCCTTTAATATGTATACACAAATCAAACAGAAGCCAAGCAGCGCTCACAATTCAATTTCAGCATTGAAATCAGATACTCCACATAGTCGCCTGGTGGGCTAGTGGTGAGCCCCTTTGGTCGGAGTTAGGATGTAGATGTTTAGAATTTCGCACAAGGTACAAATCTGTTAACGCTTTGAAACCGCAGACAGCCACCGGAATGTTGGCGCAGCCACTGCGCTTTAGTTGCACAGGGACCTGAGATAAGAAAATACTCAAATTGATGGAAATAATCATTTTTTTTGCTAAACATTTGTTGATCCTTATTAAACTTAGCTTCAATGCCTGTCTTCGCCTGATAGCGTGATTTAAAAATGCTTTTATGTTCCAAAAATTACTTTTTAATTCGGTAATAATAATACAGGTAATTTATTGGTAAATACGAATTCATAATATTACAAAAACATTTAATAGTTTTTAACTTAATGTTGTGAATTTACAAAAAAAAAGCTCCAATACCAAATCTCAACTACAAAATATTTTAAGAATTTATGAAACCCAATACTTATATTTAATTCCCTTAAACTCAATTAAAACACATTTTTCTTGCATTTAGAACCACTGTTTTGCTAGTTTTTCATTTTATTCAAAGCGTAATGCAAAGTACGGAAGGTAAATATATATGATTCGACTATTTTCAAGTCTGGCATTGTCAAGCCGGTATTATTCCCTATTATAGAGCAAAACCAGTCGGGGAAAAGAAAGACTGAAAAAAATACATGGAAAGGAAATGAGTATTTATTTTATAAATTGCATTTTCTGCGCCATTTGCCAATCGTCAAATTTCCATTTCCCTTTAGCCAATTTAAGCCGCTTAGCCGATGGCCTTAACTTTGCTGCCGAAATTGGAAATTGCATTTGACTAATCCACACCCACATTTTTTGTAACAACTCGATGAATTTCTTTTTTGAATTGATTTATTTGAAATATACTTTAACATTTAGATTTTGATTTCTGAATTATTTTGTACATAAGAATCAATAATAAATTGTAATTTATTTAAACGTTATTCATACGAATAAGTAATGAACAAAGCGACAATATTTAATTGCATTTGAATATGGAAGAAAGTAAAGACAAATGTTTGTATTCTTCACTTGTTTGGATAAATCATCGCTCCTATTTTGATTAGTTCGAATGTACTTTAGGGTTGGGATGCCATACGAATCCTGGCCGTGGCCCTTGACTTTGTGTGTATTTCAGCGGTTCGCAGCGTGATGCCGAAGATGTCCTCATGGTAGCGACTTTCATCCTAGAAAAATCGAAAAAAAACAGTGCAACACAATGTATGTAGATTTAGTGTCATCAAATGTTGGTTTACACTACATTGTTCAAAACTATTTTTATGCTTGCATGGAAAAATTGCTCATACGCAGAGTGTGGCAGGAAGGAAAACCTTCACTGACGGTATTTATAGCTAAAGCTCCGCCCTTACTGCTAAGGATACTTACCCGCAGTGTTAGCAAAAATGTCTCAACTTCCGCCTCGCTTTTCTGCTCTTTGCCGGCAATGCACTTCCTGCCAAAGAGAAAGGAATATGTAAAAGTTAAAGTGTGTATGGAAAATACGGAAAAATTCTGGAAAAATGTTTATTTATTCGCACAGGGATATGTAACGTAATCTATAGGGACAAAAGGGGGATAAGTGCTTCAAGATTTATAAAGTGTCGAATTGAAAGCGCAGCTATACAGCTATATATTGAAAAATATTTTAAGGAATAATGATTTAACTTTATCACTTTTCTCAAAATATTTTATTATTAATGTTAATATAATTATATAAAAACAGACTCGCATCGACATTTAATATGCTTACGGTTTTTTGTTTATATGGACATTATTATCCTTCATAATTATCAGACTTAAATAAGAAATTATATGAATTTCCCTGGAAGAAGACCTCTAATTAGCAAACGCAACAGATGGTCTGCTGCCCCAGGATCTTGTCTCGTTTCAATTAAACTAAACCGCTTAAGATTACGAGTAGGTCCCCATTGAAGTCCGTCCTTAAGGACAGCGCCATTATGCAATATCCTGTGTGTATGGATAGAGAGAGCACAGCCCGTATTTCACAATAAGGCACTTAATCAGGAGCTTTGAAAAAATGCGAGCCAGAGAAACGAAATATAAAAGCCAAGCGATGGCAATATACCTGACCGATGAGCATTGGAAAACAGAGAACTCCCTGTGGTGTTCCTGGGGGGAGGGGGTTGTGTGCCCACTCTTTGGCCCAAACACACAAAGGCAATCAAACTTAAGGCAGAGCAAACCTTACCTGATGGTCTGGTACACATGCTCGGCCATTGTGACATCGCCGCAGACGTAGATGTGGCCCCTCTCCTGCACAATCAACTGGTACAGCGAATCGAATTCCTGCTCAATCAGGTCCTGCACATATGTCTGCAATGCACAAGCGATTCGATGCCAAATCAAAAAACAAATCATTGTTTAAGCGGAAATTGCTCATACACAGAGAACAAAAAATTGACAATATTTGGTACAAATTTCAGTCATGTCATTATAAAATAAACTATCCTTGTTAAGCCAATAAACTATGTTTCTCCATTTTTTTGTTGAAACTAAATTTATAGGGCAAGTACTAATTAAGAAATAGGTAACAATATAAAATATAAACTATATTTAAAGGATCTTAAACAGACGGCCTTTATTTTGGATGCCAGATGTGTAATGTTTAAATTTTACACTTTGAATGTTAAATTTTTCACTTTAATATTGAACCATTGTATTGCTTGTTAATTTTAAATTGTATTTAAGGGTTTCTTATCAAAAGTCTTTTAATTGGGTGCATCAAAATAAGTCATTTTTATTAATTTACTTGGACTTTAATTTTATTTAAATAGTTGCCTTGAAGTGATCTTTAAAAGCAATGTTTTGACAAAAACCAAATAATAGCAATGCAAACCCAATTCACTGTGTATGTCAACTATTTTTCTCTGTATATAAAAGTTTGGTTGGTTAAGTGGATAAAAACCAAGTTTAGATTGCTGACCACTATAAACTTACCTTTGGAATGGCCGGCTCCCTGGAGAGAGCCAGAAAAACTCGGTCCAGGATCTGATCCTTCTCCAGCTGCGCCTTCTCCTCAGCGTAGAGGTCCACATCCCGGTTGCGGCAGCCAAAGAAGAGCCACATCTTGGGCAAGGCGGCCACGGGATCCAGGTCGCGAAGCACCTGGAACTCCTGCCAGAAGGAGCGGAAGGGGGCGATTCCCGTGCCGGGACCAATCAGGATGATGGGGCGACTCCGGTCGCTGGGCAAGTGGAAGCCCAGGGCGCTCCTCACGAACATAAGCAGCTCGTCGTCCGCCCGCAGGCCGGACAGGTAGTTGGAGCACACGCCGTACCGCTCGTCACCCTGGCCGTCCTCGCAGCGGTACTTCACGATGGCCACCGTCAGGTGGATCTCGTCACTTACGCGGCGCGGCGACGAGGAGATGGAGTAGAAGCGGGCCTGCAGCGGCGTCAGCTGGGCCAGCAGGAGGGGGGCCGGCGGGCGGCAGGAGGGGAACTCCTCGAGCACGTCCAGCAGGTGGGGCAGTCGCCAGTGGCGCCAGTCCTCGTAGGCCGACGAATCGTTTACCAGCAGCTCCAGCCGCTCCTTGTCCGCGGTGTCCTCACAGAATCCCGCCAGCAATGTGAGCAGCTGACGCGATGGCGGAGTGGTCAGGTCGAAGAATCGGGCCAGGAGATTCCTCAGAGTGTCCGGCGGTATCTTGTCGTGCGGCTCCCAGGACTTGAATATCCCGTTCGAGGTCTGCTTCTCCTTCAGCAGCTGCAGCTGCAGCACCTCGTCGGGATTGTCGACGCCCACCAGGCGATCCAGCAGACCGTCGACCAGCTGGGATCGATTCGCAGGAAAGATGCCCACGTGATCGCCCGGCTCGTACTCCAATCCCGGCGCACAGATCTCCAGCAGCATCGTGGTCTTGGCCCCCTCGCTCAGCCGGGTCAGATTGTGCGGCTGCGCCTTCACCTTGCAGCAGTGCACCTTCTTGTTGTGGTACTTGGACAGACTGCTGTCCAGCGATCCCTTGGTCACCCAGGGCACCAGTCGCACCGTGTTCACGGTCAGCGAGTCGTTCTGCAGCGCCAGCGAGGCGTCCGAGAGACTCTCCTCGGGATCCAGGCAGAAGGTCTCGCAGGCGAGCTGCAAAGTCGGGTTAAAGTTATTCAAATCACGTAAGATCATTGGGTTATTGGTTTTTGATTTGCCGATAAAAATCGAAATCCTCTTTTCAAAATATAATTTTAAAGTCCTTAAGATGAAATTTTTCACTTTTAAAGTATTTTAAGGCATTTTTTAATCAGTTATTTTTGAGCCAGATTAACTTCATTACAAAGATTCATTTCTCAAATAAACATTCTGACCATACTTCAATACTGGGGAAAAGAATCTAAACTGTCAATTCTGTTATAACTTCAAAATATATATAATCACATAAATGCTTCACATAAAACACTTCTAAGAAATAAATTTAACTTTATTTAATTTAAATAATTTTTCTTAGACACGTGTCACCATTCGTTCTTATAACTTTTAAAAGGTAAATTGATGATCATTGTAATATTTTTACTGAAAAAAATTTGGATTAGATCTGTTAAGGTTTACTTTATTTAATGTGAATGTTAAATGTTGTTTATACAAGCGTTTCCCCGATTTCCTTAAAGTGTGTTAGGACTTTTTGTAAACAGATTAAATAATAACTGCCTCCTTTTAAAGGAAAACTTCCGTTTCTTAAAAGTGTGGTTTCACCCTGAGCCCGTTGCGTATACGCACTGTTGACCACGAGCATTTTTCAACCTAAATCGTTGCATATTTGCTCCTGTGCCGTGCATGAAGATGTCACTCCACTCACCTTGAAAACCTCGGGAGCCCATTTCCGGAACGACTGCTCCTGGCCGCACATCTCGTCGCCGTAGGCCACCCTCAGCAGGCGCTCGCCGCCCAGCTCGCCCAGAATGTTGTCCACATACTGGCCGAAGGCGCAGAAGTTGGGATAGGCCGAGGAGCCGAGGGCGAAGACGGCGAACCGGACATTGGACAGGGGGCCAAAGGTCTCCTCGGTGAAGGTGTCCGAGGTGGAGCCCCGCAGCGAGTCCCATCGGTCGATCCTCTTCACCTGTTGCAGCGGCAGCTTCATGAACTCCTGTCGCGAGCTGGCCTTCATGAAGGACTTCGAGGAGCCGATGCTGTTGGTTGGGGGAGAAAATCGAGTGGTTTTGGTCATAATCTCGGCCCGGGGGAAATTCCTGTTTTTTTTCGGCGACAGCCCAAAAGTATGCAGCTCAGATTTTTGAAACATCCAACCCAGAACACTCAAATTAAAATGGGGCCTGTTAGAAGGGCTTTTCCCGCCCTCAGATTCATATTTCACAAAGGCCGGCGCAACAAAAGAAAGGTGGGCGTGGTCAAGGGCAGTCGCCCCGCCCCTTCCGCCCCTCTTCATGTTGTTGTTGTTGTGCAGGAACTAAACAATGAACAAAACACGCCAAAGGAGGCAACAATAAAAGAAGACAAGCAGAGGCTGACAGCAAAGCATTTATTACGCTTGTCATTGGATGTAGCTAAAGAGGAAAAAGACTGAAAAAGAAATGTGCAAAAACTGCCAAAATAAAATGAGCCCAAAGTAGGGCTGTATGGCCTGGAAGAAAAGACAAGACTTGAAGTTGAATTCAGACGAGGACCGGGTGTGTGCGAGCAATTCACTAAAAAAAAAAGAACGTAATCATCCGCTCGTCATCTGCTCGTCAGTGGCAAGCATTTTCCCAGCGTGTGAGTCTGCACCCCGCCACTGCAGTTTTCCCCCGCATCTCAGCCCGGAAAAACCGCCCAGTTGAGTGATGATTCAACAATGAACAGTGGCAGTTTTTAACGAAACCCAGGAGCCGACGAAAAATCCGCTTTTGGCCAGACTGCTGCCAACTGCATCTGGCCATGGCCCACTCCGAGATGGCTCTATGGCATAGTGCGTTTAAAACTATTTGAGCTCCTGCTGCTCAGCTTGGCTTTGGGTCAAAGTTTATGGCTTTGCGGGGGTCGTAAAAACCTGTTGCCCCGAGCAGAGGGCTCAGGAACCCGTCACGACTGGCTGCCACAGAGCTTACAAGTTGTAAGAGCTTGTTAACAGCGAGCGATGGACCAGAACCTGGCGGGGATTATGGGAAAGATAAGGCCACTACTCCGCAGTTGGCGATGGTCATGGAGGGGAATATTAAATTACAGAATTACTACATAAGCGGCTGCATAATGCCAGGCAGATCTTCAAATTTAGGAACCGAAAGACAGCTTTAATGAGATTTAAACTTGATTATATGTATCTATATATCATGCCTAAGGCCATGTAATAAGGTTACATTTGTTCATTTAGCAAAAGTGATAGTTAATTCAGCAGGATAAATATGATTGCTAGAGATAAATTAATAAGAACATCAATATTTGAACAGTTAACTTCTGTTTCTATTTGCAGAGCGAACAATCCTAATTCAACCAATCATTTCCTAAACTTCTGCCACCGCTGAAACATTGTAAGTATTATTAAGTTAAATCCCACTCAAATTTATCTGTTTCCCAGACAAATACATATGCACTTCATCACGGCGCGAGGAAGCACAACTCAACGCTTCGGCGCTTAGCCAAGTTTTAAGCTGAGTGACGCCTATCAACTTAATCACACGCTCCTTAAAGCAGCAACAACGAGCACGGCAAATCCTGCACGCGAACAAACAGACATCCTTCCCCCTTCCGCCCGCATCAGCAGTCCAAAAGTGCAGCATTGCGTGAAAAGAGTGTTGTAATTTACAGCTGAACTGCCGGGTGGGAGTGAGACGGGGCGGTTGAGCGAAAGAGATGGGCACAGAGCAGGACAGGTGGCAGAGCAAAACTATTGAAAGCAAAAAACACTAGCGGGGCCAAAGGACGAAGTGGCAGACTGGAAATCCTGGACTCGGAATAATTAAAACACTGCCAAGCTGCGCTGAGAGTTGGCTCTATTTTAACACTAAAACACTGATAAAAACTAGATTAAATGATAAAATAATAAAACTGTGCAATAAACATCAAGTTAAGTATTTCAGCTACTCACTTGCTGCAAGAACTTAGCGCTTGAGCTTAACAAATAAAATAGTCAAGGTTGATACTAAAGCATTTGGGGAAACAATAATTAAGAAATTTAAGACCAAATAAAAATGTCTTGGCTAAAATTGTAAGTTGAAATAATAATATTTATTTAAAATAATAAAAGTAGGTATATTCTACATTATTCGTTTTTTTTTACACAAGAACCAATGGTCTTATTAAACCAGGGACCGAACAAAATGTAACCCTTTTAGTTACACACATAAGCCAAGACAGTCATACCATGCGTATACGTAATATTCGCAGTGTACGCTAGCAGCATCATACATTTACCAAGTTGCCTAAAAGCTTGCAGTGCCATTTTCTCCCGTATTTACTCTGTCTGCTCTTGAGTCAAGTGGCCCTATCCAAACAACTTGTACTTGTAATTATTTTCGTGCACTTGAAAAGCAGCTGAGAGCGGGCATAAAAAAAATGCTAATGATTTTGACAAGCATTTTATTCAAGTGTTTGGCTCCACTCATTATGCAAAGTGGAGTAATTGCGAGCTTATAGGTGGCATCATCAACGTGCAAACTTTTATGGCAAATGCAATGCCCCACCTGTCCTTGATGAGGACGTCTAAGGCTGGGTAAGTGTCCCATTCCGAGCAGTTGCAGTTTACTGACAACAGGATACGGATGTCAGGTGCTCACACATAAAAACACAAACACCCACCCACTGCAGACACTTAAAAGCACACTCAGAGGCGTTGATGGCATAATAGACTGCAATTAAGAGAGCTAGAGCTGGCAGTCACTTGACTCAAGGCAGGACAAGCTTTGGATTTTGAGATGGATTGTCCATTTTTTTGGATTTCCAGCTGCGTACCACAGAGGAAACTAAAAGTTGGGGCACAAAAATTGTATAATAAATCGCCGACCACACAATTTATTGGCCTTAAAAGTATCTTTTCGCATTTGACTTTTGTTGCGAAACTATTCCGAAACTATTAAGCCACTACTTTAGTTTCAAATTCGGAAAGTTGCACCAGCAAGTTTGCAAGTTCTTAGCTTTAAAATTAAATCAATCGAAGCAAACAATTAACAGCAAAGCAATTTCCGAAGCGACAAAATGCCTCGGGAAAATAAGAAAAGCAAATACACGAGGCAAACGCACTCGAGCGTTTAAGCAGCCAAAAAGAGGACCTTCAGCAGCCAAGCTCACATGATGTTGATGTTGCCTCCCCGAAGCGATTTCGGCTTGCTTGTTTAAATTGCTCATACGCAGTGTGGGACAAGTGACTAAGGAAAAGGGAGGTCGCCCAAAGAAGCGATTCTCATTTCTCTAATGCTTGGTTAGCAAAAATTGCAATCGATTAAAGAGAGTGCCTTAAATGTTTAAAAATAATCGAAACGATTAAACCCAACCTAGGCTGCCAAATATGAATTTCGCTTAACAATTAATCATAATACAAGTGGCATTCGTGGGCAGAGGGATGCCAATTAACGCAGGCTCGGATCATTTTCTATGAAACTTACGCCTAAATAGGCTTTACCTGCTTTAACAAGCAGATATACACAATGGCATCGTATAAAAGCAGTAATAAATCAAATTAATTGGTTTTAACAGCAGACAAAAAGAGTGAAACCGAAAGTGTGGGAGGCCAGTGTTCATTATTCGACCATTATAATAAATACAAATTAATAAACATCCCGCAACACACCAATAAACACAAACAATTATGTCAGATCAGAGATTCGCCCATTATTTTTCAATTAAAGCATCTCCTGCGGCCGCAGGACATTTTTTACAGCCTGACTTTCGAAATATCTTATTGAATTGGCTTCCTTCCGTGGGGGAGTGTGTTTCGGCAGCCTCTGGTCCTTCCGGGAGCTCCAGCCCCATATGAATTTTCAATTTCATTTTCAACAGGCAACTGGCAGCGTGTTTAGGTATAAATTTAGCCACCAAAGACGGGCTGCTTTGTGTGTGTGTGTGTGTGTGTGTGTGGGGGGCCCCAAGTTGTCAAAGTTGTCAAGCGGAAATCCCCTTTACATCATAAAAACCCTCCACAGACATACGTGAGGGAAAATATCGAAATAACAAAATTATTGTTATTGTTTTTTCCGCTTTGGTGGGGGAAAAGGGAAATTGCGCGGATTTGTCTGCTCTCTCAAGCGGCACGCACTTAAGTGCGTGTCTTTATCCTTTGTGTGTGTCGGTATGTGTGCGTTTGTAATTTTAAAGCTCTCGGCACGCACACAACGTCAAAATATAAGGGACAAAAACAAGGGCCAATTAATAATACAAAAATGCCAAATATGTGTCAGCAATGTGAACATATGAGAAAACCCGAAATTCTGGGAATTAAAATACAGTGATCCAGAAATGAAATATTGTTGTTTGATTTCTAATTTGATTAATTCGTATTATTATTAATATCTTTTGGAAGGCATTTTGAAAAATATTTAACATAATTAACCTTATTCTTTCATTCTTTATTATTCATTATAAAATTATTTTAAAAAATCAATTCAAAGGTGGGTGGGGTTTTTATTGGCTTTTTGAATATATTTCAATATTATCATTTAATTTTTGATTTTTGGGAAACTGATATTTGTATTTATTATCTCATTAAATGCTTTTCGTAAACGATTTAACCAAATAACCATATTCCCTATTAAACAAAAAATGGTTAATGGCAAAAGTGGGTAAGTGTTTATGTTATAAATGTTCTTATCTATCCCTGTTTGTCGCCACTATATCAAACGCTACCACAAATAAATAATTAATGAATCCAGCTTGTGTCCTTCAACCAAAACCAATGACAAGGGATTAAAATCTCATTGCAAGCCCCACAAGGTATGCAATAAAAATTGATACGGAAAAACGGATTTTGCATAAGCTTGAAATTCAAAGTGAAAGAAAACTTGCCTTAAAAGCAATTTCCATCCTTATTTATTATCCTTGCCTCTCCACTACACCGAAGTAACCACAAAAAATTGATTTATACGAAATTTATGCAACAGAAAGGAGAGGAGGAGAATTAAATAAGGGAAGGGAATTGACTCACCTAGAATCCTGCAATCCATGCTCGCCAGACTCCTGGACACGCATCGCATACAATTCCTGCGAGAATAGCTGGGGAATCGACGAAAAGTTAAAGTTCACATTTCGGGTCGTTAGGAGGCGGCTCGGCCTAATCCATTAATTAGTTTGATATGATCTGGGGGGACTACTTACCTCGCCGTTTTCGGGGGGATCGCCGTTGCCAAAGGTGGAGGCCACAACAATTAACAATGCCTCGTGCTCAATGGAGGATATATCGTAGTCGGACATGCAATATATCTAAATGAATAAACAATTTGCCGCTTTAGCAGTGCGTATTTGTTCTGTTTTTCTGCAAGGCCAAACACTTTTGTGGTCATTAGATGCTTAGCATATTCCCCCAACACACGCATCCCAGAAAAAAAGGCCACCTAATGAGCCTGGACTCTCACTCTCGAATGTATCTTGTAGTTTGTCGCAGGTGTTTGCAGCTTATCTTATTTTGCCAGGCATCCAGCAGATGCTTTTTACACACACATGACCAGGGGACTACTCCAAACTGAGTTGAATCCTGTGGATCGGACGAAACTGAACCGACCGGACGACACTAAGCTGGCACAAAAAATGTAAAAGTAAATTTCGGTTTTATGCTAATTTGTCTCATGTGGCGCTGGCCTTTGCCCACAGCCTAAGGTCGCAGGTTAAAGTCCAGAGAACCCGAAATGGGGCTAATTTTAGAAGTAGGTTAAAACGTTTTATAATGTCAAATTAGGGATGTCATTTGGCATTATGAAATATGCCTAATGTTTGTAACGAAACCTATTTCTAGGGCTAATTTTAACAAATTAGAAAATAAGTGCGTGAACTGGCAAGAGGCAATTGGATTTTTGAGTTTTACATTAACTTCATTTAGTGTAAGCCTTGTAGGTAATTTTAATAAATTTATAAAATTGTTAAAATTATTCATTTAAGAATATTTTAGTCGAACTTTCATAGCTCGAACTGCAAACCTCTTTAATGAATCCTTTTTTAACTCGAACTATTTATAACTGGTGCTTCCAGTTATTGAGCTTTTTAGCTTTGTAAACTAGTTTTGTTTACTTTTTTAATGCCCGCTAAAGTATATATTGCAGTATCATGATTAAATTAAGTCCCTTTTGTCAAGCTTACCTGTGCATTGAATGCATGTCCAAGTAGTTCACATAATTGCTTTGCATATTGCTCGGATTTTCCAGTTTCGGTGGCATACAGAACTGTTGCCTTTATGCGCTTCGACAAGGCGCGTCCGAATAATTTCGATGTAAATTTCACAGCCCTGCAACGAAGTGAAAACGAATGTTTTAGCTCGTATTTGGGCAAATGCTCAAGGAAACACTTAAAGCTGCGTCAGCGGCAGCACGACCATCATCATTAGACCCATAAGCCTTCATGTCGAGGGTAAGGCCATAACATAGAACATAACGGACGCCGGCTGATATAGCCACTTTGATTGACATGCCATGTAATTGGAAAATTGTCTACAAGTGGAGCATATATTTTCTTGTAAGGGCCCACACATGGTTAGTCAATAATCAAAGGGGCGCAGAGGAATTTTATTGCAAAGAGTCGGACGATGCGAACTTTCCTCGCGCCTTTCATTTCGCCATTTAAAGTAGGCTCGCATAAAATTTTTTGCACAGCAGAGGAAAAACAAAGGAGGAGGAGATATGTTGCTGGCCAAATGAAAAGCCAACTTATGAGAGGAAAGCCTTCTGTTGCTTCAATGCCAGACATCATTCGACTTCATTTCGCCTTTATTTTTGAGATTTTCATACCCTTTTTTGGGTCAAAGCAAGTTGGGTAAATATTTTAATGAAAAATATTTTAATCACGTGCTGTGTAAAATTATGTTAATTTAATCCAAAAGTATAAAGCTAGGCTAACTCAAACAAATTACAACAAAATGGACCCAAAGTTAAAACACTGTAATTTTTAAACCTCAATAAGAGGCAATCGGATTCATTTTTTCGAAAGTTCATAACAAGGTTAATTCTTTGACTTTTGAACATATCATTCCAAGCAATAATAATTAAAAATCAATTTTAACAACATTAGTAAAGGAAATTTAGATTTAGAAAATAAAACCGTTAAAAAAATTTTCAAATTGTTTTGAAAGTAACTATTTTTGGATCTGACACCGAAAAGTATAATTTCATTAATGTAAAAAAATTAATGTAAGACGTTTCACAACGCAGTGTTATTATTGCTAAATGTACAAAAAAAAGGATATTGACCTAGTAGTAATTATTATAATATTATAATATATTTTATATATTTATACCCGTTACTCGTAGAGTAAAAGGGTATATTGTATTCGTGCAAAAGTATGTAACAGGTAGAAGGAAGCGTTTCCGACCCTATAAAGTATATATATTCTTGTTCAGGATCACTAGCCGAGTCGATCTAGCCATGTCCGTCTGTCCGTCTGTCTGTCTGTCCGTCTGTCCGTCTGTCCGTCCGTATGAACGCTAGAAGATTGGCATTTTGCATGCAGATTCTAGGAGTTCCTACGCAGCGCAAGTTTGTTTCAAAAAGGTGCCACGCCCCCTTTAACGCCCACAATCGCTTATATACGATTTCGGAAAATATTTCGGAAAAGTAAAAATGCAGTTTTATTGTGTTTATCAATACCTATCGAAATGTAGAAGAAATTTTTCAAATCGGACCATTCGTTAAAAAGTTATGCGTGATCAAAGTTTCTATCTCCATCTCCTCGCACTCCCTTTACCTGAGTAACGGGTATCTGATAGTCGGGGCACCCGACTATAGCGTTCTCTCTTGTTTATCTTTAAGTTCCCGAAAGCTCAGATGTTAAAATAGTCTAGGGTATTTCCCAGTCCAAACTCTCTGCTCTAGCAGTCGTATTTATTATTTTTCTTTCGGATGCCATTGTTTTCTTTGCTCTGCGCCTGCTGCCTGCTCCTGGCATGGAACTACTTTTTGGGATAAGAGGGCAAATGGATGCTGATAGGCAGTTTAAATGTAATTCAATATGTCTGGCACTTCCCACTTTGCAGCACCTCGTGCCAGACCCACTCTCCAGACCCCAGCTCCTCCGCATCCGCATCCGCATCCACATCCACATCCGCACGCATTACGCTGCACACTTTTGTGCGAACATGAATATAATTTCATTTTCATAAAGTTGTCGATGTCAGCGCTGATTTAATTCCATTTCATCTCATCAGAGCTAAGAGGCGCGGCGCGTGCTGAAACAATTAAACTTAATTATGTCTAGAGCCCGTCATTCCAACATGGATATATGTGCGAATACATGTATCCTCATAAATACGTAAATACGAATGATTTTTCAGTGGCAGCATCATTTAAGAGCACTGATAAAAAGTTTCGTCCTCGAAAGGACTCGATTTAATGGAAACTCGTACATGTGCAATTGCAACAATTTTAATTGATAACTTTTTAATGAATTTCTGCCAGTTATTTGTTGGCCATGCCTTCGTTGTACTGATTGCAGTAAATTAAAATTAATTAGCATGAAAAATACGCCAGCGTGGACAACATCATTAATATGCAACGATTTAAAGTGCGGTCGTTAAATAATCATTATGATTTTTCACGCTTTATTTAACAGCAATTTTCAGGCTTCCACTTTTTTTCTCCTGCGTATTTATGTAATTAATTTTATTTGTTAGGGCTCACCGCATTTGTTTGTTTGCGTATTCGATTAATTGATTGATGCATGAATAGGTGTATGGATTAAATGCCAAGCTGTCATTGCCAAGCGTATAATTGCCACAAATTTGCATAAGCTTTTGGTAACTAATAGCTTCTCCTTTGTTTTTACATTTGTTCACAGTTTGATTTCTGACTTAATTAAGCGTTTTTGACCTATGAAAGATGATATTTCACAGTATATTAGCCACTTAAAGTTTGCCACGTGGTTGCATAAACACATCTTATTATTATTGAAAATTTGTTTATTTTTTGAGAGCCAAAGAAACTTAAGCAGTTAAAGAAAATTTATTTGGCATAGATACAGTCAAATTGTAATAACTTTAAATTACAAACTAAAACCTTTAATGAAATTTGTAACTTATAAAACTAATTAAATGGATTTATTTTGCCGAGTTAAATTTCTTGCCATAGAGAGGAGTCAAAATTAATCAGGCACCACTAACGAAAGCATCTATTAAATTTGTTTTATTATCTTAGGTTGCTTTGTTTGTATTTTCTAGTAAGTTTAAATTTTACCTTTAAGTTGGTTTTAACCTATTCTCTTTAAAGCCCCGACGAAATTATCTTCCCAAACTTATAAACGTCTCAAATTTCACCTCGAATAAAATAAGGACGTCAAATTTGCATAACAATCAACTTCAAACACACATATGCTGCTAACTCGACGGGAGATTCCAGATAGAAAGGGCGGAGCAGTATCCGGCAAATAACATTTAAAATAACAATAACGGGCACAACAGACATGATGCAATGTACCAAATTTTCCAGGCGACTTGATAACAGTAGGACAGTAGGATGAAGGATGAAGGATATACATAGGAGCAGTGGAGGAGTCGCCCCGTGGCAATAAACCACAATCCATGTAATCTACTTAAAAGCTAATCCCTGCTGATGCCGTCGTGTGACACGCTCGCAAAACGACCGAACACACGGGCACAATTACACGGGCAAGGATGCGAGTATCAACATCATCATCAGCCGGAAAGGATAACGAGGGGGTGGGGGTCGAGCTCCACCAAAGGTCGCCACGTTAACGGTAAGCGCTGCTGTAAGTACTTACCTAGCGATTTGTTTAAAATTGAATTTACGTCTTGGCTTCTTGCCCTTGCTCTCGCCACGCCCCTTCTTCCAGACGTGAGTGCGCCAGGCGGGATCCTGGTACTCGAACGAGGGCTTCAGGTAGTACAAAGCCATCTCCTGGTGGAACACCGGCGTGATGGAGCCCGACAGAGGCGGCACGATCCAAATCCAATCAGCGGGACAGCCGTTCCTGCGGAAAGACGATTCCCCACGGTTGGTAAGTAATTGCTTATAATTGACGAGTGGGTGGCGGTGGCGGAGGCGGAATCCTTTGGATTCATTTCGCCCGGCATTTGAAATATGGCCATTTGTATTTTTAGTGCCCCAAATGGGAGATTACCATTAAGTGACTTAATTGTGGCTGCCCTGCCTGCTGTTGCCATAAAAATAGACACGTGGCTTACGATTTTGATTTAGTGTCTTGCCAAGGTGTCGGCTTAAGGTGGTGTGAGAGTCTTAAAATACCCAAAAGTAAGCACTTTGGGGTCACAATCTAGTAAATGGAAAGTAGGTTAAGGCAAACCACTTAAAGACAGAAGTTTAACAAGATTTTCTTAATAATTCAGTATCATTTTTGACCATTTTCTTTGCTCATTTTTGTACCCTCAAATAAATTTAAATCCTATATTTCGTTGCAAAATTTTGTAAATAAGATAATTATATTTTTGTGTTAGAATTTGCAATAATTATATACGAATTTAATATTAAGTAGTTGCATTAAAAAAAAACTAACAAATATTCAGTTGTTATTTTGCAACTAATAAAACTGGGAGTAACCAACCAATGAATTAAAACCTAATTGATACAAATAAAATAAAAAAACGCTTTATTCTGCACAAAGAAAGTAAACTTTTTTCGCAAAAAAAGACAGAAAGTGACACATTTATCTTTAACTCCTCAGCGAAAAGGGGCTTCTGCTCTTTTCCAAATGGAGGGAGTAAAAGTTTGACATATTGTGCGGCATTTATGTGTCTCGCGTGCACTTTACATAAACGCTGGCGACAGCAAATTGGAAACAATAAATTTACTTTCGCACCTGCAAAGAGTTTTCCGCACGCTCCACCCCGCCGGCGAAAGTCAAATAAAACACGTTAAGCCATAAACATGCGGCTGGGATGTGTCATAAATGCGAGCCCAACGCGGCAGTAAACAAACACACAGGATATGGATATAATCGGCGATCGGGGGACTCACCTCAGCTTGGACTCGTTCTCGAAATGCTTCATGAAACTTTCGCTGGCCGTGTGGTGATCCACAATGGTCACGTTGCGACTCTGGTAGGAGTGCAGCACGGCGATGTTCATCTCGACGACGGCCTTGTCCTTCCACAGGGATGTGGGTGTCCTGGTGTCCAGATTCATTTTCAGCGCCACTGTCTGCGGTGAGTTAAAAATCAATTTCGATAGTGCGCCTAATCGGTAGTGGTGACTCGGTCTAATCGAATAACGTTGATGGATTTCGATTACAATTTACGGTTTTGTGGTCAGAATTTAATAATTACTAACAACTGTGGTTCCCTTTAAAAGCCTGGGCCCAACAAGTGGCCCGAAGCCTCTGCCACTTTCCTCGCACCCGTCAGAAGCCACACCGAACGTCAATTATGGATTTGGCCACCGGCCATCGGATGTCATGAGTGGAGCCAAAACAGTGGCTGACGCTTGCAAATGAATGGCTTTGATGATGACAAATACCACAAATTTAATGGGAAATGCTTGTCATTGCAGCCGCATTTCACACTGAACTATAAGTATAAGCTAGTCCACCAATATCATATTTGAATTATTTGAAATATACTGGGAGGAAGTGGAGTTTATTAGCAATAATAATATTTTTGTAACTATTAACAATTTTTAAAAATTACAGCTTTTGATTGGAAATGTGAAAACTATTTTCTAAAATTATAAAAAATAATTTGATATCTGCATTCCACTAAAGAATATTTTATTTGTTTCAAATATTCTAAGTTGAGAGTACCCTTAATTGCCAATTAATTATTTCACTTTCTTTAAAAAAATATACAAAATGTAAAAATTATAAAAATTGAAATTTATAATTATAAATGAATAATATAATTTGAATGCAAGTGAAAAAAGATTTTACAACTCCCTGTTTTTGGAAACCATAAAAATACTTTCCAATCAAAATAATTTAAAGAGGAGAAAGCTATTAAATTTTCCTAACTTGGAAACACTTTTGTCTACCGATACAAGTGTAGGTGCAAGGTGGGGAATGCATCGCTGTCATAAAATTTAGCTCGATTTCCAGAGAAGGGCTATGGCATTCTCGTGCTGCTGAAAAACTAATTAGCCGGGGGAGATCGATCGACTATTAACTGCAGTGCTAATGTGTTTAGTTGCAAGTTATTTTAAGGTATATCATGTATGAAAGTACTCTACATTTCAGTCTGTGATAATAATTCCCCCATGGAAACTTTATTCAGGCCTTAAAGCACCGCCCTTCTTAAGTGCTGTTAACCAGTTTACACCCACCACCCACCACCCACAGCCAATGGCACATTGCTGGTGGGTTAAAAGAATGCTGGCCCAGAAAAAAGCGCTTTATGCGAGGACAGCAAGAATGGAAAAGGGGGGGAGTCCCCTGTCTCCTGCGCACATTATGCGGCCTTATAATGAAATAAGCGCCACATCGCGATTCAGCGACAAAGACATCAAGGACGTCAGGCAAGAACAATGTCAGGGGGCGGATATCAATACAGAAATTACTATATACGTCTTTTTACTCCAACTTACCTCCAACATATTGCGGCGATTTGTGTCGCATAAATTCCGGCTGCCAATCTCCGTGGACATGTACCAGCCGCTGAATGTGGTGGCCGTAAACTGGATGCCGCCCACATCGAACAGCATCCCGGAAACGGCGGGCAGGGCGTACCATCGCAGTCCCAGCTCCACGAACCAATCGAATCTGCAACGGGGACGGAGGAGTGGGTGGTTTTATTTGGCCAGTTCGAATGACACTCTGGGCAAGCACTGCCACAGGCCGCGATTGTGGATGCAAATCCTTGGGTATACATGCCATGGCTTATACGGTCAATGTTCGACGGACATAGGCTTAAACCTAAGCGCTCTGGTTAACTAAACATTTCGGTATTCTCTTAGAATCCCAAAGGAAACGAATTTCCAAACCAATTGTACACCTTTTGTGTAACATTAATAAAACTAAGGCAGTGGTGTTAGTATATTAATTGCAATAAATATAATATAAATATAACATTTTATATCAATGCCATGTTTTTTTTTTCATTTAATTTCAAGAATATATATTTTAGAAACTATTTCGTGGCAATCTTCTTTGATACACATTAAGCTTTTAGTTAAAAACATAAAAGTACTTTTGATCTCGGCAAGTAATAATAAGTAATAATAATAATACGAGCGAGTATCGTAAAAAATAAATTGTGTTTGTCGTATCAAATTAAAAGGACGCCCACATACAAATTGGTAAAGGATTAAAACAATATTACATTATTACATTATTATATTAATTAGGAACGATATTTAAGTTCGATTTATCTAGTTTTGAAAAGGATCTTTATGGGAATGCTTTATGGTTAATTTAAATAATCAAGCATTTGCCTCATCTGTTCAAAGACGTCTTGTCCACACAGCTGACTTAATAACGATGACTAAAACGAATATTAAATATTTTTTCAGTTCTCTTGTTTCTAAACCTACTTATGTGTGTCAAATAAACCAGTAGACGTCATTGGATTCCAGAACTCTTTAGCAAATGGAAAGTTTCGGCGCTAATTTTGGTCTAGAGCAGGCAATCAAATATGGAAAGGCCAAACTATTTAAATTCCGCACACCTTTGAGATGAAGTCACAGTCGAATTCCAACCGTAGACATGAGACAGTTGTTCGTTTTGTTGGTGCTGATCGGGATTGGTTATTCCGCTGCCAAGCTGAATCGCTTGCGGCTCCACTCGAATGGTAACTTTACCAAGAGCCACGGAAATGTGAAGGTGGAGAAGGCCGTCCTGGCGGCCAAGTACTCGTTTTTGGTGGACGCCACTTCCAGCTCTAGCTCCTCCTCGTCACAAACTGAGAACCTTCAGAATTCTTTTAACAAGGAGTACTACGGTGTGATTGAAATCGGAACCCCCGGCCAGACGTTCAACATTCTGTTTGACACGGGATCGTCCAATTTGTGGGTTCCCAGTGCCAAGTGCGCGACCTCGAATATCGCTTGCCAGCGGCACAACAAGTACCGATCGGACGCATCCAGCACCTACGTGGAGAATAATACGGAGTTCGCCATTGAATATGGAACAGGCAGTCTCTCGGGATTCCTCTCCACGGACACTGTGACCGTGGGGGGAGTCAGCATCCAGGGCCAGACATTCGGCGAGGCCATCAACGAGCCGGGAACCACCTTCGACTATGCTCCGTTCGCGGGAATCCTGGGAATGGCCTTCGAGGCGATCGCCGTGGACGGGGTCACTCCGCCGTGGGACAACATGATTGCCCAGGGTCTGCTCGACAAGCCCGTCATGTCGTTCTATCTGAAGCGCCAGGGCACCGCGGTGCAGGGTGGAGAGCTGATCCTCGGAGGCAGTGACTCCAGCCTGTACGTCGGCAGTCTCACCTACGTCCCCGTTTCGGTTCCGGCCTACTGGCAATTCAAGGTGAACTCCATCAAGGTCAACCGCGTGGTGCTGTGCAACGGATGCCAGGCCATTGCCGACACTGGCACCTCCTTGATCGTGGTTCCCCAGGCGGCCTACACCAAGATAAATCGACAGCTGGGCGCCGAGGATAATGGCAGTGGAGAGGCGTTCGTGAGGTGCAGCCGAATCGCATCCCTGCCCAAAATAAACCTTAATATTGGCGGCACCATCTTCACCCTGAACCCCAAGGACTACATCGTCAAGCTGACCCAGAATGGAGTGACCTACTGCATGTCCGGCTTCACCAGTATGGGCAGCATCTCCTTTTGGATTCTGGGTGACTTGTTCATTGGCAAGTTCTACACGGAGTTCGATAAGGGCAACGAACGGATTGGTTTTGCCAGGGTGGCCAACTATTAAGCGTCTTGGCTTACAAATTAAAAAATATGATTAATACTTCCAGAACAAAAATGCCAATTTTAATTACAAAGTTATTGTAAGAGGTATTGTAAAAGATGCTATTCCTTGGACATTCTGATCTGATCTGATTTTTAAACAATTTAAATGCCAACTTAATTGTGTGAAAAATCAGACAAAATCTCAAACTATTAGTCAATGTTTCGTTCTTTAAAAACAAACGAAACGAAAATTCCCATTCAAAATATTGTTTATAAATATTGATGTGATTTGGCTTGCCCCGTTTGAGTACCACATTTTAATTGATTCAGCTTTTGGTAATACCCGAACTATAACTTGTCATACTATTATTGATATTATGATGTACCATAGTACACAATGGAAGCATATTTATAGTTCTCTTATAGATTTCTATTGAATACTTTTATAGCCTTCAAAAGGATGTCTACTCACTTGGGATGCGTCAGCGGCACTTCCAGTATCAATTCGGGCGGGTAATCGAAGTAGTCCGGATCGTGGCCATTGGCCGAGACCACCACCGGCAGGATGTCCCACTCGCCGCCCTTGCCCTTCCAGCCGAGCTTGGTGCAGACCTGATGGTTAGGGATGGGATTGGACATCAAACAAATGTGAATCGGAATCGAAAATCAGCATAGGGCCAGGCCAGCCGGCAGTGGCGGACATAAAAGTGACATGTGTAAAAATAAATGGAGATACTTTGGGGCTTGGTTTGATATGCAAATATACATCATTGCCGGAATGGGAACATTCGAGCCCAAGCCCAAGCCCACACCACAGCACATGTTCCACCCACTCGCTGGAAACATCTGCTACCGTATTTGTGCTCGTATTTATTGACAGCTTTGTTGTTTGTTCGGTTTTTGCGTATTTAAAAAGAGATTTATTACAACGAGTTATAGAGCGAACTTGCCGCCGTTGCTATTGCCGTTGTTGTGGGCTCAGGGGCTTTTCCAACTTGTTGGTTTGACAAAAGGTCGCCGGGTTGGTGGGAAATGGGGGTCAAAAGGGCGGGGGACAGATTTAAAGGCAAAGGCAATTGATGCGTGTAAATATTGTGATGGCTGAGAAAAAATACATATATTTATGCATGTATGATATGTAAATTGATAGCTGGATTACGCAGAACCACATGAATAAATGGGAGCCGTTTGATCGTGGTGTAAATATTTGCGAATCTAGGCTGTAGTTTTTCTATCAAATAAACGGTTAATGAAAAGTCAAGATAAATCTACCAGTTATAATGTCAATGATAATATTTAGTCACATAAAATTTATTTCAAACCACTCACCTCAGTAAACTCAGCATTCATGGGATCGCCAATGATTTTCCCATCCGCCTGCTTATAGCCGGCATATGATATCAATTGGCTATTCCAAATGCGATAATCATGCTTGGCATCTGTGCGTTGCGGAAATATCGTAATAGCCGATCTGCAGTAATGAAAATTCGTAATCAATTATTTTAGCAAGGCAAACCCACTAAACAATTTGTGTGCACAAAACGTTAAAGTTCGACAAAGTTCAATGGAACTTTTGCAAACCGCCACAAGCGTTTTACGCCCTAATGTGCGTACAAAGTCAGAAGTGCAACACCAACCGGATCAAAAGGGCAAGTTGAAAGGATGGCGCTTGAAATATTCATAGAATCAAATTGGCAGCAGGCCCCTCTGCATTCACCCTCTCAATTCAGCCAATTAGCAGGGCAAAAACATAATTTGGCCATCACTTTCCGCAAACATCCAAGTGACGCCTGCCACGTAGCGAGTAGATTATTTGTAAATTGGAAATTGTGTGTGCCAAAGAGCATAGGAAAATATTTAAAATTATGTACAGCTTCAATTTCGAAGCTTAATTCGATTAGCGTAGATGGTTTGTTCGCCATAATTACCATAAGCTTGAAATTAAGCTTCGCACGGAAATTTGAAATGCAGAATGTGATAATTGCTCAAACGAAATATTAGAGTAATAATTTCCAATGATTTTAGTTTTATGGTTTTTAATTTAAGCACACATTGTATAATTCTATTGTGAATAAAAACAAATTTCTATTTTGCTTAAGTGTCAAGTGTAAGAGTATTATTCATTATTTTCTATAATGATACTTGTTTATCAAATAGTTTTTGTTCAATAATAAATTCCCCCAGCACTTAACAGAGAATTTCAATTACCTCAGGTTGCCTTTATTTGTTGCATATTTAATGTGGTTGCAAATTGCTTCAAACATGCCACTGGTTGTTGTCACATAGCGACAGTCGAATACCTGCAAAATATACATATAAATTATAGAAATATCAGCCTGTCAAGAATGAATCACTTTCCACTTTGGAAACACATGTAGAAAAGTCATGCCAGCGGAAAAAAGCGCAATTCCCGCAGAGCTAAAATTACCTAAAATATTCAAATGCTTGCAGCAACTAGAAAAAATATCAACAGAATTTGCAGACACAAAACTAAAAGTGTAAACAATTGTTTTTTCATGAGTTTTAGGTGCCAGCCCCCCAAGCCCTGAAGCTGTCCAACAGTTTTTGTTGCGTCGTCCAACGGGGCGGATGATAAATGTGACATAAATTTCTATGTTACATCTATATTTGTTTTTTTTTTCTGGCATGGGGTCGCATTCGTATAAGAGAGTTGTTCGCAACTTGTTCATACACCGAAACCCTTTTTCAATTATTTCGCTTCAATGAATTTTTTGCAATATTTCTGTTTAACTGTCACACTCCCTCCTCAATTTTCGCTTCTGTTATCTGGTCCCTTACAATTGTTGTTTTTCACACCTGTTTTTGTGGCTTTTTCCCCTTTTGGGTCTAGGCCAGAGTAAAGTGCTTACATTTGGCTTTATGGGATTTCTATGTTTGAGCCACTCGAAACTGAAACTCATTTCTGGCCAAGAAACCCCTTTTCATTCGATTTTCTGCTGTGTTGGGTTTTGTTATGTTTTTTTGTTGAGGGTTTACCAATTTAAAGCGAGTTTCCTAATTAAGTTTGCAAAACGATCCAAACTGAACCCTTTTTAAGTGCTTCTGCCACACATACTTCATTTAATTTAAAGCAAAGTTGGCTGCTTTTTTTCATGTTTGAGTGGTATTGGATAACTTTTCTCAACTTTTTATTTTATTTAATGAAAAGTCAGAGCACAAAAGAAAATTATCATGTACAATGTTTATAGGGCTTCACATTATACATTGGAAAACATACCAGGGACACGATCAACGAAGTGTATTTTTGACAGGGAAGAAGCCATGAAAGTATGTTTATTGGAGTGTGTCATAATGTTAATTTGATTCATTTATAAGCTAGCACTAGTTTTACTCCATCATTATTAAATTATTATTTTATTTGAATTAAATCTCTGCATGAAGAACTCGCTACGCATTTCAGGTAAATGAATTTGTCAGTCCCCTGCAAATACCTTCATATATGTTGATATATTATTTATTTGGCATGGCATATGTGGAAGGTGGTTGTAGTGTCGCCTTTCACTACTTGTCTTTGGAAATCAGCTTTGCCTTCTCAAGTTTTCCATTCACACACACACGCAATTCACTCAGGCGGAAATGCAAATCAGTTCACACATTAGTAAGCAAACTCACAGAGGCTGGGACAGCCATTTCGCCATGCCAACTACTGATCATTATAATTTGTATACGAGCATAAGTAGACGGGTGCATGTGTATAAATCTCTGCCTTGGGCCAAATTTCTTTTTCGGGTAAATTAAAATTTACGAGGATTTGCATTTCAAATTTTTGGCTTTGTTTTGTCTATTCTCTTTTCGACTCGGCTTCTCGACTTCGACATTTGTCATTTGCCCGAAACACGCATAAATCTAGAATAATATTGCCCGACAGAGGCGCATATATTTGTCTGTGATTTGTGCTCTGACAAATTCGGTTGACTACTCCAGCGTTTATTTCACCCATATAATTTTTTGAATTGCATACATTTAAGCCTAATATGCCTTGATGAATTGTTATCATATTTTGTGGATGATGAAAGCTCGTTTCGAGGGTTTGCATGCGAGAGGTCATGAATCGTTGAGATCCTGATAAATTGAGGGTGTCTAGGTTTGATGAATAAAAGTTGACGACTTTACTTTGGAACATGATGGAAAAATCGAAATATTTTTATATAATTTTCTAGTTTTCTACATAAATCAATTTCTTAATCACCCACCTGCAACTTCGACCATTGTATGCGACCAATGCAACGTGAAGAATTGCGCCAGGCCAGTTTGGCTCCATAAATTAGTTCGGTTTCGGTTAGCTGATAATGCCCACTTGTCTCAATGCTCTGGCGCACCTGTTTCCACCGAGTTTCGTGGGCGGTAGATGATGTACTACATTCGAGATGAAAGATAAGATAAGTCACGAGTGTACTGTTTCATTTTTATATAGGTAACTGGAGGTACAATGCGCTTGAAATTAAAATACACAAAATCGGTGTATTATTTTAAAACACTTATCTGTGTAACCAACAAATTAACTTATAATAATGAAATAATAAAATGCAATTACGAAGTCTTCTTAGTTTTCGAAAACACTTTTAAATTGTGGTCTCATAAAATCCTTTTAATACACATTTTTTTAACATTCATTATCCAATTTGTTTGATTTTAATTAATGTTATATAATTTTTGATTGCTATAAAAATACAATCTCAGAATGTTTTGAATTTCAAAGCAATAATCAACATTTTTAACAGTTCCAAATTTTCCAATTAGTCTGTAAAATAATATAACTTTTATATGAGAACCCACCGCTTTATCGAGGTGAAATACTGCTCCAGGAAGTCCTTGGCGTGCTCTAGAATTAAATCCGGTTTTCGGGCCTCCACCGCCGCATTTCCAATGTGCATAATACTGCTCGTACAGGTGGCCTTCGAGCAGGAAAGTATCTGAAATGCGCAGACGGGGGGGACAAATAAGTCATCAAGCCGGGAAGAAAACAGTTAGTCCTCATGTTTTGACAGCTTTAATTATAAAAATGTAATTGCTCATTTTGGTAATTAAATTTTTATTGGCAATTGCCTTGCAGCGACGAACGACAATGAGTGGCAGTTAGAGAGAGAGGGAAAGTAAGGAACTGAAGACAGATGAGGGACAGATAGAGAGCAACAATGCTACGAAAATTAAATTGATAAAAAAAATGAGGAACAGCAAGAGTCCTTGGAATCAGCCCCTGTTCAGAGAAAACGTTTAAAAAGCATTTCACTGTCAATTGCGGATGCTGCCTTTGCCTTTCCTCCACGGAGTTTCCTGTGTGCGCTTTTCCTCGACTTTTCTTGCTTTCTTGTTTTTTATGATGCGTGTCGTTGTAATTTTCATTTGCACTGCCTCAGCTTACCTCGGATTCTGGCCTGCGGAGTGCTTTCCTTACCTTTCTTCCCTCGGTTTGTTTTTCCGACGGTTTAATTTACTCAACGCCCCGTCTGTCTATTTCACCTCCGAACGCGAATGCCACAATCCGCCCAAGACACCCGCGGTCATAATTAGTTTGTTTTTCCAGGCAGTTGAGCTCTCGAATTGGCTTGGCAAAGTGTGGCATAAAAACTGCTCAAGTGTCGCAAGTGTCTAACTAAAAAATTTCATGCGGCGATGCTCGCTACAATTATGTCACTCATACGCACTGTGTACCGCGTTGAGAGCAGCTTGTTGAAGCTTACGACCGAATTTAGTGGGTAAGAATGGTAAAAGGAGAAATTAACTGTTAAATTAAACGAGTGAATCAGGGTATTATATTGTACGATGAGCTGGGATAAACTAAACGGATTAAGGGTGTAAGTAGACGAGATGAGAAGTCATTTTTAAAAGAAAATTATTATATATAATGTGCGATGTAAGTTACAAATATTCAAGGAATTTTGGTGTTTTAATAGCACTGGTTTTTATACACTTTGTGGTCTAAGTATGGGTCATAAATCTTCGATTATCATTAACGCATTTTCCCCTTAAATACATTTTTTCTGGTTAATGGTTTTCTTTTTTAATCTCTCTACATGTAATTAAAAAAAAGATTAAAAAAACCCGACCGATCTTTAATAAAAAATATTTTAAAGAGCATAAATATTTTAGACACGACTATTTAATTTAAAATACATATAGTATTTAAGCTGTATTTAAAATACATATAGTATTTAAATTAAATGGTGGTTATTTTAGAACAAATATTACACCTTCTTAATAGCCGAAAATAAAACAAGAAGTTGAGATTTTCTTGTTAAAATTTACCACCTTTCAAGAACCAAGATGTTAAGCCAGTCGTTGAGGTAATAAAAGTGGTAATTCTAGTAAATGTGGAATGGGCAGTAAAAGTTGAAAAAGCAATACCAGTCAAAGTAGAACATTTGGCAAAAGGCTGAGGGAGGAATTCTAAGGATTAGTTTGTGAACAGACCCATAGGTCTCACTTCAATGTTGAGCTGCGATTGCAGGAAAGTCACATTAATTTTAGTACTCTTTCCCAGCAACCGCCCAGCCAGCCGCAATAAACTGCAGTTGCAACTTAAAGCCAAGCCACATACTTTGCTTTTGTATGCACATAACAAAAATGCAGTTCCTCCTGCATTTCCCTGGTCCCCGCCCGCATAAACTTTGCCAATTTTCACTCAGCTGTGCAGAGCAAATTTATGCACAGTGCAAACAGCAAGCGAGCTAAGAAACCACAAAACATGAAGCAACCAAACACGAGCGACACATGATGAAAATTCGTTAGTTAGCAACAGGACGGAGTTATTATTCTAATAAGCCGGAATCAGACGCGGCATGCGTCTGGCTTAGTGGAGTAAATTATTATTTTCCGCGGACGAGAAGCTTATGTGGCTAAGAGAGGCGCCGGCTTTCCATTTTCATTTGCAACTAAGCAAATGAATTTTTTGCTGCCGGGGTAGGAATGCAAATAATTGCCAGCGCGGGACTGGTTAGCACTCAAAGTTGTCCAAAATTGTTTTATGTAAATATAAACAGGGGGACGGAGGAGGGGCATTCGCAGCGGAACCGGAAATTGTTGCAGCTGCCAAGCGCCGAATAAATACGAAGGAAAGAAACGGGGAGCATTTCCCGCCCACCCAAAAAAAAAACATACACAAGGCAAGGAGCTTAAAGTTTGGCGTGTAAGTTTGGTTTTCTTCGGGCCACGTGCCGCCCAACTTCGGAGGACTGCATCCCCGCGAGAAACTGCACTTTCCCACAGCGGGACTTGGCCTGCTAAATTTGTTCTTTTTCTCGCTACTCCTGGTGTTTGCAACAGAATTATGCCCTTCTGCGGAGGAAAGTGATAGAAGTGCTGCCGGTTTCACCCCGGGATATGTTTTCTTGGACAACAACGAACTGAAAATGTCCTCTTCGGGATTATATTAAATAAATAATCTGAGATCTTAAGATGATCATATTTCTAAATAAAAGTTTAATAAAGTTGTTATAAACCAATTTTTGAAAATTACTTTTTTAAGGTGCAAAATCACAATTATTTAGAAGTATTTGTATGAATATAAGAAACTAAAGTTGATAAATAAATATTATTTGACAATATTAAAATTAATATCTATAAAAGAGCTTAATTGTAATGCCCAGAAAAAGATTACCTAAAAAACCAATCAAGAAGAAAAGTGATTGGCGACATGACAAGTGCTTTCACCGAACCATCCTTATAAAAACATTTTCCAGCCAATTGGTTTTCCGGGCAAGCCATTGACATAAGTTTCCCAAGACGCTTGCCTTCTTCCAGAGCAGAGGCACAGCCATGGAGGAATTCAAATATTAACTGCATTCTGCGGCAGTTAAGTTTGTTTTGCCACTTCTGCCTCACCTTTTGGCAACAAAATTGAAATTGCAAGGCAACCAGCACACAAAATTAAATGAAAATGCTGGCTGTGGTAATGAAAAATGCAACGAAAATATTTGTTCACAGTTTCGGTAGTCAAGTGCATGATATTAACAGAGCCGGATAAATAATAAAATTACCCAGAACCCAGTGTTTTGTCGCCACAATAGGGTGAAGCCAATGCCAATATATGGATTAACCACACAAGTAGGAAGCCAGTTTGCGTTAATATAGTTTTATTAACTCTAAAGGAATGAAGACCCTTTCCACATCCTCAACTCACTAAATCCCGAGTGTTAAATGCCCCAATGTAAACTTAATGTTTGCAACTTAAATGGCCGGTCCATCGTTTAAGCAAAGCTTCAGTATAATTACCTGCGAGACGGAAAAGGGAGTCGTTGGGAGCAATTTGCATGTTGTTGGAGTACTTAAATAAAATGGCACACTGGCACATATAAATATGAATTTGTGCATTGCATAATTTCGCGCACGTTACAACGCAGCTTGGTGCGAGGGCGGCGAAAGGGAAATGAAATTTGATTGTGAAAAAGGATTCGTTGCGCCATTTCCGTTGTTGGCGTTGATGCTGACTTAATTAGCATAGAAATTGTAGCTGTAGCTGGGGAACTGAACTGCAACTACCGCTCTGGACTTTTCGGGTGTGCAGGACCCTCCCCCCCCTCCTTGCCTAATTGAGGTTAGGTGTCGCAACTTTAAAGCGACTTCTGACACCGCTTCTGACTTGCCACTTCGCTTATGCAATTTGCACTTGGCAGTCCCGAGTCGGCTTAATGAGGTTCGCCAATCAGTTTTGGCCAACTGAACGGGCCCGGCGGTAGGTGTGCAAATTAAATTATGCAGATTGGGGTGCCAGCGCCGCTGGAAGCCATCCAAAGCCATTTCCTTAATGAGCATGGCGAAGTTTAAATACTTATAGATAATTCGAGCTATTCGCAAATTAAACTTTTCAAGAAGTATTTTAGTTTAATACAACTAAATAGTTAATTAACTAATTAATAGTGCTTAAAACCAAAATAAGATACTATGTTTTCAAGGCTCATTCAAAAAATATGTTTCGTACTTAATAATCAAAATAACATAAGTCTTATTAAACAGGAAAGATTCCCACATTTTTAAGTACGTGTTAATAATTAAATTTTGTATGAATACCAAATAATAATGAAAGTATAAGTTAGAACAATGCTTTTCTAAATGCTAAAAGAGGACTGGTCACATTTCATAACAAAGTGTTATTTAAAGTACGTCCCTTTTGTATAATTTAAGAGTTACTCTCTGTACTGTTTCTAAATAAATATACATTCGTCTACATCATTACTAAATTTTGTCGCACGTATTAGCTCAACATTTGCCAAAAAAAGATCCCTATTCACCACATTAGCCCCAAAAATAGTATATAATTTTACACCACGCAAAACAGAAAAAGTCCTGGGAAAAATGAGCCAACTTCAGGCCACTTTATTACGATGGGAAAAGTTTTGTGGTTTGAGAAAAAAAGCGAGCAGCCGGGTCCTTTATTTAATCCGCCATCCAGCCTGGGCACGCACCCGGCTAACTTTTGCATAACAAAACTGCTGTAAAACGCTCCAATTGCAGACGAGCAAACAAACAAAGGGGCAGGAGCCACACATGCACGCTGCACAGACACAGTTGTACAAAAAGAAACAGGAAAACAGAGGAACAGGATCAGGACTAGGAGCAGGAGCAGGAGCAGGAGCAGTCACACAAACAATTACTTGGCCGACTAACAGCGTCATGAGTATTAAATAACTCCTGCAAGTATGCAATGCTTCTTGCGCTCGTTCCCCGACTCACTTTTTACGCATTCCGAGCTGAAACTTTGTGCACTTAGGCTGGAGAAAAAGCGAGTCTGGGAATTCAGGGAATTGTTTTACTGCCCTTTTATGGCACACTCGCTCGTGCATAGCCCACAGCTTTTCTTGGCCACGTGCAGTGGCTAATTACGGCCAAGATTCCCCTCCCAGTCACAGTCCCCATTCCCATCCCCCAGTCCAGTTGCCCCAAACGTGACTCACCTCGCGACCCTTGCAGTGCAGCGTGTCGTAGACCTCCGGCCTGCCCTCGATGTTCTTCAGTCGCATCGGCTTGCGCATCAGCAGGCTGCGTCCCTCGTCGTCCAGGTGCATGAAGCTGCAATTTAGATGGCTCGGCTAAAGTATCTGAGAAGTGCGGCAAGGCAACTGCCAAGCTGGCAAATGTGAGGACCCCTGTATCCCTACTCCACACGTTATTCGCTCGATTTGTCTAACCGCTGGGAAATCCCACATCTAATCTCTTTCAACTGCTGATAACTTATTGCCTTTAAAAGGCATTGTTTGCATTGCTCAAATTAAATTTTTGTAGATTTTTTTAAAAGTATTTCTCGAACCTCTGGGAAATCCTATATTTTATTTCCGTTTAGTGCTGGTTACTTATATCCTTTAAAACACATTGAATTCGAATATTATGTTTAAAGTAGTTTTTATATATTGAGCCTGCTACGAATTCTCTTGTAACAAAATAGTTGATTAAATTCGACAATAGAACTGACTGAAATAAACCCATGATCCACACTTTATTCGCCCGCTTTAACGAGCAGCCGGGAAATTCTATATATTTTCTCTTTCTACTTATAATATCGTCCTTAAAATATATGCTTACATTGCTTAATAATAATAATAATTGTTGTATTATTTTAAAAACCGCTTGACTTTAAAAAAGTTTAATAAAAATAACTAAATAAAAAAAAAGCTTTATTAAATTCTTTCTTTTGGCAAATAAACAGCTTTGGAAGTTTATTGAAATATCAAACATTACTTGCATAAACACTTAAACCAAATCAAATCAAGTCTAAGTCAGCATATTTCAATGGAAAATCATGGCGTAAATAAAATTCAAAGCTCTCCCATATTTACACTTTTCAAATCTTTACAAGTATGTCCTTTACACCAAACAGATTATGTTTAAGTAACTTTTTACAGGTGAAATACAAATGTTTCGCTTCAGCAGCTATAAATTTCCTTCAGCCAAATGCCGTTTGCCACAAATAAAACTTGTCTAGCTGCTAAGCGCAACTACCTCTGCTAAGTCCTGCCGTTATCCTTTAGTTCCCCCAACCATTTATCAGTTTGGCTAGCACTCGTGTCTCCTATATCCGTGATAAATGCAATCCTTACCTGCCGGCACGCGACCGATAATCCTGTGACATTTTTCTGGGCTGCGGTTGGTTCTTGGGCGACGGGGAGAGTTCCCGCGAACTTTTTCCCGACGCGGTGCCGCTGCCCGAGGCAGGTGCTCCTGATCCCTGGCCACCGCCACCTCCACTGCCATCCAGCTCGACCACGATACTCGTGTTGGTGCCACGCCGTTCGCGAATTGGAGGCGAAGCCGTGGAGATGCTGGCCCGTTTGGGGTGCCTCAATGGCGTGCCACTCGTAGTGGCAGCCCCTGCTCCAGATGCTCCTCCTCCCGCTGCTCCTTCTCCTCCAGGATGGTCCACTTCATGGCCGCCATCTGGAGTGCCGCTCAAGAGCCCATTGCCATTCACTGTTGGCGTTGTTTGAGCTTTGATTTTTCTGCTATTTTGTTGCTGTGGGACACATGTATCCTTCTGTTGCTGTTGCTTCTGTTGAAGTTGCTGCTGCTGCTGCTGTTGCTGCTGTTGCTGTTGCTGCTGCTGCTGTTGCTGTTGCTGCTGTGCATTTGTCGTACGTTTGATGGTCACGAAACGCAGGTTCTCAAATATCGATGCGAAATGCTGCGACATCTTGTCCTGGGACTTGGAACTCGTGTCCTCTCCGCTGATTGCTTGCCTCGTTGATTTAAAATGCAGCCAACAGGTGAACCACTTGGACAATTTACCCTCCAAGTTTTTGATTAAATTCTGTTGGAAACTTTCAGCGGTCTTCTTTTTCGGGCCACACTCAATTGGTTCACTGAGGATTGAAAAGTTTACAGAAAGTTGTATTACTTGGCGTAGTCGAGGCAGATAAGGAAGCTTAAAAATGTACAGGTGTAATGAGTAATTTAATTTAATTTAAAATTCAAATTCTGATTAAGGTTTATTTACATTAAAGTGCATTACTGTCTTAACTTTGATTTCGTTATTTATGTTTTATTTTTATTTCCTTCGCTTGTATTAAAGATTCATACAGACTTTATTGACTCTTACCGATATTTTATGATCAGCAAACTGCCTAATTAAAAAGTAAAATAATAATGTTATCCGCCACTACTTTAATTACTAATTGGAGGCAATAACAATCAAGAGTTAAAATCAAACTTATAACGACTTTGTTTGTTATACTTAAAATTGCACTTTATTCATCGTTAAAATAATATGTTGAAATTCATCTCACAACTTCTAAATTATATTTATATAAATTATAATTTAAAAATGTGAGCTCTCCAAAATTACTGACCATTAACATCAAATATTTTATGGTCGAAGTGTCATGTGTCTTGACAGACAATTTCGTTTGTCAAATATTCAATAAATATTAACTAAAATAATATTATAATAACCATTGGAAAACTATTTTATTTTCTGTGTAGATATTACGATTGTTGGGGCACGAATTACCTCTGGCTTAAGGCTCTGCAATGAATTGTCATCAAACATCATTTTGTTTTGAAGCTTTTCTGCTCCTTCATTTCCACTCAAAATGCCTGAGAGCAATAGAAAGAAAACAAGAAAGGCACAAGGTCTGGCTTTTAGCTACAAAAATAGACTTACGCACTCAAAGCCAGCCGGGCAGTTAATTGATTGATTGATTAGCAAAACAAAAAAGGCATAAAAGCACATGTGTACATACCACCATGGAAAGCCGAAATTTGCGGTCATTATTTTGATTTGCCTAAGCAATTTTCTAAAGCCGCCATTAAACAAACAGCAAAAACAAAAGCAAAAACAAACAATGAACGGGTAATTAGAAAGCGATAGCATTTCATTGGACATTCTGTGTGACTGAGTGGGGGGGCGGGGGTCCCATCAAAGCGAATGATTCGGCATTTGATTTCGAATTTTAATGTGCGTAGGTGCTCATTGAACTCGAATAGAAATGGGTTCGACCAGGTCAGTGTGGGGCATGCCACCATGTCAGTTGCAGCCGGTGGCATTGGCTCATCAGTTTTGGATTTTGTGGAGAAGAGGACTAAATAAACTTGTGAAAAACAATACAATCTGGTTTTTACCAATGATCTAAAATCGAATTCCCACAACGGCTTGCTTAAATTTAGTTCCAAACTTTATATGCTTAAATTTAAATTGCTTGCTTTAAAAATATTCATTCTAGTTTAATCCCCAAAGTATAAAACTCGGCTTAAGGCTTTTAAAATATTGTTTTGCATTTTACCCAAAGACACGTTAAATGGTATCATTTACAGTTCAAAATCTCCTTGTCCTTAATGTCTTATTAAAGTACAAAATTTAAAGAACATTTCACGATACTAAGAACATCCCAGTCTAGCTTTAATAAGTTGATGGCTCAGCTCAACTGATTTCGAATCTTTAAAATTTGCACATTTTTTTAAGCGGCTAGAGGCCAGACAACTGCTGTCTAACAAATGAACGAGCCGCGAATGAAAATGGATTTTTGAAGAAAGAATAAGGAAGCAGCAGCTGGCGCCAAAAAACAACGTGAAAATTGGCTGCAGAATGAATGATGAAACCCTTTCGAAAGCCGACTAGGAAAGCACAAACGAAGGGTTCAGCAGATGTTGTCTGCAACTTTTCCAACTCTAATCAGATGCCTCCTCACCTCGGTTAAGCGGAGTGTATAAATAGCTCCGCTGCCGACTCACCCACCAAATTAAAGGTAAACTAATTGAATTTTCATAGAGCGGCAAGGACTTCGTCACTTTTTGATTAAGAAAATTTATTATGGAGCGACGTGCGGAGGCTTCTGGTTTTGCGGTTTTTGCAGTGGCAAATTGCCATAAAGATGCTTTTAATTGCTACAAATGTTCGCTCTGTCAGGGAGAAACAGGAGTCTGCTTTTCATTTCCGCTTGCTTTTCCTCGTTCCCTGCTTAATCAGCCCAGAGGCAAATAAAACTGCTGGGAATTCTCTGTATAAATTGAGACAGTGCCGCCAGTTATAGTTGCGGCGATTTGTTGTTCGTCAGTCTCGGTTGAATTGAAATCTGATGAGCTGAGTGGAATTTAAATGATACAAAACAATAATCCTGCAAGATAAAAGTTGATTGAATAGCAAAACGTGTGTTTTGCTACGGCAATTTGTGTTTATGAGGTCGAGGTTATTAATATTACTCATACGCAGTGTTGCACATACACTAGCAACTAATAAAAAAAAAGCAAGAAACATCCTTAATACACTTTTATTAAACAGGTATTTTTCTTCTGAACTAGACTTGGGCAGTGTTGGAAGTTTTTATATATTTTTATATCTAAAGCAAAAAGGAATAAGAATTTACATACTTTTTTTAACATAAATAGTTTCAATTACTATTTAGTTAAAACTAGAGAAAAAAAAAGTATAAGACTGAAGAGGTATTTTAAAAATCCATAAAAAAATTGTACTTTTCTTAGCTGCTCCTACCTAAATAAGTAAATTAAGTTACATTTTTTATCAAACCGAAAATGCTTCATTAAATAATTAACTTAAAAAGGAAAAATTATTAAAAATCAATTCATCGAACTCAAGACAACACCAGGAAAGACTTTATGCAAAGATCCTTTTGTGGAGGCACAATTTAATCGGAAAATCTCAGCTTTTCAACCCTCTCGACACTTCAACGCCTCCAGAACTCCTCCACATCGTTTTAAATCCAATCAATTGCTTTAAAATAAACCCTTGAACAAAATCAAAACCATTGAAAAAATAACAACGACATTCGCTGAATGCTTTCCGTATTATCTCAAATGACAACACAGCCGCGTGAAGAAATGAAAACCAAAGGAAATTGTACAATTGGGGGACAAAGGCAAACAGTGAAAAAACGAGTGCTGCCAAGCACAATGCAAAACAGTAAAAAACGGTGAAAGGAAACTGAAAACCAGCAAATCTGTTAAGAAAAACCATTTAAATGGGCGGCACAACACAGCCAGGACAATGCGCATGTGGTTTTCCACCCACGCAGGTGATAGGAAAGCCTCAACCAAATCCAAGACTTGTGGTCAAGTGCGAATCATGACTAGAATGAGGGTCGGATTTGGGAGGATATTTGGAGACACTTAAAAAGCGCTGAAGACAATAATGCCTACGTGAGGGCAATAATTAGAGTATTTTCCTAAATTGCCATTATTCTTGGCGACGGCACAAGCAATTTGTATAACAATCGGAAAAATCCAAATAGGGTGTAGAATTTTAAATGACAATTACGTTTAAGGGTAATTAAATAATTAGACATAAAAGTATATTTGCTTTTATTACCACAATAAAACTTTTTCACGGCACGTATTTACAATTCACTTAAGTTTTTTACCAGACAGACACAACTTTTTTATTACACTTATTTTAGTTTTTACATTGATAAAACAGGCTTCCTATGCCGCCTAAAATTATAATTTCCGGCATTCCTCTCGCACAGAAAATTCAATTTGATTTTATTAAAAAATAAATTGGCTTCGTTGATGCTCAACATTACTTAACCTGTCATGTTAACATAAAAGTCTGTATTCGATTTTTAAACCTTGTACTTTTTGGATACACGCTGAGCTCTGAAATTGATCCTTTTCTAAAATATCTTACGCTCGTCGGTCAAAATTTATTTTATGCTAATACAAATTGTAAATTATCCCAAAGTCAGTTGAGCAGCAGATACCATAATAATTTATGAAATGAAAGGCCCCTCTGCAAATAACACATCATTTTTGAAGAGGCCCGCAAAGTGAAGAAAATCCTTTGGCCATCCCTGGGTTTGCTCAGAAAAGGTAAACAAGTTTTATTCCCCCAAATGCTGACTAACCGGCTAAGGATTTACATATGAAAGGGATAGTCATGTGAAGGATTTTATGCCTTTGAAAAGGATTGCCACGGAACCGAACCAAGTATGCTCACATCCTTAAACCGCTCGGCAAGTGTGCAAGTGTATGAAATATTAACACATAATGTTTCAAAATTTATACTCCTGTCGTCCTTTGTGATGTCAGCCTCAGCTGCGGTTCGCATTTTGATAGTCAATATTGAATATTTATTTATTGTTATTAGAAAACATGCCGAACACGGCATAATGTATTTTAATGCGTTTCATTTGTGGTATGAGGAATGGAAGTTCAATCCAAAGGCTGGTTGATTGTAAATTGACTTAGGCATGCATGAGACATGTAAGAAGGAAAAGTCGCCAAATATTCAATATTCAGTCATCAAAGAAGAAATCTTTTAATATTAAATATTTTACCTGATGGAAAAAACTAAATTCGGTTAATTCAAAGTGCATGCTACTTGATCCCGAAATATTCCTAATGCATTTTACTTAACAAATAAATGTCAGCATTAGCTAATGTAGTAAGTTTGGATTTATTCGACTCGCTGACTTTCAATGGAAGAGCCTATGCAACTTTGCAGTACACAATGGCCTGCCGAGCATCAGCATATTATAATTTTCCTAATAACGAAATGCTGAAAACTGGCAGAGCGTGGATGGGACAGGAAGACGGGACTTGTCAA
Organism: Drosophila kurseongensis; assembly: GCA_018153305.1. Lineage (NCBI taxonomy): Eukaryota > Metazoa > Arthropoda > Insecta > Diptera > Drosophilidae > Drosophila > Drosophila kurseongensis. The sequence continues at coordinate 18,147,703 of JAECXX010000210.1, forward strand.
CCGTTTGACATCGGCAGCTGCGACAGCGCCAAAGGAAGTTAGCCTTCTGCCTCCCCGGAAAAGTTTGCTTGGCACTTAATTTAATGTTATTTTTTACTGCTAATTGTTTTTCAATTTATGTTGGAAATTTTGTTATGAACGTATTTTGCAAATTGCATGCTAAAGAGTTAACTTTCCTATCTTTGACAACCTTAATTACCTAATGGGGTATCCATTTTCGGAGTTCAGTCTAAAGGCGTTTGGCCTTTGATGGAATTTATTAAAGATTAATTTCCATTAATTATTTTCAATTGCTTGTTTTTCATTTTACCATGCTCAAGTTATTCATTTAATTACAAGATAACTTCATTTTCAACTCTTGGAGACATTAATCATTTGATTGCATGAACTAGAGTAGCTTTTTCCTTAGGCTTGACTGATTATTGTGGTCCAACAATTAGTCAATCAATTCTTAGTTGGCATTGTGTTAATCTTGAAGTGATTTTCGCCAAATTTCAAATAAATCATAATGATTAATTGCCTGACGCTTATGGAAATTATACATTTATATAATAAGAAAAGTCCCAGACTAGAAAAGTTCCCTATGTCGGATAAGCCTGGGAAAACACAACTAGGTTATCAAAATAACAATATAAGTAATGAGTAAAGCAAACTATTTCTTGGATTCATTTTTTTCTTGTTTTATACATAATTCGCTTATTGGATACTTCTTTTGTATTAAATAAGTTTGGGAATTTACACTTTATGAATCACAATTATATTGCACCTGCATCCAAAATTCAGAAAAAGTATTTATTATAAATTTTTTGGATTAATATTTTCCGAAAATGTTCATACGGAATCTAAACTGCCCAAAATGTATTACAAAAATATATATGCACATTAATTATTAATAATCTGAGCAAACAAACTTGCTTGTTTTCTCTATTTTCCCATGCTCGAAGTATTTCTTTCATTACATGCTTACTTCATTTGTAAATTTTTGACATTTCAATCAAATAACTACGTGAATTAGAGTGGCTTTCTCCTTAGGCTTGACTGATTATTGTGGACCAACAATTTGTCAATCAATTCTTAATCACTTTAAGTGATTTTTTTCAATTTTATATGTTTATGTTTAAGTTTTGATTGCAAATAAGATTGGGTTGATAGGTCAATTTTGCACTATAAACGGAGAAACTTTTTTATTGCAATGTTAGTAGCTACAACCTTTTTTAAAAGTATTGAGGTCTTAACCTAATGGAAAGGCTTTAAAAGTAAAATTTCCCAAAAATGATTTAAATGAAATATCAATATAAGCAAGTAGTTTCTGATATTACAGATCACAGTGATTAAGCTGGTACCGCTCAGAAAATTGAATTCAAAAATGATAAACCTTGTTTTCTAAACGGATGGATTTTCATCAAAAATTGATGCCGAAAATGTTACTGTATAACAGCCAGAGTTTTTTTTGGCAAACACTTTTGTATTACTAATGGCAGGCATAGTTTATATTATTATTATTATTTTTATGCACTATTAAAAAAAACCTCGCATGGTAAAATTTTTTGGGAAACACTTTTGTATTACTAATGGCAGGCATATTTTTTATTATTATTATTATTTTTATGCACTATTAAAAAAAAACCTCGCATGGTAAAATTTTATGATGCAGGAAAATGTTGCCAAAATGTTGTGCTCAAGAATTTGTAGGAAAATTTCGTTCACAAAATGGTTTCACTTGGTTTAAAATGTTCTATAAACTTGATTTTAAAACTGGTGTGTATATATTATATTTTTTGTAATATATAGCTAAAGCTAAGCAGAGAAAACGATATTAAAGCAAGCTCCACATTAATTATTGCTCCGATCTTTCCCATGTAAGCTATTTATACTTTAATAGGTCGGAATTGTCTCCTGCGTTGGAAAATCCTCGCTTTTTAATCGGAACTCAGATCAAAAATAGATGTGAAAAAGTCGGGAAACTATATCTTAAATTAAAATTAGTAAGAATTGCAAATATTTTTTGTAATAAATCTTTAGGATTAAAGTGATAGAAAACTGTTGTTTAAATCAATTATAGTCGTTATTGGGATCATTGAATCAAAATTATTTATGTATGCACTCAAAAGATGAATTTTTCATAAAAAACATTGAGTTATGTTTAATAATATAAGAAATCAGTACATTATATACTGCATTATTCACTATCCATAACCTGTTTAGAATTATATTTTACCTCTGAAAAATTCTTTGATTAAATCGATTTGTAAATGGTAATCACACACATATGTAATGTAAATAAATAAACAATGTTTTCATCTACTTTTCGTTGGGCCACTTCACTCATAAATGGGTTTTAGAATTCTTTTGATTTTCTAGCTTCTTTTGATTATCTTCGTTTGGTCCGAACAATTTAAGTTTTAAGCGCGATCCACAGAACTCGAACGCCGCGCGTTGACTGAAGCTAAGGCCGCAACGCAGCATCCTTAAATAGCGGCTGAACCTCCGCCAGCATCCGTTACGCGTTGTTGAAAAGCTTGGCTCCCACACTCCAACAAGCTCGGAATGGCGCGTGTCCTGGATAAAGCTCCCGATTTTGGGTGCAACTGGAAGAGGATTGGTGTTGACGACGACCTTCTACTGAAAGGGAAAACTCAGCCAAGGAAAAACACCAGTTGCTTTGTTTTGTTTTGTTCTGTTTATTTTTTAAAGCGCGATTATAACTCTCACTATCCATGCAAACGGACTCCCATATTTTGCATGAATAATTGAAGATGCATTTGAAAATCTTGAGTTCTTTTCCATAATTTTTCCAACATTCAAGAAAATTAAAAATAAATATAACAGGTAAACTTAACCTAAGAAGATACCTATAATCCTAGTCTATTTACTGTAATTAACTATATAATATTAGAATATATAGGTTTCTCTTTTACTCCCTCAATTAAAAAAGCACTGAATACAGGATCTTAGCCAATTACTTATGTACTACCCCATAGAATCAAAATCTGTATACAATTTCCTTTAGTAAGACGATTTAAAATTGGAAGAGCTTACAAATGTCGAGAATATCTGACGACTTTTTACTTCCTTTTGACGGATGATTGGTAACGACGGGGAAGACCAGGTTGACTTTGCCATAATCCGAAATGGTGACTCAACTTTGAACATCCGAAGAATTTACATGCAGGCTCGTTCTTGTTGTAGTTCTTGGTGGTGATGGATTTGATGGTTGTATATATACAGGTATACAATAGAGAGACAGAACATTAGTATAATCCTTTTCAATAATTTAAATAAGACAACAATCATTAAGCCTAAACCTTAAAACTAATTCAAAAAATGAAGTGATCTGAGGGCGTTAAAATGAGTAAAATAATCACAACGAATCGAAAAAAGGTGTTCAGCGCACTGCAGCACTTGTGCTCTGGGAGTTCGGTGATCGCATCTGTTCTTGTTCGTCTGCATGTGTATTATTTCGTGTTAGTTTTGTGGGTGTACAGGTTTAATGGAGTTGTTATGTAAGACGGTCGTGACCTCTTTTGGAATTAATTCACTTTAGTTCTTGAGTTATTTATGTTCATTAAGAGGTCTCGCACTTTGGGTTTTAGGTTAAGTTTTGATTGAATTCAGACGACGTTGCTGGATTTCGTTGGTTAAAAATGTACATAAAGAAGGCTGCTTTCTTAAACAAGTGATGTAGATGTAGACCAACGTCGAAGTGACGAACATGCCATCAAAGTAAACGTTATCCAATTTCATATTCACTTAAGAATATTTCTGAATAGCAGCCAAGATTTTTAAAGCCACAACAAACTATGTAGATGTTTTCCGCAATTGTTGATCCTGGGTTCCAATGTTAAATTCCGAAGTCCGGCATTAATCGAACACGCCTTTTGCAATCCAAGCTGGATCTTTCAAAAGTTCGGCAAATCCCAGTGCAGCTGTGAAAGATTAAATTCGGTGATATGGCATCATCGTTGATAGTTTAAGCTTTGTGAAATCCTTAGTTGAACCATCTGGAAATGCGACTACTCCAGTGCTATCCTTTCGCAAATGACTTTGTTCTTAATTTTCTTCTGCTTTGAATTGATGTAAAGTTAAGGTTTCCTTTGAACCTTTTGTGTCCTTGATTCCTTGTGAAAAATGTTGATCCCTACAAAGAACAGTAGACCTTCGGAGTTCTCAAGCGAAAAATTTACAAGACAACCGAAAGCTTGAAAGAGGAAATAAAGCAAATCCTAACTGTGAAACGCAGGGGAATCGCGATCTATAAAAATATGTACAAATTGTGTTAAACAAGGCCAGGGGAGTAACATCCGCTTTCGAAAAAGGACACTAATATCCGAAAAATTCGGAAATCAGGTACGAATTTGAATAGTGTTTATCAGTAGCTAATCTACTTTCTGTGGAATTCGCCTCAAATAGCAACGGCAGCTGCGTTTTTACAATCGACTTGCGCACCATTGGCGACGTAGGGCAAACTGAAGGTGTCAAGCCATTCCTTGCATTTTTCGGAGCTATCGAAGGCCAAAATATTGGTAATATAGTCAACACTAATGTTGGGACGATAACTGAAAAATAGTGTTATCATAAGTGACGATTTTTAAAAATGTGAAACCCAGAACTTACGATTTAATAATGACTCGCAAGGCAGCCTTGCGCTCTCTCTCCAGGAACCACTCAATCATGTGGCCAGACATAAGAGGCGCCGTCTTGTACAGGGAAAACAATTTGCAGTAGTTGCCCAGCGACCACGCAGAGCGAAATTGAAGGGCGTGCGCAATGACAGGATTCTCGCGCTGATCAGCCGTAATCGAACGGAGGACAGTGGTTATGTCTGCAAGGCAAAAGTAATGTTAACTTGAATCGAATATACTAGAGAAAAAAACAAACCTACCCAAGGTATTCTTTGTGAAAATGTAATAGAGTATGCGATAGGCCGTGAATTCCAACGCATTGGCGCTCTTGCCGCCAATCTCCATGTACAGCATCTTCAGTTGCGTCTGGCACTGGTTAAACTCCTCGTGGTCTCCCTTTTCCATGGCAATGCGGGCGTGGGTCTCATACACCTCCACCGTAAACTGATCGCGAATACCCTGGACCTATGGAAATCATTATGTTACAATCTTTTTTTACACCAAAATGAGGTTACTTACAGTCAAATCCTGTCTGATGGATTTCAGCTGATCACACGCATAGTGGTAATCCTGATTTGCACGCCATTTTCCTTTCACATTAACTAGGGAGTGGGTTAGCACCTCGACAGGTCGCACCTCCATTGGCGACGGCGCCTTAGTGAGACGCAAAAATGATTTTTCTAGGTCCCTACAAGTGCCTACAATATGCAAATCTAGAAGATCTAAGCCGCCAGCCGCCTCTGTGTCCTCGTAAAAACTAGTGCGATGTTGTTGGTGCTGCTGCTGCTGCATCATCTTCCTCTTGTTCTTGGCCGTGGTGAGACCAAACGGTGAGCTTGCAATGGCGACGACAGATTTCTTGGCGGAGCTGGAGCTCTGCTGTGAGAATCGTGCCGCACGCTGTTGCAAGCGCGCTGTGTCATCATCAACGGCTCCGCCAATGGACGACTGGTTGGAGTAGAAATGAGGAGGCTTCTTTTTTGCCTGGCCGGAGTTACCTCCGGAGCCAGCGGCCGCTGCTGCAGCTGCGGCTGCGCGCTTGCCCTTCTTCATCAGCATTTTCTGCTGCTTGCGGGATAGGTTCGCGGTGAGTGGTATGAAATTCAGGGATTCGTTCGAGCCCGATTTGCGGATAACTTTACGCGCCGGGGACTGCTGGCATCGCTACTGCGGGAGCACGATCGGGAGCGAGGGGACCGCGAGCGGGAACGCGAACGTGAGCGCGACCGCGAGTACCGCTTTTTGCTCGAGTACTTCAACGAGTTAGAGGATGAGTGCGAACTGTAATGGTAAAAAAAACAGGTTTAGGTTTTATGTTCAACTTGTCAAAGAGAGACCCCGAAACTTACCGCGAACGACTCCTGGAGTACCTGGACGACGAAGAGTGGTGATGGGAACCGTAGCCGGATGAAGACTTGTTGAACTGATTTACCTTCTGCTTGAACTGATTTACGATACCCGGGGAGGGCTTGGTTGGAGCCTTCTCCGGCTCGTGGTCTCGCTCCCGCTCTCTCTCCTGCTCCAGCTTTTTCTGGAAGTAGTTGCTTCGCTGCGGCTGCGGGGGAGTCACGTTGCTCAGCACCACATCGATGCCATCCCGCTCGCTGTGCACCGTGGGCATGGGCTCGTTGTCCCAGTCCCGCGTCCACAGCTCATTTCGATTTGCCGCCGCTATAATTTTGCCCTTCAGGCATATGTCAATCTGATCCTTGTCGAGGTCCGTGTTGCACTTTGAGTAGCAACGTGCTACATATTGATTGAGTGCATCTGGCCAAGAGTCGTTGGAGGCCATTTGATAGCTGTTAGGGCGCTTAAAGGTGGAAGTCTGCGCTGGAGCAGGAGAAGCGTTCTGCTGCTGTTGATGTTGCTGTTGGGGATTCTCTGTGGGGGCCACAATGGCCAAAGGCAATGGTGGTGGTGGCTTGCTTAAATCCGGAGTGGCCGGCACGCACACTTCGCTGGCGCTAATAATGGGCGGTGGTGGTGCTATGGGTGTGGCTTGCGGTTGATTGGAAAACGGATTGCTATATGCGGTTTGCTCAAAACTTTTGTTTTTGTTGTTACGCTTGCGCTTCTTTTTGTTGCTATTGTTGTTGTTGTTATTGTTGTACAATTGCATAACCTGCTGTTGCTGTTGATGCTGCTGTTGCTGATGCTGCTGTTGCTGATGTTGCTGTTGCTGCTGTTGAAGTTGAAGTTGCTGCTGCTGTTGTAGGGGATTGGGGGCACTTGCCAAACGCTTTTGGTTTAAATTCAAATTAAAACGTATTCCCCCGAAATTCTTTTTGCTGCTGCTGCTGCAGTTGTTGCTGCTTGTTTTGCCCCGTTGGCTGGCCGCATTTGGGCGGAGGCGGAGGCGGCGGTCCCGAGGGGAGGGGCGGCGGTGCCGCCAGCGCATTGCTGAAGCCGGGCGGCGCATTCGACGCGCTGACCGTCGAGGTTACCTGCTGTTGCTGTTGTTGCTGCTGGTAGCGCATATAGTACTGGTAGTACTGTTGATATTGCTGCTGGTAGGCGACGTTTTGGTTGGCATACCAGGCGTAGTTGCTCCATTGCTGGGCCAGGGCGGCGGGATTACCCCCCTGTTGCTGCTGCTGCTGTTGCTGCTGCTGCATCTCCTGCAGCTGCGGAATCAGTGGCGGCGGAGCACTCATGGCCTCGGACATGGTACTCCCTCTCTCGCTTTTTTTCTAAAGGTGGCCTTTGACTTGTTTTACCTGAACTTACCTTTGTGTTTTTGCTATTTCAGCCCCTGATTTCGAAACAAAGGGTACGAAAAGGTGGAAATGTGATGATTAGTGTTAGTGTGTGTGTGCTGGTATGTGACGCCATTTTTATTTCTTACCTACTTTGGCCTCCGAGAACTTGCTCTTTTGACTTCAATTTGCGCGTTTTAAACGCCGTTTTCGCTACGATAACAATGTAAAACGACTGGATAACGCAAAGAACTAACTGCGTTCGCACAAAAACACTCGGAATATGCTACTTTTTGCCTGCTTTCATCACGATAACTAAACACGTCTGAACAGATGAACTATTTTTTTAATGACGAAAAAGAGACAGAATAATCGATGAATAGAGCTGTCAACGTATTCAGTGTGACCATCGCTTGCTTCGTCAAAAATCCATTCTAAGCGGCAATACCGCAGTACATCACCATATATTTGGGGTATTCTCTTTAGTCCTGAGTCGTTAAATCCTGGCATATCACACAAAATGCTTACAACAGATTCAAAACTTTAAAATAAAACTAAGTTAAACATTCTTCGACAGACATCTTGGTTTTGCAATATCATATATATAAATTCAAAATGTTCAGCTTATTGAATACCTGATTCATTTCATAGTACACTTACAGAAAAAACAAACGTTTACCCCTAAAATGTTGTTTATTAACGGTTTTTATTTTCAGAGCTTTCTTCTATTTATTACCAAAAATATGTTACTATCGATTATTTTTTAGATATAACAACAAGACAAAGATTTTATATGTTATTACCTGTAAAAATAAAATTAAATGTACTTCTAACATTGGAAGTACCAAGCAACGCCAATCCTATGATTCCCACCAATCGGATCTATGCCATCAAAAGCCGCATGATACATGATGTCAACATTTTCACCGAGTTTGGATTGATAGACCAACCCTATTCTTGAGTCCTGCCGCAGCTTGGCCTTTAGCAATGATCCATTCTGAAAGTCATACTGAACGCCAATTGCGAACTGTTTGACATTTTCTGAACTATAGAGGTTCGATTTGATAGCAAAGGCCCACCGTTCGCCAAGCCGTTGGAAGATAGATCCTCGCAAGTCCTCAAAATTTTCTCTGCAAGTTAAATATATGTAAGTTTTAAATATAAGATTTTGTATATCCTGGATTTAGTCGAGCATATCCTACAGTTTAAGGCCCACTTCGGTCGTCCCATTGTTGTAGCCCAAGCACAAAGCGTGCTTATCGAATCCCTTATCATCCATGTTGTAACTGGCTCGATATCCCAGCAGCCAATTTTCGACTGGAGCTACAAGGACGTAGCCCAAAAGAAGAGGTTCGTTGTAGAGGGGCACCACCACTTCCACTTTCACAGGATTACGCTCAAAGCCACACTTCAGTTTGCTTTTAAATGTCACTCTATAAAGGAAATAAGTGAGATAAATGTAATATGGTAATAAGTCTTTAATATATCTATATCATTTATATTTTTGGATACACAACAAGAAATCGATGATGGGTTAAGCAAAATATATTAGGTCTGAATATAGAAATATTATTTTTATTAATCTACGCTAATTAAAAGATCAAAATTCTAAAAGTATTTATAAGGAAGAGCTCTAAAATACGGCTCATGTATTTCTTATCAAAACCTGATATAGATATTACTTACTCGTCCTTCGTGCCAACCGTCGACTTGAGCAGACCGTACCACTTACTGCCGAGGCCCATGGCACGCACTCCGATCTCCGACACACATTCATTGTTGGTCAACCAGCCGAGGGAGATACTCCAATTATCGCTCTCCTTGAAAGCCTCCACACCCCCAAAGACGGAATCAATGGTCGGATAGCCCTCCCCGAAGGTGCTCAGGTAGAAATCCTGGTTCGTCTTTGTGGTGCACTGCAGCTGCCAGGCGCCCAGTTTGAATCCGGTGATGAGGCAGTCCTTGGCCGAAGCGCCCACGTGGAAGTAGGAGGGCATTTCGCCCTCTCCCGGAGGTAGAGGTATCTCTACATCGACATCCTTCAAGTCCTCTTCAGCTGTTCCCTTCTTATCTCCCCCTTGATCTTCCTTACTTTTATCTTCTGTGGTAGGGCGGTTCCGCTTTCTGTTTCGGCGAAACCAATTTAGTATTCGTTGCTTAAATTTTTGCATTGTATAAAAATATAAGACCCAAACAATTTAAACGAAATTTGAAATTTTAGTAGAAATAAATCCTTTTGAAACTGTAATCAACAGCTACTAGTCTATGCCAAATGTAACCAGACATGTTTTTGCTGAAAAAACTTATACAAATACAAACAAGTAAAAATAATATAAAATTAAGAATGTACATGACAATATGTTTAAAATTGTCCTTTATTTTTAAAAAGCAGAAGCTCTTTATAATTTACCGTCTACAGATTAAAATACCAGGAAGTGCCGAATTTATGTTTACCATTAATCGGATCATTTCCTTCAAAGCCGAAGTGAAATAAAAATTCGATATCCTCACGAATTTTTCGTTGAAATATAAACCCAAGGCGAGTATCCCCTCGAACTTTGGCCTTCAGCAATGTGCCGGGTTCCCATTCATACTGGCCCCCAACGGTGATACTCTTAGGAGTCACGTTTCCATACAGGTTCGCTTTCAAAGCCAAGGCCCACTTTTCTCCAATGCGCTGAAATATCGATCCTCGAAGGGTCTCGAAATTTTCACTGAAATATTGGGATGTAAGTTAGTTAAATCAGCCGTGAATCACCTACAGTTTCAGTCCCACTTCTGTTGAATCATTGTTATAGCCCGCGCAGAAAGCGTTCATGATAAAGTTCTTGTCTTGAACATTGAATACCGAGCGGTAACCTAACAAAATGTGGTCGGCAGGCTCAGCCAGAATGTAGCCCATAAGGAGTGGCTCCTTGTAAATGGGAACATACAGCTCCACCTTTCCAGGCTTACGTTCGAAACCACATTTTAACTTGCATTGATAGTCACATCTGCAAAGATATAAATATCAACTAAAGTGTAAGAATGCAACATCCTCTCAGAATAATTTGGCATTCCTGAACTCCTCTGGAACTGTAAGTCCTTGAATATTCAAGGATAATAGTCATTATAGAAAATGTATGTCTAAGTCATTATTTTTTTAATCTTGGTACAGGTATTCTGGGTCGCTGATTACGAATATGATTTATAGATTTATAGTTCCATTTATTCGAAATGTCGAAATCTTTTATCTTAAATTATCCTTTTTAATTGTACTTTTTTGAGTCCTTTAAATCAACCAGTTCAAATGGTTCAAATAAACAAATATTTTTCTTTTGCAAATGAATTTTTGGATCAACAATTTTGGGGTCATAGGATCTTTGGCAAAGATTTTGTTATTTATAGTACGTATTTTTAGCTTGCCAAAAATGGGTTGGCAATAAATGCCCCAGGCATCAGTTTCAATAAGGGCCATCGGCCTTTACGGTCTGCTTTTAAAAATACCACTCGTCTCCGACTCACCCTTCACTAGTGCTGACCACAGACTTCAGGATCGCAGACCATATACCGCCCAGACCATTGGCACGTGCCCCAAGATCGGACAGCCAGTCCCCGTCGGACAACCAGGAGAGGGATGCGTGGAAGTTGCCCTGCTCTTTGTAAGCTTCCAAGCCTCCGTAAACGGAGCTCAAAGTCGGATAGCCCTCGCCGAAGCTGCTCAGGTAGAAGTCCTGCTCCGTCTTCGAGGTAGCCTGCAGCTTCCACCGGCCAATGGTGTAGCCGTGGACGAGGCACATCTTCGCCAGGAGCCCCACATGGAAGTAGGTGGGCATCTCGCCCTCCTCCGGCGCAGGCGGCAGGATCTCCACATTGTTCTCCTTTTTAGATGCATCTTCGTTGCTCTTGTCCTGGGCATCATCACTAGTGTCGGCAGCATATTCCGATTGCAAACGTTTCCGTTTGTTCTTCCTGAACAAGTTACGAATCCTGTGCCTCGTCGGCATTGTGCAGTTAGAAATTATTTTAGCACTTGGAATTTAGAGACCGTTAAATTTCTGAAAGCAAGTTCAAAGAGGCTCTGATTGGAGTATAAGAAAACGAAATATATTAATTTTCAATTCCTTATCCTTAAGAGGACCGCGCCAAGGAAGATATGTATATAAGAACTTGGCTTTCTGAACAAAAACTTAAAATTCGTTGTTTTCAGATTTTTTAAACAAACATTTTTTGACAATCTTTTTTAAAGGTTTTTTTAATTGAAAAACTTGGTGGTTTTTGGTTATAATATTAATATAACACAAATTAGCGAGTCGCGGGTGACAAAATAAGCTCAATCTAAAGACGATATGAGAAGATCCAGAATCATTAGTATGCAGAGCCAAATTATGCTATTCCCGATTGGTATAAAAATGTTACATTTTAACAAGGGATTTCATTTAATATAATAATTTCAATAATTTTAAAACGAACTAATCAGTGATAACATTTTTCACACAACATCTTATTACGTTAATAGATCATGATCACAGATTTAAGTGCGTTGAAAAGCAAATATTCGTATATTTTCGATTTATTTTTAGCATTAAGTTAAACATTTGATTACGCTACATTCATATATTTTCTTTATCTTTTTATTCTTTTTCGCTTTTGATTTATCAATAAAATAAAAAAAAAAGATTTAAAAACATTTTGGAAGTATTAAATAAGCTTTTTAATTATTCTTTAATTCCACACATTTCTCTATATTACTCCATTCTGTAATCTTAAAAGAACTTTTACCTTTGCTATGATGAAAAACTAAATATATTTGTCATTTAAATAAAGATAAGCCAATTTGGGAAGGAAAATCGTTGATTGACTGGCGTTTTAGCTCTCAGCACTGCAGGGCCACGCCCACCCCGAACCGGTGGTTGCCATCCTTGATGTTGTTGCAGTCCAGCACCGCAGATATGGAGGCGGTGATGCCCTCACGCAGCTTTTGCTCATATCCCAGACCCAGCTCCACTACGTTGTTGATCTTGGCGCGGATGAGGGCGTCTTCCTCAAGGTGGTAAATCATGCCCAGGCTGACGATCACATCTCCGCCGCCACCCTCCTCGGCCTCTGGATTTTCGGCACCCTCTTGACCGCCGGCGCCTTTGGTGACCTCGGCACCAACGTCGATCTTCTCGCTCGCCTTGTAAAATAGTGAGGCCAGCCAGGTGTCACCATTTTTCCTGGAAGGAGGGCGAAAAGTATAAGAAAAGCTCTTGAGCCAAACCTCTTTGGAACTTACAGCTCGCCATGGACGGTGGCCGTTTCGTTCGTCCAGCCAAGGGCAACCTTCCAGCTTTTAAATTCGGTGTTCCCGATGTCGAACTCTGTGCCAACGCCGCCCAGGAACTCCTTGTGACCCAAAACCAGAGAACAGTTCAGCAACGGCTCCGAGTTTAGTCCAATGTCAGCCAGGAAATTGAAATTATCCTGAGCAAAGCCCAACTTGAACTTGCCATCCGCCTCGCTGTTGGCGGTAGTTAAATTAAAAATACTCTATTTTCCAATTTCAAAACCATTATGCCCTTAATAGATGGCACCACTTGAAATTATATTTCCGAAGCAAACCAAAAAACTAAAACAATAGGTGAACTTCATTACTTAATAACTTCTAAAATAGTTGTTGGATTTGTAAAAGAGACATTTCTTGAGTTAATCAAGAAACCAGAAAACAATCCTATCTTTATGTTACCTACACTTCACAATGATTGCAATAAATTTAATATAACGCCCCTACGTACTTTGTTCCCGGCTGAAGCTTAGCTTCGAGGGCTAGCATCAGACCCTCGGCCAGCTTGTCCCGCTGCATTATCTCGCCGAAGAGCCAGTTGTCCGTGTTCCATCGCTCCGTGAGGGTCAGGCCCTGGTCCTCGATTTTGTACTTGCTCTGTAGGGAGCCAGATACCTTGCTGTTATCTTGACTGGCGAAACCTGTGGTGAAGAACTCGATGCCCGAATTGGTCAGCGTCTTGCAGTCGATCTGCCAGATGCCCGGATGGTAGCCGCGCTTGAAGAGATCGCGGGCCAGCTTGCCCAGGTCGGGATATACCGGCGGTGGAGGCATTGTGGGCGGAATGAAGAGGTGGTATGGTATATAAGGCCCGACTGAATTCGGAATTTTTTACACTACGCTTTAACAACCTTGATTAGCCGAAAATTTGTATCTAATGCTGTCTGACCAGTTTCGAGTTTTGTACAGCCTAGTGGGCCTTTGAAACTAAATGCATGGTTTCCTGAGCTTACCCTATTATTTACTTAAGATTTTTAAAAATATGCATTTTACCTAGATACTAAGGATTTTTGTTGCTCACTCACTTATTCTATAAAATGGGAATACCACGCAAAAAAAGTACCTCATTTTAAACACTAATTAATGAAATATTAAGCAACATCAAAAAATGTTTGTAAACTTTGTAAACATCATTAAATAAAGTTATTATATAGCTGTACATATTTTTTTGAGGCTAATGTTTGACCGAATTTGTACTTTTGCTTTAAACTGCATATTGCCAATTACAACAGTAAGGAAGTTAACTACAGGTGAGGTTCAAAAGGTCTATTTTTTCTAGTTTTACATCCACTATCACCATTCAGTATACACGCGCGTCTACTTTCTTTTAAACTAAATACTTTTAGGCCATACCCAACCCCTTTGCCGTTCTGCATCAACGCTGCAATCATGACATTGGTTTCTTCTCGATTTATTTCTCAGATAAATGCACAACGAAAAGATAAAGACTGTTAATAAAAATATGGTTTGGGGTTGTGTGTGTCCTAGTTTCGCCGCCAGTTGTTGTGTGGGGCTATCCCCAAAGCCCTGGCAACTGAATAATTCAATGCTTTTTGAGCCGTAATATTACTTTTCAATTTTGTTTTCTTTTTAATAGGTAAATGTATTTTACTGTACTTTTGCCAACAACAAATTTGCTAATTTCAATGCACTAATCAAAGCTACATCCAACGACGACGAATTGGCCGACCAGCCCATTCACCAACCCACCCCCTTGCATCGTTTGTTGGCAGTGTCTCTTCTGCAGATTTGGGTGGCTGGGGCAGGGAGTGGGCGGATCTGGTGATGGCCGGGTGATAACTGATCCAAAGTATTCGTTAAGATGTGCAGATTCCCTTTATATTTGACTGTGTGTTGTTATTTTCGAAGAATATCTTTTCTCTTTTATTTTTTGTTCTTGTTATTACTGCACTTGTCTTGCTGTTGTTGTTTTTGTTGTTGGGCGTGTGGGGATGTTAGACAACGTTCAAGGATTCCTCGACTGGCGGGAAATCATCGACTTAGGCCTCCAGCTCCAGACCAACACCGATCTTGTGGCCGCCGGCATTGAAGTTCTTGCCATCGACCAGGGTGGACAGGGTCAGGGTGACGCCGTCGCGCAGCTTCTGCTGGTAGCCCAGACCAACCTGGCTGGCGTTGTTGACCTTGGCGCGCACGCTGGCATCGTCATCAAGCTGATATTTAGCGCCGATGGCGAACTTGGTGTTGCTGGTGCCGCTGGCCCACGACAGCTGTACACCCACATCCAGCTTGTCCGAAGTGCGTTGGAAGATGGAGCCGCTGAATTCCTGGCCGTCATTGCTGGTCGGGAAAACGCAGATATTAATTCCGATTTATTTAAACCAAGTGGCTAAGTAGTAATACTTACACAGCTGTGTGCAAGACAAAGTCCTTGGTGGTGTAGCCAAGGGCAAAGTTGTTGGTGGTCAGCTTGGACTGTTGTGTGTCAAATGCGGTCTGGTAGCCGGCCAACCATCCCTGGTAGCCGAGCACGGCAGAAGCATTGATCAAGGGGCCCTTCAGATCAATGTTCACGTCCGAATCGGCCTTGACGTTCTCATGGCCGTAGGCCACCTTGAACTTGCCGTTCTTGTTGCTGTTGAAATGCAAGAAAATAATAATCAGTGATATGACCAAGTAAACAATTTAGAATGCTGAAGAAGTTTCCCGAATTTTATAAAAATGTGCGACTTCGACCGATTTTGTTTACAAATACTAGAAAACTTATAAAAATATGGAGTACATTGATTTCTTAGCAAATTTCCAACCGCGTGAATATCACGTTTTATTTTGTGTTTAATTAATATTAAATATTAATGTGTTAAATTATTTCATAAAATTCAATTTCCAGTCTTGCAAATTTGTTGATACATATTTCTAGCGCCTGTATTAAATTTCTAAAAGGAATTATTAAAATCTATTTTATAGTGGAAAGAATTAAACACCCTGACCCCTTTCCCTTTATCATGTTTAAACGAAAAGAATTGCCCATATGTGTACTAGTTTTAATAAATGTATTACCCAGACTGGGGGGCGAAGTTGCCCTCCAGGGACAGCTTCAGACCCTCGAGCAGCTGATCCTGGACAGCGACCTCGGTGAACAGCGTGTTGTCTGTGTTCCACTTCTCAGTCAGGGTCAGGCCATAGTCCTTGACCTTGTACTTGGTCTCCAGGGAGCCAAAGACCTTGCCAGACTCCTGGTTGGAGTGTCCGGCTGTGTTGAACTCGATGCCCGACGAGGTCTTGGTCTTCAGATCCAGCTTCCACAGGCCGAAGTTGTAGCCTTTGCTGAAGACATCGCGAGCCTGTTTGCCCAAATCGCTGTATGATGGAGGAGCCATCTGGAATGAAGTGGATTTAAACGCGCCGCCAATTAGTTGGTGAATAATCGATAGTAGTGACGATGGGGGTATTTATTGCGAAATCATTTTACTGTCCAGGTCAATTATTGCGTGTAACGAACGATAAGTTTAATGGACGAGGCTGGTTTAATCTTATCAGCAACATGATAATATTTACTTTGTATTTGATTTGAATTTGAGGTGCTCTATCGGCCGCTATAGAAAAGTGAAAACTACAACTAAGGGTAGCGAAAAAACAGCATCAACACGGGCAAAGAATTTCACAGGCCATTTCCTCTTTTCATTTTGGCTAAATGTCAATTTTGTGCGGCGAAAATAAATAAATCAATTTAAATTAGTGTTCAAGGCAGCCTGAGGGACTGAGTTACCAACGAGAGAGGGGGTCAATGCACGTCTGGGGCAAAAGAAATTGGACGCGAAAAGTAGACACAGGAGGAGCACATTGATCGGTGATGCAGTGACAGACATATGTACATATGTATGTATAAATGTTAGAGATATTCTTGTTTTTATTAGACGGTTTAATCATAGATAAAGACTAAAAGGATTGAAGATAAATTAAAAAAAGGTTTTGTATAATTAAAGGTATGATCAAGATTTCCATTACGAGTATTTTAAGCTTTTACTTCGAAGGTGTAAAGGTCATTCTGTATATTTTTTGTTTACTCTAATTATTAACGACTGTGGTTTTATTCTGTTGATGAGCCTGACGATTTTATAATGAAAGGATGATTTTGTTCACATGTTTTTTTTCAACTTATATTCGTTTTCTCACATGTTATTATTGCTATCTTTGAATCTGATTTTTATATATTTAAACAAGTGTTAACTTTTGAAGGATAAAATTAAAATAAAATAAACTTCTGATCACAATGAAATAAAAATACCTTTTGCAAGGGTGCTAACATTTAGTTTTTACAGTAAATTGACATTTGTATGTAAAGATTCACCAAAATACAAAAAAGTAAATGTTTTTTTTAAGTGGCTGCTATTGGTTTTGAAGACCGCCTCTATTAATCTGGCCATGGGTGTGTGCTTCTATGTTTACGTTCCGTACTTGTTTGCGTTAATTGGTGGTCAGTTAGCTAGGCAAGCGATCATTGACACAGAAGCTAACTGCACATTTTCAGCCTCTCCTTTGGTCTCTTCTTCGCTGTTTCTATTTGCGTGACGTCAGGAATGCGAGACACAGTGGCCGTCCAATTATTGAGCAAAGCGGCGGGCAAATAGAAAACCATAGCTCCTAAATAATGCTAAATCGATATAAATTCTACTTTTGTTCTTGTTAGAACACATACAAAATCTTTTTTTATAAACATAACTTTGATATCATAATGTAAAATATAAATGTTAGAAAATATAGATCGAACATTTTTAAAATAAAAAATTTTTTTTTTTCTGTGTAGGCACAATGAAAGGTACTCAAGGCAATCAAGGCGGAAAATTATGAAAAGACAGACAAAAGTCGTTATGGCCAGCAGCCAAACGGGGAATGGGATAAACGTATTCGGATGTCAGGTGATATAACCTGGTCACCAGATAAAGAAAATGATGGCCGATGGATTTCCCGGTGAAAAATGAATCAGCATCTCGTTGGTGACCTTGACGAGGAGGTTATAAAGTGGGAGGGCATGCACCCCTTTTTTCGCCAGTTGCATAACACTAGGGAAATCGATGGGACAGCAATTTGAACAGCACGAATAGGTGTCACAGCAAGGGGTATTGATTTTCCAGGTGACGTCACGTCGTTAATACCACCTACAACTAAATGTGCACCTCACATGACCACAAACAAACAGTGATAAAGAACCGCCGAGAGAAAATGTTTATTGAGCGAGGTGGATAGTGGATGGCAACATGGCGATAACGAACGGAATTGATCAAAACAATTGAAACGAGAGCACCGCGAGTGTTACGTAACAGAAATTCGCCAGGCCTTTTCCATAGTTTTTTTCTGCTTCGTTCTCTTTTTTTTCGCCGGCAGCTGCTGCCAATGAACTGTGCCTGCATTGGTGTGTGTGCGATAGTATGTGTGTTGACTGACCGGCAGAATATCCCCTTCGATTTTTGGTTTATCAATTAATTATTGTGCCAAACACTCCCCGTTTGCTGATAACAAATCCACTTTTTGTTACCCAAAAAAGTGCTCAGCCCTTTACGTTCATGCGCGTGTCTACTTGCAATTTTTTCTTTTCGAGGTTATGAAATCACTTGCACCGAAAATCCCGACTTTTCGTTCTTTACAGGGTTTTATTGCTTTTCCCTGGCTTCAGGGGGGTCTTAGGACGGGCTGTACTTACTTTGGATGAGTTTAAGCTTGGTTAGAGTGTAATGCGAAACGCAGAGGAACAGAGACAACCACGACAAACGTACACCACAAAATTTTGAAATTTTGTAATTTGCCTGCTGGCTAGAGGTGGTGAGACATCGATGTTTTCAGAACATCGCTTATATCGATGTTTATCGGAGTCTCATCGGTGTTTTTCTATCTCTAACGGCTATTGAAAATCCCACTGCTGTTCTTGCGCACTGTTAACGATTCCAACCCAGTTCTTGAGCACTCTGTTAACTTCCACTGTTAGTTTCCCCTCCAGTTATAACGCCCTTTTAAGTCCTTACAAATGGACTCGGATCATAGCACTGTTTAAAATGTTTGCTAATATACTATAATATACAAAGTACAAGTGAAGGAAGTTTTTATAAAAATATAAATATTTATTCAATTACCAATCAACATGCTTGCATTACATGTTTGCCTAAGCACCACCAATCGAACGCTTATAGTAAATAAAATAACCACTGTGGACAATACTCAATACTAATGTTTTGATCAAATTTTTTTAAACATCGTTAGGAGATCGATGTTTTCCGCCAAAAACGTCGAAAGCATCGAAAACATCGTCGATGCAATCGATCGCTCCCTTCGATTGTCGATGATTGTCAAAAATCGCGGTAAGAACGTGGTCACATTTTTAGTAACGGACGTTCATGTTTTAACGGTTACTTGAAATTGTAATTGTTTAATAAAAGTCTATTAATTATGTTTATAACCACTAAAAAAACTTAATCTCAAATTTAAAAAAATATATTTATTTAGCACATTGTAAAAATGTAATAATTAAGCTTTTACTTATCAATTTCTGTAAGACCATGTAAATACTTTCTCTGAAGCAATACTTATTATTGATTTAATCGAACAAGAAGAAAATTAACTTCGCGTAAGATCATTTCCCTTTTGTATCCTAAAGTATCCCATATGATATTTGCTATATATACATATAAAAGCAATAGTTTAATTTTAAAACTTTTATTGACAAGAATTCAAATCTTAAAGAATTTTACTATTTTTTCCCATTGATAAGTTCACCCTTAAATAAAATTTGCATTTGGTTCGTGGTGAATGTGAAACTTATCTCTTTTCTTTATATTTGATCAAACAATGGTTTTTTTATTGACTTTAAATGAGTGTAAGGGCCTGGGAAAATATTTATAATGTTTTTAAAGAGGTATCCTTAAGGTAAAACCTTAAATTTTATAAAAATATACAACACAAGTAGCTTATTAACTAAAATCGAGTGTCTTGAATACGTTTATTTTTAGAATTCGCATGCACTCTTGCAGGGCAACCACTGCCACTCAGCCGAATCAAATGGGCTCGATTCTGGGCCAGAGCATTTCTCGTGCGGCGACGGCATGTTGAAGGCCCGTCTGGAGGAGGACGCCGTCCTGGGACGCTGTTTGGCCACCGCGTCCTCCGTGGAGCGAGGCGACTTGGTCCTGGAGGAGCGGCCCTTTGCCCGCGGTCCAAAGCGCGACAGCGGGATCGTCTGCCTCGGATGCTACCAGTTCCTGCAGTTCGGGGAAGACGGCGACTCGCTGGACCGCTGCGAACTCTGCGACTGGCCGCTGTGTGGATCGTGTGCGGAAGAGGATGACGCCACCGATCACGGCGGAGAGTGCCAGGTCTTCTCCTCCGCACGTGTCACTTTCGCCGGGAATGTGAGCGATGACGGCGTCTGCCCGCAATTAGATTGCATAACACCATTGAGGTTAGTGCGACGGGGCTCCAGCGGGGTAATGGTGGCCCTGGGGACTCTGGGGGACACGGGGGATCTGGGGAACCTGTCGGAATATTAGTTCTGGCAGCCGCGGCCCATTTCTCGGAGATAGCACGTGGGCCGGCAAATAACGAAAACTCATTGCGACGACGTCAAAGAAGGCGGTGGATCAACAACAAAGTGTATTGCACAGTAGAGCAAAAATTGTAGAATATTATTTTATTTATTAAAAACCATTAGTTAGGTAATTTCATGGAAATGCCAATATGGCGTAACCCTTGAAACCCATTTTTACAATTTTGTGTTTCGACTCAAATAATTTTGATTTATGTTTATGGTAACAATCTTGAAATAATTTATGAACTTAAAAGCTGTACGTTAAACTATTAAAAATCAAAATATTAAAACTTATATTGTTTTTAGTTGTATAAGCTTCACAATGCATTAACGGTTTTTCATTGGTCCTTAAAAAAATCGTATTTTTCCATAACAAGAAAATAATGAATTATATTCAATAACAAGAAAGCTCCGTTAATAATTGTCCGATTTTTCACATTTCCGATTAAATTATTAAAAATATAATTATATTTAATAAAAACATTATTCCTTTTTTTATTACTTTCGTCCTATAATTATGTATTCTAGTATTTTAGTGGCCGTATTGGTTTGATGACACCATTGAAACGTAAACACTGTGAGCTATAATTTGTAGTTGTGTATACTTTAATACACCGCATATTTTAATATATACTTAGGGACATAGTAAATAGAAATAGAACAAACAGTATCCATCAACTTAGGATATGAGTATAAGGGTGGTCCAAAAATAAAATAGTTCCTTTCTTAAATAATATTCTTTTTAATATTAAATATTAATGGGCAATGTTATAACTCCTAATGCAAATGGTACATTTTGGTAATAAACTGCCATTGAAACCATTTTATGCAAATAATTTGTATAAGAATCTCATAACTTTAGTTTGTAACCACTGTGCCCCTGCAAATATGATGCTTTATGTCCGAGCAGGCCAGAATGTTGCTCTGTAGTGATGCCTTATGGCATCATCTCTGAGGTTTGCCCATGATCTGCGCTCGGTTAGCCGGCGTCAGTCAGCGAAATGACATCGACGTCGCCGCCAACGCCAACGCTGTCGGTGAATCGCACGTCGGTCCAATGGAGTCCGGTCTGCGGACGCTATCTGGTGGCCAAGGGAGCGACCCTGGGCCATGACCTGCTGATCGAGGAGCTGCCCTTTGCCGTGGGTCCCAAGTGCAACGGACCGGTAGTGTGCCTGGGATGTTATGAAGCCGATCCCGATCCGGGGGAGAAGCACTGCATCGATTGCGGCTGGCCGCTTTGCGAGGAGTGCTCCCGGAACGAGGATAACCACCACTTCCTGCTGGAGTGCGTGGTGCTCAGGGATGCGCGGGCACGATTTTTCCCACTGCCCAGTGGGAGCAGCCACTGTCCCCAGCTGGACTGCATAATGCCGCTCAGGTGAAGCCCAGCGAGAGGAACAAAAATAGACCCAGGCACAAAGAAAAAAAACCGATACGCCACCACTCGCATTTTTCGGGGGTGTCAAAGTAATCTCAAAATGTTCTCATTTCGACTGTATTAAAAATCGTACATGAGAAACATTTGTGATAGTAAAAGTGAATATCTTTCTTAAAATGCTTATGTTCTTTATTTAATATCTTTTCATTGTATATCCATATCATTTTAAATTATAATATAAAATGTATGTTTGAAATTATCGTCTGGATATATTCAAATGCATGTTATAACATTACCAATGTCCAAACGATATTTTCAAACAGTATACCTTTTATATTATAATTTAAAATGATATGATTATAATATGAAAAGGTAACAAATTAATAAGTTATATATAATATGATAAAATTGTATATAAATGATTCTTTTTGCGTGACCTTATTGGGGATTTATGTTCGATTTTATTTCCTGTTGTATATCCTGTTAACTTTCTGTATTTCTGACTTCCAGGGTTCTGCTGGCCAAGGAGGCGAATCCCGGGCGATGGGACAGCGAGGTGGCCCCGATGGAGCATCACGAGGAGGAGCGGAGGAAAGACGCTGATGTGTGGCATGCGGATCGGGTTAACATTGCTCAGTATTTGCGGGGTCCCTGCAAACTGGCCTCCCGATTTAGCGAGGAGCTGATCATGCAGGTGGTGGGTGTGCTGGAGGTGAACGCCTTTGAGGCCAGGAGCTCCAAGGGTTATCCTTTGAGGTGTCTCTTCCCCTACACCGGAATTCTGGCCCACAACTGCGTGCCCAACACATCCAGGAGCATCTATCCCAGCGAGGGCTACAAGTGAGTGGAAAAAGAGCTATATTTTAAACCACAAATTCTTACAAAATATCCGACACAAAAACATATTTGCAACCGAAATAGGCTATAATCAGAGTTTACTCTTTTCAAAGCTAAACGAGGATAAAAATTACTTAAAACTTATTTATTCATCTTCTACATAAGCTAAATTTGTGAGCATTCATGTGAGGAAAACTGCTTAAAAATGGTATCAACATTTTAGAAAACATTTGCTTTTGACAATTTCTATTTTATTATTTTCTATATAATACTTTTTATATTTTTGTTCTATCCAATGAATCGATGGTCAAATATAAATATTTATATTAAAACTGACTTCATATACATATGTTAATCTGAATCAGAAAAGTATTAGCTCTATTCGCTAAGTATTTTTGAATGTTTTTTTAAATGCTTTTCTAAAAAGCTTATAAGCGAATGCTTTTTTGAACAATTTGAAGTAAATACTCAGCTTTAATTCCGAATATCTGAAACTAATACCTACCAGCTATTATCTATCTACATAAATCGATAGTCATAAAATGTTTTATTCCCGTCTGCCCCGTAGAATCCGCCTGCGTGCCATGGTGGACTTGGAGGAGGGTCAGGCGCTGCATCATAGCTACACGTACACCCTGGACGGCACTGCCCAGAGACAGAGGCATCTCAAGCAGGGAAAGTTCTTTAACTGCAAATGCGATCGCTGCCTGGATCCCTCGGAACTGGGTACACACTTTTCCAGTCTGAAGTGTGGTCAGTGTGCAGAGGGATACCAAGTTCCCAGAGAGCCGACGGGTAAGCCCGAATATTCCAAAGAATTCAAATTAGCTTATCAAGTCCACTTTTCGCCTTACAGATCCAGACACCAGTTGGAACTGCGGCAACTGTGGATCCATCACCAGCAACTCGGAGGCACAAGCGATGCTGAAATCCCTCCAATCCGAAGTAAATGCTGTGCAAGCTTTGGAGATGGGAGCCAAGCGATTGGAGGAAGTGGAAAGACTGCTGCGCAAGTACAAATCCCTGCTCCATCCGCTGCACTTCATCGCCACGGGACTGAGGCAGCTGCTCATCGAGATGTACGGACGGGTGCAGGGCTACGAGATGGTCCAGCTTCCGGATCACCAACTGGAGCGCAAAGCGGAGCTCTGTCGCCAGGTGCTGCGAGTGCTGAACACCTTCGAACCGGGTCTGAGTCGAACTCGGGCGATGAACCTGTACGAACTGCACGTTCCTCTGGTGCTCCTGGCTAAAAGTGGGTTCATAGCCGGCAAGCTGAAAGGCGGAGAACTGCGTGGCCGGCTCGTGGATGCCATAGATCTGCTCAAGGAGTGCGTGGAGATCCTGGAGTTCGAGGACAAGAGCTCCCAGGAGGGAGTGCTCTGCGTGGTGGCGAAACAGGCGCTGGAACAGCTTACACTCAGCGTGGAGGGCCTGGGAAGCGAACTCGATTGATTACTTATGCATATCGGATAGCTTTATTGGGAACTGTTCAAGGGACAAAAACTGCGGATGATAGTGTTACATTCAAAATCTTGTTAGTGCTGGTTGATGGTCGTAAATGTCAAAAGAACAATACACTACAACTAAGAAGTGATTACAATTATTACGAACTATTGCTGCACAGTATGTTAAGTGTGTTTTTGTTCTCTTTTTTTTTGGTATATGCGTCTATCTTCGGGTATATCGTAAATGCTTTTATAAGGACTTATACCCTAGCTCGGTATATAGCTATGTAGTATTGTATACAGTTGAGATTTTTTCGTGTCTCGAATCAGAATGTGCTGCTTAATTGGATACTGGTAAAAAATACCCCGGGTGGCCGAAGATTTCATTGGTGTTCATACATATAGGTGTACAAATGACCTAAGCATGCATTTTTAAACAAGCTGTTGCAAAAAGTTCCTTATAAAATATCCATGTTCATTTTGAGTATGCTCTTTCTTCCCTCGTGGCTGCTTCCTTTATATTTATAATTTCAAACGATTATAAACTAAAGCATAAATTAAGTTGGAATCTGCATATAATACACAATACGAAATACGAATCAATTTGACTGGCTGTGGGTGGGGTGTTGAGGCTGATTAAAAGAAAATCACACAATAATTAAAAACTAAAAACACTCTCGGGCAGTTTTACCCGCACAATAAACACAGGGACAAAATATAAAGAATATTTCCGGGCCCTAGACCTCGTGACTCAGAAGAGGCGTATCGTGGTACCGCGAGGAGTGGTTCAGACTGGTGCAGGGCAGCAGCCACAGCGCCGGATGTCCGCGTCCGAAGACGTCCGCCAGGAGCTGGTACTTGCGACGGTTGGGCCGGTAGGTGCCCTTCTGCTGTATCGCCTCTACGGCCGTCTCGTCGTACAGAATCGCATGCAGCTGGTCCACCATAATGGCCGTCACGAACAGGCCGAACAGAGCCGACACCAGCATCAGGATAACCGAGTGAATCCTGAAAAGGAAGTTGGATAGCAGGTGTTAAATATACTGTTAAAGAATACAGAAAATATTTTTTAAGACCTACAACAAGTTTAAATCTTTTAAGCTCTTTTATGCCTATGTGGCCTTTAAGCCCAAGGCTAACTAATTACCTGTCCCTCTACTATATTTTCAACCCCAAGACCTCAATAAAAGCCACTTTTTATATTGTAAGCTTGAGTGGGAAGGCATAAATTAGTCGCCGTGTAAGGTCACATCAATTGTATCAGAGCATATTTAAATTTGGATCAGATATTGTGTATTTTTATGGGACATTTACTCTTTTTTTGCCACGCTTGCATAAACCTCCAAATTGTGTTGTATACGTGTTTATAAATTATATATACCAATTTGCTGATCTAAGATATATCTATATCGATATGTCAAAATGGGACTTAAGCATTTAAGTAATAATTCAATGGAATACGTCAACTTATCTTGACGTATTCAAGAGTGTCATGAAAAAAAAGATAGTGAAATAAAAGTAATTACATATCTTTCTTTTTACTAAGAACTCCTCCCCAGCTTGCAATGAAATAGATTCGCACTTTGCATGCAGGTCAGCGCACCCCAAATAAGGCCCCAGGTACTCCTATTGTTACTGCAGTGCACCTGCCCCCGGAACTTACATTCGCAACTGGGTTTCGATCACGTTCTGGCTGCACTCCTCGCAGGGCCACACCCACGAGCCGACGATAAGGGCGATGGAGTAGAGGGAGAGCAGGGCCACGTAGATGAGGAACTGCAGGAAGTACTTCTGGTTGCGCTCGCCCACGCAGTTGTTGATCCAGGGGCAATGGTGATCCATCCGCCGGATGCATCGCTTGCAGATGCGACAGTGGTGGGCCCGCGGCGGCCTGTAGGTTTCGCAGCGGGTGCACACGGTCCACTCGCTGCTGTGGCCATTTCCCGGCGGATTGTTCTTGTTGGTGGTGTGCAGGTCGGAGAAGTCCAGTCGGTTGGCGGGGAGTGGCACGGTTCCCGGATCGGAGAACACGGCCTTGAAGTGGGACATGGCCAGCAGGAAGACGACTGTGTTGAAGAGCACCACATGGAAAGACATCCAGAGGCTAAGGGAAAAATGGGAAACCATTGGATCGACTTCTTCATTTCCGATGCAACCATATTACTCACCTGCCCGGCATCGTGGTCAGGATAATCCAGCGGATCACCACATAGTCCGCGTACAGAACTGCTCCGTAGGTGACCACCAGGCAGGCGATGCCACAGGGATCCCGTATGAAGACCATTGCTAAGCTTTGTGTTCGATTATATTGAACCGTTTGGTGTATTATTGCCTCTCCCCCTTTTTTAATTCAATTAGAAACTGAAGGGGCTGATGTCCGTAGCCCCCTCCCCCTGAAAATCGACGGGCGAAAAATAACAATTGTTGCTGTACTCCCTCGGCCCGTTTGGCGGCCCTTGATCCACTCCTAGGTGGGATCAGAGGCTCCTGGCGGCGGTCTCGTCGGCTACCGCACTTTGCCCACTCACTGGTGGGTGCACAATTTACAAATCGAGTGTTTCATCGACTTTTTAGGGTTTATTTTACGCTTGAAATTGTCATTTATATTTAGGGTGACCGTTCGCAGAAAGCGCGAAAATATTGCACTGTCGAACAACTGGAATACCTATCTCTCATGAGCGCAGCACAATACATTCATGGGGGTTTTCGATTATAAAAATACACTTAAATCTTGAAAAACATCATTTTAATAGCTAAATTTGTCTTATTAATATAAACAAAATATACCCCAAAAGATTTAGTTTTGACAGAACACGTTATATTTTAAAACTTTATTTGATATTGTAGTATACAAGAGCCTGTTAAGTTTGTTTTAAATTTCATAATTGAACTGCTAATAGGAGCCTTAATTAAAAAGGAAAATAAATGTGGTACCCAAGAAAGAACTACATATAATCGCTTAAACCGTTTATTAAACATAATAGTAAAATTATTAAAAAGTCGTTTAAAAATGCACACTCGAATTTACTCAATTCTTGGCTGTGTTTTCCTTGCCGCGCTCCCGTTTCAGCAGATGCAGCTCCCTTTCGGCCATTCCCTCCTTTACCCAGGAGTGAGTCATCACCTCCACCAAGGTGATCCGGCCGTGGCTCTGCTTGCGGAGAAGCTGCAAAGGGTAAGATGTGTCAGCTAAAAAGATAACGCCTTAAAAACTCCCACTGTCTTACCCCGCCAATTAGCTCCTTGCAGCCCTTGGACAAATACGATGGATAGGAGATCTCCATGCGCCTGATCTTGCTGTAGGTACTCTCCGTGCTGTTCGACTCGAAGGGTGGGCAGCCGACGACGAACTCGTAGCACAGGATGCCCAGGCACCACTGGTCCACCGAGTCGTCGTAGGAGTTGCCGTCCACCATCTCTGGCGGCAGATAGTCCAAGGTGCCGCAGAGCGTCCTCCGCTTGTTGTTGGGCGTGTGCGCCGACCAACCAAAGTCAGCCAGCTTCAGATCGTCTGTGCTGGTCAGCAGAATATTTTCCGGCTTTAGATCCCGATGGATCACGTTGTTCAGATGACAGTAGTTCAGGGCATTCGCCACTTGGTAGGTGTACTTGGCAGCCCTCGGTTCATCGAACCGGTGATTGGGTGCTCCGCGCAGGTGCTTGAACAGCTCACCCTCGGAGGCGATCTCCAGGGCCAGGTAGATCCGGGATTCATCGTGGAACCAGGTGAGCAGGCGCAAGATGTGCGGGTGCTTAAGCCGCGACTGGATCTCGATCTCGCGAAGGACCTGCCGCTGTACGCAACCTTTGCGCAGCTCCTCCTTGAACATGACCTTCATGGCCACCAGATAGTGAGAGTGGCGCTCGCGGGCCAGGTAAACGCGACCAAACTTTCCGCGTCCCAAGTGGGCGCCCATATCGAAGTCGCGGGCACTCCAATCGTACCTAAGGAAACGAAACTAAGTACGGTTTTTCGATTTATAGGGCTTCACTCACGGCTGGCCGTAGGCGTCGTGGGACATCATCTTGAGGCACATATTCTTGATCGGCTCCTGGTGCTCCTCTGGCACCTTGGTCAGTAGGTGCGGCAGGTGGTTGCGGTTTGCGTGCTTCGTGCGGGAAAGCGTCATGGCGCTGTCTTATCAATTAAAATGCAATGAAAACAAATGATATGCTTTATTTTTATTGTATTTTCCTTTTGGCGTCCCTTCTATTTGCGCGTTTTTTTCGAATGCTGATATTAGAGTGACCGCATACTACAAACGACTCATTCTGTGACTTTTCACCGGAACGGTGAGGTGTTGTCCCGGTTGTGACTGACTTCTTGTAAAAGTTTGTGCTACATTTTTTATATTTTCAGAAATAAATAAGAAAAGCTTTATTTTATTTAATAAGGAAATTCCCTAAACGACTGAATTGGTGAATCGTTTTAAAGTCAACTAAAATGTTTACTGAGTAAACAACCAAAACTTTAAAAATTTTCAAATTTTTATGTCTCAAAATTCATTTTGTTTAATTTCTCGTTGTTAGTTACTATTAAATACTCAAGTAATATTCTCAAATTTTATATCATAGAAAATCATGCGTGCCGCACTACAAATATGTTGCAGAGACAGCTCTGGTTTCACCGGTTCAAACGTTTTTGTTTATTTGCAAATAAAATATTGTGATAATCTGAGTAGTCTTTTAAAAGTCTCAAATTTTATTTCCGTTTGGCTTAAGTATGTTATAACTCTCAATAGGTTGTTTTTGAGAAGAAATTTAATAAATATGTTTACCGAAAACATGTAAACTTCCCTAGTCTTGTATCAAACATATAAAATGAATAAGTCATACAAGACATATTGTTAAATGTCACTATAATGGTAGGATAATTAAGATATAGCTTAATAGAAAAATATTCCAATCTAAATGTTTTTTAGACTCCATGGGTAGATGAAAAGTCACATACATGTATATGGGTAGGCCACGGATACCCCTAACCAAGGTATCGATACTTTCATGGAACCAAATTGTTCGGCTTTTTGCGTCTTCTGAGAACTGGGCACACTTGCCATTAGTCACTTTTTTACACAATAAACCAAAATTATGCGAATTTGTAAGCGCTTTTTGGCATCTTTAAACCAGATCGAAGAGAATTAGAAACCAGCAAGCCATTGAGAAAACAAGCAGAAAGTTCCCCCAGTCAAAAGCAAAGCAAAGCCGTATTTTAGACGCCGTGACGCACCAAAAATCGATTGCCCAGGGAAAACAAAAGGGAACCAGACAAAGATTACACTGATTTGGATTGTATTGACCCCGGGGCAGCGCAGATTGTTGGCAGATAGCTGAGCGAGCGTTTGGTCATAACAATGGGCATCTTTGGGCAGTCGTCGCCATTCGACGCCGACGTGGGTGAGTGTATATCGATAACCGGGTGGTTGGGCTGATTGGACGAGGCGCAGTTCCAATTGGGTTGCATATCTGCCCATTGCACTTCATAGTTTTCTAGTTTAATCTGAGGTTTCAACCCTGCACATCATTTCCTCTAGAGAACCGATTCCCAATTAATCAGACAACAAAGAAAGTCATGTGAGATGCTGTGCGCAGCTCTGCGTCGTTCGTTGAACTTCTTATTGGAGTTTTCGTCTGGCTGTCGCTGACCTTGAGTGACGTAGCACGAATACCACCCCCTGTCTCACACCCACCCCGTCCTTTAATGCAATTTAGCGCGTTCCCAAGTTGTATTGATTTTCTAATATTATTGCAATCAGTGTTCAAACTGGCTTATCTTTATTTTGGCATGAGTCAGAATAGGATTTCTGATGTACTGTTAAGCTAATTTGATTTCTTTGTTTCTAACATTATAGAAAAGGCCACCAGCGAGACTAACACCAACGACGACTGGACTCTTATTCTGGATGTCTGCGACAAGGTGACAACAAATCCTCGACAGGCCAAGGATTGCCTTAAAGCGGTGATGCGCCGAATGGGCCACACTGATCCTCATGTGGTCATGCAGGCGATCACACTGCTGGACGCCCTGTCCAACAACTGCGGAAAGCCGCTTCATTTGGAGGTGGCTTCACGGGACTTTGAGAACGAGTTCCGCCGGCTGCTGA
Source organism: Drosophila kurseongensis (assembly GCA_018153305.1). NCBI lineage: Eukaryota > Metazoa > Arthropoda > Insecta > Diptera > Drosophilidae > Drosophila > Drosophila kurseongensis. Next base: position 18,177,630 of record JAECXX010000210.1, read on the forward strand.
CCAAGGCGCAGCCCAAGGTTTCGTTGGTAAGTACAAGAAACCTATGCTCTTTTTCTCCTTCTAAAGTCTTTTCTATGACCCGCAGAAAATGCGCCAAGTGCTAAAGAACTGGGCTGATAACGACTACAAGAACGATCGGGAACTCGACTTGATACCCGCCCTGTATGCCCAGCTGCGCCAAGAGGGCTACGACTTCAAGAATCTGGGTGATAAGGGCAACAAGACGGTCGCCGAGAAGGCCGCCGCCCTACCCAAGGATCCGAATGTGGTTAGCAGCCAGCAGGAGGAGGACGACATAGCGAAGGCCATCGAACTGTCGCTGAAGGAGAACAAGGGCAGTCCCAAGACCGGGAGCGGAGCAAGTGTCGCCACCGCCAGCACCTATCCTTCGTTGTATCCTTCCTTCGGTGCAACCACCTCTAGTGCCCCGAGCAGCGATGCCAATACCACTTCTGCTCCGGAACCAAGAAAGGTTCGCGCCCTGTATGATTTTGAGGCGGCGGAGGAGAACGAACTGACCTTCTTCTCAGGCGAGATCATTCATGTGCTGGACGACAGCGATCCGAACTGGTGGAAGGGGTACAACCAGCGCGGCGAGGGTCTCTTCCCTTCGAACTTTGTCACTGCCGATCTGTCCGTCGATCCCGAACGCCTGGACATAAATCAGCAGCATAAGACGGCCGCCGCCGCCGGGCAGAGGGAGTTGGACTCTGCTGCGGCGCTGCAGCAAAAGACTGAAGCGGCAGCAGCTGCCGCCGCTGCTCAGCCGGTGGAGATCGACGAGTCAAAGATCGACCGGCTGCTGCACTTGCTGCACGAGGCCAATCCCGAGGATCCCTCGCAGGACAGCAACGAGATGCTGCAGCTGGAGCAGGAGGTCCATCAAATGGGTCCGCTGATTGATGCCGAGCTGGAGCGTGTGGACCGCAAGCACGCCCAGTTGACGCAGCTGTCCAGCGACCTTGTGGACGCTATCAACCTTTACCATACCCTGATGCGGGACGATCGAGTTGCGGCTGGACAGTTTTCCGCCGCTACTGGGGGCTTTATGCCTGGACTGGCTGGCTTTCCGGGTGCCGCTCTTTACGGATCTCCAGGTTACCCCACTCCGGGTGGTTTCCCTCCGACCCAAAACTATCCAGGCATGCACTCGCTGCCATATGGCCCCGTATCTAACCCTCCCACTGGCCCCCCATCGCAGGCTCCTGGAGCTCCTGGTGGTTATATGGGACAACCGCAGGGACAGGTGCCACTGCCCTATCAGAATGGACATGCTGCGCAGATAAATTGTAAGTATAGAGAAACTTTTAGTGAATAACAAATATCTGCACTTAAAATCTCTCTGTTAATGTTTATTTTTGGTGTTCAGATGTACCATTTTTACGAAAGCAATTTAATATTTTCCAATCTCTATTTTAGCGCTGCCGCCCCATCTTACTCAGCCCGCTGGTGGTGCACCCGTTCCCCAGCCCCTCTACACTGCTCAGCCCATTCCTGTGACTAACCAGCAGCAGCCGATACCCCAGCATCCCCAGCAGCCACCGCAGCATCCCCAGAACAACTACCACATTGAGCAGCAGTCGCAGTACGCCCAAGTTCCGCACGCAGTCCCACAAATCCAACAGCCGCAGCAGCCGTCAGCTCCCCACGCCTACATGTCGCCACAGCATCAGCAGCCTCCGCCTCCACAAGGATACCAGCCTGGACCTAATCTGTATGCACCGAACGGATCGCCAGCCGTCAACCCACAGAGTTACATGTCACCACAGCAGCATCAGCATCAGCAGGCGCAACAGCAGCACCCACCACTCGATCAGTTCGGTCAGCTGCACCAGCAGATGGCCGCCATGTCCATGGCTGGGGGGCCGCCTGTTGGGGCGCCCGGCTATCACATGCAGAACGATGCTGTCAAGAACAACATTCCTATCTACCAACAGCAGCGGTAAGACCGCTGGAATAAAATAGAGCCCTTCACCTGGTTTGCTTTAGTTTTTCCCAAAACGAAGTTTTCCTCCTGTCTTTCAAAGGGATGCACTTTAATTTCGTAAAACTTGTTGATGAACAAAAGTTGTCAAATCTCTTCTATGTATATTTTGTGAGGGCCGAGAGAAGCAATTGTCAGTGAACCAAAAATTTCGACTATCCTTAAAAAGAATGAAAGAAGCCAAATTAATTTAAAAATTGTTATCCCTCACATTTTTGGTTTTTTTAATTTTTTATTACATCTTATTTTGGCCAGAGTGTTGTGCAGCCAAACAATATGTTTTATGGAAGAAAGATAATCGATATATATATACCATATAAATATTCTATATTCAGCACCATGTATAACTTTGTATTTAGTGCAGGAGAGATAACTATTATGTAATATGTTTATTATACGGATTATGATATGATAAAAATAACGAAACGAATCACATTCATTAAAATCATTAAAGTATACTAAGAAAACAATGTCTTTATTATTGCTTTGCGAAGATAGAACTACAGAGCAAAAACATCGTTTGCCGTCAGTGACGGATCTCCGATTGACTAATGATTCGGGGTTTTTAAGTGAGTTAGCGTATCCTTATGTCTATAAATTTTAACTCATAATTATGACTAGTCACAGAACTACGCACCGAGCTTAGTAATTAAATATTTGCCTACCCTGATTACTTTTCTTATATTTTATTTTACTATTTATTTCTAATTTGAAGGCTTTAAAAATACTTTGACAAGTCGATAATTTAATAAACTTTTGGAAAAGACTTATATAAATCTTAAGATTATAAATCTCAATTTCGGAGTTCATAATAATAATTCATAGTAGATTGAGTATAGTTAAAGTTGACGTTTATTTATTTTATAAATTTAAAGAATTTTCGATGTGTTTATAAAGCTACCGGTGCACTATAAACTGGTCTTTTGAGATACTATTTACAGTGCATCAAGTGTAGATAATTTTCGCGGGCTCGCGATTTTCTTCTTAACGTGGTTAGCTCCAATCAAATTGGCTTATCCCCTTTAAGCAGAACCCAAAATCCGTGTCGGTGCACTTTTCAGATACGATTCCAATATATTTCGAGCAATCCTTGCCACATGCCAATGTCTCGCATGCCAGTAAACATGCAACAATTCAGCAATTCCCATTCGGCGTTCATTGGCACAAATATCCTATGAAATAAACTGTCAAAAAGCGAGACAGTCTGAGCTTAGTAAATAGAAAATGTCAATAAATGCGGAATGTCACAGCAGCAAAACAAGGCAGAGGACAGGCGAACAGGTTATGCAAATATTTGTTGATTCCTACGGGCTGGTAGTTGCCGCATAACTGCAAGAATGTCAACAAATGCATGGATATTTTTTAAATTAATTGATTTTGCTGTCCTTGCACCCCTTTTCATCGACGTGGGCGTGGTGGGGGGCGTGGGAACACCTGCACCTTGTTCGTCCTTTGCCCTTGGGCTGTGCAGTTGTGTGTTGTTTGGTGCCTTTGTGCAGCAGCTTCCGTTCGTCGTCAACTTTGATGCCGTTTTGCTCAGTTTCGTTCTCGATTTGATTATTCCGCCGGGTGATTTGCATTTTGTGCCGTGCTCCGCTGCATCCTTCAAGTCGGATGGCATTAATCAGAAACAACTGGCTCAAGGACGACCCTTCATCCGGACCTGTCTGCTCCTGCTCCCGAGAGTTGGCCTGCTTTTTTCCAACACTCGGCAATAAAATCAAATGATGCGGGCATCGTAAAGCTTCGCGCCTTTCGCGTTTTCTATGTCATAAAAGTCTACACGTTACCATTATTGCGTTATGTATCGTATTGCCATTTTTGTGCCCGGCTGCAAATCCCCGGTACCATGGACCACGGACCATGAGGCCCAAACCCTGGCTTTCAGGCCTGCGGATTGTGGCTTTTAAAGCGGCATAAATGATTCCCTTTTTCAGCTCTTCATTCGCTGCGAATGCCACCAAATTTTTTCCCGCCATGTGGAAAAGCGGTGAAAATGTAATAAAAAAAAATTGTTTGAAAAACCAGGCAGAAATGGGCTGAAGAAAAAATATTTATGGCTATTTGCTTTTGATATTTATTCAATGGTCTATTGTTTGCCGATAAGCTGTGAATAGTTTTTGGTTTGTTCAGTTTTTTTTTCCGCCGTTGTTTAGTCAACAGTTAGTTAGGTTCTGTAAAATATGGGTTATTTAACAGGAAAAATTGAAAGATGGTCGTCAAGCAGGATTCTAAATGGCTGAATAATTAAAAATTCCACGAAAGTTAAATCTCTAATTCTCGATATAAGTTTGCCTTTTCAATGTTTAACAAATGGAAATCTTTAAATTTTAAATATACATACATATTATTTCAATGGACTTGGTTTCTGATTATAATGTATTTTATGTGCTTAATGTGAAATACCAACATTTTTTTGACATTTGAAAAATTGTTTGTAGTATTGGGAAATTTTCCTTAAAAACTACTCAGCAAAGCAATTTCCTTAGAATATGTTTGTAAGTGGCATGTTGACTTGGCAAGACTATTTATTATTCGTAAATTTTCCACAAGGTCACGATGCATTCTGTCTAAGCTCTTTTGAACGTCTCGTTTTTCTTTAAATTGTTTTCTGGAAGCGTAATTTTAAACTTAACGGTCATGAGCTAGCAAAGTTTTTCAAAAGAAAAATAAAGTGCTTAATTTTGGTTTGCAAGGAAAAGTGGTAGTGAAAAATATACACATAATAATCATCTTGATTGTGGGTGTTACTCATTTTAATTGTGCGGCAAACTTTTAGGATCCTCTTCAATTATTTCTTATCCACTTTTTATTGATACTAAACAAATACATTTGTTTTTGCGATAAACCAGTTGATTTTCCAGTCTCTTAAATTTAATGCAGGCCAGAGCCAGAAAGTCGGTATGTGTAAATAAATTCCGCAAAACTGTTTTTTTCGGAGAGGGAAAAGAAAAAGCGCAAGCAAAATGTCTAAATAAAGGCGTGTATAAATTTGCATTCTCTTTGTTCCGTTTTCCCTTTTCTTGTTTTGTTCCGTTTTTTCCTTCTTTTCATTTGGCACAACACACATTCCATGTGCTTACCCCAGTGCCCCTCCAGTTTATCATGCATTAATTAACGATTCAATCCAACTTCCATGGCAGCTCTCTTGAGCCGTGCGAACAGCGAATACACAAACTTGAGCGAACGGCTTGCACTGCATTTGGATAAGTTGTACTCGAGCACACTACAAATACCCAGTGATGGCATGAGTACCACTTCTTTCAAGGTGGGGTACACTTGGCCACAAAATCTACACGCTTTTTATTATCCTTTGAAGGTAGGATGTGCAAAGCAAATGTGGTCAAAATGTACATTTTAAAGAAAAATCATTCTTTAATTAGTTTATGTTCCAACTGATATTGTCTTGATATTGTCAAGACTGTATATATTAGGTGCACTGAAAATGTATTTGCCATTTAAAATGTGTATGTCACAGGAATTCACTATTTTTTAATAATAATGGTCTACTTAGTACCACGCAATTAAAAAATATTTTTACTTTTTTGCTGTTTTAAAGTAAACATCTTCTTAAAAATTACTTAGTCAAAGTCTTAACTCAAAGTCTCTGTAAGTCGAACTTGTTTTATTGGCAATGAATTGAATCCTTTCTACAGTGTGAAGTCTCCAAAACTGGACCTTTTTTTCTTCAAAAGACTGTAATATGTTTTTAGAAGTCCTTTTTTCAAATATTTTTATACCCGTTACTCGTAGAGTAAAAGGGTATATTGTATTCGTGCAAAAGTATGTAACAGGTAGAAGGAAGCGTTTCCGACCCTATAAAGTATATATATTCTTGTTCAGGATCACTAGCCGAGTCGATCTAGCCATGTCCGTCTGTCCGTCTGTCCGTCTGTCCGTCTGTCTGTCCGTCTGTCTGTCTGTCTGTCTGTCCGTATGAACGCTGAGATCTCGGAAACTATAAAAGCTAGAAGATTGGCATTTTGCATGCAGATTCTAGGAGTTCCTACGCAGCGCAAGTTTGTTTCAAAAAGGTGCCACGCCCCCTCTGACGCCCACAATCGCTTATATACGATTTTAAAAATTTAAATATTTCGGAAAAGTAAAAATGCAGTTTTATTGTGTTTATTAATACCTATCGAAATGTAGAAGAAATTTTTCAAATCGGACCATTCGTTAAAAAGTTATGCGTGATCAAATTTCTATCTCCATCTCCCTCGCACTCCCTTTACCTGAGTAACGGGTATCTGATAGTCGGGGCACCCGACTATAGCGTTCTCTCTTGTTTCAATCCAAAACAATGTTTTTGACATAAAAAACAGAATGGAATAAGACAGGTCAATTTAAATAAGATAAAAATATTACGAATTTAAAGTAGACGGTCATCAATTTTGAACTATTCTGGATAGAAACTTTTACAAGAATCTTAAAAAAAATGTTTATCAATGAATGTCAAAAGGATTTTATAATTGATACCATGTGTGTCTTAATTATACCCGTTACTCGTAGAGTAAAAGGGTATATTGTATTCGTGCAAAAGTATGTAACAGGTAGAAGGAAGCGTTTCCGACCCTATAAAGTATATATATTCTTGTTCAGGATCACTAGCCGAGTCGATCTAGCCATGTCCGTCTGTCCGTCTGTCTGTCCGTCTGTCCGTCTGTCTGTCCGTCTGTCTGTCTGTCTGTCCGTATGAACGCTGAGATCTCGGAAACTATAAAAGCTAGAAAATTGGCATTTTGCATGTAGATTTTAGGAGTTCCTTGGCAGCGCAAGTTTGTTTCAAAAAGGTGCCACGCCCCCTTTAACGCCCACAATCGCATATATACGATTTTAAAAATTTAAATATTTCGGAAAAGTAAAAGTTTTATTGTGTTTATCAATACCTATCGAAATGTAGAAGAAATTTTTCAAATCGGACCATTCGCTAAAAAGTTATGCGTGATCAAGGTTTCTATCTCCATCTCCCTCGCACTCCCTTTACCTGAGTAACAGGTATCTGATAGTCGGGGCACCTGACTATAGCGTTCTCTCTTGTTTTTAACCTTACATTGTTATCATGTTATTACGGTGTAGTGAAAATAAGCACCCATGGATATGTGCCTAATGGGCATCACTGGAATGGGGTGGTGGAGTGGGTCGTGTTGTTTCTAAATCACAAACACTGGCACACACTCGTTCACGCAGCTGCATATTGACTTCCATTGAAGTTGGGCGCGTGATTGAGCCAATGAGTGATTGGAGAGCTGTGAATGATTGAAGGCCTTTGTCGGAGTGTAATTTAATTAAACAAATCAAAGTTGTGCACCGAATGGGAGGCGGTCCCGTGCCATCCGAGTGTTTTTCTGTTAATTGAAAATGCGTTCAACGAACGCGAATAAATATGCCGACAGCTGAAGGGGGGGCAGGAGGAGGGGTTGGGTGCTTTTCCCGGCCTTAAATAATTAACGGGGAAATTCGCACACTCGCATGGCTGCCTCTGGGTTTTCCCACTGCATTCACTGCCGCCTTTTAGGCGCTTTATTATTTTACTTTTTGGGGGAATTTGTGTTTTGTAATTGTGTTTGTTATCGCGTTCTATTTGTGTTTAATTATTTGCACCATCACCTCAACAAAATGTTATAAATATAAAAGCAAATACTTATGCATGAGGTGTATTTCTTTGCTTCCGGTCGACGACCAAAATGAAATATGTGGGGACTTAAAAATATACTCATTTGCTGTGTAAGCACTTAGCTTTATTAGAATTTTGTTTCCAAATAAATACAAAAATTAACGTGAACAATTTATGTAGTTTAGGTGCTGAACAATTGGTGAATATAAGATTTAAAGCCAACACATGGAAGTTTAAATGGATAATTAATTTTCTCTCACAATGATATTTATTCATATAGAGTTGCCAATTAGAGAATCAATAGAGCATTGACAAAATATAAGTTATTGTTGCTTAACTGCAAACTAAACTGTTATTAAATAATAAATAAATCCGACACTTGATATGGAATTTCCCATTGGGCTACATTTTTGTATACATTTCAGCAACTAATGTTGCAGTTTTTATAAAAATTCTGTTCTTTGTGAATAATTGTAGAGCAGAATTAAATTTCATTTGTATTACGGAACTTTTTTTTAATTAACACAAACCTAATGGAATAATCATGCTTATCGTGTAATTGTGATAAAAACAATAATAAATGCCTATAAATGTAAATGGAGCTTTTAACTATCTTTGTTTAAGTTTTTCCGAATGTTTATTTGTTAAATTGTAACTTAAAGAAAGGGCTAAGTGGCTTTCTCAGCAGTATCTATTGCGCAACTTTAAGACATCTCACCTTTCGAAGACGTTTATATTTGTGAAAATTTGTGGCATTGTTTTCCACTATCCTGTTATCCTGCCGCCGCCTAACACATTTTCCGAACACGATAACTTGGCTTTGATGCATCCAGCCACTTGCAGCTGCCGTTGACACATTTTCCGCACACATTTTCCACACCAGTCATTAGGAAAGTGATGAAACAAAAGAATTTGTTGAGCCCGGCATGGGTCCATGCTCGAGCCGCTTTATTGAAAACTTATTCGCCAGCAGGGCTGGGGCTGCAATGAACAGCTCGAGAAAAGCAACAGCAGTTTGATGTACGAGTAGATGGCGACAAAGTGGATTTAATGCCGAAAGGGTCCAAGGCAAGTAAGTTTTATGCAAATTGCATGTAGCATATACCCCAGTGGACGGGGCGCAAAAAGATAAATTACTTTTAAAGTGCGCAGAGGCAGAAATGGTCTATCCTCCTTCTCAGTTTTCAGTTTTCAGTTTACAGCTCTCAGTGCTAAGTTCCCGTCTCGGCATTCCGGTAGTACTTACTTCTTCATCGGGCCGAAATGCAAATGGGGCTTGCCATTTCCCATTTTCCATTTCCCATTTCCCTGTCGCCCTGCACTCGCACTGCTGATGATGACTTTCTGATTTGCTTTGGCGAAACAAGTTTCCCATGTGCAAGTTTTTAGATAGTTTTGCCCTTTGGGCTTTTCTGTTTGGCAGTTTGTATATTATTTGTTAATTGATATGTCGCAAAAAGTTTGCGCCTTGCGTGTGGGGGTGTGTTAGTCCATTTGTTATAAAACTTTGTAATGCCCAAATCATTGCAAAGCTCTTAAAAATCGCCTGGTCTTCTTCCGAGCGAACATAGTTTAGTTTTACAAGCATTCGATTGGTAAATACGAAATTTGATTTTATCAAAGCCACTTTACTTTTCCCATAAAAGCCATCTATTGTCCTTACAGTAATCACTTTATAATTTCACATATGGCCAAGGCAAGAATAATCAAATTGGGATGCCAGAGAAACAGCATTTCTCCACAAAAGTTATTGAGCAAGGTGCTGGTTGAACCCGAACCCGAGTTTTTTGTGGACTTCAGCAGAAAGCCAAAATGCTGGGAAGACAGGTGCACCTGGACCTTGTTGGTCGTGCTCTGCATTCGGGTTTGTTTAACTATTTTCTATTCATTTATGCATTTTGCTAATAAAAATTTCATTTTTGCTTAACTAAGTGAAACGAAAAGGTTAAAAGCAGAGAAAGGAACTCAGGGAAACGGTCTGCGAACAATGGAGGCTTTTATCTTGGCCCGAATGCTGTTTGGTCAAGCCTTTCCGCAAGTACAGTGGTCACTGGCTATATTGGGCGTGGTATTCGAGCAAAACTTGGCTGTGAAGGCGGTTTGCTTGTCCCGGATTTCAGTTATGATAAAAAGAAATCACTTGGGCCATAATTTCGTTTTCCTATCACCCACAAAATTATTTGGCAAAGAGTCCTTGCACTGTACATCCGCTTTTGTGCCCGTTGTCTTGTTGCCTAGATAACATTTCCGTCATTCCCTTTTGTTGCTCCTTTTCGGTTCCTGTTTGTTTGCAAACATTTTTTAAATTGTTTGCTGTAATTTGTTTCCGGACCCGGACAACAAAAAAAAATAGGCAAATGGCCCCAGCGCCATTTTTCGAGCTGTGGCAGTAGTGGGCGATGGCCACGCCCACTACTCTTCTGGCCAAAAACGAACTAGAAATATTTCTGTGCAGTCGCTGTGTATGTTTTATGATTAAAAAATTATAATTTCAATGCTTGTCTGCCGCTTGGCTCAGCACGTTGGCTCCTTTTTTATGTATTTTTGTTTTGCTGTGCGGCGGCGACAGCTGTAAATCCCCTGCCCTTGTCCAATTAATCGGGGAACCCCCCAGATACGTCCACTATAACTACCCGAAATTCAGCAGCCCCAATCAACCTCTGCACGTTCCCATGACTTTTATTAGTTTGACTTTTTCGGCGAGGATTTATGGTTGGACTTTGTATATCTATGCAAATGTTTTGCAGCTGTGCCACCCAAATGCGTTATTCCAGTCGGGTATAAAAATATTTTTTGTTTGCTTGGCTTGTTGCTGCTCAATTATTAACAATAACGCTGTTTTTAAATTTCAAAATAAATGTTCCATCAAAGGTGGTTAGTATATCAAATAAATTGCATTTTGGCAAATAAATTAGATGTTTACTTTAAATATACTGAGTAAATGATATATCAATTACAACGTTTATTTAGTTTTACTGACTGAAATTTATGGTAAAAAATATCAATCTCATAATTGATTTTGAATGTTTTTTAATTCCAAGTTTAATGTACATTCTGGCTCGAATGCGTCATTTCTTAATTGCCTTAAACATTTGACGGCAAACTTTTGACGTCATTTCTATTTTTATTTATGAACAAAATAAGAAATAATCGAGTAAGAAATAAAGTTTGCCGCCTTAGTTGCCACGTGCTGCAGTCGAAAGCCATTGAAACGCACGTAGCAAAGCGGACTATAAAAATAACAAAAATATCATCATTTGCAATGCAAATAGTGGTTGGAAAATCTAAAATTTAATTAAGTTCGTAATTTGACAAAAACTTATAATTTGATAAGTTTCCGGTCATTTTTCAAGCAGTTATTTTGCGCATTCAGTTGCAATCAACTGAATAAGCTCTTAGCTGTTATTTGAAGAACTGGGCACATATCACGTAGAAATGTTTGAACGTTTGAACTGGTTTCAGTTGAAAATCAAATTTGCTTGAGCACAGACGCGAATTGATCGAACACAATTTCCAGGGAAACTTTAACGATTTATTTATAAAATGAGTTACCATAATTATAAAATAGTACTACTTCTGCTCAGTTGTTGTTTCAATTGCACTCAGCTGCAACCTGCTCCGTTCTCTGATCTCGAACCTTTGGCGGAGAATGAGGTATTTTTCACTGGTTTGGAGGACGACGTGGACTGGAGTGGGGCAAACTGGAAGCTGGTGATCCCCTGGCTGATGGAGCGCCAGAAGCTGCGTTTCTGCATTTCCCTTGCCAGATTCGATGAGCAGTTGGTGCCCGGAACAGCCTGCCAGGCCCTGTTGGCCAACGGGCCCCTCATGGACAACTGCGACATCGGAAACATCGAGGACCTGACCATGACCATGCGCTACGCCTTCGGCGAAATCCTACTCGATACGATGCGAAAGTGCAGGCCGGGCCTGGAGCTCTTTGGAGTTCGCTGCAGGCGGATGGCGTAACTGGAGGAAAGCCTGTGGCAAACAAATGTTTTTATTCAAAAAGCGAAATTGCATTTCTTTTATACATGGAGTAGGTCATAACAAATGTCAATGTATTCAATACGGACTTAGATGGCCAAAGTTTATTATAACAGAAAGTATCGACATAACAACATTTAACAATATCAACAATTAAAAAATATCATAAAAAAAAAAAAAATAATATTAATTAAATCAACTAACGCTCAATTTTAGCAAATAGCCCCTTTCTAGAATAGGACATTTTAATTGAACTTTCTGCTGACATTTTTAATTGAACTTTAATTCTGTTTTAGTACATATTGTATATTTAACAGAATACGTAAAAAAAATATACTTTTTAAAATATGCAAGTGTGTCAATAAATTTGGCCAAAATTATCAAATAATGTTGTCACTGAAAAAATAGTTTTTAATAATTATAACACAATTATATTTTTAATATTAATTGTTCCCATTTCGTCTATGCTTTAAAATGTTTGTATGTCAATAAGTCCGAGGTATTGGCCAAAATGATCACATTAGGCTGTCTCTGAAAAATTAGTTTTTCATGGACAAAAGTTGATTAATATTTGTGATATTTTTGCTCGCTGCTGGCCCTACTAATTGTTCCCATTTCGTCTCCTAAGTGCATTGCTAATTCACTTTATTGAGCAATTTTTCATCGTCTGCCCCGCCCTGTCCCCTGTCATTTCAATATGTCAATAAAAATCAGAGAGGAACTGAAACTGGGTGAAGGACTGAGTCCGAGTGGCGAGTCCTTGTCGAGTGCAGTGCCTCCATGACAAATGACGATTATAATTTGTAAAATGCGCCCATCTTGTTATCCCCTCAGAAATCCTTGCCCCGCCCCCGATATGTTCGACTTGTGGCCTAGATGTTGCCGTCCGTCCGGCTTTTCCCCATTTCTATTTCTGCTCTCGGATTCAGTTTAGTTCATTGCAATTGTTGTTGCAATTAGCAGAAGTGAAAGTGGGTAGCTGGGGTAACATAAGCACAACTGATGGTTTCAATGGGCTAAATTGCACAGCGCAAATGGCAGGCGGTGGGTGTGGATAAAGCCGTATTGTTGCTTCTGGCAATTACCGGGCAATGTTTAAGAGTTCAGTTTCCATTGAGAGTTTTCACATTTCAATGGAGGCGGTGTTATCTTCCCCACCGGCCTTCGATCGATTGGCGAAGCACCTACAAACATGGGAAAGTGTTGCACTCCCCCAAGCGATGCTGTCAACAAAATAAAAGCTTTCCAAATCAGTTTCCGAACTGAAATTGATGGAATTTGTGCTTTGGGTGTGCATCAATGCAACACTAGGCTATTATTATACACAATGCAAAAGTCGGCTTAAGCTGTTTATAAATCGTGAGAATTTAAAAAATAATCAGGAACTCGTACTTCTGTGAATAGAATTTTATTTGTAATCTGTGGGCAGTTATGTTAGAACTATTTTGGTATTTTTTTAAAACTTTCTTAGTAGCTCTTTGACTTGGCAGTTTTTATTATTAATAAAATTAAATATCAATGTAATATAGGTGTCTTCAATCGGGATACAACTGACATTCCATTATAAAAATTGATAACACGTCAAGACAATTAAAATATTTCCCATTACCTGCTATGAAAAATTACACGACTATTTTCATTATATTTATATACAATTTTGATTTATATACAATTTTTTATAAAATTTTATGTCCATTCATGTTGTACTCTTTCTTTTTCATTTAATTTAATTTCAGAGTCTCAATATTTTAAAGTAAAAACTCAACTGGTTAATAACTTTATCAAAGGAGATTAATTAAAAGTTTGTAACACATTTAAAATAGCTAATATGATATTTTTTTCAAAAAACAATATCACCCCCTTATATTCATATATATAAGTTTTGTTTTATAAATAAACTGCCACCTACGTCGTGCTTTCAATTCCCACCAGGCTGTTTGAATTAAGCATGTACGCAATAAAGTTCCACTTGCTTTGGCAGGAAGCGTAGCGAGCGTTCCTTAAGCGTTTATCTGCCACTCCCAAGGACTCTTCAAGCTGCTCCCCAAATTATGGACAACTTCTCTGCAACATGGCCAAAGCTAAATGTAAATTAATGAATTGTTTAAAGTACTTAAAATATTTACGCTCAAAGCAAGTGGATGAGCACTGTCCCGCCCCCCGTGGACTAGCTTCAATCCAGGATGCTGAGAGGCGTGGGCTGCTGACCAATGAATATGCAAACGATTCCACCACCCACGGCCACACCCAGCCCAAAGTTCGTTAAAAACGCAGCATAAGGTCAAGGGGAGGAGTGATAGACAGAGGAAGAACACTGGCACCGTTAGACATAATTCTAAAATATATACAATTTTATTTTAGAACATTGGGATATTTCATCTGTTATCTGTCTAATAAACTAACTAAAGTAAGCTCAACCCAATTGTCAATACATACAAAGATTTTTAATATGATGTATTTAGGTTATATTTATGAACTAGAGCCAAATTTAAAAAAATGCCAAGTATAAGAATATAAATAAAATGAATTAACATAGTAATGTTAGCACTTAGATACAATTAAAAGGATATACCTTAAAAAAATTGGCAATAGGAGAGCCAGTAACATAAGGAAAAGTCACAATAATCACTATATATTTTTGTAGTCAATGAATTCAAAGAATTTTGATTTAAAAGACTTTTTTAAAAAGGCAAATCAGGGCCTAATAATTGGCTCGAAAATAATCATTCATGCATGGAATACACCTTGTTTCTGGCACCATCTGTTCCACAGTGCGTATACGAGATGGTGTCGAACGGTCATTAAGGCGGCGAATAGAGAGCTGAGCTCGCTGTTTACGCAGCGAGGAAACAAGAGGAGCGGCATGAACGGCAGTGGCAACAGCCTGTCTTGCGACTTCTGGTGCCCCCACGATTTCCAGGCCGAGGCATCCTGTGGAGCCCGCTCCTCCTCCTTTCACCCCATCGCTCCTCCAACTGGCGACTGTTAATGTTCAGCCCCCTCGCTCCGTAAAATATGCATAAACAAATGAAACGAACTGACTTTGCCACTTGCGCACCGCCACTGCAGCTTTTGATGCGATGCAGCCCTCTGTTCTTTCGACTTTCGGTCCTGCAGTCAGTTGAGCTCGAGTAATTAAATTTTGCTCGGAATTCCCGGCATTTTCTTCTCTGATTTCGAATGAGCTACCAAATTTACTCACAGATTCCTGCACGCTATTTGCACTGAAAGAATGAAAAATCTATTAATGGAACGGCACTGGCCATAATTTATGCAGTAGTAAGCCGATAACTGAGGTTCATTTGATAAGGCAGAAGGTACTTTAAATTGGTCTTGGCAGTTGGCGGGTCAACATCGCCCGGAATACGGGGTCAAATGTCTTCGACGGTTCGTTGCAAATGAGATCGAACCAGATTGCAATCTCGGCACAGACTTTCCTCTGCATTCTTTGATTTCTGCCAGACTGAAACCAAATTGATTGCATTGAGAAGACAAAGGAATCGACCCATAAAAGTTCGATGCTTTTGCGAAACATATTTAAAGGGTCACATGATAGTAGTATACTTATGAAAACGAACGAAAGCTTGTAGTCTAATTTCACCCGACCAAAATTTTGCAAGCACTTTCGCTTGGTATAATTTGAATAATAAGTATACAATTTAATGTTTGCCATTTGTTTACATTTATTATTTAGTACAACATAAATGTTGTTTAATTTTTTTGTCCATTTCAAAATGCGAAATCAATTAAAATCCGAACAATTGAACCTAACTGGTTGACAAAAGTTAATTAATGTATGTTAAGGCTAAATACTTTTTTTAGTAGTTAGTAGTAGGGGGTAGTTCTCCAAGTAGACAATTGACGGAAATTTGTTTTTATAATTTCAAGGCAATTTACCGAAAAGAAACGTTTATTTGATTTTAAAAGAATTAAGCCAGAAGTAAAACAATTTCCTAAAATTAAAACCGTATTAAGTACAATAGCAAGAGATAAAAATTCTTATTTCTTAAATAGGGTTTTATTGATTCCCAATACAAAAAATAAATAAATCAGATTTCTAAAATTAACTTTCCTAGTCCGTTTAAAATTCTCACAGCCTTTAATCTCAACTACCAAATTTTCCCCCTCCAGTTCAAAATGAATTATTCTGTGCATGTTTTCCGAGATTATCGTTCGTTTACCTTTAATTTTTTCTCTGCTCGGGTGAACCGCTGGAAGGCATCAACCATCGCCGACTGGTGTGTCGGGTGGGCATCCTGGCTGGGTGGCATCCTGGTTGGCAAGGATGTGAGCCCGTGTGTGCGATCCGCTCGGACTGGCTCTTCAAGGCTCATTTATGACCCTCATCGCTGGTCACTTTTTATGCATTTTCCCACGCTGTTTACTTTGTATACAAACGAGTGGCACTTACTTATTTTGTGCCACATAATGAGCGCTCCTGATGGCCGCTTATAAATTATAAAGCATACCCGGACACACACACACAGACACACACGCTGCCCAATAAACTTACCACTCACACCCACCCAATTTGATTTGTATGGCTTTTCAATTTGTGCTCTGGTGCTCTTTAGTTGCTTTCTGCTACCCTCTTTTTTCCTCATTTTTACCACATCGAGCTCGTATTTCCTTTTTGCTGCATTTGCCATTGTATAAATTTTTGGTATTTGCGCCAATTTCATTCCAAATTGAGCGCTGCCCACAGTCGTTTATTTTTAATGCACCCGGACCCAGGCCATCCGAAGCGAAACGAAACGAAGCAATATGGCCAAAACCATGGGCCGCTGGTCCTCGAAAGGGTCAGGTGGGGAAGGGGCAGTGGAAGGGGATGAGGATGGGAAAAGCCACGGCATCAGAAGTGGATTTTTTCTTTACTTTATTTCCCATTTCTATTGTGGACTAGCAAAGGGATTTGAGCTTTATTTGGTTATATGCTTTTAGAGCGGAACACGTGTTGATGTGGCAGACACAGGTCCATAATGCTTTATCTTTAAATGCCACATATTCGTTGCAACTCAATATCAATTTGGGTATTATTTTAAATCTTTTGTGGTAAATTAGGATCACCGAGGGAGACTCCCTAGTAAGAGCATCCGAATGGCGTTGCTCCGCCCACATGAAATCTCATTTTTTCCCAATTTAGTCCTTTGTATTATTTGCAGTGTGCATTTTGGACATTGTGCTGCCGGATGCCAAACACTCGCTGCACAGCAGGACACTCAGGCGAATTGCAGTGGGAGGAGCTGGGCGGATTCTGGGGCAGGAGTCGGATTAGTAGGACCAAAACGGAGCCGAAGGCGAATGGAGGCAAAGGAGGGCCCCAAGTGCGCTCAAGATTTATGGCTCATGGTGCTGCTGCTGCGGTTGGGGGCCACTACATTGGAGCTGTAGAGCCATCAAATACAATCAAATTGATTGCCTTTTTTTTGCCCAAGGAATGCCAGGAGGGCTGGCTGACCTATAATGCGATTTTGATTTTTTATTAATTCCTTCATTTGCAATTAGTTAATGACTGCCGGGTGGCGGGTGCCGCCGCCGCTTTTCACAACAAAGATTATACCGAATTTCAAAAGTAGAGCGGGCCCAAATAAATAACAAAATGGCGTTCTTCAATATCCGGCGAGCGGAAATTTCAATAAGGATGCGGGGCCTCCGAGGGTGTAATCAGGATATGAGCTCAAATGACTGGACGAAAAAATGTGTGTGGCAATCAAACTTCGTATATGTGCGGGCTGAACCGAATGGGGCGTGGCAAGTTTTGAATTAGTTGCGCCGAGAAATTCTGCATAAATCATTTCCTGTTTGTGTCAAAGGAACCAAAAAAAGGCACAAGATAAAAGACTCGCAAAGACAACGACGGAATGGAATAAAAAATGAAAAGGCGAAGGAAGCTCCAAAATGACATGACAAAGTCAAAACGACGAACAAAAATAAGAGCAAGACAAAGCAAACAGCAACAATAACATTAAATTAGCATTTTTTATTACTTGTAGTTTTCTTTGCCCTTCTTGTACATTCCTTTGTGTGTGTTTTTTTATTCCGTTTCATTGCCGGCTATTTGCATAAGTTGACACAAGCTACTAAGTAATATTGCGCATTCGACATGTTGGCCAGCGACTTTAACAGCAAAATCGGTCAGTACAGGGAATTACAATTTCAATTTAAGTTGGATGTGTATTTTTCAAACATTTTTCAAAATGAAAGTATTTTTTTTAATGAATATCAAACTACATTTTACTTAATATTTCTATTGTTACTTTTTGTTTCTTTATCTTGTTCTAAATGAAAAAAAACTTTAATTACATATTGAAATATGCATTAATAGATTTGCTCGTTTATATGCTTAAATTGAAAATATAATATGTAGGTACTACCATTTAAAGTAAGTGCAAATTGAATTGCCCCAAAATAGAATTGGCAAAACTGCAGCTCTTCGATTTTCTATCTTCGAAAAGACGTAAATGTTCCCTGTTGTACAATAGTTTGACTGTTATGGCTACTGCCTTCCCACTCTTCCCTTTGACTGCTGCTGAAATATGTATGAAATCTTACACATTTATTACAAAAGAGCGGAGAAAACAAAAGGCAAACCCAAGAAACCGGGCACATCTGCATGGATTTCCACAGCTCCACTTCCCGCCTCACTGGTCCACGTATAAATTTTATGTACACTTACTTACTTCTGCAAACAATGAAGGCTCCGTGACGTGACTTAGTCCGGGGCTGGTCGGCTAGAGCAGGAGCTGAAGCTGAAGCCGGAGTCCAGGACGAGTCCGTGTCCGAGCTGTCTGCCATTGTCCATTGTCTACTGCCCGCTGGCCACAACTCCTGCCCATCCCTTCCATCCTTCCCAGCCTTCCGTTTCTGGGTCGTTGGCTGCCAAGTGCAACGATTTCGGTTTCCATTGGCATTATGTAGTTTAAGATTTCACCCGAACGGGTATGCATATGTGTACTTTGTATATTTACATACATTTATTGTTCCTGGGGCTGGGCTAAAGTGAGGCATGTCCTGCGGCCGAAAGAAATTGTAAACATCAACGACATTGTGTGCAAGTGGAGCACATGTAATCTTTATATATAATTGAAAACTCTGGGTACTTGGTGACTTTTCAATAACCCTTTTGAGTTGAGTGCGTGTCAAAAAAAGTCAATTTGAATTTTTTAAAATATCAATAAATTCGATGAAATATATTTTCGTTTAAAAACGAAATAGTTACTTGAATAAAAGTTGCACTTTAAGTTTACAAGTATTTTGCCAATTAGTTTTTCTAACTTTGTACTTTTTTTCATCTTAACAATATAAATTGGATTTATAAAGTCATTCTAGGCTAGACAAAAATGTATAATGAATACATACATCAATCTAAGATCTAATGTTTTTGTAAAGGGCAGTGACAATAAATATTAATTTACCTTCCTATCGCTGAATAATTGAATTTGTTTCAGCTTATTAATAAAATCGCATTAAGCAAGTTCCCACTGCAATGAGCTCATCACTCATCGCACATGGCCATTAGATGGCTTTAAGCCGCAAATAAGCTTTAAATAGCCACTCGTGCAAGTCCCCACTGTGCCCCAGTCCCAGTCCCAGATTCCAATCCATCTGAGACAGTGTCCTGGTTCCGCCCTTAACAACACTGTCAACATCGAACAAATCGCTGCCATCAGTTCTGGGAGCATTGTTTAAAGAACATTTTAAAATTCAGCATCAGCAGCAGGAGCAGCAAACCGCTTATTGTTGCCGCTGCTGTGGCACGAACATGTCCTTGGTCCTCTTTGTATATTATTTCATACGCACGCTTCTTAAGCATGGCAATAAATTGTCGTGCGAAATTTTCATATGCGTCGCCGTCAACCCGAGGGCCTCAGCCACGCCCCCATCTGACCCCAGCCCCATCCTCCCACAGGATGTCCGCACATCACGCGCCTTGCGGGTTCTCCGGGACACAACGTGGCATTCTTGAAGGCGCTTGTTGAAGGTTGCGTGCTTGTTTGTTTCGCTTTTTGTAATTTTCAATTTAAGCTACACAACGTGTTGCTCGCCACATTGCCACATGGTTACACTGGAAATTAAGTCCACTTTGTTCTGAAATTGTCAATGACAAATTGGGGTTCTTCCACATTTGCCAGAAGAGCAATAGAAAGAGTTAACATACAGTTTAAAATAATTTCTCATATAACTAATAAAAGTTTTAAAAGTTTATATTTTTAATTGTTTATTCGAACTTTTATAAATAAACTTAAAAAAAAGTGGAGTATCATTTATTTGCTTCTGACAAATTGAATATTTTTTGGTTTACCTTAAAGAAGCAAAATAAATTCCATTATTACATGGTTAAAATTATAAATCATTTGTACCCAAGAATAAAATATATGTATTCATGAAAAATAGCGCATTTATATGTAAAGAAGAAAGCTAATTTCCAAGTGCAGTGCTCCCTTTTTTACCACTCTGCCAACATATTGGCCGCCGTCTTGGGGAAGTCATTTAGTGACAAATTAAGTGCCGTCGTATGCGTGTTAATTTTGCAACTCTTAGCAAATGACGCATACGACACGTGTGCCCCGGGACAAGCTTAGTTGCAATTTATTAAACGATTCGGGTACAAATTGATTATTTTGTTCTCGGACTTTATGATCCCTATTACCGCCCCTTGAAGTGCCGATTTACGAGCCAAGCAATCGCATTCGCTCCTTTTTATGCGACACCGAGTGAATTTATGGCCTTCGCCATGATGACCTCGAGCGCACACAATGTAGTTGCCGCTCCGCTCTTTATGATTGCCACAAATCGCATTATGACTTAATTTTTATGCCGCCACGTTCATAACCTTTACGTAGTGTTAAAAATACTCGCATTTCGCCATTCGGCGAGCGACATAAAATATTTAATTATCCGCAATGATCTGCCGCTGTGGCTCGCAGACACAACTTGTTGCCGGTCACGTTGCCTGTCACCTGCAAATTCGGTAAATTGCCACCTGCCAGCCTTGCACTTGTCATTGTCACTTGTCTTGGCCATCTGCCTGGCGGTATTCAGGGGTCAGGGATGTGGAGGTCCAGGGGTCCAGAGGTCCAGGGGTCCAAAGGGCCAGCTCCCGTCGCTTAATGTGCCTGCCAAAATAGTGGCCGCAGATGCTGCAACTGCAACTGCAGGTGCTGCTCGTATTAAGCCATTAATGAAATCCGACTAGCCACAAATTGGTCATTGCCGGCAGTTGCAGGTGGGCTGAGGTTTTCTCCGGGCAGACGAAAAAGGTATGAAGGTCAAAATTGGATACGAACTGGCTGGGGGATTGCAATTAACTCCCTTTTGGGGTAAATTTGAGATTTTTTGAAGCACTCTTGTTATTGGAAACCTGTGTTTTAGTGATTTGGTCACACGAACCTTAAATGGTTTTCTATGTGAGTTAGGAAAAATACTATAAGGAGATTTAAGATTTGTATTTTATTGTTAAAGAATAAAAAAATTATGAACATAAGAATTACAAATAAAATAAGCAAGATCCCAAAAAAGAAAGAAAAAATAAACGGGAAAATTCGAAATAAAAAAAAAAAATTGGGAATCAAAACTTAGGAAAACTATAGAGATCTAAACCCAACTTTTATTTTCCGTATTTTATTTTCGTTTTTTTACAAATAACTATGCTTAAAAAATGTTGGAATTCAATACCTAAAATGTCATGTATTGTAAAAATAATTTGTTTATTCCCTTTAGCAACATGAATTGCTGATACCTTAAGTTGCTCATTCAAGTGTTTACCTCGTTTAGGTCTTGACGCCCCACTTAACTTCTTATTGCATCCGCATACTGCATGATGGGTGCTCTGCGCAATTACGCAAATTAGCAAAGTGGAATTCAATATGGCCGGGCTGGCGAATTGGAAGGTAAGGGAGGTCTCCGGGCGCAAATTATCATTCCCAGCTCCTAGCACGTGTACTTGCCATTAAATTGATGTGATTGAATAAGCTCCACAAAGGCTCTTATGCGAATCACAGATTGAAAGCCTCTGAGTTTACAAAATATGATACAAAAGCATTTTATAATAATGCATTCAGCAGAGGAGAAATATTATATGCATAAAGTAAATATTAGAGATTTTTAAGTATGTGATGGACTTATACAAAATGAATTGTTTAATATGTAGAGGCATATCACTTTAGTTCAGCTCTCAAGTAACTTTAGGTCAGAGGCATATTCGGATGGTTTCCTTTACTATTTACTTACTTTTGGTTTGATATATATTGGACACTTTTTTGTTTGCCATTTATTTGATTTATGTGTGTAACGGCTGTAGCCGAGGGTCCTATTTTCTTTTTTCTCTATTGTTATGGGGCACAAATTTTCTTATCCTTAACCTTATCAGCCTGACCGTATTTTATGCCTGTTCTGGCATTGCTTGGTATGCCAAACAGGTTTGCCTATTTATGCTTGGCAAGCAAATTGAAAACAAATTGTAGGAAAATTAAAGTATTTAGTTAACATGCGCATACTGGCAATAAATCGATTTTTGATTTAAAAAACAAAATTTACGTACTTTCTGGATTTAATAATCAGTAATTATCGACATCAACTCTGTTGCTGGGTAATTAAAAAAATATATATAAACCGACAAATTTTTGTTTGGGCACCATCCCTATTTTGTTGTTTGTGTGTAAAAGTCCCTTTTATGTTCTCAAGTTACAAAACCTATGGCTTCAAGGCGAATGCCTTAAAAAGGCAACGTTGACGGTATAAGAAAAGAAAGTTTAACACTTTCCCATACTTCGGTGTTTTTTTCAAGGTTGGCTTAGGAACACAAAAAAAAGACTGACCGTCATTTGTTTTCTTGACACTTCTGAAGGCTCCTCGAACAACAGGCGGCTTAGGTTTTTTTTAAGGGTTCGAAGCAATCTAAAAAGTCTCTTATACTCTTTGCTTGTTTGCATAATGCCGCTTTCTGTGGGACCAAAGGGGTTTGTCACTAAATAAGTCACAAGTTGATATTAATAACATCTCATTATCGCCTCGTTCTAAATTTCAGCGCTCAGATGAAATATGTTCGCATCGTCAATTTATCATAATGAAGACAAACGATGCCAAGGGAAAAATTATGATTCAAGTTTTTAAGTTGCGGGGATGGTAATTGATGATCTTTAGATTGGTTAAGAAGCGATTAGCGATTAATATTTGAAAAAGTTTCTAGTTTTATGAGAGGAGTCCTTAAATAATTCATTTATAGTCTATAAACACCACTGTTTAAAATGTCACCTGGTATTGTTCTACACTTTTTTTTACAAAATATTCTATATAATGATTGTTAGTGAATTTTCCAAGTGACTGGGATGAAAGGCAACGATACAGTGATTTCAAAGAGGAGACCCATAGTGTCTTATTCTCGGTTCACTGACCAGTCGAAATGATTGACTTCATGCAAATGTTCTCGTTAAGCCCCATGTCTGGTTGGAAAATTTGCATTTAGCTTGTTTGACCAGTCTGGATACCACTGAAACAAAATCGAAATTGTTACCTCCCCTAACATTTCAGTTTAATTAATTAGAGTAAAGTCAAAGACAAGAGTCTGGTCTTGTTCAAATATATGTCCTTCTTGGAATCTGAAGCTATTAATGCTTAAACAAAACGAAGTAACAACAAATACGCAATTAGTTAGTTATATAAACCTTGTTTGAATGTTCCTCCCTCATTGTGTCGTCCGTTACGCAATTAAAGTTAGTTAACGTTTTAGCAACGTTTTGTCTTAGTTTAACTTTATCATAAGAATCTCAATATAAAGTGGTTATCTAATAGAGTTTGTTGAATACTAAGCATTACAATAAAATGTGATATATTTCTAAAATTTAATAAATACTCTAAGTTACTTTATATACGAACTAAAAGATTGTTAGACATTATTTATTAAAATTTAATGTAGCAAAAGCGCTTTGCTTTAGATTTTGTGGCGAAACGAAAACCAAATATTTTAATGGCACAGAAAAGTCCATTAATTTTCAAATTGCAGTTTTATCGACCCGGCGAGTCTATATCTTCCGCAGCGCGTTGACACCACCAGACGCTCGGCATTATTGAATTTATGCACTTAACGATAAAGTCAGCAGAGCGTATCTGCTGGCGCGGAGGAAACTGTGGCCGCGACTGCAGTGGCAACTGTGCGTATACGCAATTAAATTTGCAGTGTCTTCTGGTCCTTGTTGGATTGTCTGTGCGAGAGTGCGTTAAAAATGACCGGAAATGAGATTGTTGCGGCTTTAATTTCATCCAAGCGATTTAAGATGCCCAGCAAAATGAATTGAGATATTTTGGCAAGCATCAAATGGCAAAGCTAGCATACCTTTTAGGGATTTTCGGTTTAAGCTTGAAAATATTTTCTCTCTGGTTTATTTGCCGCTAGGGGAATATTAAGTGTTATTGTTATTAAGCCATAGTTATAAGAAACACTTACCTTGAAACATTTGCAGAGGTGAAGAAGCCATCCTTAGACAACATTACGTGTGTGTAAATTAAACAAAAATTTGAAGTAGAAGTACAAAAAGTGGTAAGGCAACTTCACATTGCGGCTGCTGCGGCCGATTCTTCGTTGGCCACTGTGATGGCCTTTTCAATGGTGCCCTTCAGCTTCCTGATGTCGGCATCTAGGTAGACAAGGCGCTCATACTTGGTCGCCAGCTTGTTGATAATTCCGCTGAGGTGACTCTTGAGTATTTCCTGCAGCTCATCCTCGTTGGGACCCGTGAACGACTGGCCCCTCAAATTGCACTGGAACTCGTCCTCGGCCAACGCCTCGGCCAGATTATCCTCTGTGTCGTCCTGCTTTTTGCGCAATTTTCCCAGTTCCCGATCCAGTTCGGATCGCTCGGCGCTCATGGTCTCAAAGGCGGCTATCTTCTGATTCAGCTCCGGATTGAGCACCACGCCTGGATTTATCAGGCGGGCAAAGCCCTTGGTCACTCTGGACATGGCTGGACAATGTGTTTTAAAGGGCTTGTGAATGTTTAGCTAGACCAGTTACTTGATTTCATTTAGCACTAAATTTATTTCTTAAATCCGAACGGTTTCTAGTTACCTACTTAGGACGCAGTCCTAAGTAACAATTGATCATTGTTGAATTATGATCGCAAATGAAGATGGTACGGGTATCTGCATTGGTTTTAGCAACTCGATTTCAAAACAGAATTAAGTGTTGCTAATGTAAGAGATTATAAGCTTTTTAGCGCTTTGAATTCGCGTAACAACGAACGGTCCTAAATTGATCTTGTAAATTTTGGAGGTTAGCAATATTTTCACAATTATCATTCAGCCCGTCTCCATTTCGAAATACAGTCGAACTTCCATAACTCGAACTTTCCCAACTCGAACTAAGCTGAGGATTGAAACTGTGCCTTTTAAATAAAAAATTCTTTAAGCAATTTAAATTTTCGTTGAGTTCTTATTAACTTAAATAATTTCTAAATTGATTGTTAGATAATAAAATTTTCACTAATTTTCAAAAGGCAACTTTAAGTAACTATATATTTTGTTGAATTTAAAAAACATACTAGAATTTGTAAATGTATAATGGTTTTCCCACACATGACTGGTACTAGCATTAGACATTTGATCCTATAAAGTATTCTACGTATAAAAAGTATCATTGAAGTTTTCTTTTTGGCCGTTTGGCATTCTTATGCAAATAAAATCTTGCAATCAAGAAAAGATGGCTGAAAAAATGGGTGTGCATTTAAATAACAAAAAAGCGCTGTCCCTTTCACGGTTCACGTGTATATATAGAGTGGAGAATATTAGAGAATAAATATAACTCAGGGCGCGTGTCCTAATTAATAAGACCACCTCGACGCCATCATTGCCATTTCAGCCCAGTAGATTTTTCCTCCTTTTTTTTTGGTTACACGAATTTCCCAGCGGCATTTCGCGAAATGCAAAAACAACAAGCGCACACACCAAGAACACAATGGACGGAGTGTAGCACAAAATGATGAAAAGAAACAAAGGAGAATAGAGATATCTCATTATGGACAAAAGCGGGCCAAACGAGTCCAAAATAAAATGAAAAAATTATGCAACCGAAAAAAACCCAGCTGGCCTGTTTATCTGCCCCATCCCAGCACATCCACATCCGCATCAGTATCCGCATCCGCATCCGCATCCACATCCCCTCCTTGACCAGTCTGCGAATTCTCGAATTTGTTTACAGCACTCGGAGTGGAGTTCCTCGCTTTGAGGCCCCCCGAAACACGCGTGCCAGAAATAATCAAAATATAATAAGCAGACTCTTCAAGGCGCTGGCAAATGAGGCATGTAATAATTTTTGCCTCGCCCGAAAGCCGGTGTCCCTTTCTTCTGGTCAAAAGATTTATGGTGGGTGGTGTTGTTGGCATAATGCAGGGTAGTAAAGGTATGTTAGCTTAACAAAAAGTGGAGATAAGAAATTATTAAGAAACCAAAGATAATTATTATTATCATCTACTTTTGATTTTTTTGGTTTACAATAATATTGTTACTCTAAATTTTTGCCGACTACGTTATTTTAGAAGTAGAAGTTTTAGAAAATATTTACTAAAAAATTTTAATGTGGAAATAACTCTCATTAAAAGCTTAAATTTGAAGTTAGGTATCTGTGCGCAGCTTTAAGTGAAATATTTAATATTTTATGACCCTGCACAGTATTCCTTAGTCGAGATACACAATTCGTTGTCCCGCCTCGTCAAATTAAGCAATTTCCAACTCAGTTATGGAAGTTACATTTTTACGAGTAGTTCACAAACAATTCCATCTACTGGGATTTTTTCATTTATTCGTTTGCTCATGCCTTTTGCAGCTTGATAGGCTTTGCACACTTTTAGGTTATCATCAGTCAGTAAGTAAGCTGGATTACTGAGGGATTTCGTGGGGTTTTCCTCAACATTTCTCTATTACTTAGTGCTCTTAGTGGAATACAATGGGAAAGCAACAGCCATAGGCATCTGCCTACGGTTATGCAAATCGCGTGCGGGAGTATTTGCTCGAGTAACTTCTCAGGCCACAAGGTGGTCAGCTGAAAATTGCGAACGAAAGGATAGGCTGGTCGTCCTTGGAATGGCGAAGGGAGCACCTAGTTTGCCTTAATTTCCGCTTTATTCGGCAAATATATGCGTTGCCAGGCGAGTGCTTTTTAATAAGTTAGTTGCCCGACATTCGCGATGCTCTGTTTTTACCTTGGCGCTCTGTGTGCGCTCGCATAATTAAAAATGTACACACGTGCGCTGACACGAAGACCACGTGTTAGGGGGGTCTGTGGTAAAGGATGATAAGTCCTTACTCCCGCACTCCGGACAGGTAATATTTACTCGCCGCCCAGCTGCCTCGCTGAAAGCTAAAATATAGAAACCTTCGCAT
Organism: Drosophila kurseongensis; assembly: GCA_018153305.1. Lineage (NCBI taxonomy): Eukaryota > Metazoa > Arthropoda > Insecta > Diptera > Drosophilidae > Drosophila > Drosophila kurseongensis. The sequence continues at coordinate 18,204,587 of JAECXX010000210.1, forward strand.
CATCATTGTTGCTCGGGGCGTATACTTAATGCTGAATAGCGCACACCTGGAGATGAAGTCGTCGGGCAAGCTGAAGAGCTGACGCGGAAAGCTACAAGCAGTTTATAGAAAAAATAAATGACTCTTCTAATCATCGAAAAACTATATAAAAACGTTGAAGAAATCTTAATTACTTTACATTGTTCCATTTTATTAAATCAATGAAAATGTGATGTTAAGCATAGAAACTTTGTTGAAAATTACTAGCGGACACTTTTTACATTTCATGACACTTTGTTATGATAGATATCGTTTTTGTAAGCATATTTTGTCACTACACTTATGCATCATTAGCTCTGGAATCTACTTTTGTGTGATATATATTATTTATTTATTTATTTATTATTAAAAAATCACATATTAAGTTAATTCTTTTAATCAAGTATTTTAGAATTTACTATAAATGGTTATTAGGCTTTTCGGCTTTGTCTTTTTAAGTTAGGTAGAAGTTAATATATATAATGTTATATACTGTATAATAAAAACTAAAATAAAATATTAAATATAATATATATTTACCATTCTAAAAACTTGATTATCTTTTTAAAGCTATTAAACACAAAACCGAAATCAAAGTAAGATAACTATCTTTTACGTACCCCCTCCTTGCTTACCAATTACCTGGGCAATTGCTATTGTTAGCAAACATTAGAACATAACAACCACGTGTTGCTATAATCTAATGTCCCATTCATCAAGGAAATTGCGTTGGGAAATTAAGTGCAAACAAAAATCAAATATGTGAGCCGTTCTCCGGATTTCAGAGTGTGGAATTCGAAACCCGAGCGTGACCCTCGTCAGTGTGAATGAGAAATTTTTTTATGAAAAATTCGATGTTTTTGCATTGACACCCAATTGTTTTTATTGATCGCCTTCGCATCGTTGGAATATTTAGTATTTTTTCTCGAATTCAGGATAACTTTTTAGCGCTTAATTGGGAAACTAAGAGAGATTTAGCAGGTTTTTGTGAAGTTGTGAATATTTGGCTCAAAATCAATTAAAATCGTCAATCAATAATTGCTTGCACGCACAGTCGTTGCAGAAACAAATGTCATTAATTAATTTTAATTTTAGCTAGCCGTTGGGTTTCAGGGGCCTGATTTACCAATTTTAAAGTTCACTTCAGCTGTCATTTGGCGGTTAAGTGTGAACACTTGATTAACACCGGTTAATTGACAGTTTGAAGACTGGCAAACAATTGTGCTTTTCATGATTTTAATTAATCAATATTGTCAATCAACTTTTGTACCGTTTTTGATAAACGCTTTTTGTTTCAGTAATAACGATTCCATTGGCTTTAAAGATACAAGAACTTATTAATTTAATGGTTAAAAAATCGTTTATAACTTTTTGTGTTTTTTAGCAAGGCAAGAGAATTTTGTGTTTTGAAAGCTATATCCCAAAAAAAGTTCTATCTATAGCAGATAATTTATAAGTCGGAATGGGTCGTATCTGGCGACTATATTATATAGCTTCAATTGGAACAGTCGGAAAACAAAAAAAAATTATATGGATATACTCCAAAATATAGCAATTATAACTAATTACATAATTACGTTTTTCATTTTATAAAAAAACGTACTAGTATATCATGTAGCTGCCATAGGAACAATCGAAAAATTGTTCTGAAAATCGAGCTATACCGATAACGCTTTAAAATTGAAATATACATTATCTAATTTTGTATCAGCGGCAAGGGTATATATACTTTGGCTTGCCGAAGTTAGCTTCTTTTCTTGTTTTTATAAGATTAAAAAGTAATAGATTTGGAACAAATTTCCGTTTGGCTTCAAAGCCAGAAGATCTTAACCCTGAACCCGTATTTTCCTATAACTTAGGCCCCACTAAATAAAACCACCTTCGGATGTGTTCGGATATGGCTTCTCCATGGGCTGGCAATTAAATATTTTCGCGCAGTTTAATTAAATGCACGGCTTATGGCGGCTTAAGAGGGCCATAGAAATGTTTTTGGCAGCTGTCAACTAGGCCACTAAAAGCGCGCATAGACTTTTCATTATTGGCGACGAGCGAGGCGGGAAACCTTGAAAATGTTGAGTGCGGATTTAGCAGCTAACCGTGTCCGTGCCACGCCCATATCCCGTCCATATCCCGCCCATGCATAATCCATGTGTGTGTGGGGGCAGAGGGCGCAATGGGCGTGGCCGGTCAGCACTTACCGCCGCTGCTGATTGTGCGTGACAAATTTCTAGTCAGCAGTTTGGCATTTTAACGCACTGGCACTAGTTTTCTAGCCAAAGTTGGGAAATGGTCGCACATCTCCATAAATGTGGCGCTTAGGCACATCAATTTGGCTCTGCACTGGCCATCCGACATGAAAACCCTTCCCTTCTGGTCACCATTTCCCGGCAGAGCCAACTCAATTAGCGCCTGGCCAAGCTTTTAGCCAAACTCAGTTATTATTGCCTGCGGTGTTGAATTGAAATGTTTGCTGAAACTGCAACAAAATACATTTGAATTAGCGTGCACATTACGCATCGCGAAGTGCGCTCAAATATTAATTATTGAAAATCCACAATTTACTGCTCTTCGCCATTGTTTGTTTTACATTATAGCAAGTAAATACAGCCAGGATTAACAGATCAAGTTGATAGATGGCAGATATAACTGAAATGTCAGTCGAATGGCCGCAAAAAGCATTTATTTGTTGCCAAACTTATATTGTCTTTGTGGGCTTACAATTGGATATTAACATGTTATATGTTTATAGTATTTCGGAAATCATTTCTAACGAAAAGCGATCGGAATTTGTATGGACTTTTGTTTTAAAATTTCCTTAAGATAGATAATATGAGAAAATCAAGTCTGTTTTCTCTGTTTGAATGAATTTTGGAACAATCAAACATGCCAAAGCTTGCTGTACTATGCTTCCTTGGATTAATTTAATAATTTATTGATATTATCAATGTTTTTTTTTTAAATCGAACTAAGTTTGTGTTTCAGGTATAATAAGGATACAAAATATTTTCTACTGTTGATTAGTGTATGCTTAAATGCAAATTTGAAGCATTTCCTCAAGCTCCAAAATGGAACCAAATTTTTGGTATATGTTCTTTTTGAATATCGCATTAATCGATTTTCATACCATTCTTCGCGTCGTTCTTGGCAAGCAGCCTCGAAGACATAAAGCAGAAAACGTGCCTTAAAGTATGCCAGGCATTTTAATTAAAACTCGTTTTTGCCTCTACCCATTTATACCGCTCCACCTCCGCCGGCCCCAAAAAATGGTAGCACCCGTTATTCCAGCTTTTGCTTTACCTCAACTTAATGGCAGCTGCTGTCGTGCTTGATTACCCAAGTGCCACGCCCCCGCCTTCCTCCCCGCCCCTCGCCGTGCAGCACTTGAAAACTTTTACGCTTGTCATGTGCAACATGTCCAACTATGCCGTAGTCGTCCGTCTCCTTCTGCTCCTGGTCGTTCTCCTGCCTCGTCCTGTTACGTCCTCCTGCCTCGTCCTGTTTCGTCCTTCCTCATCCTGCCCCATCCTTCCTCATCCTACCTCGTCCTTCCTCATCCTACCTCGTCCTGCCTCAACCTGGTCGACATACAGCCTACAGGCAACAAATCCAACACAATACACATGTAGCTGCCGAGGAGCGGAAATGAAAAATCAAATAGAACAACTCATAATGGCAATGGGTCTGGTTGGCAGAGAATCAGGGTTGCAGATAAATAAAAAAGGCAACAATCGGGGGTATTAGCCACATGATCGTACATAGTCAAGGATTACTAATTCTCAGTACAAAGTTCTGGGCCTCAAAAATAAAAGCACCATTTATGGTTTAAGGTTTTTCTTAAATTCCAAAGAAATATCCCTTTTAGCTTTGGGTTATTTCTTCCCCCTGCTTATTTGTACACTTATTTGTGATTAACTCTGGATTCCTGATTGCTCCAACTTCTTTGGGACCTTTGCAGCCCTGAAGAGCAACTCTTCCGCCGGCTGTGGCAATTTTCTTGAACATTCTTTCGTGTGCCTTCTCCTTGTTGCTTCTGCATCGTCCACTTGGCAGCGTCGGAATCGTCTGTTATGTGGCACTCAATTACACTTTCGTTGTCACTAAAACATCTTGCCGAGCATAGAGGAGATGGAAAGGAAAGTAAGGCTTTGCATACATGTGCGATTGTGTCCCCCGACTTTGACACTTGAAGTGGAGAACTTTGCAGAGCAGGAGCTACGAGTAGATGGCTGAGTCTAGTGCAAAGAGTGCTCGAGTGTGTGGGGCTTGACATCCAATAAAGATTACCCACGATTGTTAAACACAAATTGCGCTCAATGATGAGTTATCTCTGGCGATGGAAGCCCTGCCATCATTCGTACCTTTTTTTTTGTGGCCCAGCAAATCAGCTTTTGCAGCTCGACGTCCTTGGGAAGCCATAAGGTATGCTCCATGCGTTTGCCATCCGGAGACTGACAAAGTTTCGGGGCCACCTTTTGACGAAGTTGTCAAATGAATTCCGAGTGCGGGGGCCGCATTATCAGAAAATGAAATTTAAAACGTTTTTGTGTTTGCCAGAGAGCAGGCAAGTTTATTGTACTTTTAGCTCCGGGAATGGGTGTATGGATGGTATGATGCCATTCGTGCCAGGGCATGTAATTCATCAGACGGGAGATGAATGAGACGTACTCGTATGCATATCACCCATTCGATGGGTATTACTATCTCGGCTCCTGACGCTGGATTTTTACGGCATACTTCGCGGGTTTGCTTACCGGCGAGACATTCTGGCTTGCTTTTGCCTTTTATTTTTACGACAGAGCTCTCATATCAAATTCATAATGATTTTACTCTGCTTTCGAATGAATTTCGGTGCCCATATCTCAGATTGCAGCACGTGTTTCGGATTCTCTTTGTTTTTCGCAGGTACATGTTTCTATCTGTATCACAAAATCAGGAATTTCCATTTGCACAATTGAATGAGTCCAGCACTCGCAGCTGACTTTTTCTCGTATGTTCATTAGACGTGGCTGGATGCAAATTTTCTTTCTTATTTCGGACCCCATTTGTGGCATTCTTAGTCCATTGTTCCTCATGTTCATTACAACGTTTGGTTAAGCCAACAATAAGAGCAACCATTGTTTGAGGTTCTTTCCAGCTGACTGGGCCAAATCTCAAATAGATTTTTGGTTATGCATTCTGCTTAGGGGCATCAACCCAAACCAATATTTTTTTCGTAACAAGATAGACAAATAAATGCAAATGAATGAACTTGTACGTGAAATGCAAAATTTCAATTAAAGCAACCATGGGTTTTCCGACAGGAAACTGACAGTTAAACTTCATAGAAATCTTTATACTGCATTTGATATTATTCAGAATACTGATTTTCGTTTGGGCTGCCATTCAAATAATTTAGTGAATGCTATCTGTGTGTCATTAAATCAATTTGTATAAATTAATCTTGCAGCGTATCAGTGAAATGATTGGAATCAATTTTTGTTTGAGTTTCATTTATGCCTCCCCCAATTTTGGCTGAAGGGTTTTGTGCCCCAAACATAAATTGGGCTGAAAGTTAAATATTAATGTAAGTGTGTCGAATTAATATGTTTGCTTAACTAAGAGATGTTAGATGTCTTAGATTTTGCATATTCCAATATTTAACACAGATATTGTTATTACTTTAGCTTTTGACTTGATGATTTTTGCTCTTATTTTGCTTGCAATTCCATGAAAATCAATTCTTGTTGGTATAAGGTTGATAATATAGTTATGTTTGCTTAAAACTTAAATATAAAATTAAAAATGCATTTCCAGATTGGTACTTATTTGTTTATTCTATATTAAGTTAATAAGTTATCACTATTGAGGAGTAAAACATTAGTTTGAAAATAAAACTTATTTATCAATATAAAAGTATCATTCTGCATGCTTAGATAAATGTTATAAGTTTCCTTTAAATTTGTATTTCAATGACTTTTAAGCAAATCATTGTTACTTTGCGTCCCATAATTAATTAACGGAAAATGCTGAAAACTCGTGCATGTTCGCACAGGTAATTTTATGAGAGTGCACCTTTTAGCCTAACTGCGAAATGTTTTGAATCACATTGAAGCCTGTCCTCTGGCAAATCCTTTATAATTCGGACAGGAGTAACACGAGTCTTCGCTTTATTCTCGTTAGTTTTGCGACGCCTGTGGGGCAGTATTGTCGTGGCCATTACTTTAATTAAATTATATTCGTCGTACGGCGCGGCGTCAATCGTAAAACCAATACGCTTAATGCATCTGTCAACGGAGCAGCCACAAAAAGTGTGTGTAAAAATTTCAAAAGCAAAATCACGTACTTAAAGGCAATAAGCATTTTATATCCCACCCATGTTTGGCACGGGGAATATATTTAAAAAAACTCAACCGCCCAAACAACCCACACTCAGTCGCACAAAAACACATTTCTATTAAAACGCAAATTTCAACAGATTATCACACAGACCACGGGATGCGGAATACAGGATATCGGAAGAAAGGGACACCAGCGCGTGTCATTCGCCGTGTAACAATTTGAAACTTTTATAGAGTTTTCTGCGTTGAACAAAAAAAAAAATTCCATCGATGGTCGGCGGACAAGTTTAAGAACACGTTAAACTTTTTACGACTTTCGTAGATGAGGATTTTGTGGGCCGAAATGTATGCGGAAGTTTTTTCTTCACGGAGATAATGCAGTCAGGAGTCGAGGTTGAGGCGTAATGAAATTTAAGGCAGCAGCTGCCACTAATTAACCTTCCCGTTTCGAAGTCGATGCCGCCGGTTTGTATTAGTTAAAAACTCATAAAAAATGTCGGCTGATTGAAAAAGCGCCAATACGGTGGGGGATTTAAGCCGCTCAAACTTCATTGCATATTTATGGGACCTAGAACCCCCCACACACACATACCGAGTTTTGCCGCTTTTGAAATATTTAAATTCCATCTAGCGTGTGGGAAACCAAACAGAAGACAGGCGCCCATCTGGCATAAATAAATAGACTGTCCTTTTTCGTAAGTCGAAAAGGTGAAAGCCGCAGTAAGACAATGGGCTGGGGCTTAAAGTTTGAATGCTTTCGAGCGCGAGAAATCCTTTTAAATTGAGCGTGAATTCAAGTTTCGTCCCTCCTGCAGTTCTGCACAATGCCGGCATAATTTAAGTTTCCAGTGGAAATGCAATTAAAGTGTAGTTGGCCAAATTTGCGATGAGTTTCGGGCATCAAACGAACATCTATGTGTGTGGGCTGAGCTCTTGTAGCACTTTTATTTAACTAGACTAAGCGGCTTTTGCCTAGACAAACTTTGCCGCTCCGAAATCCGCTTGACTTTGGGTCGAGTCTTTATTGCCGCGCCTCCTTGCATGGACTTATATACATAGAACTTCTAAAGGACTCAAGGACAGTGTGTGGAAGCGGGTCCTTGCTAAATATTAATATGGCACACATAAAATACAAGGAATGCTCCCGTGCCACTATCGGTTTCTGCTCAACAGTTTCTTAAACGGCAGGACCTTTTTAATTGAATATCTTGTGCTTCTTAAAAAGAGGTAACCATTGAACCAAGAAATATAATTTCATGACACTATGTATGCTTAAATTATACGTTTATTTGCTGGCCATCGCCTTCTATTTTTAGTTAGAATATAAACTAAATTTTGGTTTTTAATTTGTAAGGTATATGCTTAATATGCTTATAAATTACATTACTTTTTAACGACTGCATTGTAATATAGGCAGCGAAAGGATATAGTCGGCCGATCCCGGCCGTTCCGTACAAATGTATACATATTGTTCAGACACTCTGAACTCGAATTCATATAAATAACATGTTCAAGAAAAACACTAATTGCCATAAATTTAAGACTTTACGAGCTATGTTCATGTCAATATGTAAATCAAAATAGAGCTGTAAATAACGATCTGTAACTTAAAACCTACAAGACTGCAATGCCGAATTATTGTAATCTTAAGTACAGGTCACTTGAGCCTGACACTAATTATAGTTCTCACACTGCACAAAGGGTCGCCTTGCGGGAGACCGTTGATAAGGCTCCCGCTCAGACAAACAGATGTGGTCTCTGCGTAGACCATAGATAAGTGTATTATAAGAATCTCTTGTTATTTACATAAACAGAGACTTAGAAATTAAAATCAGTTTTAATCTAGAACTCAACAAATGTGGATGTCTTTTTATCTTGGTTTGGTCAAGGCATTTACACAACGGATTAGAGATTAGGAAGGCCTTGTGCCATACATAGGGAATATGAACATTCACGGGGCTTATCAGCAATATTTTAGGCTTCGTTGTTTCTCCAACCAATAGCTACATTTCAGTTCACTTTTTGAATTCGATTTGAGTAGATGGAACATCTTAAAATGTTGAGACTGTTAACCCATTTGCTTGGCTTATTAATTTTTCCAAGTGTAAAAGGAGGAATTGAGTTAAATTCAAAGGATCAGTCGTTGTGCGTTCTCCAAGATGAACCAAGACAGTGTGGTTTATTTTGCCTGACCACACTCAACCCGCTATTTGACGATACTGATAATATGCGAATGACGTTGGATGAAATCAAGGCAGGTCTAGAGGACGGATTCGATTCGAGATTCAAGCAGGAACTCATCACAAAAGAAGACTTCGCGAATTCAATTAAGGATCTGCAGGCCAAGCTGGATGCGAGATTGGACAGAATGGAGGAACTTAGGACGGTGAGTTACGGATAGTCAGACATCCTTTCGGGTTCCTATTGGAAGTGCTTATCTCTATTTATATTTAAATTGCATGTACAAAAAGAATAATAGTAAGCAATAGTTTGTTTAGACCCTTAAACACTACTGTTTAAAATGACGCTGCCATTTTTCTGGGTATTTATTTTTACATTGTTTGTCTAAGGAAGAACATCAACTTTTTGGTGTAATCTCATTTAAGATTTACTGCAGTAACCAACTAATTGGAATATTGAAAACGAATGCAATGATTATCATTTTATCGCCTATTCTAAATCATTTTGTACAGATGAAAAAAACAGCCGATGTCAACGATGAGCTCAAAAGTCAAATAAATACCCTAAAAGGCACCATAAAAGACTTGCAGAGTCAGTTAAAAATATCCGAAGGTCAAACCAAATGCAAAGAAGATATTTTAAAGGTGAAAGAGGAGCACCTTAAAAATAGAGATGAACAAATCTCGGACTTTAGGACTCAAATTAAAGCGATTGAGAAAGCAAAATCAGAACTTTCTAGTCAGCTTTCGGAATTGCGAAAAATTGATGACAACTTAAAAATATCCGAAGGTCAAATCAAAATAAAAGAAGATATTTTAAAAGTGAAAGAGGAGCAAATCAAAAGCCAGCATGAACACCTTAAAAATAGAGACGAACAAATCTCGGACCTTAGGACTCAAAATAAAGCGATTGAGAAAGCAAAATCAGAACTTTCTAGTCAGCTTTCGGAATTGCGAAAAATTGATGACAACTTAAAAATATCCGAAGGTCAAATCAAAATAAAAGAAGATATTTTAAAAGTGAAAGAGGAGCAAATCAAAAGCCAGCATAAACACCTTAAAAATAGAGACGAACAAATCTCTGACCTTAGGACTCAAATTAAAGCGATTGAGAAAACAAAATCAGAACTATCTAGTCAGCTTTCTGAATTGCAGAAAACTGATGACAATTTACCTGACTCTTGTCCCAGTGGCAGTCCCAATGTGATTTACCAAATAAAGCTTCGGGGTCTTGAACCTTTTAAAGTGCCCTGTGTGTCGTCTACCTCTGGTTGGACTGTAATTCAGAGACGCATTGACGGATCCGAGAACTTCAATAGAACCGGAACCAATTACGATGACTTTCAGATCGGAAGTGAGGAGGAAAGGTACGAGTTGAAGAATCTAAGGAAATATTCTGGTGAAGCCGGAGACTCCCTTTTATACCATAAGAAACAAAAGTTCTCCACATTTAATCAAGATAATGACAATGATAGCCAGCGAAATTGTGGCTCATTATTAGGTGCATGGTGGCACAATAAGTGTTCAGTCAGGTATACCTGTTTATTTATGCTCTTATTAAATCTTCTTACTATAATCATTAAAAATTACAGTACGCTAAATGCAAAATACTTCAAAGATGGCAAAGGTAGAGAAGGAATTCATTGGGGTTCATGGCATAACTACGACTATGAGATATCACTGACGTTCGTTGAAATGATGATAAGGCCCAAGTCCTTTTGAGTTGCACTGTTTAAGTATGAACTATTTGAATATTAATAAAATATACTAAATCTATACTGTACTCCTAAAGCTGTCTGGTTTTAATTTGTTTTCATTTGATGAAATGAGAGATTTGATAAAGTGATTGAGACTATTTTACAACTGATCTGCGTAGTTTAGTAACACAAATAAGTGGATAAGTGGTGAGGGCTGGGATGCTATTTGTAGACTTTGCTAAATTTGTGTCCTGAAGATGATTTTGATTTGTAAAAAGCAAACGATTTCCCGTGTCCTGGAACATAACTCGGTTTTCTACATAATGGTGCCACTTCACCCCTAGCATCCTCCTGAGAGCCTTTGTAATGCATGTTTGCACCCTTTTTAGTGACGAATCACAGGCCGTGCCCCAGCAAGTGATTGTAAGCTTAATTAATATTAAACCAACTTATTTGAATATTGACAACGAATGCAATGATTTATTTTATCGCCTTTTCTTTATAATTTTGTACAGCTGAAAACAACAGCCGATGCCAACGATGAATTCAAAAGCCAAGTAAATACTTTGAAAGACACCATAAAGGACTTGCAAGGTCAGTTAAGAATATCCGAAGGTCAAATCAAAAGCCAGCATGAACAAATTCAAGCGATGGAGAAAACAAAATCAGAACTATCTAGACAGCTTTCGGAATGCCAGAAATCTGATGAAAATATACCTGATTCTTCTCCCAGTGGCAGTCCCAATGGGATTTACCAAATAAAGGTTCGGGGTCTTGAACCCTTTGAAGTGCCATGTGCGACGTCTCCACCTGGTTGGACTGTAATTCAGAGACGCATTGACGGATCCGAGAACTTCAATCGAACCTGGGATGAATATAAAAATGGTTTTGGGGATGTCAGTGGAGAATTTTTCATCGGGTTGGAAAAATTGCATCGGATGACCGAGACACGACCCCACGAACTCTATATTAAACTTGGGAAGGTTGATGGAACCACCAGCTATGCTCATTATGATGACTTTAAGATCGGGAATGAGAAGGAATACTACGAGTTAAGGAATCTAGGGGAATATTCTGGTGAAGCCGGAGACTCCCTTACACGCAATATAAACCAAAAGTTTACCACAATTGATCGGGATAATGACAGTTTCATTAGTTTAAATTGTGCCTATACATATGGTGCATGGTGGCACAAATACTGTTCACCCAGGTATACCCATTTACTTATGCTCTTATTAAAGCTTCTTACCATAATCACTTAAAATTGCAGTACGCTAAATGGAAAATACTTCAAAGATGGCAAAAGTCTTAAAGGAATTCATTGGGCTTCATGGCAAAACTACGACTGGGAGATATCACTGACGTTCGTTGAAATGATGATAAGGCCCAAGTCCTTATGAGTTGCACTGTTTAAGTATGAAATATTTGAATATTAATACAATATACTAAATCTATACTGTACTCCTAAAGCTTTCTGGTATTAATTTGTTTTCATTTGATGAAATGAGAGATTTGATAAAGTGATTGAGACTATTTTAGAACCGATCTGCGTATTTTAGTAAACCAAATATGGATAAGTGGTGAGGGCTGGTATGCTATTTGTAGACTTTGCTAAATTTGTGTCCTGAAGATTATTTTGATTTGTAAAAAGCAAACGATTTCATTACATTAAGACCACACTTTATTGCATGTTGATGGAGCAGTTTCCTGGAAATATTCTCCCCGTCTTGACGACGAATCTGGAATGTATGAAAATCTCATTTTCGGAAGCCAGCCGACAATCAAAGCCGGCCACAAAGACTGGCCACATTATGTGCTCATGAGCCTATGCATATGCCGCACAAAAGTTGAGCCCAACAAAGGAAGCCCAACTGCGTCAGATCTTTTGTACGGTTTCGCGTGTAATTTATTTGACAGTTTGACAATTTGGAAAAAATGAGTGCTAAACAGCGCAGGGCGACCTGGGGAAAGCGCGTGAAAGTGGCCGCGGGCGCACAAAAGGTTCCAACGCAACGGTGGCAAACTGTGGAGAAACCCAGGAAAAGCGGGGGAAAACAGGGGAAAACCGTGGAAAACACCTCGGACCGCTGCAAGGCGCTAATGTTGAATTAAACGAGCGCTGACAGCGGCATAAACAAAGGCCAGACCGCGACACCAAACGCTTGGCAGGGCCCAACAGGAGCAGGATTTATATGCCGCACATATGTATGCGCATATATAGTATATTTGTGTATTTGGCCCTATATGTGCATGCATATTTATGATAAATTGTCGCTGTAGGAAAACGTGTCGCTGACATTTTGGCGCCTACGAAAAAGGACACAAACACACCAACATAAGCGAATGAAAGAAACAAAAACTCAGCACAAGTCAAAGTCAGCATGAATGTTTGTATGAAATTATAATAACCTGGCAAACTGGCATTATTATTGAATTGGCGAACATCGCCACGAAATGACTTTGTAATGCGAAAAAACGAAGACCAAGAAACGATTTTTTATGAAGCTGAAAAGCCGTTTAATGTCACGCCACAGAAATAATCCAGCTCTGAAGTTGATTGGAAAATGCTTAAAAATAGCAGAAAATAAAGGCGCATAAAATGGAATTCGGATGGAATGGGACTGCAGATGCCTCATTGGAGATCCGGCTGAAACTCCATCTCCATCTCCAGGTCCTCTAAGCTTTATTGTCTCTGTCGCTGCCATTTGCACACGCTCAAATCTCTGGTCGCATTCAACCTGTTAGCCGGCGAAACATATTCGAGCCCACTTTTCGGGGACAGCTCTTTGCGGCTGCTCAAATGTAGTCGTAAAAGCGCTTTTACGTAATGCTGCGACGATGATACGATGTAGCTGGAACCGAGACGATAATGGTCCCCCAAGAATTGCGTACGTGTGTGCCGGCCTTGAAGTGGAATTTACAATGCTCAGTCTTAAAGTTAAATTCTGCGGCAAGTGGTGGCAAAACCTACCAGGCAAACTCCTTTCCTGGCCAATCTCATTAGCCATCGATTTGCAGTAAGCCCTTTTCATTCGACTTCAATTTACTGACGGGTATTTTATTTAAAAAAGAGGCTTAAGCATTTTTAAGAAAGAAAGAAAAGATTAATATCAAAATTATTAGCCTATGTTGCAATGTTGGAAATGCTTAAATAAATACATTTTAAGCAGATTTAACAATTCCGTATACAATATTTTAGAACGCTTGCAAGACTCCAAAATATGATTAAAATGTCTCTTGTACTTGTGGTTTAAATTTGAAGGGTAATAAAAAAAAATGTTCTAAAATGCAAGACATCTAGCAATGGCCAAACAAGAAAATCCTTTTTTATGAATTCGAATTTCTTGCAAATTATTTAAAACTGTTTATGTTGTTCTGGCAATCTGATTTCCATTTAATTAATTAATTTAATTGAAACATCATTGTGGGCCCCTTTTGGAAGCACTTAAAAAATATATTGTATTAATATATTAATTTTATTGTCTTACTTATGGTATAACATTATTAAAAATGTGATAAGAAAATGAAATGCTTAACTTCGGACAAAAGCCTTTTATAAGCTATCCCAGACAGAATTTAACTTATTTACCACATTGTTCTCGGTTCCTGCTTGTTAGCTTAAGTTGGTCAAATTAATTATACACATTTATTTGGTTTAGTTCCTCTAACTGACGAATGCTCTATTTGGGTACAGAATTATTTAAGCAGGGGCCATTCAGCTCCAGATCGAGTTGTATCTTCTGCTCCAAATCTGAATCCGACCCAGGTAAATAAACTTAAATGCTTTGACTCCGGTTTGACCAAAGCGTCGACAGTCTGCCGACATGAATGCAGTAGCAGCTGCATACATTTGTAGATTTTTGTGTGTGCTTTACTTATGCAAATGCCGTGCGACTCACACAGCACAGTGCTCACTTTACTCACACACCACGCACACACGAGCCTTTTGTTGCGCTGTTTTAATTAAACCAGCTTCAGGATTCCTTGTTGTTGCGGTGCCGTTTCTAATGCCCCATGCTGCAACCCAGTTCGCCATCGCCATCGCATATTCCTCTCTGGGGCGAGGGGTCTGCGTCTTTTTTATCCATATCCATATCCATATCCCTGGCCCCAACTATTATTTTATTAATGTTGCCAGCGAAAACTGCGTTTCTGGATGCCTTTTGCGGGGTTTTAGCACCGTCAGTGTTTCACTTAGAAAATTGCAAAACCGCTCTTTATTATTTTGCATGTATTTATAAAGTACTTTACCTAAGATTGTGCGAAATATACAATGACGACATAATTACATTTTTTTAACTATCTCACAAGTTTGTAAATGGAAAAAGACGTCCGAATAAGTAATTGAATAAATAAATAATTGCTAAAATACGAGAATAAAAATGGTAAGGCTTGCTCTTTAGATATTTAAAAGTGATCAGGAATTTATACAAAAAAATGAAAACAAATATTACTCCAAGAAAATATACTTTAAACCGTTTAAAACTAAAACAACGCCTTAAAACCGTGGTATTGTAAAAGATAGCATGACATTAAAGTTAAGCTATTATTAAATTTTTAATATAAACTATGTTTTTTTATTAAATAAAATTGTATGAGTACTCAATAAATAATTAATAATAAGAATTTTCTAGATCATGTGCATCAGAAACAAAAGTGTGTTTATATTTATCAATATTTTTACCTTTAAGAATATGGATCTTAAAGAATTTCGTTTTGGTCTACGACAACTGGCTGTCAGAGCTAAAAGCAAAGTAAAGCTTGTTAATCCGACCGCTGACCGACAAACTAAATTGAAGGACCCCGTTTTGTCTCATTCGGATATTAAGCAAATTCAAAATGTAAATCTGAAGGGAACCAAAAGGGAAACTCCACGCTAAACGATTCACCCCAACGGAAACTCCGATGCGAATGCAAATATGTCAGTTTCCTTTTTGTGTGCTCGGCACCCACTCGTTACAGTGTTACACCCTTTTATTGTCGGATTCAGATTATCCGCTTTCCTGGGACTCGGCCGCTCACTTGTTTATCATACTGTCAATTACTTTTAACGTTCGGATCTCGACGGCGAAATCGCAACTGCTTTCCAATTAAGAGTAACGCATTGCGGGTAAGTAAAAGCAACATGAAAGAAAAGTGCTCCGGCATTCGTTATCCATTTTGTGGGCTGGTTTTCCGGGCTGGTCAACACTCGGGAGCTGCAGTTGGAGCTCACATGTCGTTGGCATCGCTGGGGACACTCCTCCTTCTCCACCCGTGAACCGCTTATGCAAATGGATTTCCAGCCAAGAGCGAAGGTCACTGCGTCCTTTGCGGTTGTTAAATGCATGCCTGGTTGGTATCTTACCGCTCGTTCTTTCCCCAGAAACTCATTAACGGCAGTGTTGCCTTTTAAGTCGGCTCCTGGCTCTTTGCCCCTTGATGCCCTGGCCAAAGTCACAATAATTAAGTGAAGACGTTTGCGACTGGGATAAGGGAATGAAATGTTTTTACTGCCGAAAAGGTCCTTCTACATTTACTTAATCCGCTCAAGGACTCCACCCGTGTATTCGGGAAAGGTATTCTGGAGTCGGTGTTTTAAGCTTCAACATCCGTGCTGCCACTTTATTTTTCCCGAAAGATTGTTTTCCAAAGGCTTTTGCCAGAAAAAATATCAAACATCTCTGTTCGGAAATCAATTTTTTTAAAGAATCTCATAATGTAAAGATTTTGGCTTTGATTTAAGTTGATATGGATATTCATTTACTATGTGAGATTTTAAGCAATTGTAAAGTATATATGAAATGTATGACTGAACTCTGATCAAAAAGGAATTTGATGAGGGCATAGTTGTTGGTTATTTAACTAATTAATACGAAATTACAAATTCATAGAAAAAATTAAGTGCTAAAGCTAATCAAATAATCCTATTTTTTGTATTCACATTTAATAATTTTTCATTGTTTTTCCAGTTTTTTAGTTGGCTGCTGCCAGCACTGTTTACCACTGTTTCTTTCTGATTTTCTGGCATTTAAAAATTGTACTGTTTTACATCTCTACCTAAGCTAGTTTCAATTTTCCTTCCCGAGAAAAAATGGCTGTTTCGAGAGGAGCGAGTGGGAGGGAAAGCCTCTTAAACGCAACTCGAGTCGTTTAAATAATTCGTCGGCTGAGGCGCGAATCAAAGAGCATTTGGAGTGCCCACTCGGATGCCGAGAGGCAGGTGTACAAATAGAGATAGAAATAAAAACAAGCATTAGCCGTCGGGCTATAAGTATTTCCCATTAAAGTTTATGTAAATCCCTTAAACGTTGAAAGGCAACGTGGAAAAGTAAAGATTGGGCTCCACATCTCAATCTGTTGGAAAACATTCACTAGGCCGGCGCCTGGCCCTTGACGATCCGGTAGCTGCCCTTCTTGTCCCACTTCTCGCCATTTCTGTTCCTGAATCCATCGATGGACCACTTGCCTCCGCCCAGCTCAGAAAGCATCAGGAAACCACCAATTTTGCAGAACAATAGGGAGAAGTACTGCATCGAAAGCAGCCTATCGTTCCAGCCCCACAACATGCTCCAATGGTTGCTGAAAACATCATGATATAGCAGGGCGACTACGGTAAGATAGGTGGAAAGTTTGCAGTGAAACCCCACGCTTATGAAAAGCAAAAGACCAATTGACACAATGCTGAACATGGTCTGGGAAAATATAGAAAATATGTTTATCCCAGTGGTATGGAAAGAAGAGGAACTTACCTCCACGTTCTCGTCCATCCACATTATAAACAAACTGCACAGGCAAAGCCTTCCCCCCAGCAATAATAGTTGATACTTTGACCTCTCAGTATGAGACCAATCCTTTTCATCTCTCAGTTTGATTTTGGCGGCCATCAGCATTAGTAGGGACCCCACATCCAGGCTGTCGTTGAAGAGGAAATAGAAGAACACGGTCCAAATCGAGAAGAACAGTCGGTGGATAACTCTTCCAATGAGCAAAAGGGTCACTCCGCTGGCCTCCTTTCGTGTGGCGAGGATGAGGAAGATGGCCACAATGGTCAGCAGGACATCGAAGCACGTATAGATGTACCCAAACACATCGGTGACGTCCATGACAATTGCCCGTTCTCTGCCCACAAGATGACCGTTGACCAGCGAGTAGAGCACCTCCATGAAGTAGTACGACATAACGCAGTACGGCATTACCTTTAGAATACAGGGTCTGATCTCGCGCTTAAGGCCCTTAACTATTTTCGTAACCATTATTGGTTCGCTTAAAGATCACAAGTTGAAAATATATATTTTGCCTTGCCGTTACTCACAAATTAACTTTTTGTTCACAGCACGCTTTGATTGCCTCTGAATAATAATAAATAGGACAAGCGGTCTTTTATAAAATGTTGGTTGCTAAAAATTATATAAATGAAGTTTGCAATTACCATAAACAAAAATGACCTGTCAAGAAAACAGATTGAATAAAAACTTGGCATCTAGTGCAATAAAATATACAAATATCCACAGAAAAAACTATGGGTTTGAAATCACTAACAAAAGTTTAACGTGGTCTTTTGGAAAAAAAAAAACAAGCTCAAAAAGCCATTATCCTTTCTTGGAGCATCTCAGGTTGGATCTTAATCGCCCAACATCCCCTTTTTAATTAGTTCATTATCGGTAAACCCCAAACAGCCCGGGGGCATTGTAATACGCATAATGTTTGCGGCTTAGGACCAGAGGGAATCCTGATAATATGATGAGACGCGGACATACAAATCAATGCCGCGCCTAATTGTCCCTAATTGTTGCTGATGCCGTGGGCAAGCCGCAGCCAGCACATTTGCTAATTGCCCAGAATAAGGCGGTGGGACATCTGTCCATGCCCGATTAAGTTTCGAGTTCCCGTACGGAGATTCAGAAAGTGACTTTATGCATTTTATTTCAAAAGGTCCTGCTTTAATTTCTCTCTTCATTTTAAACCCAGTTCTTTGACATGAATGTCGGTATTAATAAAACCAAAGCTGAACGGTGAGCCAAAGCGTATTTTTTCAATAAATAAATTTAAAACAAAATAACCAATACATACAGTTTGTAATAGTCGCTATCCTTTGTACAGATTGGAAACTGAAAATTAAACATAGCCACAATTTAATTTATAAACTTTTAGCAGCAAAACATATTTGTTTGCTATCAAGGAAGCTCAGTACATTTAGTAATATATATATTTGTAAGCAGTCAAGGAAATTTTAACTGCATTACTTAAGTCATAATCTGACTGCGTCAACCCACACAATTTATAAAGCGTTTAAGTTTACTTTCTGATTCCTGATAGACACCTCCACTTGCTTTCGAAGAATAAAGGTCCAGCAAAGTGACTGGATTCCATTTTGATGCCAATGACTGTCAACAACTTTTGACATTTTGCAATTTATCTGCTTACACAGCAAAAATTAATGCCACAAGTGGAAAACATTGATGCTGGCTTAAGGTAATGAGCACTTGGAAGGGGGTCACCAGAAAGGAAGAGAAGATTATATAAAAGGAGAATATGAAAAAATCAATCCTTGTTGTTGACAACGTTTCTTTATCCCCTTCCTTGTGAATGAAAAAAGGTATTTACCAGAAATTACCCGAGGTCCTTGGAAACAAATAGCAAAGTGCCATGCAAAGAAAGAAAAACTTATTCACCAACAAAGCCTATTTGATTTTCTTATGGACTTTATTGTCCAGTAAACATTTGACAAAAAGAACAACATGGACATAATACGTAAACAAGAATATAACCCTTAAATGTGAACCAGAAATATTTATTATTTTCATCGTGACAAATTGATCATGGTGAAACGATATCCTGGAGCCCTAATTACTACCAAGATGGCAGTGAAACAAATGACAGCACCATTGGCCTTGCCATGGACTTGGATTGCCATTTCTGCTAACTATATGTTTACCACTGGCCTTCGAAATAAATGAGCTGGAGGAGAAACTTGGTAGTTACCAACCATAACAAGTTCCCATGCCTGAAGAAAGTTTATTAATTGAGCCTATTAGTTGGCTTCTTCTTGTTACGAAGAAAGACGTGATGAACATTTTCCAAAGCCAGTTTGAGCAAGCGAAGGGTATTGCATTTTAATGGAAACTTTCATATCCTTCACCAAAGATTGCTAATATATAAAAAATAAAAGAACGTATATTATAATCAAAGGGCTTTAGAAATGTCCTCTATATTTCCGCTATAAAATGTACCTTCTCGATATTTATCCCTAGAAAATCCCTTAAAGAGCATATCAAACGGTGGTTTGTGGTGTTTGCTTAAACATTTTGCTGGGCAATCAAATCAGCAACAGGACCTTGAGGCGTGAGTAGACTGAAGGATAATCCGCGGAGATGGGGGAGGGGGTGAAGGAGGAAGCGGAGCGGACACAGTTCGTTGATTTTGTTACAAATAATTTAAATCTATGTCAACATTTGGAACGCAACGCGATAATAATTCATTTTTGCTTTTCGCGGCGGTTTCGTGACAGCTAATCACTAGACAGAGACGGCTATAGACAGTCAGAGAGAGAGAGAGAGAGAGAGGGAGAGTGACTGACGGACGGACGGAAAGGCAAATACAACGATTTTGAAAAATGGCGTCATGGCTGCCCGATTTCCGCTGGCAAATGAATTTTCCCTTTTGACTTGCTTTGTGTGCTAATTTAACGGCTCTTTTTTCATTCGGTGGTTAAATTAAAAACAACATTAAACCAATAGGTCGCTTATTATGACTGGCCGAAAACGAGGCCTTTATCGCGTTGAACATAAATTGAATACCATTTAACATCATGATTATTGGTGTGTGCACATGCGCGACGCCATCAACGGCAATAGTTTATTTGTTTCGATAAAATCGCTTTAATTTCATTAGTTTCCTCTTTATTGTGTGTTTAGTTGTCCGAGTTTCCCATCGAGTTGTTTCCATTCATTTACAAGCGCTTAAAAAATATTTATATTGTTTTTTCTTTATCTGTGACAAATGTCAGACATGCGATTTTATCTAAGCTGTTCAATTGTTTTGTATATTGTTATGAATTCAATTAT
This sequence comes from Drosophila kurseongensis, assembly GCA_018153305.1. NCBI lineage: Eukaryota > Metazoa > Arthropoda > Insecta > Diptera > Drosophilidae > Drosophila > Drosophila kurseongensis. Next base: position 18,224,845 of record JAECXX010000210.1, read on the forward strand.
TAATAAACATTATGAATTGTTGGATCGTAGTTAAGGTCTTCATAAAAAGTGTTTAAAAAATGTATTCCTAATTGGCAGTGTAAAACATGGTTTTTTCTCTTTATTAAGTAGTCTGATTTAATTAGGCAAATTAAAGAAATATAATATGTTTATTATAGAAAGCCCCTGGTTTGTGTTTAATCATTACATTTTGCGATTGTTGCGATTATTTGTATACAGACTTCATTTATATTTATTTTCATACTATTTTCAGAGTTCCGCCAACTAAAATAAACGCACGTCTACTCCAGACCACTATTTACATGTAAGGAAGGACAATGACCAACGTCAGCATCCTGTTCGGTGGTTATCTTAAAACCTTCGGGGTCTTTCTATAAAGCAAACAATGCAACCCAAGAAATCCCAAATAAGAGCAAGAAAATCTATTATACTTTAGAGCACATCACATGCACATAAAAAGAGTACACTCTGAAAGTTATAATGAATGGAAATAATGGCGCCGCAGGTGAATAATCCGACACCATGTTTGTTTCTTGGGCGCACTGTGATGACGTAAAATTTTCCTCCTTTCAAACCTGTCTGTTTTGCATCCCAATTTGCATTGTGAGTTTTTGTTTCAAGACAATAGTAAAAATATCCCCAGCCTTTTAGTTTTTGTTTCTCTCGATTCCTGTCAGCATATCAAAATCAGTCACAGTTGCGATTGCACCTGACAGCACAGCTGGAAAGCTGTATGTAGTGAACGTTTCAATTAAAACATTGAACATTATCTTAAATGTATACTTGCATTTTATTAAACTCACTAGCCAGAAAAAATGTATCATGTTTTTGTTATATATTAAAGTATTCATACTACATTTCTTTGGATGTAAGCATCAAATAATGGTATTGGATGTTATGGCTTTAATAAAAACAGTTGATTTTGTATAGAAAAAACCTATCTTTTATAAGAAAGATGTGCTCAATTTGTAATATAACCCAAAGTCTTAGAACATTTCCTTACAAAAAAGGAGCAATGGTGATAAAACTCTTAGAGGAAATGGGATTTCATAGATGCAAAACAGGGAATCACTTTTTTTTTTCAATTTGTTCGCGAAACCTGGGTAGATGTCATGAAGGATAATGAGCCGGGATTTGGGAATGAGGAAATGCCAGTAAGCTCGGAATTTGCCAGCGTGGAAAATCAGCTTAAGGCGTGCATGATATTTGAATATATATACATAATTTGTGCGGTTGTTGGGTTCACAATGACTTTAAGTTGAAATTTCCGCATTTGACTAAGAAGCATAGAAGCCCATGGGATTTTCAAAACAAATTGAAAAGCATTATTTAAAGAAGTGAGACAAAATATTCAGCTGTTTCTTAGTATATATTATGATTGCCTTTAAAATGTAATCTATTCTATTTTGGATAAAAAGGAATTAATCAAACCATATATCTACGATCTCTTAAATTTAAATTTACACCGAACCATTATTAAATAATAATAATAATAATGAACCCAATACAATAAAATACAAAATGGACCAGAGATCTAATTTATTTTTATTTAAAAGCTTTTCGACTTAAGCGGTCGTTAGCCTTGGCCAAATCAATTAAATGCGCAATTTTGAATTGTCGGGAGTGTTATGAATATTCACTAGCCGTACGCCACGAAATTAATAAATAAATAGTTTGAATACAAATGTGTTCCAAAGCTGGTGACGCCAGGACCTCCAGCTACTAATGTACTTTAGCAGGAGAGGAGCTGGTTGGCCCCCAAACCAAAAGGTATTCAGCCGGAAAGAGTTTGCTAGCGAGATACATGCCCACGGTCCACGTCTAAATTAACATCTGAATTATTTAGTGCCAACACTTGTGTGGGCCATGTTTGGATTAGAGCAATGTGAATTAGGTGCGAATGACCAGGCGGGGATTACCCTAAATGCGAAACTGTGTAATTTGCTTAAAAGCGTTGCTTCACGTTCTACTCTTTAAAATGGCGTTTAATTTGGCAACTCATTTTTATTCAGTTGAATTTGCTGAAAAGATAATATCATTGTACATTATTACATACAAGTTTCATTTTTATACCCTTGCAGAGGGTAATATCGACATAGCTTCATTGTTTTTAGTAATATAGGCACAGAAATCGAAATGTAGTAGTTTTGAAACAACTGCAAGGGTATGTATATAAACATCGGCTTGCCGAAGTTTGCTTCCTTTCTTGTTTTTCTATTGGGTTTAATAAACAGAGATTCTCAAATTACAATAATACAATCAAGTTACCTTTTATTTTAGTTATTGATTTATATAGTACTTTTGGTAATTTTAAGTTTTCTGCCACTTATTGTTTTGGGCCATAAGTAAATTCCAATTTTGTTTCTTAAAGTCAGAGTCAAAAACTTTATGCACCTGTTCCCGAAGGTTCTGCATTGTTTGTTTGCTGGAAGCTTCTTTTTTCTTTTTATTTCCCAAAACGACTGCGACAGCTGTATTTTGTTTTGCTTTTCCTAGAGATGGATATGGATGTCCGTTGAGCAGCTGTGGCAGAACAATCCCAGTCCAGTTTCTGCTGCTATTGTGTGTGCCCAAAAGTGTCAACAAGACAGTGTTAGACACTGCAATGCAGTTAAGCTTACTGGGTAATTTTATTAAATGCGGTCGAAATCGAAACAGACATTTTGGGGGCTATTGAGAACTGAAAACGATTAAATCAGGGAAAAGCATTTGGTAGTGCGGTGCTGCCGAGCAGCACGGTGAAGCCAGCAATTGTCAAAAACATGAATATCGCCAAGACACTTCCACCCATTAACTGCAAAGGCGGATGAGTGTTAGTTTTATTTGTCTACTTCAAAATACTTACGAACTGGTAAGGTCTTATGTTGCCCCAACCCGCAACAATGGTGTTCGACGGGGCACTAACCGGCAGCAAAAACTGATTGTGCAACGCGGTGGCGAACGGCAGGGCAAAGTTACCTCCCTGTGATTAAATATATATTTAGAAGACTGTAAACGCTGACCTTTAAAAACAATATTTATATATATATATAAGCGCTTAAATGTAGAGATGCTTCTTTTAATAATAATAGTTTTTTACTCTTACAGTTCACTGACAATCAAATCAAATAGTTATTTTGATTACAATTGCGGTTTTACTACAATATTCATGAACTTTTATGATTTAAAAGATAATATTGTAGAATTTATGACTGATTGAAATTGGGCATCCATTTGAACTAATTAATTAAATTGGCCATTTCTTTTTAACATTATATAAATATTAATTTGTATAGGTATTTTTAAAATCTGGATGAAATTACCAAATTGCCGATGTATATATATTTATAAATATATCAGTAGGTAGTTAGAAAATACTGTTTTTTTTATTTTTGTAATGTTGTTTCGTCCCATAATTTGTTAGGGCTATCAAAACATAGTATATGGCAAAATGCAAGATTCAGAATTTTGTTGTACATAAGATATGGTTCACTTCTTATAGATATCGGTCTGTTTTTTTTTTAAGTATCTTTTCGATAGAGAGAGGTGAAGGTATAATTTGCTATTATATTATAGTTATATTCGTCATATATTTATTTGTAGAAGAATTACTCACCGCTTTCACCATGGTGGGCAGTGCGATCTTGGCGATGGTGGTGGCCGGTGACAGGCTTGTCAGCAGAGTGCCATACAGGGCGCCGCAGACAAATTGGAGGGGTCCTGTACCTCCTTCCGGATCGGTCATGGCCCCAGCTATGGCTTCGTTCATGCCGCATTTCTGGGCACAGAAGACACAGCCGAAGGCGGCGCCCAGCATGAAGATGTCGGCCCAGGGCGTATTGGTGTTCACCGCCTTCCAGGCGAGGAGCGAGGGGCTGGTGCCCTCCTTCTCCGGCGTCCGGCAGACATAGTACCTGCAGAAGAAGTAGTTGGCCGGGATGGCGAAGAACAGGATGGCCATGCCAATGCCCGGCACCGAGAGACCGGACTCAATGCCGGGCTCTATGTCATCCCAGCCACTGTAGAGGCGCGGTCGTCGAGTGGCCGCCAGTAAGAAGGTAATGAGGACCAGGACGAAGCCCAGTTTGGAATAGGTTGTCCAGGGCCCCATCGCCTGTTTCTTGTCGGCCATGGTCTGTCTGAAACCCGCCCTATTGCCCTCCAGTTCAGTCTCGTCACGCCTACCGAAAAGTCCGAGGAAGAGGATTTGTATCCAAAAAATCATTACACAAAGACCCAATAGGGTCGGTGCCAGCATGATCAGCATCATGTGCTCAATACTCAGAGATCTGGGAAGAAACAGGATCGTACTTCCCTTCTTAGCTAGGATAGAACCATAATTACTCGTTGAAACCATCGCAGATGACACCATTGGGATTCACGAAGGGGGAAAGACTGCCCGCCAGTGTGGCGGCGTAGCAACAAGTTAGATAGATTCCGATCGCTGAACGAGTCGGATATGGGTTTCTGCAGATAATGATTTTAGTTTTAATCGGTACACTATGGCCTAATACTCACGATCCAGGCTCGTAGCGCCTTTCTTCAGAGTACATTCTCACAATGCCAGCCTGAAAAAAGGAATGGATTATGAATCATGGAATAGTTACAATTAGCAATCGATTCTAAACATTTGATTTTAGGTGCTTTTCCTAAAAGCATAATTAGATTAAGACTTATTATAATTATTATTACCAATTGCCTTTTAGGCAATTTGCACCAAGGCTAACAAGTAAAAAAACTTCACAGACTGGCACACAATTGTACTGACAATTTCAAACAGCTCGGGAACAACTTCGTAATTACATTAAAAAAGGGATTCATTTTACTGTGATATATTTTTCTGTGTTTAATTGTAGTTTTTCTAAATTGTAAATTTTTTAAAAAGGTTTTAAATATAATCAGAGTTCCAGTCATTATGGAACCAATACATACATTATCGTATTCCGTTATCACAGCTTGGGACACCTTCATCCAAAAGGCAGCCGCAATCGTGGGATTCACGAGGAAAGCAACTAAAAACACACCGAGGGTTATAAAAATCTGTAGACTACGGAATACATATTTTTGTAATAATCGAATTTCACCAATTTAATCACTTAACTTACAATCTCAGACTGCCACCCACAATGCCGATAACACACATCCCCAGCCGTTCACTGAGCCTCGAACTGTCCATCATGACGCCCATGAAAATAGCTCCAAACACCAAGAATATCAGATCTGTGTAGTAGGACGTACTGACCTGGCCTGAACCAGCTATTCCCGCAACGGGTATGAATGTGATGTAGAGAAAGGCTATAGCTCCTCTGGCCATCAAGTTGAGGATATAGATCAAGTACAAACATAGTGATATATATATGAAGCGACAAATCTGCACGAATACGAATGGAGAAGGAAGGTAGTGCGATTTTTAGCAGGGTTCTCTCAGGGTTCTTACCAACAATGGATCTCCAGCTAAAATAGGTCCAAGTAATATAGGTATGACCAGAAGGAGAACACCCTTATAGTGAAATTTGCAGAACAGTCTTCGATCATCTTGCTCCTCCAATGGAACATCGCCAGGTTTGTAATCTTGAGTACTTGTGGATAGGATATTTTTGATATTTTGTTCTTTTGCTATTATTAATATACTTACGCGGCCATATTTTAAAATTACTTAAGTTTCTCAGAAGATAAATTTTGTTTAAGAGAGCTCTATTGATTGACGTTGGAATGGTTGCTCTGCTTTTATACAGAGATATCACAAATACCTAGACTTTGTCCTTATTATTCTTCTTAAAAGTTAGTTTTGAAATAATACAAATATGTTGGTATCTTAACTTTCGCTGATGGCTTGATAAATATTTAGCTAATCGTTGGACTTTTTATTGGTAAAGTTTTTTTGGAAATAGCCAAGTTAACTCACGTAGTAGGTCAAGATTTGTTCACTGACTGAAAACTGCAACGCGAACAGCAGCAGGGAATTTGGCCAATAAAAACTTTCGTCAGCAGTGCGGTGGAAAATAAAAGACACTGGGACTGAGACGCATTGCATTGTGGGTCGACTCCGGTGGCAACTGCAACTTTGTGGGACCACGTGGCGCGTAACAACCCGCGGTCGTCGGCAATTTTGCGTAACTATTCGCCGTTCTGCTTCGTTAGTGCCTGAACAGGAGTCGCAGTCCTTTCGCCGTGGAAGCGGCTTAAAGTTTGCCAGTTGGGCGAAAGTTGGATGTCACTGCAGATAGCATTGAATCAAATGTTTGAGCATTCTTAACGTAAGTCAACCAACTGTCATTACTACTAATCGTACCTTACATATAGGGATACAAAGAGAATATTTCATTTTAATGTAATTTAAAAACAACCGGGTAAATCAATTTATTAACAGCGTTTTACTGTCTGTCCGTCCGTCCGTCTTTTGTTGTTTCGTTGTTTGCAACCACTATTTGGGTTTTGTTAAGAGAAATAGTCATTTCTAACGATTTCAGAACTGCGGTATTACGACGACTATATCATAAAGCTGCCTTAGGAACGTTAGGAAAATTGTCGAATATGGAATGTTTGATTTATGTAAAATCTGCAAGGGTATATAAGCTTAAGCTGGCCGAAGTTAGCTTCCTTCCTTGTAAATAATAAATTCTAGATAAAATAGTTAGTAGCGAAGAAAATTAAAATACGTTAATTAATATGCATTATTTTCTCAAAATTACTTTGAATTCTTTCTCACTTATTGATATAATTTTAAACAAATGGACACCTTTGATACAATTCTTTCCAAAGTAATTTGCAATGGCCGAGGCTGACAGCCTTACACATATGAACACACAGTGAAATAATATATTTGTTATCACCAGTAATTCGATGAAATGGTGGTGTTATATCCCGCTGTCATGTACACTATCGCCAGGTATTAAATTCGCATCTTTTCAGCATAACGAAACCACTCATAACACGGCGTATTTACGGGCGCCAACATTCCGTTACGGGTTGTCGGATTGACACTTGCTGTTTTGGCGTTTTAGTGGCGATGGCAACCATGTGGAACACTAAAGGAAAGAATCCATAGACTAACTGGCCAAACAGCCAAAAAAGAAAAGGCAACGCCAAAGCGGAAGTTGATTGACTCCTTTGGAATTTTTTCCATACGGAAGGTTGATAAACAAAAATGGCCGACAAGGCTCTTTCAGCTTCATCCGTCGGCTATTGTTGTTATTTGCCTAAGGCGGGCTGACAAGCCAACATGACGTATATACACATAACGAACCATTTCTTGATTACGGTTTCCATACGAATATATGATGGATGCTTGAGTTTTATGGCAGAGAGGCTGGAATCAAGTCAAAAATCTGGGAGCTCTGAGCAATTTGCCATTGTGTTCTTTATTTTAGTTAGAGAATTTACCTATTAATCTGTATGGACACCTTAAAGACTTTGGATTCAGGCTAATTTGCGGCAACGTCCTGCAAAGAGCTCCCATCCGGACCAGCATCGCTGTTGAGTCTCGAGTAGCATTTCACCTGTCAGAGCGAGCTGGTTGTTCAAAATAGGGGCACATCCAGTGTTTCGGAGCGATATAAGCAGTTTCTGCTGCTGGAGCGAACGGCAATAGGCCAACTTGTCTGGCTGTTCCTGAAGCTCCAGTTCGATTTGAGCCGACCAGTTGGCTGTTTGAGTATCCTGCTGCATCAGGACCAGGGGCAGGAATACCATCCACCCAAATGCGGTTCTCGTGGACGCTTCCATGGCGACAGCTAGCAGGCAACTGAGCTTATGGGAAGTTCTTTGGACACTCTGGTTGTGCATTTGACCAGTTGGCCAGCTGTTGATGATTGTTCGCATTCTTGAATTCATTGCCTTGCTATTTCGATTGCGGCTGGAAAAATGGCCCCTGAAAGTCATTCAGTGCCGTTCCAGTTTTAGGTTTCATTTTATCCAATTGGGTTTAAAGCCTTTTAAATAAGTCACTTACTAAATCCCAACAATCTGTTAAGCCCAAATAGGTGTACCCTATTATTATTTCCAATATTGTGCTTGTATCAACATAACATTTGTAATACGCACATTTTTTCTACTCGTAAATTTATTTTGTAGTTGATTCATTTTATTAATTTTCAATATGTAATTTATCTATTTCTGCGGACAGCTCTCACAATATATTTATTATGTTACACCACGCTACGATATTGTTCACTTTTCATCAGACCCTTTTGCGAGTAAAGGCCTAATTGAGTTGGCATTTTAAAAAAGCATTCATTTGTAATCTCAAAAATCAAAATTTATTTTTATATTTCATACTAAATTTTACTACAATTTTATAAGCGTGGAAATATACACAAATATTTAGTTGCCGTCGATTGCTACAATGTGAATACAAAATTAAATATGTACATATCTCTTCCCCCAGTAAGGTATTTTATTTAAAAACCCGTCTTACAAAAAGTATGTAATTGTAATTTCGGTTAATTTGCAGCCTAGTGCTTCTACAAATTATTTCATCCATTACCAATTTTTTAGGCGTACAGAATTTTAATCAAATTTTTTTCATGATCCCAAATTGAAATCCCCTTTAATATACCATTCCCCGTTCTTTCTCCCTTTCCACTCTTTAATTTTGCACAAAGTTTTCGTTTGTTTTTAGCCCCTTTCAATTGCTTGTTAGCCAGTTTTTTCTTTGTTCGCCCCTTTCATTATCGCCACCTCAATTTTTTTGACTCCGTCATTCTTCTGGTTGAAATTGCATTCGGCGAAATGAATGCCCGGTACTGGGTCCTCGTCCCTTCGCCATTTTCCCGGGGCAGAATCGACCTCGAATGATGCATGCAATCGAGTGTAAATTTCTCCGTTTTATTATTTAATATCGTGACTGAGGAAGTAACTTTTACGCTATCTATATGATGGTTACTGTCGGTTCGAGGTTGTCATATTTACGCGCCCATTTCCCCCTTTTTTTTTGCCTCCCCCAGTCAGGCTATATAAACAAATTGTCTGTGTTAAATGCAAGTGCAAATTGGACATCTGAAATGGCACTTTGCCTGTGAAAAGGCAATAAGCGAGAGGGAAAAAGTAGTTTTACCATTCAAACATATTCTGAACTTGAGGAATTTGAAATTTATTTCTTATTTTGATTGACGTTAAATAAATAATCTCCCTTCTGCTGAAAGCTATGCCGTAAGGTAGACAAATCCCAGCATGAAATTCATTCGGAATTACGCAGGGGATTAAGGTAACTTTTTGCAAAGGCCAGTGTAACGGGTTCAGATATTTTTTACACACCGTTTGCAGCTTAAGTGAAGTCTGGCAGCCATTGAAAGTAAGTGCAGTTGGAGGCCCAAAGCGTACTTAAGCATTTAAGTAAATTTAAAAACTTTTTTAAGCCCTATAATGAAGCGATTTCCAGCTGTGCCTAGCAACCCAATATTCTTTGGGCACTCGGTAGCTAGATTTTAAACAACGATTTTCGCAACTTTTATTAATTAGTTTTACTATTAAATCGGATGACAAGGTTAAGCCCGACCTTTAAGACGCCTTGCCCCTGCTAATGATGTTTGTACATCACGGTTGAGCCTCGGTAATGGCCCAACCATGTGCCAAAACATCGATCCTGGCCCGAAAACAACTCCATTAGGGCCAAAACAGACACAAAGGGCTGTGAATGGATGCCAAAGAGCCCACCTGCTGGTTCGCTATATTGTTGATGTGGGTAGCTGCTGAAATTAAAAAATTCTCAACAGAAAAATTCAATTATGCCTTTCATTTCTGTCACTGAGGTGGCCTGAGGCCTTTGTTTGCTTAATTTAAATAAGAGCCATGGTTGAATCTGTGTTAAAATTGCAAAAAGGTATGTTCAGGTTTTTCACGAATTTCATTCTATTTCGACTTAAAACAAGCTGAATGGACTTTATTATATTTCTGGTATACGGACGACAAGGCTTTCGAAGTAAAGAAAAAATAGACATATTTGCTTCCTTTCTTGTTTTATTTCAATTTTAATATATATGATTAACATTAAATTTGATTATTTCAAATGTGCTGTCCCATTATTTTGCTACCAGAGATGGCACTTTTCTTCCGGATTCAGCCGAGTGGAGGTCGAGCAGCTGAAGATCTCCCCAAAAGCCGGAAGATTTTTCACCGCTTGCTCCAGTCGCAATTTGTCCGAGTCAACTGTCTCGTAGGCCAAATGTTCCTCACTTCCCACGAAATTATGGGCGAAGCCGAGGAGGAACAGCTTCTTTATCGATGTTTTGGTGAATGCAGTTTGATTCTCGAACTCGGAGTGGGGTCCGAAGTAGGCATCGTAGATTAGTCGTAGGCTCTCCACATCAATCGCTAGCTGATCTACGTCTTTTGAGTGAGTTTTATTTAAACAGGCGATAGCGTCGATATATTTCTGGTTTTCATCGGAAATGTCTTCGCCTTCTACATAGTTTCCTTGGCTGTCATACATTATGTTGGTGGGCACAAAGAATTTCATCATTTCGTTAGTTAGTAAGTATCCCAACAGGCTCATCTTGAAAACGTCATGACTTTCAGGCACAAAGTACGGGTACTGCAGCATAGCATATGGCAAGACGATGGTGTTGCCACTAATGTCGAAATCTGGACTAGGGTCATCGCCTTGAAGTGCATCGGTGAGCAGAAAGTAGCCACTTCCCTTGGGAACAGGCCCATTTAATTGCTCTAGAACTCGGCGCGTTCGGTGCTTCAGAACTTCAAGCTGAGCCCTAGCGAAATCCGGATCTGTTTCCAGTTCCAGATCGTCGTAGAAATTTTCGACGAAGCGACGATGGTTAACATTGTTAGGCAGTTTGCCCACTGTCACGGTCATGGCGAGCAGCTTTCGCTGCAGAGCATCGGTTTCATTGTCGGCCAGGTGCAGGTGGTTCTCCTCCAACCTGGTCATAAAAGTATGGCTCACAGCTTCAAAGATCCGCTGAGCTTCTTTGGTGTACTTCTGTAGCTTTCCGTGTCCCAGGTAATGGTTCTCGTACAGCAGATCGCTGGCTAGTTCCATTTGAGATGCGACGGCAACGGCGCATTTGGCGGGATCGCTCTTTGCACCACTACCTTCCAAGGAAAATACATAGCGAAGAAACCTGATCATCAGGTAACTGGCCACCACTTCAGAGTCGTACTTGCTTACGACCTCGTTGATACCTTCCAGGTATTCTATTTTATCCACCGCCACTTCGAAACTGGGCTCAAAAGAGCGGCCGAAGACAATCTGCAGGTACTTGTCCAACTGTAGATTAGTTCGATTCTGAAGGTCTTCCAGGGTCCAAGGATATTCAGAATTCTCTTCTATCTTGGTCAGCTCCATAAGATCAGAGTCCAGTTTAAATAGGCTCCTTGCCAGAGGACCTGCCCGGAATGAGCTGACTCCGATGCTGGTCAACAGGACTTTTACTTCAGGCACATCAATTAATTTTTCGGTTGGCGGAGCGAGAAGTCCTAAGCGGAACTTGTTACTGTCGCTCAAATTCGGCTTTATGTTTAACCTGATCAAAAAGTCCACCAGTCCATAACGTCGCAAGATTGCCAAGGACTCCAGCCACTGGAACTCTTGCTTGGGCCACTGACTTCCTTGGGAAACGAATGACGGCCAGGTCAAATTCACCCCCGGTGAAACCAGCTCCAAGTAGTGCCTTGCCGAACGAGTGCTCTGAGGGGCCGTGCGGCAGGTGTTGTAGTAACGCCACACCTTCTCCTCCACAGAAGTCTCGTCGACGAAGACTCGGTCCTTGAGCAGGTCGAACAGGTGCCGAAGCTTACCATGGAATTTGTGGTTGATAGCGCATTGGGTGGAATAGCAATCATCTTGCTCGTGCTTTTTTACGAACTGGCCAGTTGCAAAATTCTGGAAATCCTCACAAGGATCGGCACTCAAATTCATGCGGTTTTGTATGTAATTTAGAATCGAGTCATTTGGGGTGATATCGGCGCAACTAATTATTGTAGATGCAGCCGCAAGTAGACAGCAAATCCACACTACTCCTTCCATTGTTGTCGAAAAACTGATTGTTCCGCACCAGAAACAGACAGTTATATAGGCGCCTGATAACGAAGGGGTCGCAAAGGTACAAAGATTAGTGCAGGATTTCTACCTAAATCTACGTAGGTCTAGTCTAGGTAAAAATTGACAACATGGTTTATTATCAGTTTACAGCAATAATAGCCTAAATAAGCAATTACATCTACCAGATGGTCGAGTTAAAGTTTCCCAAGGGTGTTGACAGATGGTGTGAAGACATGACAGTCGGCTGGGTGCATATGGTTTATGACCCGTTATCACATGCAGATGTGCACAGACCAGGATATCAGCTACATATTTATTTAGGTCAAAGTAGCTATCAGCAACGAACGAAATTCTGCTAAGTCGACTCACTTTTAGAGAATTGGTAATCAACAAAAAATTAACAGAACATAAAAACAAGAAAGGAAGAAAACTTCGGCAAGCCGAAGTTTAAATACCCTTTCAGTTATTACAAAAGTTTGCAACGCAGTGAAGGAGACATTTCCGACCCTATTAAGTATATATATTCTTGATCAGCATCACGAGGAGAGTCGATTTAGCCATTTAGTCGATTTTTGCACGCAGTATATAAGGCGGAACGTCTATATCATATAGCTGCCATACAACTGATTGATCGGAAATGTCATAACTTTGGTGTTTGTAAAGTTAGGAAGTTGGGAATTTGAATAGTTTAGGAGAATATAATTTACAGAATATTCTGCACGGGTATATCAACTTCGGCTCCGCCCGAAGTTAACTTTTCTTTTTGTTCTTTGGGATTCCGTAATATTTAAATATTATTGAATTACCTTTTAAAAAAATAAAATTCGAACACCTATATTATATAGCTTCCATAGGAAATTTTGTTTTAGATGAAAATACAAGTCTTCATAAGTTTCTTAAAAGCGGATACCACTTTTTAACTAAAAACAGGTGAAGTATAAATAACAGTGTATGCTTCATTTGGCCGTTTAACTCAAAAACGAAAGATGTACATAAAACGAGAAGAAATGGTGAAGTCGTTCCTGTGTTAACCAATGAAAAAATATATATTCCTCTAACATATGGCGCAAACAGAATATATAAATATATATTTATCTACCGCTGACGTTATTGACCATGTTAAACTTAACATTTTAAAAACTACTGCAACCCGCTGCCCGCCTTTTTGGAATCTTGAGAATTCATTTGACAATGCACGAAAACAAGGTCCATCCTTGTTTGACGTGTTCAGCAAATAAATAAAAGAAATGTAGGAACTACTAAAATATTTATTCGATTTGGTAAATTTTCCATCGTGACATAGATATATCTGCATCTACTATTCAATTTAAAACACATACATATATACATTTTTACTCCACGGGTAATACTTAAAATAAAACATGTTCCTTATTTACAAATATGAGTTCTTCAAGTCTGATGAAGCCATAAATTAAAACTAATATTTTAAAAATATTACTTGAGCAGCTCGAATTGTGTAAACCGTGAAGGTTGTCAAATCAAATCGGACTTAAGGTATATAAAGTAAAAATTCCTGATTGACTCTTTTGAATCATGAAAACCAGCCGAGTTAAATTTATTACGACCATTCATGCTCAACTCTGCGTGGCGAGAACTAATGACGGGCCATAATTACTGCCTGCAAATTACTGCAATTATTTCCACGGAGGATGAGCGAGCTGCAGTGCGCCCAGTGGCAATCGCAGCCAGATAGTAGTAATACGCCGACACTCACATGCATATGTCTAATGCCCCATAAATCTTCATTCATTCGCTTCATCATGCAGAAGCCACGGGGCGACAATGTGCGCGTCATCAACATCATCGTCGATGTCGACTTATCCGCATCTTGCCGCACATTTGTTTCTCTTTCGCCCATTGTGCGCCCGGGGAGGCGTCATTTATCATTTGAGTTTTGAGTCCCTTACTTGTCATATTTCCACTGCAACTGGGTGCCACTGGGTGCAGCTGGGTGCGGAGATGATTTTTCACTTCCCATCGACAAAAGTTCGCCCGACAGTCAATCGCCTCAGATGAATAAAGGGCCGTAGTCTGATTGGCATCAGGCATTAAAGCCATGCATCGCATGTCCTTGCACATATACATACACATATGTATATTCGGCGGGAGTTATGGCACCCACACAACGTCGAATCTTAATTTCCGCCGGAAATAATATCATTTAAAGAGTGCACTTTCGAGCCCCAGCTCCACGCGTTATATAGTAATTGTAATAACAAAGGAAATGAGCTCGAAAACAACATCCCCATAACGATGGGGAAAATGTGAAAATGTCAACACGCGCCTGCGTCTCATAATGCAATTTGAGCACAATTCGTTTAAAAGCATAATTAGTTTGGCCTCCCATTTCAGCTTCCTTACTGAAAATTCAATACCATATTGTTGAGAGAAAGGAAATGTCGAGTGCTTAATATAATAGTGGTTCTTAAACTAAATGACAGTTAGAAGAACGCCTCACTATTTTAACTTAAACTTTATACCATCGGTCTCAAATGTAATTTAAAAGATCATGACCATCTTGCAATACACACATATTAATCATTTTATACACACACTGCATATTGGCCTGTATACCCCACTTACAGTAAATGAATATTGTGTACAAAATGTTTTATTTAAGTGAATATTAAATGCCATGAAATTGACCACCCTACTTAGGGGCTCAACACCCTTTTCGCTGTTTGGTAAAACATATTTAATTTTCCATGCGGGTCCCCTCGCTTTAACAAATTTATTTACCAAGGTGCGTGGCTAACACGCCCACAAGCTGGTAAATATAGACAGGCCGAAGCGCAAACAAGTGGGAATATAAGTTCGTAAATAGGTATATTTATGTATTTGCCCATACATGAATGCTGACTGACCCAGCCGCACCAAATAGGCAAACATAAGTAAAAAACAGCTAAAGAGACTTTGGGCCATGCGATACCCACTACATTCAAGTCAAAGACGAAGGATTTTCCTTAGTATACATAGCAATTGATATTAGTAAAAACTAAGATTTATTTTCTTAATTAAAATTTAACTAATCATTTGAAAATTCATAATAGTTCTTCAATTTCAAAGCATTAAAGAGATGACATGCAATGTTTTGAATCAAAATATTAAAATAAGCCGTTTTGTGCTCTAAATTTTCCTCTAATTGTAAAATGTATTAATGAGAATTAGATTTGTTTATTTCCTTGTATATACAGTAAGTAATATTTGAAGCCATTCAAAATTATTTCTTATACATCGATTTTCTGTAAATCAAGAAATGATGTGTTATCCACATTTTTGGAAAAAAAAAAATCAAAACTAAGAACTGTTGTGACTTTATTGTCGATAAGATTAAAATTATTATTTGACATGGTTAATTCTTAAAAGAAATCGATTTTGAAAACACTATATTTCAGCTTTCTGGCGTTTATGATTATTTTTTAGACATTACTTACTAGGTACTACTAAATTCTACCAAGTCTTTTACTTTCAAGCCCGCCATTTGGTCCTCAGCTCAAGAGCAGATCTCAAAATACAGTATGTACGCAAGACAGTGTGTGTGGCCTTGCTGGTGATGTGTTTACCCTTTTTAGCATGAGTTGCTCTTTTTCAGTGGTTGAACGTGTAAATTTATAATTAAACGCCGACACTTTTTTCCAGGCAGGGCCCAAAACTTGGACTTTGAGCCAGGCCAGGCCAGAGCTCCAGCCGATGCCGGCTGTTTCCGCCTTCGTTTTCAATTTTCGTTTACATTGTGTGTTCTGGCCATTCCGGCATTGTGTCCCTTTTTGCTTTGAAATCTTTCGTGTAAGCACTTAATTAGTGGTAAAAGTTAAACAGAAACCGGCGCGAACATGCCAAACAAGAACAATAACAGCAACTGGGTTGTTAGTCCCATCCCGCAAATGGGATGAATTTATTTCATTGGACGCAGATTAGATTAAATCGTACAGGCTTTTGCATTTCGGCCCGTCGAAGGTGGGTACCACATCGCCAAGTAATTTGGGGGTTTTCCGCCCACCACTTCTGTGGTTTTCCAGGCAAGTGCCAACGTCAGTGGTTTTCCCATTTATTTATGCGATAGTGTGGGCTAGTTGGGAAGACACTACTGCCTGCACGGGGTCAGCAAACATTATTGTTAATAGATGGCAGTTTTTTGGCATGTAATTTATTTTTATCAAGTTAATAATGCTTTTTAATAAGTGGCTTGTTATGCAAAATTTCCTGGCATACACAATGGGGTACTTTTATGGCCCAGATGCATGCTTAGAGATGGTGGACTGTGGATTGGTAAATACTTTTCATGGACAGATGTAAATTTAACTCGACTAAATGTTATTATTTGAAAAAAGGTTTTGGGAAAATTCATTACTTAAAAATTTCTCATAGAAAGTTTGTATCAATTAATTGAGATGTAAAAGGAAGATTGTCCGGTGAAATTCAATTTAATTGAATATACAAATTTAACATAAAAATGGTCTTAATTTAGACTAAATAATGACAAAATAATCCACCTGTTCTTAGACTAGCTTATAGTATTGTGGCCACTACATACATAAGCTAGGATTTTAAATAAATTAAATGAATAAAAAGGAATGAAATTATGAAGAATATTTCTCTAACTTAATGTTGAATTTTATTCGACTTAGCATTTATAGTTCCCAACTGGTTCTACCGCTCCGTAGGATTTCGAAATATATATTTTTCCAAAGCCCCTGACATGATTCCCCCCAGAAAGTTACCTCCCAGTTCCACAGTGCAGTTCGTATCCAACTTAACTGGAACTCACACAACGTAATGATTTGTATCTCAGACCCATTTGCACGCATGCAGCAGGGTCGAATCGCAAAGAAGGATGTTCCACCGGCACGCTCCTTTGCACAAATGAAATTATGCTCAAAAGTGACTTACCTACAACTCCCTTTCCTCCGTCTATTTGCTTGCGGTGCTTAATTAACTTTCGCAGTGTAATTGCTCCGAGAACTTTAAAACGATAAAACTTTTTATGAGCTGCCGTTTTTGGCCCGTTTGACTTTTGTCTGCCAAAATTACAATATGAAAATTTAGTTTCGCATACAACCGAACACAATTAAAGTTGAGAAACGCCCGCACATAAAGCCGTGCCGTTCTTTCTTCCCATCACTGCTGACGTTCCGGATTGCATAAATGTTTGCCTTTGATGACAGCAGGACGAAACAGCAAGGAGGAAGGATCAGGAAGCAGGGGGCATGCAGCAAGGAGCTGGGCCCGACGGGCAGACAGGTGACGAGTTGGACTTTTTCGTCGCTTCTGTCTCGTTTATTGCGGCCCTGCGGTTATTTCTCCGCAAGTAAACAACAATGGCAGCGGAAAAAGAATCCAAATCGACTACTGGACTCCATGTCGAGCTGGGAAACTTTTTGACTTGCCGTGCTAATGGTTCAATTTATTTGCCCGAGTTACCCCGACAGTTTACAAAATATGACAACGACAACAGGAGTGCAGAGGCAACAACGACTACAATTTAAATTGCGACGAAACTATTTTCAGATTTTAATTGCAGCCGCTCACGGAGTGCCGAGCTAAATTAACTACAAACTTTATTTGGCTTTCGTTTTAAATTTTCTCGAAAATAACTGGGCAAACATTGGGATGGCTAATGAAAGTCGCTGCACACATTTAAAAGTGGCAAAATTAGATGGAAAATAGGTTTTTGTATTAATTATATTTACCTGAAACTAGTTTGCATTTGCATCACTTCCACCCAGTTGCGTTTTATTAAAATACAAGCTCGCTGATTTAAATTTCGCGTAATGACATTAAGTACACCATTTGTCAGTGTGCCAAACCGCTTTCAAATTACCAGAAAAGTCAGCTGAAACATGTATCAATCAGTGCGAATTGCGTTCGTCTGGAAAATATTTGCACACAATTAAGTGAAAGGCCGGCGAGCGTGTGCGGATAATTTATGATTTCATTTAAGCGACTCAACTGCGCGTAATTATGCGCACTCACAGCCCAGCACACACTCCATGCGGTAGCTGATAATCGCGCATACGCCCCGTGTGGCTGCCGCAGCAAATTAGAAAGCGTAACGTATTGTTGTTGACCAACGTGACCCCAGTCAACCCAACGAACCCTTGCTCCCTTACAGCAGTGGATAGCCTTTTTTCCAGGAACGGCAGGCAGGCAGTCAAATGGAGCAGGTGAGGTCAAAGTTCGAAATTAAGTATACGCCACGGTGTGCCTGGAACAGCGACTGGGAATTGACGACGCGTGGCGCCGGCTTATCGAGATCCGCTTAATTCGAAATGCTTTAGCTGGCACTGCGTGGATTAGACTTTCCGTGTTTTCATGTCAAGGCACGAATTAATCGAAATTAAATTAGGTCCACGCACATTATCGAGCGTTTAACTATGTAATGATTCGACAAAGGGCATTTTCGAGTAACCTTAACTTACATAATTACACAACTCTGGTGGCAGAGAAATTTAATTAATGTGATGGAAAATCGATACATATAAAAAAAGGCAGGTGAGTACAGTAAAGGTGGTTAAAATCAAGTTTTTATTTCAACAAAATACATTTTATTGTTTCTCATTGAGAAATTCGATATATATGTATGGTTACAAATCGTTCGTATATCTATAACTAAATTGAATCGAAATTAATTGTGGCCATTTCGTGTTAATGCTGATAGCACAATTTAAATTTGTTTTTTCAACGCCTGTCGCTTTAATGAGAGTTGAGTTGAATTAGTTTTCAAGTGTTTTCACAGTGACAAATATAATTAGATAATTGCAATAACAGAAAACACCCGAATAATAATATTTGCATTCCGAAATTAACAATGCAATGCATTTTCTGTCTGTTATCGCTAATGTATGTTATTATCGGGCGTAATTTCGATAACATTTGATAATTACTTGGGCACCTTTTTTTATTTCCATTGTTTTATGAATATTTACGCTAGGCATAAAAATTAGCATTAAATGTAGTTATAGTTTAGTTTACTGTATGCCAGATGGGAAACCACTTCAATTCTGAATAAATGCGGAAAGTGGAAATGTTTCAGAAACATTCCAAAGTTTGATAAACAAATCATAAAGTCTAAGAGGAGGGTGAAGCAGTAATATAAACTAGTTATTTCATAATTGTACAGTTTTCCCATCTCTCATGTCTCGGATTTACACAAATAATTATGCTTAACTACGAATTCAGTTGTATATACAAGATGTTTCAGAGTGGCAGCTACTTAATTATCATGATTCTGCCAGCGCCGACCCCTGACATCGATGCTGCTCCAAGTGTCTGACTGATTTTGCATGCAGGCGGCTATAATTGATATGCAGAGTGGATAAATTCGAGCAGGACTCGCGGCCGCCGTTGCCGCCCATGTGGCAGCCACCGATGAGCCATCGCACCACGGAACTTGCCACCATGGCCAGCAGGAGCACCATTCGACATCCGCGACTAGTTCCATTTGTTGTCCGGACCGCTCTGCTCTTCTGCATCGCTGCGGGGCTCTCATCTGTGGAGGAAAAAGACATGACAGCCGAGGAAGACAAACAGAAAGTGTGGCTGCATCAGATGGTTCGGTTGAGTCCGGTCCGCTCTTACCATTGATGACATTGACCACCACGCTGGCCGCTTCCGCTGTGGTCGGCATGCACGTATAGTTGCCCGTGTCCAGCAGTTGAGCATTGGCAATGCGTAATCTGGAAAACATGGAAACCAAAGCACGGAGAAGCTTAAGGCAAGCGTGCAGCTTAATTGCGTCAACTTTGTCCCCTCCCCGATTAAATCAACTTCATCGATCAAAGCCCGGCATTCCAGCCAACAAGCAACTGGAAAAACTCGCACCTGATGGCACGTTAAATCTCCCCCAGCATTCCAGCTGGGAAACTGGGGGAAAATTTCAACACTTGAAAGCTTATGCTCAATTGCCTGTTGAATCAGTAGTATGAGGATTACGTTTTCCAATTCCACAAAAAGTTATATTTTCTCTTGTTGATTCTTTTTTAGTGAAGCAATGAATCACAAATGTTTAATTCTTTCGTTTAATTTTCTTGTTTAAGTTAAACTTTAACTTAAGAAACTACAATTTTAGATCAACGCAAAAACCCAGTTTCCGTAAATCAGCAAGAAAACCAAAAAAAAACTAGGCCCATGTTTCTTTTCTAGTCTCTTATTTTTTGTGGTTTTTTTTTTTAAAAAAGACTATTCGGCTACTTAAAATCAAATGGAAAACCGACTCTTAAGTGTATTTTAAATCAAATGATTTTGGTCTGAAACTGTAAGTGCAAGTGTGATGAAAGTTAAGGAAATCGGTGTGTTATAAAAGAAATCAAATATAGGCAAAGTGACCTCGAGTTCAATTAAACTTGAATAAATGTATTCAGATAAAGGTCGTTAAATCCAATATAAAAAACATTAGCATATTATTTAAAATACAAATGTAAGGTAGTCTAAGTGTTTTGTACTTTACTTAATTGAAATCTAATTGAAGGTAATGGTAATCTCTCCTTTTATGAATAAAACTTGTCATAAAGAATACAAAATCAAGTTAAATCAAAAGAAAGGAAACATTTTAAGGCAAGGTACGATTTAGAACTCTTCCCAAAAGGTTTGAATAATTCAAATTTTCAAAGCGATCTAAATTTTTAAAGGTTCTGTTTTCCCAGTGCAGGTATCCAAACCCATTGTCTGTCCCCCAATGCTCACCTGCTCTGCAGCTTCTCTGCCAGCGTGGACTCCATGGAGATGCGCTGCAAGTCGATGGCCGCGTCATTCGGATGGGCCACGAAGGGGGTGAGGATGTAGGGGCCGCGGTACCAGTAGATTGGCCCAATATCCTGCGCCGTGGTCGACGGCTGCTTCACTAGGCATGTGAGTGTAACGCTGCTGCCCACCTTGACGTACAGGTCCGTCGGTCCGGCAATAATCGCCTTGGCATCTGGCGGCGTTACTGCGATTCGCCGTGGAACGGAATGAAACGAGCACGAAATTGATTAATAGCATTTCCAGGCGCTCCAACACCCTCCAGGCTCCAATTATGAGGTTGGTTGGTGGGTGTGTGTGGCAACTGCATCTAATCATGCGTCCGGCAAACGCAGATTTCAATGCGTCTCAATTGATTGGGTTTAGGAGGGGATGGGTTGGATTGGCTTGCTTTGGGTTGGTTTGAATTGGCCGGACTGAATAGCCGGCAATTCCAGTAAAGCCAACATGCAATCCGCCCTCAAATGTGCATGCGAGTGCATGTGCTTGTGGTGAAGCTGCATGCTGGACCGGAATACCTCCAAGGTACAAAAGCAGGAGCCCAGATTTTGACTGATAATGAGCAGCTACTGGGCAAACTGAGACCGAGTAGTACATTCAGCTGGGGGCCCCTGTTGTTGGCCGAATCGAGTTCTGACTTAAATTCAAACATAATGTTCAAGAGCAGGCTCTTGTGTGAAAGATAAGACAGACTTGGCAGTTAACATATTTCGCCGGTAGCAAATACATTTCCATATGGCTCATAATTGATTGCTTGCGAGTTTCAAATTCAAGGAAGATTAATAGTAAATTAGATTGTACAAGAGATTTGCTAACTAAATAGGAAAATCAATCTTGTAGTTCATAAAACATATTCTTTGATATTCACAGCATTGGTTTTTTATTGTTTCAAGCCGAGTAAAAACCTCTATTATTCTTGCAGAACCACTTTATCTAAAGACTCAAACAACCCGAAAATATAAACTTGGATGTTTAGTTAATATTGGAACTTAAATGCGAATGAAAAAAAAACTTATCTTAAATTTATCAGTTTTAGCTCTTAAGTTTTGAACAACATAGTCCTGTTTGATCGGGATCTAAATCCAACAGAAAATATATATGTCGCAAAATGAAATAAACCTTAAGAAAATGGAGCTCGATTAACCTACATTTTTAACACTTCTAATTTTATACCGAAATCCCTTAAGGTAGTAAAAATGTTTCGTGTTTTCAAATCAAATTTTCATTTTTTGGTGCACAACAAATTTTATAGTTTCTCACAGTAGCAAACGCTTTATTCCCCGATCGTGTAAAAAGCAGAGACCAAAATTAATGAAAAAACTAACACATAAAAATTTGTTGGGTTTTTTGATGGCCTTGGCTTTTGGGTAACTTTCCGGCTTGCCGTATCATTGACCCATTGTTTGTCGATGAAGCTGTTGGTTTTGGCTGGTGGTCTCGCATTTTACACACATTTTAAGTGTTGTTAGCCGGTTGTTATTGTGAGCCAGCCGGTGGGCCGTTGTATTAGGAACCCCGACTGCGGACTCGCCATTAAATGTTGTTCCCGCATACGGATATGTGTGTACGTGTGGCTTTTCTAATATTGGCGCTGGGTTTTCGGGGGGAGGGGGTCGGGGAGGTGGGGCTAAGCCCGGCAGCTGCCGCAGACATAGACAAATGTGTGGGACAGGACTTCCTTTAGCCAGCAGCCTCCTGTTACCACTACCACTTCCCCGTTATAGGCACTGAAAATTGGTTTAATGTTTTTTCCGTGCGTCGACCGACCGTTTTTGGCCAACACAGCAGCAGGCAGTCAACAAAGTCAAATGTTGACGTTGTTAATGATGTGCGGGGAGGAGCAGAGGGCTGGGCCAGGACCAGGATCAGGACCAGGACTCGACTCGACCAGGAGGAGGGCAGTGGCAGTGGGGCATGAAAGCGGATTGCGGGCACCCAAACAACATAAGACTCCAGCGCAGTGCAGTGGGTTCAGTGGCGAGAGAGCGATTCAGTTTGTTAGTTAACTTGGCATTAGTGGATCCCATTGACGCCCTCGTAGATAGCGTCTTAAATGCCATTGACTTTCACAAGTTCGAGATTGGAAATTTGAAATTGGAGGAATAAGCACGCGTAAATGTTTACTATTTTATACGAGGGTCGACGGGATCATTTTTATACCCTTGCAGAGGGTATTATAAGTTCAGTCAAAAGTGTGCAACGCAGTGAAGGAGACATCTCCGACCCTATAAAGTATATATATTCTTGATCAGGATCGCGTCCTGAGTTGATATAAGCATGTCCGTCTGTCTGTTTCTACGCGAACTAGTCCCTCAGTTTTAAAGCTATCTGCTTAATTAAGTAAAATAATCAAAAATATAAATAGAATAATTCTCCAATCGCACCCACAAACAATATGTTAAATTTGAATTAAAAAAACTAATGAAAAGACTGTATAGTGGTTATCTTTATTAATTATCTTTAACACCTTCAGTAACGCAGTCACACACACGGACTTCTAATTAACTATGACGTGGCCATTAACATTCTGTTATGTTAAAGTTATGTTAATGTTATGTTAATGTCATGTTAATGTTATGTTAATGCTATGTTAATGTCATGTTAATGTTATGTTAAAGTTATGTTAATGTTATGTTAAAGTTATGTTAAAGTTATGTTAATGCTATGTTAATGTTATGTTAAGGCTATGTTAAAGTTATGTTAATGTTATGTTATTGCCATATTCATAATATGCTAATGTTAGTTTACTTTGGCATTGCCACGTCATACCTAATGAGAATTTTGACCATCGATCGATTATAATTCCCAACTGGTTCTAGCCAAATCTTCATGGAGTAGGGACTGTGGCACGCGAAAAATCAGTTCATTCATTTGACGGAAAGTCAGTGTGTGTGAGTGTGTTTGTCGGATATCTTATTTGGTGATGCCTACTTATTTGGGTTGATCAGCAGGATGCAGGATCAAGGACCTTTAAAGGCTGCTGGAGGCGTATGGCGGTACTATCACTTGAACCGGGTGCAGTGCATCGAGAAGCCAACGGAGTCCGTCCGTCCGTTTCAAAATCGACACAGCTTCATTGCTTTTAGTAATATAGGCATAGAAATCGAAATGTAGTTGATTTTTTATAACAGCAAGGGTATATAAACTTCGGCTTGCCCAAGTTTGCTTCCTTTCTTGTTTTTCTATCACTTTGTAAAAGCTTTAAAATTATTTAGATGCTTAAGAATTTGAAGTATTTCCAAGCTTAAGTAATTGTCTACTAATTTATTGATATTAATAACTTTTCTTAGAAAATTTTGATTTTAATTTTGAGTAAAATTTAAAACTGGTTTACAAAAAATAAACTCAAACTCGAATGCTATACAAGTTAAACTAATACGTGTAGCAACTAAAAATGTATAATCAATTAATAAAACTTAAACGAAGTATTCTAACACCTATTATATTTTTCCTTATGTTCATAAAGTAAGTTCAAACTAATTTAATCAATTGCATAAAACTTCTTAAGCCTATTGTGATTTAAAAAAGCCATTATCCTTTCAAATATATCATAATATAAACGGTGTAGAATCTTTTTATTGATGTTTCTTAAGAAATAAAGATTCAACAGTTGGAAACTTTGTGTATAAACTTTGACCCTTAAGCATTTCATTCCGTTTTAGTTAAAATAATTTTGTATGAGATGATTCCGGCATAAATCAGATGAAAATATTTCCGTGGGCGCTTCACGTGATTCG
This sequence comes from Drosophila kurseongensis, assembly GCA_018153305.1. Classification (NCBI taxonomy): domain Eukaryota; kingdom Metazoa; phylum Arthropoda; class Insecta; order Diptera; family Drosophilidae; genus Drosophila; species Drosophila kurseongensis. Next base: position 18,249,319 of record JAECXX010000210.1, read on the forward strand.
CGTGACGACAGTGAAAATATTTATAACACGATTTCATCGCAGTCGAGCGCTTCTGGCGGTGCAAATCATTAGCATAAATTCCTTAACTTGGCCTCGCGATTCGCTTGAATTTTGCTTTTTCCCGGGGACCAACATGGCTCTCGGCTTCCTGTCGCCGATGAACTCCGTTCCCCGAAAGTAGCGCGGCGAAGGATTACTACATCCGCAGTGCAGTTCCCGGGCGGGCAGGATGTTTTCCACCGCCAGGTTGCAGACGAGCAACTGCGGAAGCTGAAACGTTGATATGACTTCGGCTTTTGATGAGATTTACACCCCTTGAATCCAGTTCATCGTTATAAACTGGAGGCATGCAGCTCGCCGGTGGCAGGCAATTTGTTACTGGCTGTCCTTTATCCTTTATCAGCGGGGGTACACACCCATTTAAGATGGATTTTCCACCGATGCTTAAGGGAATTATATACAACGCACAGGAGAAAGCAAAACCTTCTGACTTGATTTCACCATCTACAATTTACCATTTAATCATAATGATAGATTATTGTGTTTTTTTAGTGTAAAACATCTGTAATTTTAGACGAAAAATATATGTATGATAAATATAAAATAATATCTATCCCAACGGCATTTATATAATATTAAAAACAATAAAAACAATTATTACCATTTACCAAGAAAATCTTTAAAAAATACATTAAATTGTATTTTTTATTCTGATAAAGTGAAAATATTTCAAGAAATTTATTAAACACCACAAATAATAATAAATTTATAAATATTGAAAAACATAAATATAATATTTTAAATAATAACTTTCATTGTTTAATACATTTTGTCTTGATTTACTTGGTTATTTTCCTCCGTGTAGATTAGGGTTCTTTGCAAAGAAAACATTACATGAAAACATTAAAGTAGAAACTAAACCAATCACTGCCAAAGTAGCAAACTCCTCCCGATTATTTCAATTAACTTTCACGCTGGTCAAACAAAACTTTCCGCCGTCCGACGATGACGACAAACGAGGAGACTATAGTAACTGCGTGGGAGGACGAAAGACGCAGGACGAAGGGAGCAGGACGCCGGAGATTCCCTCCATAGAATACTTCCTTGCTCGCTTGGCTGCCCGGGCACGGCGAAAAAGTTTCAAATCAATTTTACGTACATGAATGAAACATGAACGTGCATGCTTTGTGAAGCAATTTATAGCAACACACAGCCACAAACAAACAGGGTATCCGCATCCTATCCCAATACCCCGACTTGCGTCGGATCGCAAGCGGAAATCCATTGTAGAAAACTTGTGAAATGGCAGAACAATGACGGAAAAGGAGGGAAGGGGGTTCACCTCAAGCCAGGGGCGTCGAGGGGGCGCCGCACCCCCCCCACCGCACTCCCTGGTGTGTATTACAACAGCCAGCATATGAATTTAGTATTGAATTTAAATGCAAATTGCGTTTGCATGCAAAGCGTGTAGAAAAATAGACAAGCCGAACATTTGTAGGGGTAGAGGGGGATGAGGGTGGAGAGGGGCGGGGAGGGACGGATAGGGGTAACAGGGTTGGCAGGTGCCAACAGTTGTTATTCTGTAGTCTGACCTACAGTCGGCAGGCAGAGTTTCCACTTCACCTTTAAAACTTAACCCCCCCAACACTTGCAAATGGCTCTATGCATACTAAAAACAGGAATATTTGATCAATTTATTTGCGGTTATTTTTACTTAAACGAGTCTCAGGGGTTTCGGTATGTCTCTGTTTTATTTTAGTTTTATATTAACAAGAAGTGTCAGTAGATAGAAGTATTGAAGATATTTTGTTAAGCGAAAAATAATACTTTTAGCTTTATTTCGAAGCTTTAGCCTTGTTAAATAAGTTTTGAAATTAATTAAAAATATATATAGTTCAAATTTAATAGTTTTGAGACTTATTATTCATTAAAATTTTTATATTTTATTCCACGAGGTTTTATTTTGAATTCATATGTCTTACATCACTACTTTTGAAAGTAAAATCTGTTTACATCTTAAACACCCAATTACTGAATATTTAATAAACTTTTCTACTTATTTTCCGTTTTATATTTATCAAAGGTTAAGTTTTTATTGAGATATTTCTAAATATACGAAAGAGATTTAAAGAACTAAATCTCTAAATAATAATAAGTTTTAAAACCTCTAATTCATGTACCAAGAAGCAACTCTCTTCCGAATTGCGAATGCCTAACATTTTCTGTTCGCATTAAATTATTTAAAACTGTTTTCAGTAAATCTAAAAATCAATCAAATCTCTTTCCCTGCCTTGGTTTGATCGGCAAGTGATATCCCAGTCTTGGCCAGAAGTGCCATGATGGCAAGGATAAACTATTATGACGTACGGCCATCCAGACATCGCCAAATATAGCTGAGGAGGAACTTTTGCTCCACCAGTAGATCTTGCCAAGCACCCAGAAACTAGCAAAGTTTACGGCCAATTTACAAAGCCCTTCGCCGGAGAGAAATGCAGAGTGTATAAAAAGTTGCCATTGCAGGTCGTGCGAATGCCAACGACTCGCTGACAATGCGTATGCAGCTGTGGGAAGAGGCGGAGGGGGTGGGGCACGACGAAAGGACTTGGGCCTGGACTTTATGGGGACTTGGGGGAAGTGGAGCGAACGGGGCTGCTTTACTCACCTATGACATTCAGGCGGAATGCCATCGAAATCTTTGGCTCCGTATTCACTTGGCATTCGTAGATGCCGCTGTCACGTGGCTGGGCATATTTCACATGCAATGTCCAATCCTTGGAGTCGGCGGTCCGCACCACCTGCTCGGGTTAGAGCGAGACGGAGCCACACAAAGGGATAGAGAGAGAGAGAAGAGAGACAGAGTGGGTGAAACTGGATGCCAAGATAAATCGTTGCTGGGGTATGGGACTGCCGAGTCCTTGGCAAATTTAATCAATGCATACAAGTTGCTTGGCCCGAATTGCATACGCAATTAAGCTGACTTTGCGTACAAGCCCGGCGGACATTTAATAAGCTACCCGGGCCAAGGGAAAATTGCGAACGGAGGACAGGTATGGTAACTTTAGCCCAGATTACGTATACGCACCTTGAAACGCTCATCAGATGTGTAGGTCAAAATGCCTGCAGTCAGAATGTGCAAATCGCGTTTTCTTATCCAGGATACCTGCAATAGAATAAAAAAAGGGACACCAAATGCTGTTAGTGCCAGTGCTTAAGTCAATTTTTTAAAATTGCCTCTGGTCCTGCCACTCGGCTGCTCAGAAACTCAACGAACTCGCTTCCAGTCCCAAGTATAGATACGAAAATTTAATAAGCCAAGCGGCAAAATGAACCAAGCAGCCAACTCTTAAACCTGCTGAAGGTTATTGCAAATACAGTGGGGCCTAGGAAAAAAAAAGCCACATTGCTTTCAAAATAATCTCACATTTTGAAGATTAACCGACAAAATTACGTTCTTTTTTTTTGCGTTTAGGAAACTCAATCGGATACGATAATTCAGTGAAAGCGATTGCACAATCAAATCGAACTGTGGACTTGACTCGATCTCAACTTAAAGCAGATTCCACCGTATTCCATACAAGGTAAATTGTTTCACCCAGTAAAGGGATGGGTGAAAAAAAGAGCAGATGGGGAAGAAAAATGGAGACAAGTGCGTGCCCAAAATGTCAGCGGCTTAAAGTTGCCAACAGCCCCGCAAAACACCAGGCGAATTGAAAGGAAGCCCGGCGCTACTGCAGCAGGCAAAAAGTAATCTCCCAGACGGCCTCGGGCAAACAAAACTTTTCGAAGCACCGAAAGACGTAAAAACACAAAAAAAGGAGGCGGAAAACGGGGAAACCGAGGAAAACCAGGGAAGGTATAAACGAAACTAAAAGTGTCAAAGTGGCGAAAGGGAACAGCGTCTCAGACGAGCTCGTGGGAAATAGATGGTCGCACTACGGCGCGATAGTAAATCTGGATCAGACCACGCTGCTAGTGAGCAGGAGATGGATGGTGATTGCGAAGGATGGAGGACTCGGACATGTTAGCTGACGGCACACAGAAACACGCTTAGATTACCATTAACCAAAACATATATCCAGTTATCTTTACAAAAGATACATCTAAGAAGTGGCACCCTCAAACTTAATGGTTTATACCGACTTGCTTATATTTGTATATTTTGCATTTATTCGTTTTGAACACAGAAAATAATTTCTAAACAAAACGTTAGCTTATAGTTTAATACCAATTGTTAACTTTAGATAAATAATAAAAACAAAAAATATAAATTTATAAATGGTCACCGTTTTTGTCAAGAACAATATTTTTTTTAAATCCATTAAAGAAAAAGGTATGGTATTAAACTTAAGTATTTCAATATTTTTTCTTCTTAATTTCAAGTAAAGAAAATTCTCAAGAATTAGAATCTTTCTTTTAAATTTTAAATAATAATTAAGTTTTTAACTTTAAATTTTTTCAATATCTGTTGAGTTCAATTTTCATAACACTTTTTAGTTCCAACAAATTTTATTAGAAATTATGGAAATTTATTTGGCGATCGACACCAGTTTTCAAGCTAGTTAAGATATTTTTGGATTGAACTAATAAATTAATATCTATACTTTTCACAGACTCGAATATAATGTACCCCTGAACTCAAACAGAAGTGGCGGCGATATCAAGCTTGAGGAAAAGGAAAATAGGGGGAGCTGAATAAAAACAAAACGAGTTCACAAAGTAAACTCGGCTTTGGTCAAAGGGCAGACTGGAGGGGCTCAGAGGATGGCAAAAACTTTGTCATTGAACCGGCAATACAAGGGGGGGGGCCAAGATCCGTGGAATGGAGGCGAAAGCGATGTGGAAGGAAGATAGAAGTTGCTCGGAAAAGTGCATAAGAAAAGTTAGCGCTAACTTGATTTTCAGCTTGACTGACGTTCCAAATATTTTCCTTAAAAATGCATTAAAATGAAAATCCGGCGGAGAAAAATCCATTCAATGATAAGCTGGCAAATGCAATCACTTGACTCACTCACCGATTTATCTCCCAGATTGTCTACGCGGCAGTTGATGGCCGCCGTGTGTCCCGTCCTGGTCGTAATGTTCCTCGGCATCCCAAAGTCAAAAATGGGCGGCGGATAGGTGGTCTCATCTGGCTGCTGCTCCTCGGCCTCCTGCTCCTCGTCCAGGGCATTTCCGAACTGGGAGAATTTGCTATTGACAGAAGCAATGTAGACGTAATCATTATCAATGGTCGATGGCGCAGAAATTATGGGCAACAGGTTGCTAATGTCGTCCACGATGTTTGCTGCAAAGGAAAAGAGAACAAACTGTTAGGAACATGAAAACATTTGAAATTGATATTGGATACATTAAATATTTATTATTGAAAATACTAAAACCACAGTCTTTAAGGACTATTTAGTTGCATCATCGGACGGAAGTTTAAATGCCTTTCTTTCTCTTTATCTTTGTCTTAGCATCACAAACTTTACCACTAATCCATTCGAATTGCAAGTTGCGAAGGAAATTTTTCAACTACCAAGCAATGGCCAAAAAATCAAGATAAACACAAACAGTTTGAAAACTACGCAGTCCAGCATTTTCAGCTTATCCTTTGGGGGTTGGGTATAAAAAAAGGGAAACGAGGAGTGACCTCTTCTCAGGACAGCGGAAAGCAATAGCTCAAAAGGGAAAACATTAATTAAATGCCACTCAATGCCCAGTAAAAATGCTCCTTCCTCAGGACCAAGAACTATATTTCTGAGCTTGTTCCGTACGTAAGTGGGTGTGTGCACTCGAATTTATTTGAAAAATGCACGATGACATGCCATTTTACGGCTCTTTAGGATGGAAGGACAAATAGCGCCAGAGCAATAAAACCAAAACAATGGGTAAGTGGCACATAATAATTATATATGTACATCACATATGGCAAGCAATTAAACTATTTCCTGACTATTTCAAGAAGAAGGATGGAAATTGTTTTTAATTAAAATGAGTGAGCGGTTTAAATATCCTAAGTGCTTATGCTAGTGGAACCTACTAGAAACCGTGAAGGAAATACCCCAATTACCGGGAGTTGCGAACATAAAACACATTTCTGCTGAGGAAAAGAAAGCCAGCATATTTTCTTACAAGTCGAAAGGAGTCAATTCAAGTTTAAAGATACATAGTTTCTGTCACTTCTATTTAAGCCTAGTCATTGCCAAACCATAACGTGCTCGGTTCAGCAAAGTTCAAAGTTCGCGACTACAGACGCGTATAAATTATAAATCATTCAGCACCAACTATGCAGCGCAGTGCGGCACGGATTATCTTCATTCCCGGCGAACTGCAATCCACACCTCACCACGTGCGGCACACCCATTTGCAATTCTCGGCGAAAAGCGAAAAATCATGTTTTCTGCATTTGAATTTATTTGACATTTTAATGAGCGCATAATGGCAGCAGAGCAGACGCCAAACAGCGACGCGACTCGCTTGCTGATAATGGCCAGGTAGTCGACGGCTTTCCATAACTCACGAACTGGCTAAAGCTGCCACCCATCCACATCCTATTCCACATCCCATTCCGCATCCACATCCACATCCAAGACCACGTCCTTTCCTCCTGTCACTGCTTCCAGTCTCTAACTGGGTCACTCACTTTGCCGGCTGCACTTGAATCTTTTAGGCCATTGGGGTGGCACTTGTGCATGTTAGACACAAAAATCTAAATTATTTAAGTGCCCACCCTCGCACACAGGCACACTCATGCATACATATGTGGACAGAGTGGGGGGAGGGGGTCGAAATAGCCACATAGAGACACAGCGATTTACAGTGGCTCACAGGTTGAAAATATCCATTTTTGGCTTTCTCCTCAGACAAAAGGCATTTAGAATCAACTGAATACCAATTGCCAAATTAGTTTAAAAATATTTGCATTTTTTAAATATTTATAATTTTAAACGTGCAATAAAATATGTGGCCTAGCGTAAAGACATAGAATATTGCGCATACGCCTAGGCTGCCATCTTATTTAGTCACTACTAGATTAAAACGACCAATGTTTAACTGTGAAATGTCTACTAAATAGTTACTTTTTTAAATAGGTATTTGAAAAAAAAATAAACATGATCATTAATTTATTAGGTCTTTATATATTGTATAATTAGAATTTTAAGTCAATTTATAAATTTAAGCTGGGAATAGTTTTGATTTAATGGGTGCATTTCATCCGAAACTAAGTTATAAATAGTTAATAGTAAATAATAATAAATAATATTATTAAATTTACACAATACTTGACTTTATTTTTGATTATTAATGTATTTTAAATAGGAATGCATTTTATATACATTAAATTCAAAGCAGGGGTAAATAGTTTAACAGTTTTATATTACGCTTGAAATAAATGTTGTATTAGCCTTTCCATTTACGAAAATTGATCACAGCCCGGATTATAATAGATGTTTAAACAGAGTTTCACTTGGACAATGCTCACTGTGAAGCATATACGGCAAAAGAACTCTCCGCTTTTATGGAAAAGTAGTCTGAACATAAAAAAAAAATCTACAAAAAATAAAACTAGACACGAAATGCCAAAGTGAGTGCAGCATTTTTTGCATCTGCAGCGTGGTGCTCCTTTCTTCTGTTGGTGTTGCTGTTGTTGCTGCAGTCCTGCACTCACACACTGATACACTTTCAGTTTTGGCATCATTTAGATGCTCGTGGAGCAACTGATGCAAATTTAATTTGGACACCTCGCAAAAAGCGGCGTTTGCGAATGCCTCCACAGAGGGGCAAAAGCGAAAAAAAGGGGTGTGCTCGATGAGTTTGGATGGGCTGGATGGCGACTATCTGGTGGCATAACTTGCACTTGAGTGTGTGTGAACTGCAACTAATGATGTTGCAGGCACTCGCATGCGGCTTTTTGATTTAACGATCGAGCGCAGTTCGCTTTTTCCCAACTCTTTGTGTTGTTTTGGCCAAAAATGTTGAGTTGAGTGCGGAGGAGCTTAATGGCTCGGTTTGGTTGGTTACCCGATTGCTGCGGTTGATGGCCGTCATCCTCTCGTTTTTTCCACGCTCCTGTCATAAACTTCTTGCTTTGTTTCCGCCGAGGTATATTTTGATTCGCTTTAACGGCTGTGAAAATATCAACAGCAGGCAAAAAATATATTTTACCTCCAAAGAAGGGTCATAAAAGACAAATAAAGCCTTCAGTCAACTGCAAAAAAGGCCGTTGATTGTCCCCGAAATCGATCTGCTGCAGACGGAAAATCGGCTTTTCTTTTGAGCGCTAAGATTAATTTGGCACTCCTTGACAACATAATGAGATTTGAGACGAATTTGCTTTTCGGCTTTAGTGTAAATGTATAAGCGGATTTGACATTGACTGGATTTTCGTATTAAATGGTCAAAGGTGAAACAGACTGTGAATAATAGTGTGTTTGAACTGGCCTCGTTTAATACATTTCGAAAAAGGGCAATTAAGGTTTATTAATTGATTCAATTTTTAAATCGTTAAGTATTCTTTATCTACCGCTGTGACCCCTAATAAATCATACAAACACCTTTATAAAATGCAGCCAAAGCTCTTTAAAATCACTTGGCTTACAACGCTTTAAGCCCATTCTCCTCGGGGGAGTGGCTAAAAACAGAAAAGGTCTTTTGAAAAATTCAATAAGCAGCCCGTTCCATCAATGTCCTCGAGGAGTTTTCTAGTTGTCTGTCTGCGCTGTTGTCAATGGCGAATGGGTGTGTGGGGAATATTTATTAAAATCGTTGTTCACAATTTTTATTTTGCATATCAAAAGGCGTCCGTGGGCCATATCCTAACATTCTTGTGCGGAAGCATGTCCCATAGGTTTTCCATTTCTTTTTTTTTTTTTGCTTATTTTTCTTTTCTTTGGATATATTTGTTTAAGCGGAGTATCATTTTGCCACTGGGCAGCCAAACATATTTGAGGCTTAGGCCCATTGAAGTTGGCTCCGGCCAAAGCAAATGGGCCTGCGGCTAGGGAATCTCGGCTAAATGGACTCAGCCGAGATGGCCCAAGATTGTAGGGTCTGCTTGGAATTGAACCCACCACACACCACATCCGCTCGCGACTTTCATTGGCTCGGACTCGGCAACGTGTTGAAGTTGAAAGTGCACCATCGCCAAAGGCTGTTGGCAAATGTCTCGCTCACATGAATTTCTATGTGGCAGGAAGATTAATGTCCTCAGTTTTCACAGGCGTCGAATGAATATAATGGCTCATGGAAGCAAAGTGGAGCGTTACTTCACAGCTGGCCAGCGGCTATTAATTCTTAAGAGTTCTCTTGAAAATTCAGTTCTATGTTTTTATTTTTAAGTTGAAGTGCAATTTTGGAGTTTTTAGAATCTATAACAAAAATCTTTACGCAGAGTCCAATGAGTCCTTAAATATTTATTTCATATTAAAAACATCAAATTTATGACATTGCTTAAAAAAGTTCCATTTATAGTAGTTGTAAAATGGGAAACCATTACTCAAAGGCTTAACTTTTATTATCATGTCAACTCACCCGACCGAAACCCATTCATGACCATCACGACTAGACTGTGGAAATCCCTCCGTTAATGAAAGCTGTGCCAGACCAATTGATTTGAGCCCTCATTCTTGGCTCGCCAACAAAGCAAAGTTTCAATTTAATTTCATTAGCAATGCAAGGAAAGAGACTCTTTTGCTGCCTAAGTCCAAAGTGGAAATTTGATAAAAATCGGTCTGCCATCGCCAGAATACAGAGATTGAACTGCTCCCTGCCATTGCAACTAAGTCGCACTGAGCTTTTAGGACACATTTCTAAGCTCGAACATTGGCACACATAAATATTTACGACTATTAGTTTTTACTCGGAGATCAAAACTTTTTCGATTTACTCCGAAGTCACTTGGACTTGGCCAAATTTGCATATCGATGTGAACAGCACCAGAAAAAGACGAAGGACGGAGGCGCCAAAAAAAACAATTAAAATAAATTTTACATAAGTCTTGGCACATTGCTATTACTTTGTCTAAATGTTTTCAATATTTTATGCTAAATCTTTGCGAAAACAATTTTGCTGCACGAATTGAGCCGGGCAAAATGCAAATTAAAAGGCAAGAGAACAATTCGAGCATGAAGCACCGTCTTGAAGCCTTGTAAATCAAGACCCAAGCCAGGGGAGCATAGAAAAGATACTTCCACGTATACAAAATCAGCCCAAAAGGTCCCGGTCCCGGTCCCGGTCCCGAGTCCCGAATATGTCATGTTGTGTGTATGTAGGCCACTGCCTGAGCCTGTATATTTATTATTTATGTAGCTCAACTAAACGTTTTGCCGCAGGAATTATGGCATAATATGTCAAAAGGCAAGCCGAGCCCCACGCCTTAAATAACAAGGAAAGACAGCTTTCCTGCAGTTTCCATGGCCAAAGTGCGGATACTCTTTCACCAGAAGACAAGGGTTTTTGTGTTCTTTTAATTGGTGACCCAAAACCCGAATCAGCCCACTTACATATCCCTGGCAGGACTGGAAATAGTATCGCATTACAGTTGTCTTATTCACGATACCATCAGGCCAGGAGCGGCATAAATTTTAAGGGGCAATCACTTCGCTCCTAAGCCGTCTGCCAGTCCGAAAACTCTATAAATTTTAAAGCCGCTATTAGCCGAGACTTAGAGGCCGTAATAGCAGCAACGGCCCCGGCAACAACTCATAAATGATAACGAAGACCAGGGCAGAAGTGGATTTTTGCTGTCTGGCCTGAATTTAAATGTGTTAAACGAGCCACATCGCAACTTCTGGTGGCTGTCCGGTTGTGGTGCGAGTTCTTAAGCTGCCGCGAACGGAAAATCACCTTTAATCATATGATTGGAAGCATCACTTAAGGTGCAAAAAGTTTTCATTTATTGTGCGCGGTATTTTGAAAGAACTTTCCTAGGCGCTGGAAAAGTTTTAGTTCCCCACAAAAGTTGTGAAAGAGCGTAGGCCCCACAAAACAGCCGAGTCGGCAAAACTTCCCGGCCGTTTAAATCATCGCCTGCCAGGAGCACAAGACGCACAATTGAAAATCGTCTGCACACCTGTACAACCATGGAATAAGGCAAATAAAATGAATTCACATCTCGATACGCGCACATGTATAAGAAAATAAATGGCGAAAAGAGATGGTTTTTGAGTCACTTTTGCTTACTTTCAGTCGCCCCAGGCTTTTGTTCTCAGGCTTTATAAGGGGCTTTCGTTTTGTTTTTACAATCCAGACTTTAACAGCTAGTGACAGCATATTTAAACTATCGGAAGGGGAATGCATACCGAAAAGGATAAGCTCAAAAAACGACATTGTTGATGCAGAAGTGCCAGATAATCAATTAACAGTAACAAGATTTTAGGAGTAGAACAAATAAATTGCTTTTAGTCATAAATTTGTTAATATTGAAGAAAATTACATAAATTTAAACTGTAATTTATATTTTACCTAATTTTATAAACATGTTTTTCTTGCCTTTTACAAATTTATCGTTAACTGTTTTCAAAAAGCCAACGATTTTTTCTAATTTATTAATAATTAAGTCATATTAGCTAATAAAAACCAAATAAATCTATTATAAAAATTGAATTTTTGTCGTTAATAGCTACAAAATATTATGCTTGCGTTGAAACGAGGAAATGTTGTTAGTAAAATGGATTATATGCACATTTTTGATATTTTGTATCCTTGTTTAACAAATTTCTATGAGAAAATGATTGTATACAAGCAAAACTGATGGCTGATGCTAACAATGTGCATTCTAACCACTCTCAACTTAAATTATGCTTTACTTTACTTTTGTTATAAAATTTATTTTTATTTATCCCTAAAATCGATTGCATTTTAACCTTTTTTGATGTGCCCGTCATCATTGTAGAGACTTACATTGATACTATGTCGTTGCATCAATTTTTTTTTTGTTACACCTTAGTGTATCTGAATTTTGTGACTTTGCTCAGCTAAGCTCTCATCTCTAAATTGCATATATATCGAAAATATATTTTGGAGTATTGGCATAGGCGCAGAATAATGGCTGGTAATTTGTAGAGCCTACATTTAGCCCACTGCCAGACAATGAAATATTCCATGGCAAACACACGCTCGCACACACGTGGCACACGTTTGTTTTTGCACATATATGGATATTCCCCTAAGCACCATCATCAGTTGCAAGTGTGAACAATAAATTGTCATCAGCTCGGCTCGACTCGACTTTGCTTTATTTCTTTTCAGTCAGTCTCCGCTCACCAATTTATGGCGGATTTCAATTTGTGCGGGACAGGCTTTCTTCGACTGCTCACATAAGTATGCTCTACAAATTGGCGCACACACACACACATACACACTGGCACACCCGAAGCGGAAGTCCTGGAAAAGGAAGTCGAACAAAAAACATGTGAAGTTTTCGTTTGTAGCTGACATTTATTGCGCACATGGCGGCTCTTGCCATTGATTTTTTATGCGTTTTTGAAGAAGTTCGGGGCACTTGGAGCCCGAATAAGTGGGCTACAGTTTTTCAATTTCCATTCTATTGTTGGTGTGTGGCTGCGATTATCAGTTGTGCGACACACTTTGCTTTATGGTGTCGCATATTCTGCGTCCCACTAATGTTGGCTGTTGCCGAGTGCTTTTTAATACGGTTAACGTTCGGCCGGAAAACTAATAAAAGTTTGTTTTTTCTTTGCCCCTCTGGGATGGCGGATAGCTATGGCGATGTCGATGATGGGAAAACTGGAACACGAACGCAATTGACAGGCCACGGGCTTTGGCAAATAAGATTTACAAAGTTGAAATGCCTGCCAAAGTAGTTGCCCATGAATTTCCTATTATATTTGACTGACATTTCAAAATTGTGTTTTCATCTTGCTTACAACTTTTTTGGCACCGGAAGGAAAGACGGGGATTTGATACAAGGCTGGTATATATAAGGAATTGAGTACAGTAAGTAGAGTTCCAGTCATTCTATGATTATAATCGCGGAACATATAAGCTCTTCGACTTAAAGGAAAAACATCCGGCAGTTTTTAGCTATTTCAACGTTTTAGATACACATATTAAAAGCTCTCAAGCATTTTATTTCGAAGGTTTACCATCCTTGATTACATATTTGCGGGGTAGAGGTATAGAAATTTTATATACAGCATAGATTTTGTTATATAAATATGTAACCTATATCAGTATCGTTACAATGACTCTATAAGCATATAATATAAAACACCCAAATAAGCCTTTATCGCATTATCTCACGATATTTTGTCACCAAAAACTTAAATAATCGCCTTTTAGAAGCTCGAAACATGAGAACTCGTTTCATCATCATTCTCAATCCCCCCAATTTGCTTTTCCCTCGCTTTTGGAGTCTCGTTCAACTAATATAAATGTATGTGCAACACAGACACGAAAGGCGAATGAAAATCAACTGGGGGCAGTCATTATGGCGGCTTTCACTTTCGCTAATGTGTTATGAGAGGCGAAAGTAGAAGACGCAGCCAGGCGTTTTCCGAGGGAGCAGCTCCTTGCTCGGGGGCGTGGAGAAGTGGAAAAGTGGGCTGAGTGCCAGTTAGAGTGTGTTTAAGCAAATAGGTCGGCACACACAACACCACTACTAACCACCAACCCACTGGCACACTCACACACACACACAGTATTCTTACTTTAACGCGCCGCAGCTTACATTGTAATCTGAAGAACGAAAAAACCACAAGAAAAGACGCAAAGTCGAACTTTCAGGCTTTGAAATTTTAAACACCCTTTCATTGCGGAATTTTTTTCTTCCTAAGAAATGATAAAGCCGCATTTGAAAATCTGTTAAGCTTGGGTCAACCGATCACTTTTTCAACCAAAAAAAGCCAATGCGTTTTAAAGAAATCTAAATTACATTTCTGAGAATGAGAGTATTTAATTAAATTTAATTTCTAGATTTAATTAATTAAATAAAATGTTTTTATTTTAATACCTATAACATTTTGTTGACATATTTGGGTCGAGTTGGCTGTATATTTAACAAATTTAAAATACCCAATTTTATACCCTTTTGGTGGGCCGTTAATGAAATCGTACAGTAAACTCCTTGAAAAAACGATAATTTTAAAAATAACATCTATACTATATTGAGAATCCATTTATCCTTAGTTATATGCATTTATCCTTAGTTATATGTAACTAATAAACAATACAAATTAAATTATTACGCTTCTAGCCTTAGGAAGGTTAAAATATTTAAATAAATAAATAATTGGGGACAAAAATGTTTTAGAGAAACCATTTTAGAAGGAAGAATCATACAGAGAGTTCTTTAAATATGATCCAATCAAAAAATTTTTTTTTGTTTCCATTTTTGGTGACCCCACTGTTTTTTTGGTGTCTTGAGTGTGCATTGCAAAAGTCAAAGCAGGAATTAAACTCGAGCTTAAGGCAAAGCAGATGATTTTTTTTTTTGGGAAGGGGGCGAGGCCCAAAGGGGCTGCATCCTCCCTCCCCCCATCCCCCTCGGCCATCCTGGGGATAAAAGGCATATAAGCAGGGCCCAACTCACACACATAAGCACTTGTATTTAATCAGATGCGCATACATACATATTTAAGCGAGCATCTTGGGGTGTGTGCGTGTGTGTGTGTGTGTGTGAGGCGAGTGAATTTTTGTCGTATTTACACTTATTTCATTTCGCCCAACGCTTTGTTTACTATTTGCCTTGGATGCGGAATAAGCAGCACATCTTTCCTCTGAAGTGAAATTTGTTTTCCTCTGCCGGATCTGCCAGCTCTCGGGCTATTTCTTTGGCGCCACGGAGCGTATGAGTGATTAAAAGTTTAAGCATTAAGCAAATTGCGTCTAAGCCTGGTCTTTGCCCGCGTTTTTCTTTTTTATTTTTCGCACTGCCTCTGGTGCGGAATCCGTGTCGATGTTATGCTAATTATATCACGCCTCAATAAACAGCTGACAAGGAAACGTGCCAGGCCAATCAACAGAGATTTGACTTCCCCAATCTGGTGTATTATTTTTGGTTTCCGGCTGCCCTTGCCCAACTCTTGAGTTCTTCGATTCTTGGCATTTCAAGTCGCCTACGAGGGGACCTATCGCCTCCAATTATTATGCAACAAACAAATCTCATTTTTCCATTCGGCAGCTGTCGGCTATAAGTTTGGCTTTACCCAGCTGATAATGCCTGGCCACCCCGAAAAGTTTTTAATCGATGAAAGTTTCTCCAGCGGACCAACATCTTGAGATTCTGTCACGTTGATTTACGTGATTGAACTTTAACTTTAACCCGATTGACTACAGCAGCTGCTCTCGTATATTTTTTCAAATATTTCAATTGGATTGGTCCTAATAGGCTCATATTTATATTTGCCATTAATTAATGATTAAGTATAAGTAATTATTAATTGATGGCAGAAATAAATATGAACCAATCCGATTAGGGTTATTTGAAATAGTGATATTTATTCCTTGAATGTTAAAAAGATATTTATCTCGTAATTTTATAGTGTCACCAGCAAAATCAGCCTAGTCACTTTTGAGACTGTGATATTTGTCCCATAGGGATAACAAGATCTCTGCCTTTTGTGGCATTTGCTGGGGGCTTATCAATATTTGAATACCAAGTGCTGGTTACAGAAATAGTCCCCACATATGCCAAAATATATCATTGAATTCATTATCTCGGAAACATGAGCAATATTGCTGAAATAGCTTTGTAGATTTCGTTCGTAATTTACTTACGTAGACATGCATATGTTAATAGCATGCCAATCCAAACCAGACTTACTTACTTTTATCAGATGTGTCATATAGATTTACTGATGATTCAGGCACAGGCATTCAAGTGGATAATTACATGTAATAATTGTTAGGCACACGCACACAGGACGCAGGACGCAGGAGCAAAAGGATGAATGCGAGTCCCCGAAGAAGATAAGCGGCGACACACCCGCACACACTGTGACAAAGCTCATAAATAATAATTAAATGCGTGACTAATTACTTGTGTAATATTGCTATTATTAGGACCGAGACAGGGGGGCGCACGATAGAAAGCCGCAGAATAAGTAGAAAACTGACAAAAGAAGGCATACCCATTAGACACTCCCACACTAGCAGACAGTCTGGCGTAATGAGCTGGCAATATGTCGTGTTATCGCCGGAAAAGGAGTTGAAATTCCACTCCTAGAGGCATTGAATGTGTTGTCCTGACGATGATTAAGTTGACATCGACTGTCGGCTTTGCTTTGGTGCACTGAAATGGGCGAAATCGCACATTGGAGCACAAACAACATGTGTCGTCTTTACCTCGAGGCCTCTAATGAGCCCTGATTTATTTCATTGCCTTCCCGCGTCATCAGGACATCAGGACGCAGCGACAAGGACACTCGGCGTAGGTGGCAGCCTATTGAGTTTGTCGCCGTCTATTTGGGAAGCCATGGGCATGTGTGATTGCAACAATTTGGCTTATACCTCAGCGACTAATAAAGACATAATTACTTAATTAACTCAATTTGAATACACTCAGAGTGTCTAAGGACCTTGTGGCTTATTTGCAACAATGAAAAAATACAAATTCATTTGCTAATTAAAAATAAACATGCCCGCTTTTAATTAGGTAAATTTAACTGTGTTATGCATAAGCAAATTAGGTGATACTCAAATTAGATAATCAAGTTATATATTTTTATTTCCTTGAATCCGTTTGCCACAAAGAAATAATTAATCTGCATGTTGCAGATGCAAAAAAAACAAATTGACTCCAAATGAATATTACACTCTATAAACCAAAAATACTTTCCCTATCGCAATGCTAGAAAACCTTTTAATGCGAATATATAATATAATTTTACCTATATTTATATGAGTTCGCATTACATTGAATGTAATTTACTTGGTAATTTTCTGGATCTTTTAAAGTATTTGTCCGAAAAAATCTATTACATGCACAGCGTAAATTTCATAATCTATACACAAAAATGAGAGTTAAAGTATTACGAGTCCGACCTTCTACTGTTTCATTTTTTTTCTTAAATGGCATTCGCAATTCTCATTCAATGTTTATTTGTCTAAGCGCCATTCGATGCTTTCATTTTATTTCTGGAATTGTTTACACTTGCTGGCTTGTATTTCACGTGGCGCTATATCTGGTTTATTTACTTTTACACTGCAGCAGCTTGAGCAATAAGCTCGGTTATGGTAGCTTTTCCGACTTTTGTTTGGTGTTTTTTGGGTCTCTCGATGCGAAAAATCAAAATTCTACCAGATAAACATATTCCTTGTGTGTACTCAATTCGATTCTGATTTATAGCCAAAACGCGCTTTGCTTTTATTTGTTTATATTAACGGAAAGCTGACAAATGAATTTTGAATAATCAACAAATATTGAAATGGAGGCGTAAAGAAAGTTTACTTATAAGCAGCGAATTTAATTGCAATAGTTCAGAAGTATTTAAAATAAGAACGATTCCGCGAGAGCAGAAGATCATAAAGTTATATTAGACACAATCAAATTAAACTAATACCCATTGACAAATCGCGTTTTCAAGTTATCAAAGCAGAATTAAATCTCGTGATTGACTTTTACTTTTAGTACTTTTATTTTATTCGAGAAGGATGTTTACTAATCGTAAACTAGCGATTTGATTTGCAATGCACTTGCCAGCTGAGTAAGCATTTCGGTTTTGACTACGTGTCGAAACGCTACACTTCTAACGCGGATCGGGGGCAAGTTGGGGGGACTGTGCGACATCGATGAGTGGCAACGAAAATAAACATTCCGCAGGCCTAGATGGGAAGCCTCGGGAAAGAGAGGGGGGGCTGGGGGTGAAACGAATCCACTCACACCATGCATAATGTAAACAAATTGCAGGCCAATAAATGGTGACGAGTCGAAGCTCCGAAAGCGAAGACAGTTTGCCCCAGACCTCCGACGAATCCGCTTGCCAAGCTGGAATCAGCGCCATGAATAGCTTCAAATATGCGGTCGAGTTTGCCCACGACGAGAACCTTTTGAGGAGTCATGCCAATGTGGTAAGATCCCAGATCCTATTAATTATATTTGAGCTTAGCTCCGTCTCTCCTCCAGTCCCACCTGTCGGAATTCCTGGCCTTGCTCACCCTGAAGTCATCCGAGGAACACGATGAGGAATTCCATATTTTTCACGAGAAACTTCAGCAATTTAAGCGGGAAGCGGATCAACTAGACTCCAATTTCGATTCACCCGATTATTACACCAAGAAGGAGGACTTAATCTTCAAGGTCGTATGCGAAATTAAGGGTATTGACCATCAGCAGTGGCTTAGAGATGAAAAGGGATTTGTGGACGTCGCTTCGCTCGGCGATTTTCTGGAGAACGAGTTTGTTTGCGATGACGTTTGACAAGTCGCCACTTGAATTTAAGCTCACAGATCGAAGCTTTTATTAATTTTAATAAACATTTATATTTTATATGCAATTTATTTCCCCACTTCTTGAATGGCAGGACTTGCGTTTACCTAAATCAACAAAGAACCACATATCCGCAAATTTAATCAGCTCATCACTTGCTTACCTTCCTTCCAGCTTTCCTTTGTGGAGACCCTTTTTCCTTAAGCCAGCAGCTCAGCCCCAGGTGCTGCACAAATTGTCCTGGCTTAGTCAACAATTAATGTTTATCTGACAAAACATTTTAATTTAGGTTATTGCTCCAATCGCCTCACATTCGCCCTCGTTATTTAACCCAAAGCCAAATAAGTGAAGCCCGAAAACACGACAAGGGATAGCGATGTGATTGTGCATGCGGGTTGCCTGCCGTACCTTGTCCTGATATTAATTTAAACTAATGCCACAAGACAAAACACAAACAAACACCCGCTCGAACAAATGAAAATAACCGAAGCATTCAAATCCGAGACGTGTAATTTGCCAGAAAAACGGGGAGAAGGGTGTGTTGCTGGTCGGGTTGGCGGGTTGTTTTGGGTTATTGGGATGTAGGGATGTCGGAATGTCGGAATGTCAGGATGTGTGTCCTGACGACAAAGTGACTTAACATGTCAGCCCGCCTGGCTGATTATTCCGTTGACAGTGGGAATATGCAAGAGCAGAAAGATTATTTGCTAACATCGATGGGCGGGGCTCATCAATGCCTTTGCCAAGTCAATTTAGAAGTACATTGTGAGAAATTCTTCAATATACAACTTACAAAAGCCTTCTAGCTGCGAGAAAGAGCCCTGATGTAGATTTAAAAACTGCCAAATGGTCAGAGGAGTATTTTTGGACACACAAATATTATGCACTTCAGGGTTTTGAGAAATGGGACCTCTAAGATGAAAAACTTACGATTTGTCGGAGTTCAACTCTATAGATATATCTTTCCAAACTTGTTAAAGATTTTTGTAAGGAAGAATTTTGTATAGATTTTTAAGAAACATTTGTGTGCCAAATAAGGAAGTCGTATTCTTTTGCTAACAACCCCCTTTCATAAAATTTTAAAATGGCTTGGAAAGAAATATGCAATATTATTTTAATCCGACATTTTCAAAGTGTTATGGGGTGCCAAGCATTTTCCATCAATTTACATTTGAACAACCCACCAAGTATTTTCTCTAGTATATAAGGTAGTTCAGGCCTAACAACCTTTGGTAATTTGCCAGTTAAACATGATAAGGTGAAAAGTGAGTTTTTTGTATTGAAATTTCTGTGAGCTGACAGGCAGACGGAAACGGTCTTAAGATGTCTATGAAATTAGCCACTAAATTAGAATCCCTACTTCATTACCATTTAGACAAACTTGTGTGCTTTGCGCATTTCAATGAACTTGTGGCAGAAGGAATTTCCTCTTATTTAATTAAGCCACCTCTTGCGGCACAGCCTGTGTCTTGGTGCTATTTCTGTGACACATAAATTGCAATCGAATTTTAAGCAAATAAATGTAGAGCAGTATCTTAAACGTGAAACGAGGGTCTCCGTGACGTTCGAAATTAAATTCCCTTCGAACTCCCTCCGTTTTCCCACTCCGCGTGGCAACCGCACTCGTCGGGTGTCTGCTGCGGATAAGCCGTGTAATTAAGCAAAATTCGCCGTCATTTGGTTGGCGGTTTTAGGTGCGTGCGTGGCACTCGAGGCCCCAGCGTATTAATAACGTCAAAGTGTTGCGCATGAGAATTTATTAAGATGCCGCACCGTCAACGGCAGCCACTTCTCGTCGACCCCGTTCGCCCCTCCCTCCACCAGCTCAGCTGTTGCCATCCTAGTGGGAATCCAGCTCCAGCTCCGTTTCAACCCGGTTCCCCAACTCAAAGACCGCCAGTTTCGGAGGCCATTGCGTCTGACGACTTCGCGTCCATAATTTGGGTAATTTATTAACAACACGTTGTATAAGAAACGTTAAAAGTTCCCTTTTCAAGCAAATGGGCGCGGAAAACTGGGCGACAAAATAGAGGCAGAATAAGTTAACGGATCAGGAATAATTATTTTAATTACAATTTTAGGTCTTATTAAAATTGTACATTTTTAAAAAATATTTTATCTCTTTATAATGTTTTTCTTCTTTTTTTATTACTTAAACTATATTTTAAAATTTCTTTTCCCTTGATAAAGTTGAGATGGAGAAAGATAACAGAATAATAATATCTATTTTTAAATCTAAATAATTAATACTAAAGTATAAGAAAGTATAAGAAACGTTTAAAGTTCCCTTTTGCCAGAGAATAAGCGCTTGGAACTAGGCGACAACATTAGTTAACAGAATAGGAATAATTATTTTGATTACAATTTTAAGTCATTGAAGATAAACCATTTCAAGAAATATTTGATCTACGTATAATGTTCCTTTTTTCAAGCGATTAAATCCTTTTAATTGTGCAAAAAAGTGGATATTGAGAAAGAAAAATAATAATATTATTATTTTTAAGTCATATTATTTTGTTTTATGTCTTACCAAAGTTTTGCATTTTAAAGAAATATTTTACCCTTTTTAATATGTTTTCCTTTGACTTTTTCCATTTTAAATTCTATTATTTATTGGTATTTGTCAAATGCTGAATTTTAGTCAGATCGAAGCCATTATTTTTGCCATTTAGCAGCAAGAGAAACCGATACACATAGCTCTCCATTAAAATGTCCAGTCAAAGGGGAAAAGAGGATTTTTAGTGTCTGTTCTGTGAAAATCTGGTGCACGACTGTAAAATATTTTATGGGATACATTTGGGTGCAATACAGAAAAGGATCTGAAACTCTGCTGCTGACTACTGGCCTTCGGCCTTAACTGTTGGCAAAACGGCTCTAAAACTTTTACGCCAATAAGTCACCAGGCGAACGTAAGGGGTGAGTTCGGGAAAAAAGCTGAAAAGACGGAATGATGTGAGCCATAAAACTGTCCAAAAGTCGCAGTAGAGGTTCTTTGAAGAATGGCAGGACGTGTGTGTCTGGGTGTACTTAAAACAAAAACATTTCATGGGAAAGGAGCACAAACGCCCGCGTGAACAAAGCCCTTAAATCATACATTTAAAATTAGCCCCCCCCCACAACATTAAATCCCCAGCACGCTGAATAAAAATAAATAATTATTTAATTATTTTATTACTTTAAGCCGCATTACAAATGAATAGAAAGCACGCGCCAACAATTAACAACACAAACAAAGCAAAAAACGACCATTGCACCAGGCCGCATACAAAAAAACACAAAAGCTAGTCAACATCCGTTTACTTACTATACTTAAGTGGAGAAACAACCAGCTAAAAGGGCATCTGGCGGTGACAGAAAAATAAGAAGCGATTTGAAGGAGCAAAGTATAGTTGGACTATTTGAATGCCTCTGTGATTTTACATTATGCATTCAAGTTTGAAACAAAAAAAACTAATTCAAATTGTTGGGGTAAGTTTATTTTCTTATTATAAAATTAAAATAACATTTTTAAGTAAATATTTGTATTTAAAGTAGCTGAGAGATTTATGTTTATTAGCTTAGCCATTTATAAAGGTTATGAAGGCTTATAAAATCAATAAAAATAACAACTTAAGAACAACTGTAATTATTTTAGGTACTATGTAATAAAGTATACCATAATTATTTTGTAGAAAATAAAGTTTGTAATAATTTGTAGTGCACTTTCTTAACTTATTAAGTGGTTATTATAGATTTTACAGTGTACTCACTTGGTCTGTTTTTGTTCGGGAAATGTCACAATTGCGCTACCAAAAGGCGTCGCCGCAATTACCCAGCCATGAACGCAAACATGAGCACAAAGCCGGAGCTTGTGAGTGCTCGCATACTTTTTTCCGGCACTATGCCCGCCTATTATGCCAACAAGAAGTCATCGCATGGCTCTATTTCAGCACGAACCCGAGGGCGGATGGGGAATCGGGTAATGGCAATGCGAACACTAAGCAACTGTGTGCGATCATAGTTGTGGGGCCAAATCACAAAGCAAACAACAGAAGCCTTTCCTTCTCCTGCACTCTATGTACTATGAACTATGTACTATGTACCATATCCCTTTCATGGCAATGCCTACTTAAAACGTCAGAGCTGAAAAGTCCTCCAGTCTGTGCTTGAATGTCTAATTGTTGTGGGTCGAAGCTTAGGTCGTTTAACTGCCATCGTTGCATTTATCTACATATTGTATTCTATTATATTTAAATACACACTCCCTTGGGAAACGACAATCGAGGGATTACAAGCTAAACAAATTGAAGCCGAAATCTATACCGAAATAAAACTCTTAGCAAAAGAACAATTTCTTTGCCAATTGCATTCCAATGAAAGGGTAAACGTTTAAGGAAAGGGTAGAGTAAAACAAAATAACTATGCAGGCATTTGAATTTATTTTTATGGAAAAAGACCCCATAGAAATGGCTTCAGAAATTCATACGATAAATGCTAAAAGTTTTCCCATGTCCCGTAGCCAAAGCGGAAACGGAAGTCGAGTCGCCTGGTCGTCATGTATGCGAAAAGGTCGCCTGGATTTTGCTGAAAGCTCATAAATTTCTTTAAAATATGTGTATGAAACCACAGTGTTTTATTTGTAAGAGTTAAACAACTGGAAATCGTGCATCTTAAATTCATATATTCAATGCTTCCCTTACCAACATCGCATATTTTGTTTCATTTTCTCTGACATTGTAAGCTTCTTGATTAAAAATATTTACCATTATGCAAACGTCATAAAACCAGAGGAACTTTTCCAATGGCTCTGATCAATCAAGGAAAACATTTTAAAGGCAAACCCGATTTCATTACCGCATCGTCAGCAGATGCCGGCCATAAATACATACTATATCCCAAGGAAATATGGGTCAACCAGATTTATTCCGAATGTATCAATTATGAGCAGCGTTCAATCAAACGAGCCCCCAGCAAATCGACCCAAGGGCAGATAAATGGGAGCGAGCTGCTGACGGTTAAATTGGCCCAGAAACACCCACCAAGATGGCCAGAAGTATATGTTAGCACATACGTAAATACACATACGCCGGGTGGGCATTATAAAAGCTATTATTACATACGGACGCGGACCCCGGAGTTAGGAGCCAAATCAAAGTGTGAAGGCATATCAGCGCTTTTCCCACAAAGGCGAGTCTTGACCATATCGGGGTTCTTTGGCCAGGCCACAAACAAATTTACTGAGCGGTCGGGTCGGAGCATTTTATTGTTTGGCCACAATAAAACTCCAAGAAAAAGGGCGGAAAATCGTTCATTATTCATTATAAGCATTCACCCACAGCAATAATTTTCCTCAGATACACATAGTCAAATATATAAGAGCATATATAAATATTATGTGCGTAAAAAAGGAACTCAAGTCATTTATCTTGACAGGAGTTTTTCCGTTGGGCTGCTCACTTGATAGTTAGAAAACGAGAGGGCCAAAACTCCTGGGCCGCAAACTTTCATCAATCTTTAGGGGCAGCGAAGTGTTTTGGGAGGGCGGGGGGTGTGGTGTATGGTTGGTGGAGTGCCAGGTAAGGACCTTTCAGTTCAATGTCATGTAAATTTGTTTGCGCAGTTGCACGTAGCCAATAAAATACTCGTGAAATGTTTGGGAAGAAGGCCGCCATTCGAACCACAAGTGGGGGTCAACAACTTGCCGTGAAAGACATTCAAAAGTAAATAAATCATGATGGTTTTTCCTTTGGTCCTTGATCTGCTTACTCCACCCCAAGTCCCACCGAATTCCTTTCTTTCTTTTTTTTTTTTTTTTTAGCACTTTCCCGTCTTTTGACGTTGACTTTCCTTCGGCTTTTTCGGTAAGCTATCCGTTTATTGGTCCTTGTAGCTGGCGATTTATTGATTAATTTCTCGGGAGAGCGGAGCTATAAGGAATCGTGTCCTTTTCCGGATCTGATATATCGCGTGCACCCAGCTTGTCGCTCCAGTGAGCCTAATGAAGTTATTGCTCCCCTCTTTTCAAGCAATATGTTTTCATTATCCACTGCTGTTTGTGGAGTCGGGCCCTTTGTATTTTGTGTTTATCTTCCGTCCAAGGCAGTGAATATTATTTTAATTTATTTAATTGGCTAATGGACGGCCAAGTGCTAGCTTTTCCGCAACGCTTCATTAGCCTAAATGAAGCAGATGGCCGCATAAGAATGAAATCGTTGTGTAATTTTTGGATTACTAATTCTAAAAATTATGGCTTTAATTTACGGTCTCCATTATGGGATTCTGAGCCATAAACAATATATGTAAGTGCGTTTTTACGACGGCCACTTGCTAAAAAAAAATTACTGAAAACGCTTGTCTGAGTGAGAATTATTATATTGATTGTTTTAATATTTTATTTTATAGATATAAGAGCGTGTTTTAAACTACCAAAAACAACTTTTAATATTATTATCTCTGGCATAAAAGTAAAGGCAGTATTCATTATATTTCCTTAAAATAAGACAGAATTTATGCTTGTGCTTTATGCTTTATGCGTGAAAATTATTCTATTGATTGTTTTAATATTTTATTTTATAGACATAAAATGAGCGTGTTTTAAACTGCTAACTAAAACTTGTAATATTATTAGCTTTGGCACAAAAGTAAATACATCCTTCAATATTCCTTAAAATAAGATCGAATTACTTCCTTCTTTTCCACTTTATTATTTTGAACAGCTTCTCCAATCGCTCTACGAATTTTTTGATGAATAACTTCCAGTTCAGAAAGACTCGAGCCATTGTCTTCCTTCTCGAAGCAGAGGAATGTTTTATGGGTTTCTTTGTGAGACATTGCCGGCTATCACTGATATCACATAGCCAAATGCGAATGGATTTAGTGCCAGGCGATCGAGAAACTGATCCACCAGACGGTCTGTCAACGGAAATTAAATTTTCAATGTATTCGAGGAATATTTGAGACGAACGATTCATGGCGACCAACAGCCAGCAACTGCTGCCAGTCGACTCCAAAGAGTTGAATTTATACAAACAGTCGTTTGATAGCGGGTAGTGGATACGATTGCTTATTGTGTGATTGTAAATTACTCTTTGTTTTCACTTGCTATTATAAGCTATTTCTTCTTGTTTTTCCTCAATACTACTTGTTTTTTTAACTACTACTTGTATTTTAATGTTACGCGCATTCCGTTTAAAAAGTCTTATTGCTTAAAATTTAAATCAGTATTAATTCACTTCTTCCATGAAAAAATACGATACAATTTTAATTATGATTATTTGAATAACAAAAAACTTTTAGGGATATAGGACGATACTTTCATAAATATTTGTTACGAGTTATTGAGAAATAGCCAATTCGAGGAATTAAAGCAGAAATGTATTTAATGTTTTAATTTGTCGAAACGCAAGTGCCTTGAGCAAATCCAAACAAAGATAAATGAATGAAAGCCATCAAAGATACTTCAACGAATTTTCACTTTGGAAGATGGAGGTTAAAAAAGGGCCCTTATATTTTATTGTAGAAAAGCAGGCGATAAAAAGTAATCTGAATAGGATTCTGACATTCAGAAAACTTTCGCCGATCAATTTGGAATTTTGTTAGTCAAAATTGTTGTAAGAATGAGCGATAAAGAGGCCCTTAAGCGTGCTGGCAAGCCGAATCTTTTGGTCGGCAAGAGAAGCGGCAGAAAGGTAACCCTTGCATTGGGTCGATGGGTGAAGACCTACAGCCCGAATTTGGGCGTTTGCATGCGACCCATTAAGCCCTATTACGGGCGCTACGTACCAGGTGGCTGTCCCATGGGTGTCCTGGCGGAGATCCTGCGGGAGGCGAGCGGCACCTCAGATCTTGGCCAGCTACTCCTGCTGGTGGCACCCGGGAGCCGCTCCTTTCCGCGCAAGATCCACTGCTTTGGCAAGAAAACGCAGACGCATCTCGGAGTGATCGGCATTACGGAGTCCGAGGTGGAGGTGCTGAAGAAGTACGAGAACCTGCTCAGGTACGAGCTGAACTTCTCCAACCAGTACTTCTCCGCGAAGACGTTGACCTGCGACAAGGAAATCATTGCGAAACTCTTCGAACGGAAAAGCGGTGGCGACGGAAATCAGGAAAAGCCGCTTTTCCAGAGCACCTTGAACTACTGCAACACTCCGAAGGAATTCTGCAGTGTTGGTGTTCAGACGCAGTTGAGCAGACCGCAGATCAGAGCTCTCAATAACCCCAAAATACCTGTTCGTCTGCGGAATCTAGAAAACATCCGACGAATGCAAACAATTCAGGCGCTATCGAATGTGACCCAGATATCCTGAGCTAGGATGTGGCCATTGCTTTGTATTTTACTGTATGACTTCTAATGTCGAGTTCGGTTAATCTTGCCTGAAATTGCATAAAGCACAATCTGACTTTCGTAGCTGTTGTTTTCAATATTTCAGTAGCCTGTAGATATAAGAATTGATTCATTTTAAAAGCAGACTGCAGCTGAAAATACACAACAGGTAAGCAAAACATAAAATAATTAAACGCAGATGGAAAACAAGTAAAGTAACTACAGTGATTAGAATCCTAAATTTCAAACATAATCAGTAGAGAGCCGTATTAAAGCACAGCTTATCATCAAACATCAAATAAAATGTTTCTACCTATTCCACTATTTAACGTGAACTTTCCACTCTTGTCCTGCAGCGATTTTGTGGCAGTTCTTCTGGATTTAGCAAATTTCAACAGCGTTTCGCCTGAAAATTATAAATATTGCAGGGAAAAAGTGTTTAAAATTGCATCGAGTAATCCAGAGTGCGTGCCTCAGGTTGTCGGTACACGACCGTATTTAACTGCACCGTGTGTTTGCCCCTCAACATTGCACAGCGATTTGAAACCAGTTCACCTACGAATTCCCTAATCCCTGTGAGGGTCTAAATAGGCCCACAGGCATGTGTTTGAGCCAAACAGACCACCATTTCCATGCTAATTTGCATTTAATTATGCTTGACGCAGCGCATATCTGGATTGTCCACGCTGATTAGTCTGATGGCAACATACACGGCATTTGAAAAACGGAGTTTTTGCGGAATGGAGACTGGAAATAAATTGCGTAATTTCATTCTATTTTAGCCTATCAAAAAAATATGCTTTGTGACTAATACCAATTGAAAGGTAGTCTAGACATTACTTAATTTCCACAAGACAAAAAAGCAGACAATTATAATGAAGTTTTTAATAAATTAGCGGCGAAAAACAAAAAAATAAAGCGGAGAAAAAGTGGGCTAAAACGTTTGGATAAGCGCGAAAGTGAAATACAAACAGCTTTCCATAAAATTAAATGTCCTTATAAAGTTTTTTTTTTTTAATCAAATATGAATTAAATTGTAATTTTTTTATTGTAAGTAAACTTATTCTTATTCATGTATTATTTTAAGTATTCTAGGTATAATTTATTTAAAATTAAAGACATCTAGATTCAAGGGACAAGAAAATAATAGTTTTAGTAAGGCGAAGTTTATATACCCTTCTAAAAAAAAATGTTTGGTCACTTATTCTATTTATGAAATGGTAAGTATGACGATTTTTCCTTTAATTGTCGGATCGTTTCTATATGATAAAATGAAATGTATAAAACAAAACCTTAAAGCTGAACTGAAAACCCCATGCAGAGGTATACAAATAGAAAACACTTTTGAAATATTACTTATACGTACCACAACTTACGCAGAATAGTGAAATATATTGCATTCTGATTTTGAAACTTTATTAAAAGTGCCTGATAATGGTATACATTTTAATGAAACTTTTAACAGAGCTAAAAACAAAAATGTATTTATAAGAAAAAAAAAAAAACAAATAAATGGTGCCTATAGTTTTCCAGAAAGTTTTTAATAACAAGCCGGTGACTTGAAGACACATTCATTGGAGATAAGGAAAATTATGAGCCAGTGTTACACAAGCAAACACAGCCTGTATGTCTTTCGTTATTTGTCTTAGATCGTCCAACTTGTTGCAGCTAATAAACTGCAAAACACGCGAAAATAAAAGACAGCCAAGTGTGGGCAAAGTTTCGATGCATTCGTCAGAAACCATGTAATCGAGACCTGAAGAGCATAAGCTCGAAATTAAGCAGGGCACGTAGTAAAACTTGGGACACGTAGCCATACATCTGTGGCCAGCACATACGGGCATCCCTCCCAACTAAAGCATGTGGCTGTCAGCCAGTTAACCAGCTCCTTCTTGAATTTCCCGCAGCTTTTCTCACTTCCGGTTGACGCCAAAGGAAATCATTCTGGTGTGAAGTTCGCTCCTCCATTTTCCGTGGAGTGTCTAGCTGGTGTGTGCCGTCACATAAGCCAGTGTTTCCAGTTTCGACTTTCCCCGAGTTGTTTGTTTTGCCAGGCAACTAATGAGGCGCATATTGCTTAAGTGTTGCTCAATTACATTGAGTGCTTAGACGCCTTTGACGTTCCCTACTACCATTACTACGGGGATCCTTTTCGGGGAAGATGAGAGCGTCTTCTAAGTAGTTTACCGACACTACTTACCTTTAAAATGCTGAAAGTTTTTACCCTTGCATTATAGTATAAACCCATTGAGATGGTAGCAGTAGTGGCAAATGGTTAAGGACTCTTGATTTAGCATTTCGAATTAAAAACATTTCCCAGACACTCTCAGCAAAACTTTATAACAATTTCCTCCATTTGTCAGCCGTCATTTCACTTAACAAACATTTCAATCTCAAGAACTAACACAGTAAGCAAACATTGCTTTTAATTGATTGCTTTTAGAAAACTTCCTTGGCTGAGTTTTGGCAGAAAACTGTTAAAGACGTCAAGGGAAACTCAAGGAATTGGCAACATCCGACAGGCACGTAATCGAAACGAAAAACTTAAATAAAAAAGGGATTGCAAACACACAAGAAAATAACCCTTTTATTAGCAATAGACTTCCAAGAAATTCTATTTTAAATCAAACCTTTTTTATAGAACATTTTTAAATAGTTTAGATTTCCTATTGCATTTATTTCTAATATATATTTTTATTTGATTTTCTAGTGCATTTGAAATAATGAACAACTTTTTCTTTCAAATTGCTTTAGAACTGCACTTTTTTGGTTGCACTTTTCCTTATTGACAAAAGTTACCCAATTGCTTTCATTTCAGAAGACTTAAATATTTCTCTTGGGCCATTTATTTATGAGTTTATATATTCATTGATTGAATTCATGGAAATATTAATATTTATACATATAATTGAATTGATATAACAAGTTTCCATTAAGAATGCCAGTAGAAAGTCTATTCAACTAACAAATAAGTGACCGAAAATAAAAAGTTTTTAGTCTTTTTAATAAAATTGTCTGCGAAAATTTATAAAATGATTTAATTTGATACACACTGTTGGTTCATGCAATAAACATGTAACCCTCAAGGGAGCCTTTTATTTTATACGTCAAAAAATAACTGTTTTCAAAGATTTTTAACATATTTATATGACTTTAAAAATACAAATCATTGAGATTGTTATTCAAATAAAAAAAAATGTAAATAATAGGGAGTTTAAATAAATATTCCATTTTTTTTAAATTCATATAACAATATTGACTTTAATTTAATAGGAAAGCTCCAGCTTCCGCCATTTTATTGAATTTCAACTACAATTTATTGATTTTGTCAGAGTTTGATATAAAATTACGGGTCTTAAAGCCTTTAACCTTTAGCCCTTTGCACCGATTGCCATCACCTTATGTCTGAAAAGTTTTTATTGATGTAAAATGAACTGAGTGAATATCAACAGAATGAAAATCAACAGAAAACTGCTGAGAAAATAATGGCAATAATTCGTTGGCAAATAAAATACGGCCAACTTTCTGGCCGGGTTAATTGAAAAACGTCTGCCAACTCGACAGCGACAACTTTTCAAAAATGCGGCAAATGGGGCGGGAACAATCAGGTGAATCAGACAGATGTACATAACTGATAGATCGAAACGGGCAATGGCTTGTCAAGGACGATTTATGGTGATGATTTATAGAAAGGACTGGGACCGGGGCCGTATGTAAAGGGATGTCAACGGCACTGCGAGGCGCGTTCAATCACAATTCTAATTACCAAGCTCCCCGAGGTAATTAACTTTGCATGCATTACACAAATTACACAAACAGAGCGAGTGCCGCACCGAAGCTTTATCAACTCAATTAGGAACGAAGGGGGTTCCCCCAATGCACTGGGCCCTTTCTGTCCCTCCTGGCAAGACTGCCTGACTGCCTTTGCCGTGGCCTGAAAGTGTCACAGAGATGCTTTACACAGATAAACAACAAATAAGCATTGTTTGTAATTTAGCGAAATGGTTGTTGGTTCAGCTTTTCCTCTATGCTCCGCCCGGGGCTGCTCGCGACCTTCCCTCACCCCCTCCCAGCTCCTCCAGGAGCTCACTTTATCAGCCGGGAACCATCGGGAGTGCGGAGATGGGTCCCACAAAAGGTTACTGCCAGTCCAGGGACAGTGGGCATTCGCAGCTACTACATTTTATTTAATTAGTTTTCGTGGCTTCTATAGCTTCATCTTTCTCAGAAAACCAAAATTACCAAATGGATTTTATTTAGAAACTATGTATAAGTTTGCACTCCATTTACTTTAACTTAATTGTGTTCCAAAAATGTATTTAAAAAATAACCATAACGGCAATATTAGGATTTGGGAAATCCGTTGCAAATTAAAAATGTTTGAAGACTTGGTGTTATGCAATATAGGAAAGTAATTCTACCTTTGACGTTCATAACTTGTTTGTCTATTAAGAAAAGAATTGTCTTCCAAATAAACTAGTTGGTATTTTCAAGTTACATATTAATATCGAGGATCCACTGTATAACTGATTGCATGTGTGTCCTTACTCTCGTATCGTAAACAGCCAGCTTGTTTGCTCCTACGTCTTTTGCACACTGCCCTTCTTGTTTTAAGCTCAGATTCATTTTCTATTTTTGCAACTACTACAGTTTTACGTCAAAATACTTTAAGTTAAATTCCTTGATAGGATAAATTGTATCTGCGTACTCATGTTTTTGTTGGGCATATCAGAGCATGTACTGCAGTGTGGCGTAATAACAACTTCCTTGACAGTTCCAACAACAATGTTTTTATTTTCTAACATAAAAACATTAGTTTTCTTGAGTCCCTGTTAAGTTCAGAATTAGAAAAACAATACTCTCATGCTTAAAAATGTGACTTGCTTTCATAATTGCATCAGCTATTTAAGCAAATTATTTAACATGAATGGGTGTCTCTAAGAGTTAATTCTCATATGTACGCTTGAGAAATCCAAATTTTCCTAACAGGAACTTTATCTTTCCAAAATACGTTATTTACTTATATTAATAAGTTATAATAATAAGTAATATTAATAAGTAATAATAATAAGTAATAATAATAAGTAATATTAATAAGTAATAATAATAGGTAATAATAATAAGTAATAATTGTAATAATTTATTGATACGAATGAATTATGGATACAAAAATATGACTTATAACCGAATTTGTATTTAATTAAAACTACAATATTAATATATTGACATTAATAACTTTATAGATAGTTGTTAACAAAAAACTATATTTTAACTGCTGAATGCCACGCCCTCATTCGGTATGCATAACACTAAACTAGTACTACACCCCCGCAAACATAAACCTTTCTAACCAAACAAAACAACAACTCCAAACAAAAAAGTTGCAACCAAAGTGAGAAAAACGTAAATAAATCTAACAGAACGGCTTTAGTAAAATGCGACTAGGGGCCTTTCACCCCAACTTCCGCAAAAAACCCACGGAAAATTTATTTCCACATATGTTTGTGTGCCTTGGTTTTTGATTTCAAGTTTCTTTTTTAGCTTATTGTCACAACCAATACAGACTTTCACATTGTAGATTTGTGTGTGCGCCGTCTGTTACATATGTCAACTTTTATGCCTCGTAAGGGTAATGTTTTCACAGTAGAAAAGATTTGTTACAGATTTCGCCACACCAATAAGGAATCCAAAACCAAAGCCATTGAATTCGAACATTGAAACCTGTGGAACAATGTCCTCACACACATTCAGGCCCATCAAATTGTTGGGCTTGAATGATTTTGTTTCTTTTTGGAAACTATTTTTTATTAATTCAGAAAATTGATTAGATAGTATTCAAAAGATAAGATTGACAAAAAGAAAAAAACTCATCTTAACCCAAATAAATATTTCGTGATAAAACTCACACATGAATCAGTATACCCGATTCGATAAAAAAGTAACAATACTCAGGACAAATAAAGTTTGTGGGTTTTGTTTTAGACATGCTTTAGGTGAACGGCACCCAAAGCTAATATTTTTTCGAGCCCAAATTTATGTGTAACGATTATTTCAGCTGAACGAATACATCTCACCCCACCGACCGCAGAACAAAATCATTATTTACACATGTACTGAAATTGGTTTTTTGGGATGGAACTCGAATTGTATAAGATTTCGTCGTAATTGAGCATATGTTCATCTGCATGAGTTTATGAAGTATAAGTTTATCAAACATGCATCTGGTCTACAGATTTTTTTTAAACATATATGTAACAATATATATAAATAGTAATCCTAAGCCTAAGAATTTGCGAAGAATCTTAGAGAATGTCCAAAAAGCTAAAACCTGATATTTACCATCGGCTTTTTGAGCTGTTCATGTTTAAGAGAAGAGAGCTTGTTTGAATTGTTTATGTTTTGTTGATAGAAATTCGAGCTGAGCTATTTTAAAGAAATCATTAAAATCATAAATACTCTTATCATGATCTTTAACTCCATGATGGACCTATTATTTCAAAGTCAAAAAAATTCAACTCTAGCCCGTAACTTATTTTAAACTCAGCTCCTGCAGAGCATACATTTTTCCAAATCCTCTAAAATAATGCATTTAAAACCAATCTTTGCTTTTAATTTGGAGCAAATCTAAATAATTTTGAATTTGTTCAACTTCACAGAAATACCAGGATGAGCACATTCCGCTTATCTGCATTTCTGATTGCAGGAACAATGTTTCGGGATCTGAAACATGTGCAACTTTCATTTATTCCCGACCCAGGAACAGTGCATCCGTTGTTTTTGTGTGTCTGATTCGTCCCCTCCGATAAGTCTTCTAAATTAGATTGCATTTTGGCCAACGTGCTTGGCATATTCGTTTATTCCGAAACTGCGACTGGAAATTAGACGCAACAATACATACGTTCAGTCAACTTTTAAAGTTCTCTAAAACTTTATCAAAATATGGCACAAACAGTTAAACCTGTTTTTAATTATGGCTACGACGGAAAACAAAACTAATATGTCATACGTAAACATTAATTTAAATAAATGAAGCATACTTATTTTTACCTTTACTGAATTCTAATTAGTCCTATTTTGCTCGATTTAAACATTTTTTTTAAGAACGGCCCCATCAAATACGTCATGACATATTGCTAAAAAAATATTAAAAACATCTGGTCTGACCTACAAAAAGTGGTACGTACAAAAAGGACAGGACCATAAGCCACAGTTCAACACAAAGGACATGCAGCCATGATTTTTATGAGCTTGTATTTATATGGTTTCCTCATATCCATGCCGTAATAGCCAAGGGTCCTGCAACCAGGACTATATGACAACACACAAACAACAATGGCAAAAGGTTGGCCACAGCTAAAGTGAAATATAGGAAAGGAAATAAAATCGCTTTCTCGTACGCAACTTTTGTTTGTGTCTGCAGTTAGTGTTCTTAGAAAAATAATTTCCTGAGCCATCCTGTAATTTTAAATTCTACTTAAAATCTAAGTTAATGACAAATTAATCCATCACGTTGGGTCATAAATATAATTGTCCACTTTTCTAAGGCCTCTGATAAAAACAGGCTTATTTTATAAAAACAATAATTAGGGGTCCTTTAAGTTAATCTTTTGAAACATTTAATAACACCTAAAAACAAATTGCAGGAAACCCCTTTTTATTAACATTTTTATAGCTCTTTTCAAATGGGGCAACAATAGTCGGAATGGCCGCGCTTCAATCTTCTTTGTTGCTACAAAATAATCGTAACTTTTATTAATTGACACGACAACTGCTTGTGCGGAATTTTTGAATTTTAAATAATTCTCTTTGATGGTTTAAGGATTTCGCACAAATTCGAGTTTAATTGTGCGGCCAGACTGGAAGGCAATAAAATTATTTTACGATCAATTTCCAGTTTCCCCGCTTTTCTTTGTTGCTCGTTCGTCTCCGAAGTGAAACAACAGGAAAGTTTGAGTTGATTTTTCCGGACTCCTCAGTCAGGTGGCTACTGAAGGACCTTGGGGACCGGAGGTTTCCTGGCCATCGTCCTCGCACTTCCTTCGGCTTTCTTGTCTCTGTCTGCAGTTTGTGGCTGACTTTCGTCCGAAAAGCGACAAAGTAGGGCTGGGTTTCCCTTATGACAGGCTATCTGGTATTGCCAACATCATGAAGTCACCGGCAACAAAGGTCAATACTCACCAGCCAGCAGGAGTTACAGAGATGGAACAATGCAGACAGGGGAAAACCGTGTACAAATGCAGGTGGCTTACAAATAGTGCAGAAAGAACTCTAGTAAATTGTTCCTACTTTTGGTTTATTGAGCAGACTGAAAAGGAGTTTTTTGTTAGCTTTAATTTTTAAAAGATTGAACGGAAATATCACAGGAATCGAACGAAAAATGTATAAAAAAAATGCGGATTTCTTTATTGCTTTTTAAACATTCACGCAAATAACTGGAGATTAATAATCGCTAATCATCATATATCTAGTCGTTTTATAGAGTGATAACATTGCTTTTAATACTGAAAGGGTATATTAACTGCGGCTTGTTGAAGCTGGCTTCCTTTCATGTCATAATTAACTTTGCCTAAAAGTCATGTTCTCGCATAGATTAATTTAAAGCAAAAAAGTTATCTGACAAAAACTAAAAATATTTAAAAGTAAAATTTGTAATTAAATGAAAAGGTATGGATTAAAAAAAAGACCATTTTTAAATAGATCTTATATTTTTTAAGTGAGAGCTTACAAAATTCTTGTCTATTAAATGTTTTATATTATTTGTTAAGTAAGAACTTAACAATTATTTTCTATTAAATGTAAATTATTATTTTTTTCTATTAAATGTAGATTATTTTCACATGTAACGCCTTTAAGTTATCTATTTCGTAATTCTTCTAAGATTTCCCTCACAAAGATTCCCTTTTTAGCCCCCACCGATTTCCCAGCGTTCTTGTTGCGTGTTTGTTTGTACAGAAAGTAGGCAACATGACCGAGTAACGCCAGGAATAACCATAAAAGGCCTTGGCGCGTTGACTGCCACCGTCTGGAAGCCACAACCACAAAGAGTTCAGGGCTCAGACCCCGCCAGCCTTCCCCGAAAAGGCTCTGAAGGATGTGCTCCGGCTGGGTGTCTGCAGATTAAGATGAAGGCTGCGATGGCTCGGCGGTGTCTCCCCCTGCTATCCCCCCCGCCCATCGCCTCGGCCATGATTTAATTAAAGTCTACATGTGCTAAGTAGATTTTATTCTTTGCTTGCTTATTTGGTTTATTTGCCTATTTTCCTGAGTCTTCTGTTCGCATTCCGCTTGCTGGCCATAATTGATTTAGGCATTCAGTGCATTATGCTATGCCAGGCCGGAAAAAACATCTCATACTCTAGGAATTGAGTCAGGGAATGAAAGCAGAAAAATTATCTTTGATTTATTAAGGAAACTGTTCAGTGACCTTGCAAGTAAAGTTATTTTATTCTGTCAAACTCGGCCAGTTCCTAAATAAATTACTTTCGTCACTCAGGTTTCGAAAACAATTTTGTAACTTGTAAAATTGCATAGCTGATTATTATTTTTTGGAGAAGACAAACTAAAAGGATGAACAGTAAAACATTAATATCGAATAAAATCTAAAGTTCTTTTAGTGATTATATCAATCCACAAATTAGCAACAATTCATTTGTTTTCAGTTTTATTTATAACTTAAATTGTATTCAATCAATTTCAATTGCAGTCAATTACTCAAATTGATGTTAAGCTCCTTTTTTTCACAGCGCCTGCTAAACAATTGTGATGTCATTAAAAATGCGATTTCCACAATTTTAATTAACTTAAATACAGATGTTGAAACTTTAGATTGCGACTTGGGAGTAGCTAATTAAAAGACCAATCTAACCAAGCACATAGTTAAAGTCACAGAGAAGAGATTTTTGTGTGCTTTTATACCTGTGGAATTGAAATTCATTTATCGGAATAAACGTGAGTGCAACTTACATAATGATTTAATTCCAGGATGCTGTTGGTTGGCAGGACTCAAGTGTTGCTGCTGCATTGCACAAGCCCTCGAAAGGCTTATCATTATTACAAGAAGTGGCGTAGCGATGCGGCCGAAGCATTTGCCTTCCATGGCCATGGTCCTTTTGCCCAACTGGTTCTGCTCGACTCTGTTTATTTATAATTATTCACCTCAAAGGCGGTTGTTTGAGTGTAATTTGCACCTTAAATTTAGGTATTTCGGTTCACATTTCTGTGAGTGGTTTGACAGAGGACAGGTTCAATTGTTTTTGAAGTGCATTCTATAAAGAGAAGAGAACATTTCAATTAAACCAATTATTTCTGAAAAATCATTTACATCGTTTATTGATATTAAATTGTGTTTATTCAATTAGTTGGTGCACATTTAATGTGGTTTTGCTATTCTGCTGCCTATTTAATGTTTCTTTACTAAATATAAATAAAATATATTATTTAATATAAACCAAAACCGAGGAATTACTCCAAGCTCTGATTTATTTTATTAATAGAAGAACCAGTTCTTGACCTGAAGATTCGAAGCCTCCTTTGAATTTTCTAAGATTTGTTTATTGGTTTAGGCTTGAACCGAATTATTTGAAATATATTCGGTGTACCCCTTAAACGTATAATGATTTTAGTTCTTAACTAAAACGTGCAACAAGATTTTAAAAATCCTCAATACAGCATGTTTGTAAAGATAGGTCATGGTAAAACATGTTTTTCTCTATTGAATTAAATTTAACATACATAATTTAACTTCAGCAAACATTGATGTTAACCATGGGCCTTCGTAATAAATGTCCCTCATTCACATCATTTATCCCGTATCAAATTGCTGTCGCATTAACTTTTTTTCTGTTTCGGAATTTGTGTTTATATTTGTAAAGCCCCCATATAAATTGTGTGTTGGCAAGTTGCTTATCGCCACCATGTCACACGGCTGGTATTCCTATCCTGCCGAGCCTTTTCCAGTGCTAACCACTGCATTAATATTTACATCCCGCTCGCCGCACTCAAATAGTTTTTTATTGGGCCATGAAATACATAAATTGTGCAACGAAAAGGTATGCAAAGCGAGCCTTGATCACTCACAAATATGTGAAGGCCAAAATCCAATTAAAATGTTAATTTCAACACAAACGACGGCATGTTGGCCCAGGCGGGCTCAGCGCGGCTTTAATTGGAGCCCTCAACAAGGGATCCAATAGATGTTATATCGCATCGAATCGAATCGAATCGAATCAATTCCGATTCGGATTGGAATACCCCTTCAGGTAATCACAGCATTTACAGGTTTTAATGCAGCTGTTGTGGGCGCTATTGTGTAATGAGCTGTTGGTTGTTGCCAATCAAACAATGGTCGGCAAATTATCATCGAATCAGCTTAATGCGGATGCTGTAATTGTTATTTTCATGGCATCGATGGTTAATTAAATTTAGTGGTTCTCACTACACTGGAGAAATATGCCTGGGGGTCTTCTTAGGTGATTTCAATTTTAGGTGCATTTATTATGTTTACTCAGCCTTTCGCAGAGTCACTCAAGCAAAAGTGAGACCACTTCCCAATGATGTCGTCTGGCTTTTGTCTTCGTTTGCGCACTTCAGACACAAATACAAGTTAATTAAACAAACCTGGTTGCACATTAATCACCTGGATACCGGCCAGAAAGGCACAAAAGCACCTGGTGACCACTTGATCTTTAAGAGAAAGATTCCAACAAAAAGCTCGAAAGCAAATTCAATTAGAATAGAACACGAAAAAAAGAGAAAAGCAGAAGGGGAGTGGTTCGATTTCAATGTCGTTTTTAGAGATTGTCCCTAGACATATGTCCCGTTTAGGCCGTTCTTTATGAGGCTACAAGATTAATGAGAGACAATCTCATCTACTTATATTCCTTTTCCTTCAAAGGGCAACTAATTACTGGTCAGGGGAGGGCACATGCCAAAAGTGCTACCAGTTCCTTGACCTTTGTCAAAACCTTTTAAAGTTGGATATCCGTCTGACAAGTTTACTTTTAAACTTAATTTGATTGTGTAATATGGAAGTATAGAAAACTATATGTTTAATTACTGTCATTAACTGATACAAAACTGTTAAAAAAAAGAGTACAAATAAATAATAATGGTCAAAGCAATAACATTATTTTAATTGAGATATTTGCTTTCAAATAAGGTGGTGTCTATAATACCCTAATGGGTATGGAACATATTCAAGAGGAAGAGCAAGCATACAAAGACGGTTCTAATCTAATTAGTATATTACTTAAAAAGCCCATTTAATCTTAATTGGTGTTCTAAAGATCCACTATGTAGTACATGCCTAATTTAGTTTAAATGCTTTAAAAGTGAAGGAACATATATACATATAGTGTCTGTTTAAAACGATCTTTATATTACTGCTGTTAATTAATAAATTAAGTAGGAAAAAATTAAGAAGAGACGGGTAATAAAATACTTAATACACAACTGTGCTAACTAGCTATGCCGGTCATTTTTAGAATTTGCTGCTAAAAATGATTTTCCTTCAAAACCGCGATAGAGAACGTCAACAATGTTGTATTTATTCCAAAATGCATGTTTTTTAAATATAATAGAGGCCTATTTTCGTTATTAGAACCATTAACCATAACATGGTTCAAATAGATACGTCATTACAAATTAGACAACAACAGGTCCTGATTCATGTTACTTGCAGCACTTGAAAATGATTATACATTTGAAAATGCGTCATTAAAACTTGTCAAGAAATCGAATATAAATAAAGTGAAAAGTGCAGTTTTAACTTCATTGAGCTGCCTGTTGAAAGTTTATTTACCGACCGAATGCAGCGAAACTTTGACAGTTCAACTCCCCCTCCTTTCTTTGTTTTGCGGTTATTGGATTTAATTACCCGAACTCATTTTATATCACCACAAAAAGTCATAAGAAGTCCGGGCTCATTTCAAAGTCAATCCATAACACACGTGCTCATTAGATTCCACGGGCTTCTTCAGCAAAAAAAACTCAGCGGAACTTCAAAAGCAGATAAGGCGAAGGGGGAACTTTGAAAAACTTCCAACTTAACATGGGAAAACTTTGATTTGGGTGCAGAAAAAAACAACAATTTTTTTTTAGAAAACTCTTGGTTGTTTATGCAACTGACACGAATTTCAGCTGGGGGCTGTAAAAAATATATTTTCTTTTTTTCTCAATTCCTTTCTGCGAGCGTAAAATTTTCAGGAAACTTGAGTAACAAATGCATTTTCGATTAGCATTAAATCACGTCGCGCGTCTGAGTTCATTTCCGATGAGAAATAAATGTTTTTCTTTGATTTATCTGTGGTTCACGGTTAGAAAAATAAACGCTAATCTTGTGGAATGAGGAATACTAAGGAAGGATTGTAAATTAAAGTAGATAAAGGCGTTCGTTCGACTCACTTTGAGTCCCAGCTCCATTAGTTTAGTTGTAAAACATACAGAAGCACAATTGAGTCTGTCAGTATTTCATTGGATTTGCATGATTGGTAGCTGATATGGGGACAATATCTTTCACTGGCCGCATAAAGCGGCCTTCAGTTGAAAACTTCACTTATCCCTTAAGCACATTACACTGAGCGAAATCGAACCCGAACGATCCTTATCCGTTTCAGGGAAAAAACATGCGAAACGTGGTTCCTCGTGACTGTCACCTTCCGCGAGAAACCGCGACACCGCAGTGGAATGCGGCAACTATGGGATATCCTTTCGAGGCGAAGTTCACACTCTGCGATAAGGACTCGAAGTCAAATCCGCGCCAAAGGAGAAGACACGTGCGCCGCGACTCGGAATTCGTTTGATACTGCGGCAAGCGTGGCCGGAGCTTTTCCGTATTGTTGTTTCCTCTTCGCTGAAGTAACCGCTCCGATAAAAGCCGAGTCCTGCCAGCCACGAACAGGATGCACTACCGACGAAGGATGGGGTGGCGCACTCCGAAAACGGTCACTTTGCGGCGAATTGGGGAATATCCTTGTATTTCAAGAGGGGCTGGGCTAGAAAGGAGAACATAATAACCGTTATTTACTTGTTAAAAAACAGGAGTACAGGGAAATTAAATAGTATTTGTAAAACGTTCATTGTGAAACTATAAACGAAAGTATGTTAAACAACAAAATATGTTTAAATTATAAATAAACAATGTTCTAAGCAACGAAAAGAAGCTTTTTGTAAATAGGAACAAAAGAAAATTAGATGATATTAAGGAATATTACAAACATTTCATTGTATGACTACTAACGAAAGTATTTAAGACAATAAACTAAGTTTAAATTATTAATAAACCACAAATTAAGCAACGGAAAGAACATTTAGAAAAATGTATTACCGGAAAATTAAAAAGTATTATGGAAAATTAAATAATTTCTATGTAAAACTATAAATATAAGTATGTTATAAAAACAAAATATGTTTATATTATAAATAAACAACGTTCTAAGCAACGGAAATAACTTTTTGAGCTTGTGCCGTAGAAATTTTTTCTCTTCGTAATTATATCCCTCCAGCTGAGAATTTAAATAATTTTGAAATATTAACCGCTTCAATTTAAAATCAAAAATGTTCTAAAAGTGATCCGTCATCTGAGGTTCCCATCATGATTAGCGTGTGTCTCGGCGTCGACTGGGTGCGTAAATTGTTTAATTAAATTGTTAAAAAAATATTCATAAGACTAGGAACCCACCCCAGTCAGGTGTATGACGTCTACCATCAAGTAGAAACACCTGCCGTGATCCTTTAACCGATTTACGCCGTCCAAGTTTTTAAGGATCCCGCTTGGACGGAGCGGATCATCCACCTGTCGGAGGTGCTTGTCCACCAGGGCGCGCAGGTGCGGCATGGCAAAGAATTTAAGCCTGAAAAGGTCCATTATATAAAAAACGCAAGTATGGTCACTTAAAAACTTTGAACAACGGCGCCAAAACTGTATGACCACCTTGGAGAAAACGCAGAAAGTCCCGTGACGCCTCGCGAAAGTGGCCAAAAAGCGCCTATATTTGCGTATATTCCAAAGGTGGTCACACTGCCTGGACCTGAAATCTGTGTGTCGCGAAATTCTCCGCTCCGCCGCATTTTCCGCGAGAAAAAAGTGCTGTCGACGGGAGCCGGGGGTGGGGGGCAGGTCGCCGCGATCAGTTTTCCGTGGAAAGTGATCGAATACACCAGTTTTCCCATCGCGTGTGTTACCCATGAGCAAAATACAGTGCTGTCAAACTGAACTTTACCGGTTTTTCCCCAATTTCTCAGTTTTCCGAACTCGGCCACCAGCGTGAGGCCCCCAAAAGTTGCGCCCCGCTCCCCCACATCCGCCACGACTCTGGGACCCCCTCAGAAAAGCGTAGGAAACGCTCCCGAGCCTGCCGACCGAAATCATACCCTCAAGACGACCCTCCCCATCCCGGCGCTGCCGTTTTGGGACATATTCACTGCTTTAATTTTAATCAAAAAAGTTCTACAAATGAAGAAGCAGTGTACAATTTATTTTTACTGCTTTTTTTGCTCAGTTGTTTGTCGAAAAAATCCCTTCATGACCAGAAGATTGGGAAATCGTAACTGCTTTAATTTCGACCAAAAATGTTCTAAACATTTAAAAGCAGTGAGTTTTATTACACTGCTTTGGTTGCACTACTTGTACGTTGTCCTTTCAAAGAAGGAAACTCGAATTTAAGGGAAATGCACTGCTTAAATTTAATCAAAAAATTACCCTGGAATACCAGGAATTTTTATTGATATTGGATAGCGGACTGCTTTTAATACGAGTTTACACTGTTTAATTATTTCTTTGATCTAATTTAAGTGCTAACGGAACAAAAAAACATATTAAAAATTAATTAAATTAATTAGAAAAGTGTACAGAAACACAAGATTAAGAACATATTTATAAACTTTATAGAGTCGTAATTGTCTATTTCAGTGCGTTGCAAAATTCTACATTTTAAAATGAGAAGTGCACAACAAACTTAGTAAACATGAGTTCTACTATTATTATTTTATAGTTAAGGAAATTGAAAATTCCAGTTATAAATATACATTTATTTTTATTTTACCTAGCGATTTTGTTGGATTTTTTAAGGAATAATCAAATATTTAAGACAATATTCGAGTACTATCATCCTAGAACAGTTGTTTTAGGGGGATACGACGGAAAGAATTGGTTACCTTCTGTATCAAAATCAAAACCAAGAAACAATGTTCGTAACTTGCTACCGAGTTAACACAGCGGGACATAATTATCCTATTGGGCAATCGAAACCCAACAATTAGTCTCCGTCGATCGACAATGCCGTGGCCAGGGATCCACAGAGTGTTACGATTGTAATGAAGTCTCCAAATGAAGAGAAGCGTCCAGCGGTCTAGATTGTATAGTAAATGTTCTAACTCTCTTTCCTTCTGCATTTTTAGTGGAGCAGACGGGACCCATGGCCCGTCAGAGGGATTGGAGAACCAATTCTACTTCTTGTAAAAACAAAAAAGAAACAGGAAAGGCCAGTTCCGCATCCAATTTTCAACCTAACGAGCAACAAAAATCAAAAAATTTTATCGTATTGTATTTTTTACACATTTATATCGTTTGTAATGAGTTTTATATATTTTTAATAAATAACGTGGAAA
Source organism: Drosophila kurseongensis (assembly GCA_018153305.1). NCBI lineage: Eukaryota > Metazoa > Arthropoda > Insecta > Diptera > Drosophilidae > Drosophila > Drosophila kurseongensis. Next base: position 18,292,596 of record JAECXX010000210.1, read on the forward strand.
CTATTTAAAGTTATTCAGAAAATCTTGAATCAGTTGCCATGATCGAATCATCTTGGATCATGCAACAATTTTGTAAATGTATTATAAATAGCGCATACCATTAAAAACGCAATTAATGGACAAATCTAGATTTTTCACGAGCAATTATGGGAACTAGAAATTCCAAATGTTTTCTATGTAATGCATGTAAGTACAGTTTTACAACTTTGTGGTGGCAGGCATCTGAAAAAATGTCTTATGGTATCCTTTTGAATAATGAAGTCAAGTTAACACTTCAAATTTCAGTAAGTTTAGCTTTTTGTTGTGTTTTGGGGAAAGGGGGGCAAGGGCTTAAGAAAAACAAATATTATTCTGTACTTCACTTCTTTCAACTTTATTTTATTTATGCAAAATCGTGTATTCCATTAAATCTACAAATGAGATTTTAGATCGAATCAAAAAGATCGCGCTTTAATGCAAATGTTGGGGGAGTCTTGAAAAATGCACACACAAAAGTAAGAAAACTATGAGTAAAAGTATAAAAATATTTGAATCTATTGTTTGCTTTCAAAATGCAGTTGGAATTGTTAAGTTCAGTTAACATAATTAAGTTAACACTTCGCGCATCGCCACAGAAAACGCACTTAGATAATTACAATTACAAGATTCGTAGCTGCTGATATTAGAAATTTTTACAAAACTCTCAAGCCGTTGTAAACAAATTTAAAAAAATTGTTTCTCGTCTCGGAGAAAAATGTTTAAACACATGTTGTACAACAGAATTTTTAACTAATTTATCAGTATAGAGGTTGAATTTACTAGGTTGTTAGTGTACATTGTCAGCATCCACAAAGATTTGCTCGTATTGCTTTTTCTTAATTAGACTTGACGAGAAGTTGTTAATGAATGTGAATGGCTTCTTGAGTTTCGACTGATAAAACATTTTCTGTTTTTTTTAACTGATTGCGAAAAATTAGGGTTTCCTTCACTATTTACTATGACGCGTTTTTATGTTTGTTTCTGCTGCAGCTGCTGATGATGTTGCTGTTCGAGAGGTAAGCGTGCCTGACGCTTAGAATCATTTGAGCTTGGCGTATGCGTCGACCTTTTTGTGAAACTGGTTGTAGTACTCCAGAGCGGCATTACGCGTCTGGTTCAGCGCCTGATTGATGTTCTCGGGTGAGAGACGGCCACTAATAAAACGTCATAGTTATAATGGATTCTTGAAACAATTAAAGCGCTTCAAACTTACACAAGCACCTTTTCCTTGATAAGCGCGGCAGACTTGTCGTAGCTGCTGAGGTTCCCATCATGACTAGCGAGTGTCCCGGCATCGGCTGGGTACGAAAATTGTTTAATTTAATTGTTAAAATAATATTCATAAGACTAGGTACCCACCCCAGTCAGGTGTATGACATCTACCATACCTGCCGTGATCCTTTAACCGTTTAAGGCCGTCCAGGTTTTTAAAGATCCCGCTTGGCCGGCGCGGATCATCCACCTGTGGGAGGTGCTTGTCCACCTGGGCGCGCAGGTGCGGCATGGCAAAGAATTTAATCCTCAAAAGGTCCATAATATAAAAATGTTGCATTTCAAGTTGGAACCGGCCGGGAGTAGATCTAAAGGCCTATCGATAAAAGTTGGTGGGTGGCAACCCCTACCGAAGTGGCGCCCCCTTCTGCTCATGCCCTTGGCTATCTAGCTATTTAAACTAGCCCGGTTCGCTCTGGGTATGGCTAGGATGGCCTTGGATTCGTCCAATGACCCACTTTTGGGAGAGGAAAAGGGAACATGGCGTGATGAGCATGACATTGCGTAGGTCGGGGATAGGGTTTAGTTGCTGCCAGACATCGAAGCCAGGTCGACGGGATTTTTGAGATTTCTTAGCTTAGAATAGCCAAGAAAAAGTGAGAGTGCGAGTAGTGCGAGTGAAGTAGGAAATTAAGAAAAATTTATTTATTTTAGGTCCACCGGGGATCCTAGTACATTGGGCCCCGGCAGTTTTTCTGTGATTTTCTTCGGTTTTTCCACAATTTTCTCGGAGGAAGGGCAGCAGCCCTCGTGGTAGTGCTCAGTAGCGACAGCCACCGGCAGCAGCGACAGCCACCGGCAGCAGCAACAGCCACCGGCAGCAGCAACAGCCACAGGCAGCAGCCACAGCCATCACCACCAACCTGCACACAACTGCAAGAATTCTACATTACCTCGGTGAGTCCGTTCCGGGCACGTAGAACCCAAGCCACACAACGTCTCAAACACGACGCGACTCCCATACCACGCAGCATCTCCGACGTCCCGGTCTGCAGTGGCCGAGGCAGGGCGTGATACCGGTTTCCGGACCGCCCTTTATAGGGGTCCCAAGTCGTCCTTCGGCGACCCGCAGCCGGCTTACTCGCCGCGCCTGTGATTAGATTTTAAGATTAATTTTTGTATTTGTAAATTTGTGTACTCGCCCTTGCCCGTTTCTGCACGTTTTCGTGATTCCGCGAGCTTGAGTCTGGCCTTGCGCAAAACTCAGGGTTTGAAATGCGAAAGCGGGCTTAGCAGAACGTAAAACGATCTAATTATATTATCCATATTTACCTGTCCCTTTTGTGTCCTCTTGGAGCTCCAGCAGGGTGATTAGGAGAGAAAAGAGGTGTTAAATTTATTACAGCCGCTTGGCTTAAATTCTTGCAGCGGGTGCAGTCCAGGCCGGGTAGTGGTTTTGCCCTGACCTGTAAGCAATGGTATAAAGAGGAGAGGATATATTTAACGTTTATATTTGGCAATATTATGTATATATTTATAAATAAATGTACTTAGAATGAAGATGATGTGGGCCTAAGGCAATTTCCAGCGGGGAGATGAACCGGTCGTAGTCTGGCCTGGCAGTGGCTCCGGCCTTAAAACATGGGTGGTGCCCCCCCTCGCGACGCTAGGGGCACCACAGGAAGGGTGGGTGCGCTGTGGCAGCCACATCCAATGCCACTTTTCCGTCATATTTGTCCCGATTCGTTTGTTTTGGTCTTGTTTACCTTTTCGTTGTTAGAGATGTTAGTTTTTGTAGTGTGAGACGTCGATAGTAATCGATGTTTAATGTTGTGGGGCTGTAGGGACATTGGGGGAACTCCGCCCTGAGGATTCCGGAGCTAGCCGGGACCGTCCCAGGGAGAACAATTATGCAGTTCCATAACAAAAAACACAAGTATGGTAACTTAAGAACTTTGAACAACGGCGTCAAAACTGTATGACCACCCTGGAGAAAACGCAGAAAGTCCCGTGACGCCTTGCGAAAGTGGCCAAAAAGCGCCTATATTTGCGTTAAACCCAAAGGTGGTCACACTGCCTGGACCTGAAATCTGTGTGTAGCGAAATTCTCCGTTCCGCGGCATTTTCCGCTAAAAAAAAGTGTTGTCGACGGGAGCGGGGGGTGGGGGGCAGGTCGCCGTGATCAGTTTTCCGTAGAAAGTGATCGAATACACCAGTTTTCCCGTTGCGCGTGTTTCCCTTGTGCAAGATACAGTGCTGCCAGACCGTCAAACTGACCTTTACGAGATTTTCACCAATTTCTCAGTTTTCCGAACTCGGACCCCAGCGTAAGACCCCCAAAAGTTGCGCCCCGCTCCCCCACATCCGCCACGACCCTGGGACACCCTCAGAAAAGCGCAGGAAACGCTCTCAAGCCTCCCGACCTCTCAACAGACCCTCCCCATCCCGGCGTTGCCAGCCTCCCCATCCCGGCGCTGCCATTTTGAGAAAAGCTTTTTAGACTCATCCCAAGCTGGTTGGGTTCCACGCTTAATATAAAATGTAATATAAGAGTTGTATAAGCTTAAAGCATAGTATAAGTAAAAATATACGGGTCGTGAGAAGCGCCTCCGGCTCACGTTTCCGTGGGATCAACGGTGGGGGCGCCACCTTTGACACTGGGGGCGAGGTCGCAAAACGGAAATTGGGGAAAAGCAGCGAAAGTTAAGTTCGACGTTCTGGCATTACTCAGTTTTCCACACGGGTAACACGCGCGATCGGAAAAATGCTGTATTCGAACACTGTTTAATTGACAAGCTAAAATACCTTGTCATGCCGCACATATGGGCTGAATTGCTACAGGTGGAAGAATAATCGCAACAAGTGCTTCTACTTGATATTAGACATCATAAGCCTGCTGTTTGCGTTAGGCACTTTGGCGGGCGGATCTGAAAATCTAGTTTATTAAAAAAAACTAAAACCAATTCAAATGTAACTGCGAAATTATCGCGACTATTACCAAATCCCACCCAAAGCCGATCAATTTAAAGTTCACGCTTTAGTTAATTTCAAAAACTTGTAACTTTTTATTTAAACAGTGGGCGCGTTGTTTGTCATTATTTTTCATACATTTTTTGTCGTGTCACGTTTGTATATGTACAAAAAGATACCAATCCTTAAGACGAATCTAATAATAGTTATGCACATACGTTCGTATTTATATAATTATGGATCTGCCAATTCTCGATTTGTACAATTCGATTTACACATAGTTGTAGAACATTTAGGGTTTAGGTATGTATACATATATTTACAGCTAGATTTTAGACATAGTTTTAGGGATCTGCCCTCAGCTAGATGTTAGACATAGTTTTCGGGACCTCTTCACCTCCTTCTGGCTGCCCTGCTATAGGAAATTTGTTGTAGAAATTGCTGTGGTGTAGTTAGGGTTCCTCTTCCTTGATAGATGTTGCTGGCAGCTTGATTGTCGCTGCTGCTGCTGTTGTTGTTGTGGGAAATAGCTTGGAGGTCAGGGTCTTCTTTAGCTCCAGAATGGGCTGCGAATCCTCCTCCTCCTGATCTCTGCAGGACGATGTTGCTGCCGTCTCAGCCGTTGATGTTGCTGCCGTGTTGTCCGCCTCCTCCTGCGAGGAAGTGGGCGTGTCACGCGACGAGGAACACGAACTGGCCGCCGATGTTGCTGTTGACTGGTGTTGCTGTTGCTGCTGCTGCTGCTGCTGCTGGTCGTGGTGCTGCTGCTGTTGCTGCTGCTGCTGTGTGACCTTGCCCATGAAGCTGCGTATCTCCTCGAAATAGGACTCTTCTGTGGGATTCTCGCAGAATCTGCGTATGCAGTGCATCCTTTCGCTCACCCCCGACAAGGCACTCAAGGACACGGCATCCGATTCGTGCTTCTTGAGATGCCTGTCCAGGTTCGTCTGTTGGCCAAAGCAACGCTCGCAAATCTCACACTTGAAGGGTCTCTCCTTGTTGTGGATATTACGCACATGGCGCTGCAAATTCGAGGAAATGCTGAAGGAACGTTCGCAGTATTTGCACTTGTAGGGCTGTTCGCCCGTGTGCGTTCTCAGATGCCGCGTCAGATTCGCCGATCTCGGAAAGACTTTGCCGCAAAACTTGCAGGTATAACGATCCTTGTTGCGTTGCGGCAGATTGGGAGTGGCATTGCCCCCCGTGGCCGCTGTCCTGGCCTTGTTCTTCCTCCGCGTCTGATAGTCCTGCAGTTGCGGATGCGGCAGGACCGGCGACAGCTTGGGATTCGGATGGGGCAGCTCCAGTTGCAACTGCTCTGTGGGTGGCGGCCAGGTGAGCTCGCACTTCTTGAGCGGATGCCTGAAGGGAAAGTCCGATCCGGTGGGACTACTGGAGGTCACCGGACTGGTCACCTTGCCGGGCAGAACCCCTGCAAACACGTTGCGATACTGCAACGGCAAGTTCTTGGTCATGGCTTCTAGGAGTGTGGGATGCACGGCAGGAATCGAACATTGCGGTGGTGTTAGTGGTGGTCCGGTGGGGGGCCCACCCCCTCCACCTCCTCCTGCGCCGCCCTCCCTCAGGGCCCTCAGCATTTTCCGGCTCATATCGAAGCCCAGATCGGCCAGCGAGGCAGCTATATGATTGTTGTTCAGCTCCTTCTCCTTCTGATGAGCCACTGCCAGTTCGCTGGCGAACATTATCAGGTTGCTGTTCTCATCCTCCAGAGGTCCTTGATCCGCCAAATCCGTCTTCCTCTTGTGGGCCAATCGCAGGTCCAACGGCTGATCGAAACTGCTTCTTCTCTTGCCCTTGGCATGGTGATTTAACGTCTGATGTTGCTGGTGGGAGTGCTGATGTTGCTGCTGCGACTGTGACAGCGACTGATGTTGCAGTTGTCGGCCAGTTGTCGTTGTTGTTGTCGTCGTCGGCGAGGACGACGATGAGGACGAGGATGTTGCCGCCGCCGAGGAGGCCAGATCATAAGGTACGTGTGATATATACGATGTGGGTATTAATCCTAAGGCAGGGTATACGCAGCCCTGTTTCGGGCTAGGAAGCATCTTTCTTGGTGAGTGGTCTTTCTCTCTCATAACTCTCATAAGTCGCTCACGGGCCGTAACCGAGTTTTTCCTCCGTTTTCCTGCACTTATCCTATTGATTGATTGATTGATTGGCGTTTCGATTGATTGCCCAGGCTGCCGGTTGTTGGTTCTTAGTTTAAGGTTCGCTTTTGTTTTCCAGGTCGTCTGCTGCTGACGACACTCCAAATGATTCTGATTTAAAGTTGCCTTCGTTTAACAGGAGTTATATACCTAAAAGGAAAATCACGGGTAAATCGATTAATACATATTTAAGAGGCAGACTTAATAAGTTATTGCATAGATATAATAATCAGCTAAAAAGCAACGTTTAATTTTTTAATGGGTTAAGACGATTTTGTAAAACTGGTGTGTACCATTTGTCAATAACAAGTTAAATACAACATTTTTAAGAGACATTATAGTTCCGTTTATGAATAATGTTTATATAATATAATAATTTATATAAAAAGAAATAGAAAAATAGATTCCAAATAAGTAACAATAATTTATTAGTTTTTGTTTTTATTCTTAAGTACATATGTATGTTTCTAATATATTTTAAATAACTTTGTATGTAATGTTCTATAAACATAAAACTAATTCATTTAGGTACCTTGAAAATAACAACTGCAAAAAAACTGTCTGGGCTCTATTCTTTCAAAGGTTTTTTTGTGTACATAGACCTAAATGATGACGCACTTCTTCACAAGTATGTTCACAGTTTACTTAAAACAAACACCCATTACCAAATCCAGATCTTTGCCCAATAAACCCAGTTCCCGAGTGCGTCACATTTTCGCAGCTGTGCTATATCGGTCTTTATCCTCAATATGCCTGTGGTAATTCCACCTAACTCATAATGGGTCCGTCCACATAGAAAACTATTAATAGTACCTTGCCAACAGTACTGGAACCCAAAGAACATATTTAAAAAAAATTTTTGGTTATTTTCTTCTTTTTTTTTTTACTTTTGCCCGCAATGCCAAAAGCCTCGAAAAGGAAGGGGAGACCACCAAAATGTTTAAACAATTGTTCTATTGTCTGTTGTTTTAGGGTGGAAAAATACTTGAAAACCGACAAAAAAAAAGAAGTCATGAAAATTAACAAAAAACGGTATCTAGAGTGACGATTATGTAAGACAAATATACGGCCAGACAAACATCTAAGCACACATCTCGAGGGGCCGGTGGGGGTGGGTTATGGGTAGGAAGTGGGGTACAGTGACACCTCGTGTGGAGGTCGTTTAACATCGCTTAAAGGTGCGTGCAAGGCAACGGGAAATGCGTGGGTTTAAATAAGGAGGGAGGTTACACTTTGCGAAAATAAAGAATTAATATACACATTTAATATTTATTGAGTCCTTTTATAGCATCATTTAATATTTTTTAGTCAATATATTTTTCTTATAGGAAAATACCATCTCCTTAAGGCGACGTTTCAGGTTTTCTGGTTGTGATAATGTTATTTAAATATTTTAAAACACTTTTACAAAAGGTTGAATTTTGTTTTTACACATTTAGGTCATACAACAAATTTTAATCGCTATTATTATTATTGTACAGAAACAAAAATAAAACAATGAGAAAATAACACTATAATAACCGTTGATATAATCAAAAAATCTAAGAAGTTTCAAGATTTTCCATTTAATCAAGCATACAGAAGTTTTAGGAAATGTATTTTTCTAAAGAATAACATAATTAATTATGTTTCGGATGCTTTTTCCGCTGTGCACCAGCCTAAGCTCGACTCTGGGCAGATGGCACGCCAAGAAAAGACCTAAAAGCGATCCCCAACTCCTCAACTCATCATGTGAACCGAGCTCAACAGCAATAGCAAAAAAGTTGCATATTTGCCAACTGCAACAGCAACAGCAAGCTGCAGCAGCAGCAACAACAACATCAACTTTAACAGACAACTTGCATTCAGGTGGGCGCGTTGATCTATGGAGCTCTGTTCTCCTATCTAGAACAGAATTTTTCATGAGACATTTTCGTGGGTTGTTGCTGTCGTCGCTGATGTTGCTGTTGCTCTTGTTGCTCCTCCTGCTGTTGTTGTTGCAGCATTTAGCGATCGTCTGGCGACAACAAATTGCCTTTTGTCGTTGTTGCTGGCTAGCCGTGTTGCCAAAAAGTTAATTAGCCGCATTTGCTGCCTTTGATTTGTTGTCTGTGGTGTTATGGAGTTGAAAATTATTGTTATAGAATTGTAATTAGAGCTTGAGAACGCGTGGAAAGATTGCTGCATTTATAAACGCAACAATCAAGTGCTTTGTAATGTGTGTTTCTTTGGAGGAGAACCTTTTTTATGATAGACATGAATATTCTTTACGGAATTTCAGTATGAAGTTGTACTTTTAAATTATTATTAATTTCATTTGGTCGGCTTTTAACAAACTTAACAATTTGTTATCCAAAAAGCACATATGTTTTTTTTATTGTATGCATGATTAGCAATTTATTGTTTACCTAATGATTCCCCCAATGTTTACAAATATTTTGTGTTTATAAAGATGAATAACATTTTTAAATATATGCTTAGCTGTTAACGCAGTTAGGGATGTTGATTAAATAAATAAAACAAAAACGAGATCGAACAAATTAGAGATGGCACTGGAAATATCATTTAGAGTGAACGAAATTGTAAATATAATTATACTTGTATTTCGTCATCTTTTATTGAATTAAGGAATTCAAATAAAAGTTCTTGAAGCAAAAAATAGATTTCGTAATTTTAGAAGGTACATTTTAATTGAAGTAAAATCCACAGTAATGAATAAATTTTAACCTGACAGAGCCAATTTAGCTCATTTTGCACCTGAAGCGTCAAGACCTTTCATATGACTTTTGCTTGTCAAAAGAAAAATCTCGCCGGCGCCCAAAACTCCAGACCGCTCTCCACTGCCCAAAAACACCGCGATGAGTTTTATAATTTGTTGCAAACGTGCCAAAGCGGTTGACAATTATAGCCCACTCTTAAGCTGGACGACACTGCATCATCATCAGCGACGCGATCGTCGTGGCGATGATCACCTTTAAGCGGATGCCTGCGAAAGCCAAGAAGAAAATACACAAAAAAAAAAACCAATTAAAGAGTAACAAAGTTTAGGCCAAGCGACAGCGGACGACAACAACGAGAGCAATGAAGCAAACAGTTCAAGAAACGGACGGTGAAGGTACGGATACAGATTCAGATACAGGTACGGCTGCAGATGCACAGCCACAGATACAAATGCGAGTACGAAAAATACGAATAAAATCCAGCGAGCGGCGTCGCATGTTGCAAAGAAAAGTGAAATCAAAGTTGTAAAACCGCGAAAAACGCAGTCAGGCAGACAGACGATGGCGACGATGGAAAACTGCGCTCCAGATTGGCAAAAATGTCCAGCGGAGGAGATGTTGTTGCTGTTGACAATGTTGCTTGTACGGGATTGCAACTGCACTGAAAGAATAGCCCAAAGAAACCAATTACTTACACTTATTTTCAATAAAAGTACAACCTTACAACATCGTAAAAATTAAAACATAAAATTGTATTTATTTATTGCCACTATAGGCATGTTAACAATTTACTTGTTTAAAATTTTGATATACAAAATTTATTTGAATAATAATTGGTTATCTAATCAATACCTTCGCACAGGACTAATTTTAAAATTTGGCTTAAGCCTTCTTTTAATTGACAAATTAAAATTTAACCATATTAAATTGTCATATGAATATCTCATAATAATTGCCATGGATTTTAGAAGTACATAGTTGAGCATGCGATTTTCTTTACAAATTTTTCACAGAGGTAAATTTATTATCTGAATTTCCAAAATTATTTAAATATTTAAATTATGTTCTAAGCATTTTTGCTCAGTGTGGGCTCTGTAACTGATGCATAGTTATAGAGCAGGAATCCTACGAGTAGCCCGAAATTAACTTTGTCAATTTTCAGACGAACCCCCGTCATCAGCGGCGGCATCATGATTATTAAATGCTGGCCGCATAATTATCGTTATAATCATGACAATCATTCGATGCAGTCGCGCTTCAGCAGCAGCAATAGCAAAAGCCAAAAGCATAATCAAGCGCAACTAAACCACAACCAAAGCCAAGTCTAAGACTTGGCTAAAAGGAAAACCAAGCCAAAGTCGGCGACACACAATGAAAAACGAGAGTAAAAATCTCCAAAGCGAGCCGCTCACTGAAATGGAAAATTAAACCTTGTTACATCAGTCCAAGCAGCAGCAGCAACAACAGCACACCAGCAACTTGCAACTTGCAATGCGGCGACAACAAATATTCGCTGGCAGGATCGCGGCTCACACACATTCATGTAGACTCTCTAACGAGGCAATGGCAACCTGATACCAAAAGCGTCACAACAAACATCCAACGACAAACAAACAAATAGAAAAGCAAAGAGACAGACACGCACGGGCAATAAAGTCAATGAGAAATACTTTAGATAGAAGAGATTAATACCCAAGATCATTCACAAGATCAGTGCAGGCATTTATTGCTTGATTGAATAGTTCACCGAATACCGAAAAATTGAGATAAACGAGCGATAAAATCAACCAAATTTACGATTAGCTTATGGTTTTATTAGCCTTTGATAACTTAATGGAATGCATTAATACGGATATACTGAAAGCGTCATCAATGCACTAGTATTTATATTTTTTTTGAGTCTAATTTTCTTGTAACCAAAAGTATATGAAATCATTTTTAAATAGTGAGCGAGATTATATTTATGCATTTTATTACGGCGAATAAATTTGCATAAGAAGTCAATTTTCAAAAAGATAAGATAACTTGTTTACATATAAACACATTTACACTTATCGATGATAATCTAAAGATTAACCGAATGAAATAAATAACTTTATTATTTGGATTGGTATGTTGACTTTTCATGAAAATATGTAAGATTAGATGTTCTTGTAGATAAAATATAAAAAGGCAAAAACAAAATTAACGCATATAACATTTTCCATAATTTTACTGTTTAAGTTTGTCGATTTTTCCACCTGCAAGCCGTAAAATCGCTTGTTAAATCTGCTCTCTAACCCTGGCATAAATGATGGCCTGTCAGGAACAGTGCTCCTCACACGAATTCCCCTACGATGTCCGAGACGCTGTGGCAAACTATGCAACTCATCAACGAGAGCAACTTCTGCAGCAGCAACATGCAACAGCAGCCGCAGATGTTGCAGTCGTTGCCGTGTATGCGTTTTTGGGGAGTCAGCATATGATGACGAAGGCGATAATGATGATGATGCTTTAGTTGGACCTGGGACTTTAGTGCAATCTGTACCACTTTTTCCCTCGCTGGACACAACAAGTGCAGCAGCAGCAACAGCAGCAGCAGCGACAGTTGCAACAGAGAGCAAACACATCTCCAAATCACGTCTTGGCGAGCGTTGTGGTTGTCGTCCATCGTCGTTACATATCTGGTTGTCTAGATTGGCTGCAACTCGTCGTCAGGTGAAATAAAAAGTGAGAGTGACATCGGAAATTGTTTCAATTTTCCAAGCCAAACGAAACCAACAAACTAGCAAACTAGCTAAAAGTTGCCGCAATTGCAATTGCCATCGTCATCAGCATCGGCAACTTGAGCAGCCGGTCGGTCGTTGGTCCGCCGAATGAATGAATGTCGAAAAGTGTATCGAAAACAATTTTTCTACGTATGCCAGCAAGTGCTTTCCCAATGCTCCAAAAAAATAAAAGTCGAGGGGAAAATGAAGAGAAAAAAATTAAAACACAGACCAGTTGGCTGCCTCGCCGCTGGCTGACTGCATCCTGTTGTTTGTTATAGTTTGCGATGTTTTATTTCTTACTTTATCTTTATATAACTAGCACACATGCAGACGACCAACCAGTTAACTCCACTCTGGCTAAATGCTCAGCCTAAATAATTGAGATTTTCTTCTGCTCCCCCTAATTTTTTTCGAAGGTGCAAAAATAAGTTTAGCTTAGTTTAGTCAGTCTTGGGCAACTTTATGTCCCTGTATGCTCGGGGTCTCTTTCGGCTGGTATCACTTGTAAATGACGGACAAACGGACATTGCGGGGCCCATAAATTCATGTTTTGCGAGTCTTCGGATTTTATTTTTATAGCCAGTGAGCTGGGCAAATGTTTGGAATGCATGAAATACAGCTCAATTCAATTTCGGAGGTGCCAGTTAAGAGCCCAAAGATAATCAATGGCCGCAACTCGGTAATTATCGGAGGCCGGGATTGATTTATAGCGACTTGCATTGGTTAAATATTTGCAAGAGCTTATTTTTATTTATTTTTTATTGTTCCAACTAACGTGCATTTCTTTAACGTTCTCTTTGAAATCGATCGTCTAGTTTTTATTAATGTCATTTTACAAAAAAAAAGTGCAAGTGTGTCTAGAGTCTAAAAACTACAATTTTAAAATTAGTATTTTACATTGTGCTTTACCTAATAAAAATAAAGCACAAGTCGGTCAATTACCAATATTTAAGCAAGGCTATACTTTTCTATTTAACCAGAATTTATTGCACATTGAATGCTAGCTCAGTGCTCAGTTGCCTTAAGCTCCTAATTCCAAATGAAGCCTTCTTAACTAATTGAAAGTCAACAAAAAGAGCAAATGCGGACAAAACTCCTCTTGGCCAGATGTGCATCCGTATATCAGGCAGCCACCGCGACATCCACCCACCCAAAAAGCCAAACTTCCAACCACCGGCAAAGCCAAAAGAGTGAATGGCGAAATTTTTGAAAGTGCCCATATGACCAGGCTAACGGACAGCGGACCCCAAGAAAATAAGAGAAATAAAAACTCAATGCAAACACTCATCCAGCCAAGGTGTATATTCAAATATTTAATTGAAAAAACAGCCACATCGATCGAAGCGGATCGGAGCAGTTCACAAATCAGGGTAAATAAAATTAAATAAGAGCGGGGGGCAAATAAACTGCTCCATTTGATTGCCTAAACGTTTTCAACAGCTCAGCATTTTTGATGCAATTAATTAGATTTTTATTTCTTCATCCTCTGCCAACGGGCTGAGTGTCTGTATGGGTATATCGGTGTGAGCCGTTTGATTTCGATTTATTACCACACACTAGAGCCGGGGCAAATGATACAATTATTTATAAGCCGACATTTGCAGACACATCCAGAGCCAGTTAAGCTTGTTCTAGTTGAAAGCGATAGCCAAACTGCAACAAACTCCTTCTCGGCCAGTTTTCTGCTTACTTTTTTTTGTTTTTGTTTTTTTCGTTTGTCATATAAGCTCTATTAAAACCATCGAAATAGAAGCAACAGCCCAGGGGCCGAAGAAAGAAGCAAAAATGAAAAGAAACCATATCAACATTCACATCATAAGTAAACCAGTTTGCACCTGAGAGAGGAAGAAGAAAGTTGTCTTGGCCATTTTTGTGTGTTTGCACTGCGCTGTCCCAAGACTCTTATTTTTTTTATAACTCTATATATATGTCGCAATTTATATCTATATATATGTATATCCATATCTGCTGGACTCAAAGGAGCCTCTGATCTAGCGGGCGTTGGAACAATGGAGGTAAGACCAAAAAAAAAAAAGGAAACCTAACTGTAACATGGCAGGCAACGAGTGCCTTTTTTTTGGTCATAAGCATGAAATATTGCGCACATCCAAAGTGTCCACATGTCGGAGCGATCCGCTGCAGGCCTAATTATATTGCCGCCGATCCGACCCGATCCGATCCAATCCGATCCGAGTGGAGCTCCAACCTATCATTGCCTGACACATGCTACCGTTCAAACACGTGCGCCCCGACACAAAACAACAAACACCAAATACAAAACACTAGGCAACAAACACCAAACAACAACCAACAACAATCCACAACAACAACTGGCAACAGTCAACAACAACGACAACCAGTGGCAGGCACAACAATAATAAAAACAGTAGCCAGGCCAAGAGAATGAAGGTGGATTTCCCATAGGATGAACGAAGATGAAATACACTAGGTGGGTGTATAAAAATAACAATTTTTGGGGGAGTTAAATAATTTTGGGATACATTTTCAACTTACATGATCAACTTAACAACTGTTCATCCAACTTTCCTAAGTATTTCTTATTTGTCAACATTGTATGGGCTAGATAGGACTTTTAAATCAAAGGTATTTGTATTATCAGGAAAAAAATGATTATGTTTAGTGGAATATGAAGAATTGGTTAGTAAAGCATGTTTTCAAATTTACTGCTTTTAAGTATCGTCCTATTCACCAAAAATATTTTATTTTACTTCAGTCTTTCAGATGTAGTTATAATTAATATGTCAATCCGTTTTTCTTTTCTTTAATATATTCAATTTGAATTTGCCTTTTTAAAAATATTTATATTTAGGCCAAACTTTTTGACCGGAATAAAAACCATTTGTTATAAGTCTTCAATGAGATTTAGGTCTTCAATAACGTTAACTATTAAATATTATTTCAAAAAGTTTTCCTTCTGTTGTTTCCAATTTAGATTGTCCGTTGTGTTTTCAACAAGTTAAAAGACAATCTTCAGCAGCAACCGTAATCATTATCAAACCATCTTAATATGCACTCGAGCATCCACTCCACTCTCTCCAAGGAAGTGTATCATCAGTAGCCACGGCAGCAGCCCCTCTAACTACAGTACCAATCAAAGAGCAAATACCGATCTGGCTTTGGCTTTTGCCGGCCTAAAGTGAAAGTGCTCCAATTGCCGATGCAGCCAACGATGCTGATGCTGAGACTGAGGTGAGACTGGACCCTGGCTTCATCTGCGGATGCGGCCAAGTGCCTTGACTGCTCCTCGATATTCAGCCGCTGCACACTCGCTGACAAGTTGTTTGTGTCCAAGCTGCACCCTCCTTCATGCCACGCCACCCAGCCGACTAACCATCCATCCATCTATCCATCCATCTCATCACCCAACCCCACTTTATTTATGCACATGGAAAAATATAATCAATTAAAGAGGTATTTACTAAATAGTCAATCTGAAATAAATGTTTATTTGATTCTGCTTATTTAAGATCATGATGTTCTTTTTTCCTGCTGACATGAAGGTCACACTTTGTTATTATGTGAGCAGCCTCTAATATGATTCGACATTTTAAAGCATGTATTTATAAATGATGATTTCATCTAGATTTCATTATTTTTTCCTCAGTGGATCGCACATTGCGGAATAATTGCCATGACTGGAAGCTTCAAGTGTGCCGCTATTAGCTCGCTGGCAATCACTATTGACGGCTCCAGTGTTGGTCGCTTGCCCGAAGACCTGAGCCTCGAGATTTCAGCTCGTAAGCAAAATGGGATTTCCTTCCGGTCAACACAAAAACAAAGGAAAACCCGTACGGCAATTCTTTAATTGGAGAGCGTCAAGTTGCAGTGCAAGATGCAAAGGAGCTAGTTATCATATAAAATTGCATACATTAGGGCGCATTAAGTTGAAATGGTTGAGAGGTTTGTTATTATATATTAAGTGATTTGGTTCGCCTTACGGCAGAATATTTCCCATTTGCATATCATTTTATTCAATAAAAAAGGGATTTACAGGTATTTGCATATGGGTACTAAGTTATTTCATCGAGTAGCTAACGAGTTATGAATGGGAAGATAAGTAATTAATCACGGAAGTGTTCGGGTATTTAAAGCTTAATTTTGCATAAATTGATTACAGAAATTTTAATTAAAAATGACTGAATAAATCTTGCGAAACTAAGAACTTACTGTATCCATATTTTAAAAGAAAATTAGCCGAATTTCACTCGGCTTGAAAAGTTTGTTCTTCTTTTTATCTGTTCTTCATAAATTTTCTAAAATATTCTGAATAATTGGTTTACTTTTTACCGAGAAATAATTAAAGACATTAAATATAAAAACATAAGCTATCGAGTTTGGTGTTCTGTGTTATTCATTCTGCGCTGCTAACTATTTATTTCCTCTGCCTAATCACATTCGAAAACCCATTTTTTTGTTCAAATCCTAACCGGAAACCACACATCTTCACAAAACCACCATTGAATCGTTTAAAATTTGCTCAAATTATAGTCAAGGGCGAGGTAGCAAATCAGGCCGTAATTGCATCAACTCATCATCTGCTAAAAACTCCCCTCTCATAACCGCAAACGAGGCACTTTCATGTCAACCCACAATTCAGATCGTGCCACCAGCCAAAAAAAAGAAGCTAAAACCAAACCACGCGAATTCTTCCGAAATTGCCCACAAACTAGTCCACTTAGGATCTGACAATGGAACCACATCTTCTATGGCTCCTATGCCAATATCTAGAGCGCAAGTCGCCGTCATCAAAGGCAAAATTCACAAAGTTAGGAGCTGGCCATATAGTACACCTGCCGTTTGTGTGCGGAATGGGTTCCCATATATCATCGTCTGCTAAACAATATGCCAAAAGCTAAATGCGATACAATTATCAGAGGCTGAGATATACATTTTTTTTCTGTAATTTTTTTTGCGCTCTGCTCTTTTTGTCGTCTTGAAAAATGCGAATTTTCACACACATGCGATGGGCGGGGGGGTTTTGGAGTTTAAGATTCAATGCGATGTGATTACATATTATGTGCAGTTGTTGTTGCTGCCTTTGTCTGCCGAGTTTTATGGTCCAAGGTTAAATGCTTTGAAAATGAAGCTGAAAAGCAAGAAAAGAGCCGAGAAAGAAGGCAGAAAGACACAAAACTTTGGTGACTTTTGTCTGTAATTTTTGAGTTTTTTTCCTATTTTTTCGGCGGTGGCGGGGTGGTTCATTTGATTTGCAGTGAATATTAAAGCAATTTGTGGGATTATTTCCTATTGTAATCAACGCGGCGCTCCGGTTGTGTTTACTCATCAGCAGCCAAACAACGTCTCCAAAATTGTTATTATTTCTGTCTGAAGCACCTTTTTTTTGGTCAACTCATTTTCAAGTACAAGTTACGCTTCTCCGAAAATAATGCACTTTTGCCCTTAGGCTGGAATTTCTTGTCACTAATCTGAAAGGCATGAAAATTGCCCTCATTTAATTGGGATGTTTCTATAATAAAAAATTCAATTTCTTAGGTATTCCCCAGCCTCAGAATGGGGCTTTCAGAAATCTCTGGGCCTATTACCCCCACTTCTTTTACCTTACACCTTTTTTTATTACCGACACACACTCGCTCACAATTAATTAAAGCTCTCATTGCATTCAAGGTTATCTTTGGAAGCGCTATGTTGTTCAGTTGGTTAATTTACAGCTTTAAATTAGTGTAGTTTACTTTCAAAACACTTTACTTTTGCTTTCAAAATATGCGTTGCTGTTGTTGCAAATGGGTGGGGTAATCATTAAGTTGTTTAAGTAGATTTTCTGCGCTGTTAAGGTTTTGATCTCGACAAAATGCCCCGTACAAAAAGTATATATAAATGGTGCCTAGAGAGAGAGAGAATTGGAGCCGCCGAGTTGCAGAAGCCCGATGAGATGGCAGCCAGATAGGATCGATGATTGGCAGCTTGGCTCGATCGAAAGGTGTGGCCAGGGCATTGTGATTGATCTCGAACACATTTAGAATGTGATTTAAATTGATGATCTGATCTCATCGCTGGCTCTTGGACTTTTGATGGTGCGATTTAAGGGAGGGGTACGCGTAATAATATAAGTCGTTTGAAGAATGGAGGTGGGTAGGTGATAAAGAAATTATGTTGGTGCAATAAAATTCCATTTGAGATTAAAAAATGTAGGATTTATGTTTACAATTAAATTTAAGAATGCTTTAAGTGAGCAGATTTATTGTATGAATATTCCAAATTACTTCATCTATTACCTCATTTTAATATATATAAACTTGTATAAATAAGCTTGCAAAAAATAAAAAACTCATTTAAGAAAATTTCTTAGTAGGGAACTTTTGTTTAACTTTTTAATTTACAGACCTCTTCAAAACATGTGGTCAAACAATAAAAAGCTTTGACTGGTTGTTGTTGTTGCTTTGTTTTTATATATTCTACAATTAATTTCGCTTCTTTCCAAACAATACAAAAAAAATACTTTGTCTCTAAATAAAAATGTATTAGCTTGTTTGCTAAACTTTGTGCGATGCGATTATTTTCTCGACCTTTTTCTGCTCCCAACAACTGCCTTTAGACCAGAGCAAACTCGATAGTTCACTATCTCCCCCCTATGCATATATTATAAGTACTAATAGCATATCTGGAGCTATTTAGCATTCGCCGTTTGTATTTGTTTTTATTTTTGCCAAGGCGATCCATTTAAGCTTTGGCTGTCTGTCGCTCCAATTAAAATACAACTCATCTCCTGGGCCGCATTTGCAAATTGTTGCATTGCAAATTGCGCCTTACATAAGTCAGGGCGAGGCATCTATACAAAACTCTGTTATTGAGTTGTCTATGGTCTTGGATTTGTTCGCAAATGGTACTGCACGGAAAAAAATGCAGGTAATTTTTAGATATATGTTTAAATATATTAAAAAACGGAAAAAGGCCCTGGAAACTAATATCAATAGAAATATTATTTGTGCAGTTTAAGACAATTTATTTAGATTACTAAACATAAAAACCATCATATACTTTTAAATCGTTATTTTCTTTGAGTGAGCCCAGCTCTACTACTCCTTTTTTCCCGATTTTCCTTTTGCTTTTCATTTAATCGATTTGCGTATTTCGGGCAGCGGTAATGGCTCGACAAACTTTCATTGTCCCCGCCACTTTTTTCCTCCGATTTGAATGTGGATTAAGTGTATTCCGAGCCAAGACTTTGTATCGCCTAAAGTGATTTGTTTTTTAGATTGCGACGCTCTGCGGTTATCGAAGACACCGTCATCGTCGTCATCGAAAAGCTAACAAAAATAGAGTTTAAATTGAAAAATACCAGTAGACGGAGTAGGAAAGAGAGGGCCTGAGGTGGCAGAAAGAGAGGGCAGCTAAAATCAGCGCACATTCCGGCCGCAGCAAAATGTGTAACGCAATCAAAGCCATCGCTTCCGGTTTAAGGCGCAATTAACTGCCTTGGATTACGCTCTTGCCAGTGGGCAACCCACTCCATCGCAAACCCCCCTCCGCGATTCCGATTCCCATTGCAACCGCCGGTTGGGGCTTTGTAGTCCCAGACCCGACTTCTCTATATATAGCGTCATGGTCATCATTTCGCAGATTATCTCTGAAACATTTCATTTCACTCGATTTACTTCCTTTCGGGCCAACACTCTTTAATTGGCATTTTAATGCCGTAAACAAATTTCTCGCTGCCTCCGAACGATCAAATGTCATAATTTCTTCTCGCCACCTCATAAAAACGGCCTGTGTGTGAATTTATTTGAAAGTTTTTCACGGTCTTTAACAATGCTCGTTTTATGGTAATTTTGTTACCATTTTCTCGGTTATAATAATTTTGCACATCCGACTGAAGATGTTTCTCATGAAGGTTACGGGCTTGTGGTAATGCTTGTTCACAATTAAATATGTTAACTATATTGGGTTAAAATAACGTTTAAAGTTCCTAAATTCCTAGTGCTTAAGCTTAAAAACATCTGTGGCACAAAAACACTGCTTTGAGATTACTTCTCTAGAAACTCTATAAATCGTGTTGTATTTAGTCTGCAGATAAAATTTAGAGTATGATAACTTTCTTATTTTCAATTAAATTCCATACTTTGAATTCAACTGTCTAATAAAATTCAGTCATGACTTCGTAAAATAAGAAACCTGATTGTCTAATGGAATTAGACAATTATTTATATTTCCTTAAATCCCCGTAACTAAACTAGCTCCAGCAATATAGGTAATAGGAAATAGATGAATGGATCTCATCACACAATCTAAATTGGACCTCGCCTTTAGAGAACTTCATTGAAATGTCCGCAGTCCATTCGATTCGTCACTTCTTCGCTTAGTTTCGTGTTCTTCGCTTAATGATCTCTTTGCAGCCGCGATTTTGTTACTGGGGCTCTGGAACAGGGACTGGCTCTATCAACCTGTCCGGCTTTTTGGCCACTCACTAACCTCCAAACGTTTAATTAATGATCTGTTGTTTCTGTTTCGGGCGCTTCTTTTACGCCCATCTGCCACCGCACTCCCAAAAAACCAAAAGCTCCAACCGTTCGACCATCGACTTCTATTTAAAATTAAATTAACCTGCTTAATTTGCCCCCACCCCTTGCTACTCCTCCTCTGCACGAGACGCGCCCAAAACATTCACTCCGAAACGGGGAAAAAAAATCGAAAGGCGCTACTAATCGCCTCAATGCCTATGGATTCAATGTATCTGCATCTGACGGATACATTCGGCCGATTTCCGTGCATTTAACGCATAAACGCCTTTGGACAGTTTTATTCCGTCAGGGGATTATCATTATCGCCGCTGCTACCCTTTCGCCCTTCACCATTTCGATTCGATTTTGATCGCTCAATTAGCGTAAAAGTAACATGTCAAACCTATTAATCACTTTCGAAAAAAAAGCAACACTCTTCTTAGGCTGAAGAAACAATCGAATTTATAGAAAATACATTCCATATTTTTGTTTCTTTTCTGGTGGGCCAATAGTGCGTGAATTTAGGCGTAGCCAAAAGGGAAAAATTATATAATTTATTTTTTCTTTTGATTGCCAAATTAAAAAGTGTGTCTGTGTGGCGGACAACTCTATTTCGCTCGCCTCGTCTTTTTGGCCTGGCTAAATCTTAATGCCGCCATCGAAATCGCTGCGTCATTACTCGAACTTCAATTTCATTCATTCATCAATTACAATACAAGAAAAATACAGTTTCGAGCGGTGGAAGCCTTGAATCTTTCGGATACGTGTCGCTGTGGGTCTGCGGACCGAGGTAGAAAAAAATAAAAACTAAAATTCATCTATCAATTTTGTTGGTGGTAAATGTTCCTCAGTTGACATTAAGTCTAATATTTGTTGATCCTGTGATGGTGCTTATTGTAATCAATTAAATTAAGCTGTACTGGTTCATTAGAGTTTAAGAACGCACTTGCTAAGATGATTGTTGATAAATCTAAGGTATCAAGACGTTTTTATTAATAATAAATGATTTAGTTGATACATTTAGTTTGATTAAATGTTAAGAAAGGCAGACATTTGAGAAGCTAGTATATGCCACAGAAATCTCCACCAATTTCCAGCTAGTTTGCTTATCATTGGTTTTTTGTTAATTGAGTGCTGCATATTTTCGGTAAGACTCCCAAACTTTGTTCATTACATTTCAGAGATCAATGTTAGCTTACAACTCTTAATGGAAATAACATCTTTTATAAAGTGAGCGTAGATTAAACCATATGAAGATGGATTTTTAAGGTAAGTTGTTAAACGAATTGTAAAATATTCATTAACAAATTGTTAATTTGGATAGATAGTTTTTGGTTTTGTAATCCTCAAAAAAACGAAGGGTTTTATTAATCATATTACTTATTACATTATAAAAGTTAAATTTCTGATTATTAGGTTATTTTTCTATTGTATACAAAATGGAGCCTTATTTTACTTATATAGTTTATTTTTCCTATATATTATATATTAAACTATATTTTCCAACTTACATGCTTGATTTTTCTGATCGCTTTGGTAGCATCAATTTGCCAGCCTCTTCTAGTTTGTTGAGCAGCTTTGCTCTAATTGCACAACTTGTTGTTGTGGCTGCTGTAGTTGTTGGTATAAAATCCGCACGGATATCCGTTGGCCGCTGGCAGGAAGAAATCACCATTTGAGCACCGTTTGGCTATTGCAGCGTTTTTTTTCCTCTCTTGGCTTTACGGATGCTGATAACTCGTCTGGCATTGGCTGCTATACAGATTTGATCTTCTGGTGTTTATAGTTGTTGCTTCAGCTGGCTGTGTTTGTTGCTTTAGAGCGTAAGTCATCCTGTGATCGGGCCAAGAAATAAGATATATTGCATATATCCAGCCAAGGTATCCGACGGCGCGTGGGAAATTGAGTTGCGAATGTATTTTCCAAACGGATTTGAAATTGTTAAGTATATTGACAGTTTATATTGATAGTCATTTATGTGATTAAAGTTTTAGGGTTTTTGCTTTAGAGCACAAAAATTTTATTTGTGTTTTTGTTGCAGAAAATAAGCTTTGTACAATTTCTTATAAGTATTGTCTAGTTGACAATATATTCTTTAGCATTAAGATATAATCAAAGATGAAAGATTTTGATTAAATGTATTTAATAAATTATTGTATTTAACACTTTTAGAATTATGGTAATTAGGAGCTTTAGTTGTACGTATATACGAGGGAAATTGCCACTTTGAGATATATATATTTTACTGGTATTTTTACACTTTTTACAATCACTCGCGCTGGCCAGTGTGGTCTGATTTATGATACAAGTTGTGTAGAATTACTTTTTTTATATTTCTCTATTTAATTAGGTTTAATTGGCGAGCAGTTCTCCCCGGAGTTGACATCGATCCCCGACCAAGCCGCTTCGATCCAATCTCTCCGCACTTCCCAGTCGTTTCAGTTTCCTCTCGACGATCGCTCGGCCCGGGCTATAATCTTTTCAATTTTATAATTTCATTATGGATTGTCTGTTTAATGTCTGCCCATAATCATCAGCCTGTTCACATGTCTCAGTGGCATTTGTTGTTGATTTCCGTGCAGCTCGGCTCGGCTCACTTTGCATTTACGCGCTGTCACAATTTGCATTAATTGGATCTAAGCGGGTAGTTATCATTGATTTAGCACCGATCTCTGGTATATATAGGCCATAGATATGCATCTTTCTGTGCACCTGGGAGTGTGAGTGTTTTAATATCACATAATCTACTGGGCGTAGTCCATAAAATTCCTTAGTAATTTGTGATTTGATTTGTGTAAGCATAAACTCTAATATTTATGAAGGTTTGCAGAAAAGTTTGAAAGATTTATTGTCTATAGGAAGATTTGAGTTTGGGGATAGTTTTTATTTTTTGTCTAGGATGAAAGTGAGGAATTCACACAGTTAGGAATTTGTTTTTTTTATTTTTAATTTACACATTATATATTTTGATATATATTCCGGATATATCCTTGGTTGATCCTCTTCACTTCACTGAACGGTAACGCTTCATTTTGAATGTTTTACCGTTATCACCGATCGCATGGCGTTACGTCTCGACCGCTTACGTTAGTGGATCTCTTCTGCTCAGCGTTACGTGCTGCTGTTTTTCCGACAAAAGCGACAACACGACCAATAGCTTTGAGACCGTCTCACGGACTGATGATAGACCCAGTCGCAGCCGCAGCTTCAGTTTTCGATTTCCTAATAACGAAAAGCTAAAAAAAAAGAGCAGCACAGAAACATAACAGAAGGAAAAAAAACGCAAATAGACGACGTCTTCGGCGAGTGTATGGGTGCTCTGAATGAATATACAACGATCGCCTATCCCCGATCCCCAGGTGATGATTCCACCACACGAGACTCACAATCCACACGTCGGCAGCGACGTCGACTGCGACGTCGGCAGAGACGCCAGCCGATGCAGCGACGCCGGCAGAGGCCGAAGCAACGATGCAATAAATCGAAGCTAATACACTTCTTTCTTAATGTAGAGCGATCCAGCGAACGTGCTCACACAGATACACATACCAGCGCTAGCACACTCCGAAACGCTGGCCTAGACGAGTTTGGAACGGTAAATGAGGGGCCGCCAGCCGAGCGGTCCGCGAGTTGCATCCTGCCTGGTTTTACTCAATGAAAATTCCAAAAGCGCTAGACCTGCATCCAAAAACTGGGTGGAGATCTTCCGCCCCAGCGACGAACAGAGAGCCGAGCTGAAAAGCCGAGCTCGAACCGATCTCCAAGTCGTCGCTCCACTTGGGATCCACAAACTCGAAGATACTGTATCTGAAAAGTGAGCGTGAAGCAGTCGCCGCTGGAAGCCCGAACGGGCCACAAGCGGACAGTATTCTAGTAATTGGGGAAGAGAGAGGTGCACAGAAAAAAATAAATCAATTTGCAGCCAAATGGTACTTGAAAGGCTTAAGAAAAGATTTTAAGATACATTAGGTTATTCGTAATAGAAAAATAAAGATTTAAATTTGGAACTTCAAAATAACATTTCATAGATCAAAAAAATTGTATAATTAACTTTTACGGAATAGTTTTTACTTCAATAAAAATCCTTTTCAAAACGACTCAGTCTTTACTCAAAGCCAATAATTAAGTGGTAGTAAAAGCTCTAAATATTTTAATTTTTCAACATTTCCTTATCCATAATTTTTTATTTCATATTCTATAATCTATGCTCTTTCAGCTCTTTCTTTTTACGTTTTTTTCTTATTTTTCTGACGAATTTATGTCATAAACCATTCTTATTTAAAACGAATTAAATCAATATTTGTTTTAATACTTCTGTTCTTTTTGTTCTTTTGATCTAAATATCCAAGTTATATTAAACAAATTTTCCAACTTTTTTTCTATGTGCAAACTCAGTGGGGGAATGGGAAAGTTCAACGGGTTCTTTCACTGATCGCAGATTAACATACGGTCGGTCAGAGAAGGGTCTCTAGTTTAAAACTTGTGTGTCCTACTTGGCACGAGACTGGAATCGGGCATTTTCAATGTCCATGTCCATGTTCAAGACCATGTCATGTGCCTTCTTCTTGGCCACTTCACACAGCTGCAACTGCAATTGCAACTGCAACTCTTGATGTTGCTGCGGTGCCTGGCTGCTGTGCTGTTGCTGTTGCACGAAATCGATCAAATCAAAAATGACTTTGTGAAGTGACTAACTGCCTAACTGCCAGCTGCCGTTGCTAGTTGCTGCTGCTGATGTTGCTGTTGCAAGTTGCTGATGTTGCTGCTGCCGCTGATGCTGCTGAGGCTGCTGAGGCTGCTGTCTAACAGTAGCTTGGCTGCTTTGATTTTTTGGCGCAAGTCCAAGTCCATGGACATACAACACTTCAAAATGAAAGCACATTCCCTTGTAGAAATTTTACCGTTACAGGTACAGCGCACCCCATGCACATCAGGTCGTTTGTCCGCTGTCCATTTGTCCACTTTTCCACTGCCATCATGCTGATGATCGGCCAACACTTGGCAGCTTTATGGCTCAGATATTTGCAAATCTCCAGGTTCCGCAGCATCTTGAGCTGTTATTGTAGCTGTTCTCCTCTTGTTATTCTAGCTGATGATCTGCCATCATCTTCTGGGCGAGAGGAAGCCACGAAGGCCGAGATCTCTTCAGCCGCGTGCCACGCTCGTTGGTTATTTATTTGAGTCAATGAGTTCACAACTATTTTTCTATTTTTCCTTAATGGCTTTTTCTTTCCACCCGCCCCATCATGCCCCTGAATTTTCCTCTCTTTTTCTTCCATTTTTACGCGGGGAAGGAAGCGCCTTGTTGTCTTCGCTTGATTGATGGTTTGATAATGTGAAGTTGGTTGGGCTTTATTTTGGCCTCTGCGGAGCAAAGGATTGTTATGATGGTCAGTGCTGCAAATGAGTTCAATTGAAGATTATCTCTTATTAATTAGCGTGGATGGGGAATGTGGGTCAGCACTGGAATTCGATGGGTTGATTGGGGCATCCTTTGTGCAGCGATTGGGATTGGGCGGTGGAATGTGCAGTTGATTGACGGTGGATCTGGGGATTTTGAGTGAGTGTTAGACTAGAAAAATATAGATTAAGTTAATAGGTAAAGAAAAGGTCTTTCAGATCAGTGGGAACTTAATTTATTTAGTAAGAAAATGTTCAAAAGGCATTTATTCTGTAAACTTTGAGGCAGCTTAAATTAAAAAAGACTATAATTTAATGGGTGGTATGACAATATTTTTGGATATATTAACTGTTTTTGATTGTTTGTGATTAATAGTTATTGTGAAGAGACATCGCAAAGGTAGGCATTTAACAATCAAATTTTAAACTTAAAGCATATATCACATTAACATAATTATTTCAATTTGGTTTTATTTATTTCATATTAATAAGTCTCTACAATAACAGTTCATCCTAATGCTACATCTAGAATAATTAAATGCTTTGACATAATTTCATGTTCTGCAATGCCAACTTATATTGATCTATTGGTATGTTGTATCTAAAAATTCATCCACCACACCTTGAATAAATACTCCAAGTTGATCTCCTCATAGTTAAGTAATTAATTGCTGAGTTTTTCATACTAATTCTCATCGATCCCGTGTTATTGGATCGATGATCGCCATGATCCGAACCTTGTCAACACAAATCATGTTCTATGGAGCTAAGAATTTCCTGATTAACTTTGCGCGGGAATCGCTACAACAATTGACAGCCAAGCAGGTACATAAATACCAACATATCTATAAACACCGCATAGCTCCGATTGGGAGCCATATAGGAAATTAGCATGAGGCCAGTCGATTCCCATAAGCCAGGCACGATGCCATGGAGATTATGCATAATTAAAATGTTCATATACAATAATTAGCAATAAGCAAATACACATACAAAATGCCTCTGTTAAATGGTTAAATAAACGTTTAGTTTATGGCTTATACCTTTTAACTAAACGAGACAACAACAGTAAAGCCAAATAAACAATTTGATAAATTTATGCGAACTGCGACAAAAAAACGGAGAAATAATAAAAGCGAAAATCGAGCAGCGAAATGAGCCAACCAAAAGCACAATATTTAGGAGAGCTTTAACACCTCGACGGCCCCACCGCTGCCGTCCCCTTTTCGCCCCCGTTAACCCTTCAACGGCAGCTGCTGCACATAATTGGCCCGCTTCCGTTGCGGGCAACAACATGGAGCGATCGTAAACATTTAGTTTTCATATAGTTGTTGGGTGCCGTTGTGCAGGTGTGTATGCCAGTGTGTTTCAGTGTGTATGTGTGTGGAAGACCCGCCCGCCTTTGGACCGCCGATGTTGTTGTTGTTGCCAGCGCTGGCGAGTTTTTGTTTAAACGTTTTCAAATCGCACAGCGAATGAAAACGAAAGAAAAAATGAAACACATCGAAAGTGAGCATATAACGAAGCGCTGCCCGGCGATGTTGTCGACGTATCAGAGCGCTCGTAATGCCCCGATCCGATCCCCCAGTACGTATACGTACTGCCCCCCGACCGATCCACTATTTCCGAGAGACTTTGCATGGCCGGTCGGCGACCATCGCATGGCATCGGGCTATGGAATGGGCATCGGAATTGTGCACAGGGGGAAATATTTCTAAAACGGATAATTTATGAGGAAACATTCCACCAAATTCATGGTCAAAGTAATATTTCAAACTACACAAAATATTAATATTATATTTGCCTAGTCAAGATAACCTTTTATAGAACAACAATTTTAATGATTATGTTTGTAAAGTCAAGACAACATTTAATAACATAAAAAAATACAAAATATAAATATTTTATATATTTTTTAATTATGTTAAAAAGACTAGGAGTTTCACAAACAAACTGCATATAAGCTTATCCAAAAAAAGGTAATTCTTGTAATTATCGATTAAGAATAGTTTGACTTCTTTTTAACCACGCACGATTGCTTTACGAAATTTTATATATTACTATGTCCTATTTAATCAAAAAGTATTGTAACATGTTTTTTATTAAACCGATGCGATTAAGAACAAATTGGGCATGTGAAACTTAAATTGATAATGAGTTTTTCTTTGTGCATGGAGTTCGGCGCTATATGCGCTAGTGACCACCATCGTTGTCGGTTCCACATTGCACCACTGGGTTTTCAAAGTGGAGAGTGTGCCCCACCAGAGTAGATTCAGTTGGGTGGCTATCGCCGAGGAGGCGAGGAGACGAGCCATAACGAACATGGCTATCTTTACGGCAACCAACACTTTTAACTTTAATGGAAACTCCAGAAAACATACTGGCAATGTCATTTTAGTTTATTTTCGACTTGTATCTATTAAGATTATTATAAAAGATTTTTAAACATTAAATTTAAGACTTTAAAACTTTTTTATTTGAAATGCCTTCTTAAAAACTTATAACTTAATGGTTATTGTGACTTTTCTACAAAACCTTTCAAGCTTGCTTAAGTCAAAATTAAAAAAATTAAACTTAATTCTTAAACAATCTATTGTTTGTTATATTTACAATATATACAAATTATTAGTCAAACATAGTTTTCTTTCGTTAAAATAAAATTCCAAAGCTCCATCAAAAATTGGCTCAAATTCATTAAAAAAAAAAAAACAATATTTGTACGAGGATGTACGTCAGAACACGAAGTTGGAATTTTCATTTTGTATTCGATAAACAATACCACAAATTATACAAGAGTATTTATAGTATTCTCTGGCAAAACCATTCCCCACACGTATTATTCTATTCTTCCTGTTAAACACGAGAT
Source organism: Drosophila kurseongensis (assembly GCA_018153305.1). Taxonomy (NCBI): domain Eukaryota; kingdom Metazoa; phylum Arthropoda; class Insecta; order Diptera; family Drosophilidae; genus Drosophila; species Drosophila kurseongensis. The sequence continues at coordinate 18,321,156 of JAECXX010000210.1, forward strand.
ATCTGTTTCTGCAGATCTGTGGCACTCTTTATGTACACAAGAATACTGAGCATACATACACACAGCGCGCAACACCGAGCATTCCACAATTGGCTCATTTGAGAATCGCTTGCTGCGTATCCAGACACCTTCCCCTGTTTTCCAGATACAGATACAGATACATTCGGAGCTGTAGATACAGATACAAAGGCGAACCACTGCCGTTGTTTGTCGTCGTGTTGTCGTCGTTCGTTTCTAATTATACGATAGGAGCGCTATGAGCCATGAAACGTGCGGGGTCTGACCTTCTCGCAGAGCCTGCCTTCGAGTATATTTTATATTGTATAGTATATTGTATCTGGGCCTTTGCCTAGGCCTGCATCTGTATCTGAGCCTCCGAATGGAGTTGGCTGCCTTATACTCGCAGGCGATTATTAAATTTTCAGCGTTTGCCCGGCAAAAGGCTTCTGTGGTAGCAGCTGTTATTAACTCGGGCGCTTTATTTCTTACATATTTAATTATTCGGGGGCCAGGCCTTTGAATTCTTGGGCGGGCCGGGACACTTGGCCTAATGCTTTTGGCCACAGCCCAGCCCAATGGCCAACCTATTAGCCTTAATACCCAATGTCGAAGAGTTGTCCATCTCTTCTTGTAACAACACGTTTAATTGTTAACTATTAAACTACCATAGATTACATGCTGAGTACAAATAGTTTAAAATGATATTATGATTATGATATTAACAATTTATTGACATTAATAACCGGAGAACCTATAATAATAAACAAATGGCAATTAATCGCAAATAACTTCCTATATGCTTGGTATCCAATTTTTTCCTTTAATTTTTGTAATTCTTTTAATTAAAAATATATTTTGGATTAACACATTATTTATTAAAAATTCATTTCTTTTATTTTATTTTTTTATTTTTATATATTTTGATCACGAAATAGATATTTTTAAATTAAATGATTTTCTTTGTTAATTTACTATATTGTGGTTATTTTATTATGCCTTTTTATATAATTTACCTCTGACAATTCTCCATTCAATTGCTTTCCCATCGATCCATCTTTACCCATGTCACCATTTGCCGTTCCCCCACAATCCTCTACTGAAGATTAACCGAAGTGCGCGACAAAAAAACCGAAATCTGATATATTTGTCTAACATCTTCGGCATTAAGCTCACCCCCGGCCCAAAACGCGAGATTTCCGCATTAGAAACGATTTTTTAATTATTATTTTCAGACGCCTACACGCAAAACCGAAACTCGATGGCTTCGAGTGGATGCTCTGCTCAAATGTCAGGCTTATTAATACAACAGACCCAACAGATCTCTCGACTCAAGTGCCGGGGACTTGTGGCTGAGGTTCGAGATCGAGTTGAGGACGCTGTGCATCTTTATGTGGGAGTGCGGGCTCCATTGATGACACGTCATTTGCTGGCATAGACATCTTCGTCAAATGTGTTAAGTTGCGCTAAGAGGGAAAACAGGTCTTCCAGTTCAACGGCAAGAGTGTCAGAGTAAAATGTCATGGAAAGCCACTTAGCTGGGTGTTTCTTATTTTTCTGAAATCTGAATTGGATTCAAAGCCTCCCCACATCCGCTGTAAAAAAAAAATGTGAAACCAAAATCTAAGAAGTAGCGATCAAACATTTGTCAATTTTCCTGCCCGGAGGTTGGTATTTGGCTTTGGTGCGATTGGTTCTTGCTCGCGGGCAATGCTCAATTACGGTTTTGATTTAAATCAGTCTACTGACCCCAAAAGTTCAGCTACGGAAATTGCAAATTTAATAATTGACTAGCTCGGAAAACTGTAAAACCCAAACCAGGGGGCTTATTAATGCGATAACCTTGGCTGATTTAATTTCTGCCGTCTGTTCGCCGGGCCTGTGATTATCCAGCAACAAGACAAGAAAAGAAAAAAACCAGCGACTTCCATAACAACAAAAGAAAAATCAAAACTTGCACAATTTCGACACTAAACGACGATGTCTGGGCCACTCTTCGAGTGCCTCCGAGCTGCCAGTTAGTCGCATATTTAATTAAGAGATTGAGTAGCGCAAATAGTGTTGAACAATGGCCAGCACGAGTCGCATCTACACTGCGAGAAATTAGTAGCTGAAATCATCGTCGGACGAAGTGGGTTCTGTAGTGGTTTCATCGTCGGGCTCTGTGGTTTCAGTGGTGGTTTCATCGTCGGGCTCTGTGGTTTCAGTGGTGGTTTCATAGTGAGGCTCTGTGGTTTCAGTGGTGGAATCCTCGTCGGGTTCTGTGGTTTCGATGTTGGAATCCTCGTCGGGTTCTTTGGTTTCGATAGTGGTATCATCGTCGGTTGTGGTAGTTTCAGTGGTGGTATCTTCGTCACCATCATAATCATCACTAAGACTTACGGTCGTCGTTGTAGTATCAGAGGTGGTATCACAACAATCAGCGCCACTGTTTTCGGGAAAGAATGCGGCGTATTCACCAAGTGATTCTATTGGATCCTCGTCTTCTTCTTCTTGGGACTCCTCTTCAGACTCCGTCTCGCACTCGTCAAAGTAACTTTCGTACAGATCTCCCAGTAATGTGGCACCCTTGGGTACAGTATATTTTTCATTGAAGGGCTCCTTGTTCGGATTAAAGCTCATCTCGAACGAGGAGAAGATGGCTCGATGCTGAAAGGGTTCCGGAATGCAGCGCCTCAATATCCAGTCCTTTATCCTATTTATATCTTTTTGAAATCCCTCCATCACCCCAAAAGCTCGTTGTCCACCACGGGAGTATATTATGTACCCGGCTATCTTTCTTTTGTGGCAGTGATACCGTATTTGACTCTGGAAGTTAATCCCCTGCAATATGTTGTATAACTTAAACTCGGTCTTAGCTACAATATCTGGACAAAACATCCAGTTATCGGGAATTTTATTAGTTTCACTGCTCATGGTAATGTTATTTAATACTGAAAAAATAAATGCAAATGTATGAATATATTGAAATATTTAAATTTAATAATTTTGTGCTGGACTTGTGGTTCAGTTTACTGTGACTTGGGTTGTAATCTAATAGCTTGTAATATTTTTATAAAATGAAGGCTATTGCAAAGTAGCAGTGTTTAAAAAAAAGAGAGTTATTTTAAAATATCAAATTATTAAGAAATTTGTTTATCTGCAAACAAAAATATTTAGATAAATAGGTCATCAATTCAAGTCTTTTTTATAGGTTACTTTGCTTAAAAATAAAAAAAGTCAACCATAAATTATTTACTATAAACTTATTATTAATCATGTATATATTTTATTCCTTTCAATCATGAGAGAATCTTAGGAGTCAGTTATATTTCCTTTATAAAAGACAGTACGACTTCACTAAATACCCAAAAATCCGAATTTATAGTCTAAACAATGTCGTTGGAATTGGTGCCCCGCACTGAACCGGAGAAAATCTACCTAATAACCTATGAGATGAGTGTGCCTGAAGATTCCGGTGAGGGTCTCCCCTCAATTGTGGCCCACAAAGCCACAGAGTTGATGGTGTGTGGCTACATCGCGCATACGCACTGTGGCCGCAAGGTGGGCGGTGAACTGGAGGGCAGTGAGACTGGCCTACAACTGATGATCGAGTGGCTCCTGGCCAAGAGCCAAGGGAATGATCTGGGGGAAGGGGAGAAGATCAAAAGCCAGATGACGGAGCCACGATTCTCAGAGTGGAAGCTGCAATCAGGGGCCAAATACGATGATTTTTTCTGCTGTTGAGTGCTGCCAAGAGGAGTTGATTAAAAATCGCAAATTGCATTGGCCCCAGAATATTGTTTCGAGTGCATTTTCATCTCATAAACCATAACAATCAGTGTCGGGTGCTGCTGCTGCTGCTGCAGTTCGTTGGGCCATTGAACAATAGCCCGGCTGACTCGAAGCTGACTTTTCAAAGTCAAAAACGCGATTGTATCATCAGTATTTTTCGGGGCGCGCTCTCTGCCTCTGATATTTATTTTTTTTTATTTTCGTTTTCAGATTTTTTCCGCTCGGCAGTCGCAGATAAAGTTGAGGAGACCGAGTTGCGGCGAAAAACAATCGAATCAATTCATTTTTCTAGGGCGTACTGTGCCACTTGAACGTTGAACTGCAGACGCCCCAATGCTGACTACCGCTGAGGTTTCGCTTTTGGTTTTCCATCTCCTCCGGAGTTGGCCATTGTCTTCCAAGACGGCAGCCCGGTCTTGATCGTGCCCCGGCACTAGTCATTTTAATTTTTCAAGATTTTCCGAGCGCTGTGCTTCTGCGCATTTCGCAATCTGAACTCTATAAATCTCTCGTGCCGGTGTGTTAGATTTATGGGTTATGGGCCAAATGGGAGCGGGCCAAGCCAAATGTTCTACGGCCGCCCCAAAAATCCGCTATCCGCGATCCGGGCGATTCAATTAGATCTAAACGCTGTCAACATCCAGGCACTAATAACCCACAACAATTCGGGAGAGGGGATGCAAAAAAAAAAAAAAATTCAAGAAAATAGAAATAAAACCAAGAGTGTCGTCTGGCCTGTGTCTGTGGCATAATGTTGCATAATATTTTATGCATGCAGAGCTGGCAGATTGCAACATGTTGCCATGTTGCAGCCTCGGCTTCGACGCCGGCTCCGAATCGCTGATGATGATGATGCATAGCCCCAAGAATCGCTGAGACAGCCTTAGCCAAGCAATCGCTTTGGCGCCCCTCCCTGAAAATCTGGAAATCTGAAAATCCTGAAAACCTTTGCAGACATCCAGCTGTGTGTGCCCCGCGCTCAAAGTGTGTCGAATATTCAAGTGAAAATTTCGCCCCAGCCCCAAAGACCCGCTGCGATATATCGCAGAGTCCTCCAGAGTGCGGCGCTTCGATGACGTTGAGCTTGGATTTGAATTCGTACCCGGCCATGTGTTGGTGTCTCTCTGCCCATGCATGCATGCCATATGTGTCTGCACGGAGAAAAAATCAGAGCCTTTTGTTCACAAAGATAAGAATATCAGAGGTTGGAGTATTTTCTAGTTTGATAACCAAACTTTCCCAGTATGATAATTAAAGGAGTATTTATAATATCAAAATTAGTATCATTGAGTTTTGTATTTTTTATTATTTTTATCTCTAGTCCTTATCATAAAATATAATATTTGATACCCACTTAAAAATTATAATTATTAATTATAATTATTATTATAATATAATATAATTATTATAATATAAATAAATAATCTTCATTTCATAAATTTCACAATCAAGATATAATATTAAAAAATGTATTAATATGTGGCGTTTGTTATGTTATCGAAATTATAGTTTCTAGTTCTTACCTTAAAATATAAAGTTGAATACTGAATCGAAAAGCATAATCCTAATTTCTTTAATGTATTAATCTATCGATGATTTATAAGATAATGAATAATAATGCAATACATTGATGATCGATTTTATGTGAACTATTTTCTCTGCATTTATGCATCTCTCGGGAACGGAATATCGCGACGTATCCGAGGCTCCATAGGTGGGTAGCTCAGAGTCTCGGTCTTTGGCGTTTTTCGCTGGGTCTTGGTCTGGTATTTGATTAGACGGCGGCAAACTTGATCGCGTTGCTGCTGTTGTTGTTTCTTTTTTTTTGTTTTTGTTTTTGCTGTTGGCCGATGTTGTTGCTCTGGCTCTTTAAGTCGAACAATTACATTTTAAGCGTAGCACAACCTTGGATACCGTTATATTTTTGCAGTTGGTTGGGCGTGTGTTAAGCGAATTACCCAACAAACATTCGCAGCTGAATTAATGGCTTAGGTGCTGGCTAGAAAACGGGGTTAGAAGAGAATTTAAATAAGGTTCTTTCAGAGTATCGTTTAATAATGCACATACAAATAATAACGAATAATTTCAATAAATATAGGAATATTCTTAAAATATCGAAATATAAAGTAAGTATGTAGGAAACTAAATATTTATTCGGTTTTATCTATTATAAAACTCATATTATAAAATAAAATGTAACCGTACAATTTTGAAGTTAACCAAAACCATTTCGTTTAGAAGGTAAAAAAGTTGTTCATCCTTGAAATATAAAAGGTTGTTTATTTGCAAATCATAATAAACTATAAACTCGATAAGAAATTAGGGAAATATATCAGTAAAACAGATCTCAAATAAATTAGTTATTAAGTTAATTTAATTTAAAAACGAATAATCGTTTGTACTTAATTTTAAATTACTCATCTTCAACCTCATTTCAGCGAAGATAGCCTGTAATATCCCCTTTAAAAAACTCCCAAAAAGGAGCCCCGTAAAAAGACTTTGCTCCCGCAAAATGTTGATTTGGTTATGGGCCGCAGACACCGCACCGCTGGGCTAAACACGACTCGGCAATCTGCAAACGTCGAAGCGTTCGACAGTCGACAGTCGCCCCGATCGGCCAGTCAGTCTCCGAATCTTGGCTAAAATCCAGACCCAGATTCAGAGCAAAGAGCCAAGACCGAAGACCAAAGACCGAAGACTGGAGACTGAAGACTGAAGACCAGACCTGGCCAAAAGCGAGTCGACCACACCCGCACACTTCATTATTTTTATGTCGCCTGTGGTGGTACGATTTAAACGACAAACGCGGCAGCCGGCGAGCAGACGTTGGCGAATGGATCGCAAGAGTTTGGAGCCAGACTTTGGAGACCATGGCACGACATCCACCGAGAACTCCCCCTGCTCGCTCACCTGGCCAAAAGACAGAAATAAACCGACAAAAAATAGGCACAAAAAGAGCCAAAAGCAAGCCAAGAAATTAGACGCATTCGACGTTTTGGAACGAGCGACAAGTCAAAGTAGCAAAAGACCAGGCACAAGCTAAGAGCTCCCTATCCCTCTTCCTCGTCCTCGCCCTCTCCCTCATCCTCATCCTCTTCCTCTTCCTCCCGTCTCTTTCTAACTTAGCTATGGCCATCTCTTTCTGCAACTCCGGGCACGTTGCTCCTTTTTGGAGCCAGGGCACATCTCATGTTGATGTTACAATTGCTGCTCCGTTCATTGGATTTTCGGTTTTTCTATTTTTTTTTTGCGATCGTGCGCCAGTTCAAATGTGCCTAGTGGGTTTGGAAATTTGTAGCGCCCAAAAAAGCAACAGCAACAATAGTCAGTACAACGGCAACAACAATTACCCACAATTACAACAATAACGAAACAGCAACCACAACAACAACGCTGGCAAAAGGAAACTTCGTTAGTGGCCAGAAAGAGATTCAATGTGGTGCCTCAAAATTGCACTAAGAAAAAATGGTGTATGATTTTACAAAAAAAGCTTACCGGCTAATATGGGTAGTCTATTAAAGACAATTATATATACCTCGCTTAAAGTATAATATTAATACATCTGGTAGTATTGAAAACTTCAACAACAATTTTATATTTTTTTTTATTTTAACTATTTCTAAATCATTTTTAGTTCAATAAACTTTCCTTTATATTGATCTCCTGGCTTAAGAATCTTCTTCAAATGTTCAGATGATATTGTAGCTTTTATATCCTTCATATTTTAAAATTCTAAGGTTATTTGGAGTATATTTTCCCAGTTCCCTATTTTGCCCAGTGCATGATCTTCAGTTACAGCTTGAGCTTCAGCCAGAGTTCCTAAAGGTTCCAACGTCAGGGAGTTAGTGCGGGGGGAGCCGGTGTAATTTATCTTGATGTTTAAATCAATAATAACGCCGTCAGTGTGCGTTTGCTTTTAGCGACTTTTGATCGCTTCACCAGCCAAAACTGCCAGCCAGCCAGCAAAAAAAAAAAAATACCAAAGCCGGCAAAAGTCAGTCAGGGAGTCATAGAGTCAGTCAGTCAGTCACTCCATCGATATTTTAATAGATGTTGCTGCCGCGCGATTATTGTTATTATTACTGTGGGGAATTTCAATATGCGGCCGCCGTTTGCGCAGATTATTAAGGCACGAACAGGAAAATTACGTCGATGACGACGACGACGCGACTCGGAGTGTTTTCATAATTATTGCCATAGGCTTTTGATCTGGTTTCATTCTGGCCACAATCGAGTGTGTGCGAGTGTGTGAGTGTTGGCATGCCGCCCCAGTAGGCCGCGTTTTGGAGACACGGTTCTGGTCTGGCGTCTACGCCTATTCGTCTGCTGATCTTTACAAGCTTTGCTTCAGATTTTCCTATTTTCCTTCTATCTTTTTTTTTGTCCATTGTTCAGTCAGTTTGGCTGAAGAGCTGCGACTGCCTGAGGTTTCTGTATTTAGTTGTGGGCCGAATTGTTTCGTAATTGTAAAATATGTTGTTATGCTTTAACTTGTTGTTGCTGCCGCTGCGATGCGACAAATGTGTGTACAGTTAGCCGAGGGCTGTGTGCCATCTGCGGAAATTGCGGGGGCGGCGTAATGGAGGGGGCGTGGTACATGCACTGGGAATTTTCACTTCTATTTGATCTGGGAAAGGCAATGTTCCGATTGCGCCGAGGAATTTAACGTCGTTTGGATGAGTAACGATTGGGGGAGATTCGGTTGTAAGACCCAAATTATTTCTAAACTGATTTGATTGGGTTGGTATTAGACCATTTGAGATTTGAAAGAGCTTGTTTACTGAGGGTAATTAATTACAAGCAATTTTTTTTTCTTTAAACTAAGTTTTTCGTTTAGTTTTTTTATTTTGTTTAGTGAGGTGTACTAAAAATAACTGAAAAGTTCATTTAATGCACTGAAAATAACTGCAGGGTTAATTAAAATGCACTTACCCATTTTTTTCCATTGGGTCTTTCGATTGTACACTTTTGATCTATAAGTACATATTTTAATACTGTTATGTAAATCAATTAAGAAAATGTAAGCCGGTCTTAAAATTATCTGTCCTGTCTTTTTTAATCTTTCAAATTTGTCGTGCTTTGAACCATTATTTTTTTAAATGTATCTAAAGAGTTATAATTGTATAAGTTGCAGAATAATATAATCAATTTGCTTAAATAGTTGGCTTCCTTTTTCCCTTTCTAAATAAATTATTTATCCATCATACAATATTGCCGGCGGTGCCACTGTGCGTATGCGCGTTGTCCGAGTTGATTCGTTGCGCATACGCCTCGCATGCCACACGACAGCCATCTCGGCTCGGATTACCGAGCTGTAAAAACATCGAAAAAAAGTACAAACGATGCAATGCAACGCACACAGATGCACTCGCTTACACACACAGAGGCAGACACACCGACACTGGCACGTTTTAGTGCCCATTAACGAGCAATTGCAATTTAAACTGGATCGCTCAGTTAGCAATTTGGAGCGTTGCTTTTATGCAACACACAGCATCGCAGTTGCAGCCTCTCCTGGCTGCACCCCCTTCCCTACCCCACCCCTCGCCCTCCTTCTTCAACCCCCCAGCTGGCATTTTGTGGTATTTTGGACAAATGTAGATTTTTCCTGCAGTTGGGGTTGAGTGGCCTATGGGTCCGGCGAGCATCGCATCGCATTTTTTCGTCTTTAGTTTTAGTTTGACTTGCACTATTTGCACAGGGAAAAAATATCACCAAAATTGGTAACCAATTAGATTTTTTTATAGATCGAATTGCAAATTGATGGCAGGAATTAAAGGTGATGGAGGTTCAGTATAAAATCCGAATAAGGCTTAATCTGATATACTTTTTTCTCTTCAAAGTGATTTGACACTTTGTTTTAGAGGCAAATAAATTAAGTTAACTAACTTAAGGCCGTGTGCTGATCATTCCCTTTACATTTTTCTTTAAATTTTTTTTTAATGCATTATTACGATCAACATAAAAAATTATGAAATTGTTCAGTTCTAAAATGAAGAACTTTATCTAATTTAGTGAATATAAAAACACAAAAGCTGTTCAGGCATTTCCGTCATTTTTGATGGGAAGGACAAAATTGGTTTAAATATTATTTTTCTATTCCTTTTCTATTCTTAGTTTGATTTAATATTTGACTTTCAATGATTGCAATTGTTTTAATCATTTTTTTTCCTTAAGTGTTTTTCTGCGCTCATTTTTTTTGAGGCATTTTTTTCTAGCTGGACCATTGGGCCGCTGAAGCTGCCGCCCCGAAAGCAAACGCCACGTACGTGCAACTGCAACTGCGGTGGTGGTGCGATAGTGGCGCGATGGTGGTGGCGGTGGCTCACAATGCATTTCATCAGCAGCCGGAGCAGCTGCCCGCCTGCCCGATCCACTGCCAAAGTGCCTGGTGGCTGTGGTGGCCCGTTGTCTTACCACGGCTGAGACACACTCTTGATTTTGCGCAGCAGCCGCGTTTTTTTAACTATGCAGCCTCTTAGATTATACGTTACGTTTTTTGCGTTTGCCTGGACCAGACTCAGATATAGATATGTCTGCAAGTGCACTGGGAAATATGTTGGCCGTACTTCTAAAGGATACCGTTTAAAAAACAAAAATTCCCATTAAGGAATAAGATTGACAGCTAAAAAATGAACAAGATTTTAAAATTTACTTGGTATATTTCTTAAAGCGTCTCCTATAAGTAAGTAAGTAAAGAAATCCCTTATGATGAATTGTCTAAGCCAATTTATTATTAAGGTCTTTGATATAAAGTCAAGTTTTATATATGTATGAGAACTACTCGAAAATTAAGGTAAATTTACATTAGCAAATAATCCTTTTAAATAATCCTAGAAAACATATTCTTTAAACACTTTTAGAAAGTGTAAAAATTCTAAGATCTCATTTCTGCTACAATCGGGAAAACAAGATTATTAAAGATTATTCTAACTTGACAAAATAGAGTCAGGTCATGACTCCTAGCTCATAAGTCCTTTATTTTGCCGTTATTTTTAATGAAATAAGTATAAACCAAAATTGAAAAACAAAAATTAAAATGCAAACCACTAAATATGTAAAGTAAAAACTCTAAAAGAAGAAGAAAGTTACTTTTTAACCAAATAATTTTCGTAATTCTTGCAAGAGGTAACATCCTTTAAATGGCCAAGCCCATGCCTTAATGGTATTCTTAGGCAGAATATGAATTTGAATGTGGTTTCTTTCCTCTTTTCCCCCTGTGCATGAGTGTTTAGTATTTCTGTTGGCGGCTAATAGCGAAATGTTGGCTATATGGCCCTGCTTCGTTAGATATAGATAGCATTCGATATTCGCCCGGTGCCGGCTGCAGTTGCAGTTGCAGTTTGCAGGCTGCTGGCAGCCCCTCCTCCCGCGGACACCACCCCCTGCAACTCCTCCTCCGAAGTCTGGCATGCCTTCCTTGAGAGATAATCAGGCAGCAGCCTCAGCCCCAGACTTGCGATTCAGTTGCTCCAAGCTGGCCGGATGGCAGTTGTTGCTGCTGCTGCTGCTGCTGCGCCTAATGCAAAAATTCGATCAGCTGCATTTTGCAGATCTCGACCCATATTTTTGCTATATATAAAGTTAGCTGGCGCTGTTGTTGTTGCCGCGGCTTAAACTGGTTTTGATTTGCATACACGTTGGACGCAGGAGTGCGCGATGAGTGTGCTTAGTCATATTGGGCGGCCATTAGAATGCACCAAAAAAAAGCTGAAAAATCAGCAAAAAACTGAGCAAAACTTCAGCTAAAGTCGGCGCAACAGTTGCAACAAAATAGCAGTAAAAGAATATCCATTGGACCCACCTAAACTAGTTTTATATATCGTTGATTTAGAGCAGCAGAGCTAGCCACATTCGTTTCGCGTTGATGTTGCTGCCTCAGTAGATGTTGCTGTTGTTGCCGTTGTTGCTGTTGTTGCCGTGTTGCATGTTGCAATCGATTGCGAAACGAAATGTGCGACCCACTGCGACTAATCTTCATAGAGCCTGGGCAGGCTCAAAATCTTAACTCTGTCCGCGACTCTTTGTTTTCCCTTGTTCGTAATTAAGCATACGTCGTGTGGCACATGCGCCAGTTGCCCAGTTGCCAGTTGCCTGGGATGCCAACCAACCCCACCCTCCGGCACTCGTATCCAGCGGATACTTTCACAATCCGCTGCTGCAGTTGGTCAGCTTCAGCTTCAGGTTCAGATCCAAGCCAACGAGCTGCCGCCATTGTCGACAACTTCAAATTGTAACACACAAATTCTAAGGTGTGTCAAGACGGCCATTTAGATTGTGAACAAGAATTATCTGCCAGCCAAGAGTCCGACAGGGAAGGCCAAGAATTTGTCGGCTAATAGAGAACGGTGTGTGCTGGCACTTAATGATGCCAACTTGTGTCGCCCCGGCAAATAAATCAATAAAAGCACACCAAAACCAAGTCGAATCCACCAGCGGACAAGAAGAAAAAACGCGGCCAGCGTGTAAAGGCATCTGATGGAAACGTGCAAGCGATTTTTACACCCTTGCCGGTGGAAAATTGAAGGAGAGGCCAAGTCCGATTACAACCACAAGGCAATCACGGAAATACCCTGAAAATAATCTTAAAGATCTTACCAGAAATAACATAAAGGATACAAACGTAAAAGCATTAATTATTTCTTTCTTTTTGATTTTCTTAATTGAAATGCGAAGATCTAATGTTAATCATAAAATACAAGCTATTTTACACTTACAAAGATCCTTCCATATGCTTAAAAACTAGAAAGTGATTTTTCAAAATTTTTTTATTGATAAAATTAACTATTCATATTTTTAAATAGTCATAGATACAACATCCAAATCCAATTCAACCAGTTGAATACCTTTCAAAAGCGTATAAAACTAGATCAGTGGGTGTTGACGCTTGCATAAGTGTTAAAATTTGTTACAATAATTAAAATAAAATTTTCTAAAAGGTTAAAGTGCATAAAAGAAGCTAAAAAACTAATGAATAATAACATTAACAATAAATCACATTTTTTTGAGATCTTTAAGAATAAAAAGTTGCCAACTATAAACAGGAAATTATTTAATTTGTGTAGTGGTTTCTGTCAGAGTAAACATTTTAATATTAACACAAAAACAAGAGAGAACGCTATAGTCGGGTGCCCCGACTATCAGATACCCGTTACTCAGGTAAAGGGAGTGCGAGGGAGATGGAGATAGAAACTTTGATCACGCATCACTTTTTAACGAATGGTCCGATTTGAAAAATTTCTTCTACATTTCGATAGGTATTGATAAACACAATAAAACTGCATTTTTACTTTTCCGAAATATTTTAATTTTTAAAATCGTATATAAGCGATTGTAGGCGTTAAAGGGGGCGTGGCACCTTTTTGAAACAAACTTGCGCTGCGTAGGAACTTCTAGAATCTGCATGCAAAATGCCAATCTTCTAGCTTTTATAGTTTCCGAGATCTCAGCGTTCATACGGACAGACAGACAGATGGACAGACAGACGGACAGACGGACAGACGGACATGGCTAGATCGACTCGGCTAGTGATCCTGAACAAGAATATATATACTTTATAGGGTCGGAAACGCTTCCTTCTACCTGTTACATACTTTTGCACGAATACAATATACCCTTTTACTCTACGAGTAACGGGTATAATAAGTTGTTTGCAATCAAAAAATATTACTCTATTGCCTAAGTGCAATAGTAGATATTAGAACATTTCCAGTGCCTTAAATAAATCTAAATCAATCACTGCAATTCCTCCTCAAGTCAATAAAGTTGTCTGAAAAATTCCTCCAATCAAAATTGTGAGGTAGCACACATCAAATGCATTAAGTGTATCAACCCGGTCTGTTGCCGGCCTAGGAATGCCTTTCAGCAAATATGTATATCGCTCGGCCTGTCGGTCCTCGGAAGGTTATATCGAAACGTAACTGGCATCTCATTATAATTTACAAGCAATCGGCCGGCGGCCAGACGACATCTCCCCCAATACCGTGCCAAAAATGCTCCCAACTCGGTCCGAATTCAATAGAGCAACTGATTCCAATCCGATCCGATTCGATCGGCTGCTTATAAGCAAGTCATAAGCGCTTTTTATGATCTCCTCGCAATTAAACGAGCCCGCGATCGTCGTCGCTGGTGCAAAGTGTCGCCAGACATCGCTGATATATCCACATATCTGTCTATATAGATATAGATGCATCCCTCTCTGCCCAGTATCCACCTCTCTTTCCCGCTGGTTATCGCCGCCAATCGAACGCTGCGTTTGACGCAATTAAATTGTCACTTTTCGTTTTGTTGAGACGATATTTTTTTGCTTCCACTTTGATTTTTTTGTGCGATTTTTGTTAAGTGCACTGGTTTTTCTTGAACCACCTTGTTGTTGCTGTTTTATCTGTAGCGCGACATCGTCTGATCTAAGTTGTCTATATATATGTACTTATACTCTGCCGCCTTCCTGACTTCTTATCGCCCGTCTTCTGTTCGCCTGTGCATTTAATATATGTGCAATAATTCTCCTCGCAATTGGCAAATTCGTACTAATTATTTAATCGCTTTATATTTCAATACTGTAGAATTGGCTTTAGCAGAGAATTTATACCTTGTTTAAGTTCATATCTCAGCCGTTGGATCTTTAGTGTGGATGGCTTGCTGCTTTTATTGAAATGCTATTAAAAGATTTTATGGGAGAGCGTTAAGTGGGCTAAGACTTTTGTGGACATAGCATTAGATATTAGGCTTTAATAGCTGTAATTAATTATCAAAATGTATTTCCTCATAGTAAGTTTAACTTAAATTAACGTTATGCAAATAGTTGTAAAGTTAATAAAGTCAATATGTAAGGATATAAATTTTTTATTCCAAATTCAACTGTGCTTTTTATGTCTGAATTCATTGTCATGTTATTTTACTTGAATTAATCAAATTTTACTTTACTTTATGTTTATAGCTCGTTGAATTTTGATTTAACTTAAGTAAATAATGTAAGGCATGGGGATTAAATTAACCTATAAATCCTCTCTTTATTATTTATTTCCATAGAAATCCCCTGCAGATCAGGTCAATTAACAATCTCTTCCTCCCGCTCCCATTTCTACTCGTTTCATTCAATTCGGTTATGTCACTTACTTTCGATTTATCAAGTCACCCACTTTTTCGGCTGTTCTGGCCTGCGGCTACTTAGCCATCTCAGTTACTGTTCCCATTAACAAAGCCCTAAAACCCAACGTGGCCAATGGCGAAGAAAAACACGCATAGCAAAAAGATATAACATAACACCTTATGGGCATTTAAAATGCCGTCGGCAGTTTTAAACGCCAACCGATCTTTTGTAGTCGCTTTTTATGGGCGTGCAAGATCTGTGTGGAGCAATTTACGATCACCTACAGAGCTGAAAACTGAAACCGAAAGATCGCTCAACTTGGGGTTGAAGTTGTCTTTAGCTGACGATGCCCAGCGGACGCGGTTTTAACGACTACCGAATTCTAAAATGAACTTACAGAGAAAGAAATTATAGTTAAAATTATGCAATTGAACTCTTATCAACGTATCTATATACAAATTTAAAAGTACTTATATATTGTGAACATTTTTGGAAAATATTTGTTTTTCGTTCCTTGTCATTGCCACAGAAATTTTTTAAGAACACATATTTTTGGAACTCTTTTGTATTCTTATAGTATAATATATATTATTTACCTACTTTGCTCAAGAACTCTAAATGTTGTATATAAATAACGGCCTTTACATAATTTTAGCTTGAAAATTTTGTTAGTGGAGTCAGAATTTAATTAATGTTTTTCAACCGGTAATATGTTGTAATCCTACAAATGCTGGAATTCGTTTAAATTATTTTAATAACCTGTGACTAAATAGACTGGTAATTCATTTTTATTTCTCTATCACAGAGTGTTTAATAGTCCCGAAATACTGGCTTTGTGCCACTTTAATGTTAATTGTTTCTAACAATTATGTTCAGACTTTTGCGGTTTTTAAGCATAAAATATTTCTTTGGGTGAGCGGGAACTTTGAATGGCAGCCTGCTGCTTGGGATGGATGAAGTAGGAGCAACTGACACCGTGACACCATGAATCATCCGCCGGGTGACGCGTGGGTGATTGGCCTGACATAGCATGGGTCTCCGACTGAATATCAGTCTAAATCCGAATCCGAGTCCGTGGTACTTGGCTCAGCATGAAGCTGTTAAAAGTTTGCACGAAATTAAGTTGGCTTAATGAGTCGACAGAGGCTGGCTTGGGCAATTGCATAACCAGCTAGCAAACGGCAGCTAGAGGACAAATGAACAAACAAATAAACGCAGCGATGGACGTTGAGGTGGTAATCAACAAACACGTGGTCGATAAGAATCGTCAAACAAATTTGCGTTACGTATACGACACGTGTGCAGCCATTGTATGTGCACCCTCCTTCGCCCATTCAGTCCTTCACTCTTTGTGTCAGCCTATCTGAATATGTATAACGGACATATATCAGGCCAAAGCCCACGGATTACTCATTCATATCCGCAATTGTGTAACAACAGGCATCGGTTTTGGTGGCGAAGAGGGGGTGGTTGGAGGATATACAGAGCTGAAACTGGAGCTGGACCACAGCACCACCACGCAGTCATTAAAAAGTGAATCCAGCTGAAGCCAGCTGCCCCACAGAGCCAAACCAATTTCTACACAAAATATTAGAGCAACAAATTAATGGCCCGGCAAATAGAGCAAAAAATGTGGGGAAGACATGAAAGGCATAAATGAATGGAAGTGGGAATACCCTGGCAGGTGGTATTTTATGGATTGTTAAAGGGGAAGACATAGTAATGATTATTGGTTTCTAAACGAGAGCATGTGAAAGTTTGTTGGTCTGGGATAGATTTTAATCGATAGAGGGTAGATTTACAATTTCAGGAAATGTATAACAAGTTATTGGTTTTTTTGTGAAATGGGATAGATAATGATATTTAAATAGCAGTAAATTAATATGTATTAAATATAAAATTTCAAACATAGCTTGCAAATGAAATGTTTTTTTTAAACTAAAACCAATTTTAATTGACAGCATATCAAATGACATCAATTTGGTGCAGACAAAAAGTGTTGAAAAATGGTTGAACATGGTTTTTGTATTTATTACATAAACGAGACTACCCTCAACTCTCTAGAGGGTATAATCAACTACGCCTGGCGACTTTCAATTAAAAAAGAAGCAAACAAAAACAAGAATGACAATCTGATGTCGTCGTTGTTGTGGTCCAAAGAAAAGCAAAAGCTGTCCCAGCCCGCTCGATGCATTTGTGCACTCCACACACAAACACACACCGAATACTGTCTACTGTCCACCGTCTAATGTCCGCTGGAAGCCAAGCCCGAGTTTTCGCGTCCAGCAATACAATTTACTAGCTTAGACGCTTTGCCATGAATAAATAAAATAGCCGAGGCACATTAACGCCCCGCTGCAGCTGCCATCTGGGGGCTGGATCCGAAACTCGAATCAGCCCAGAAACAGAAACACACTGTTGAAAAAAGGACTATAGTTATTGGGAATATATATTAACACACTTTTTAATGTCCATCTCAACCCTATATCTTGCTGATATCAAGAAAAATATTTCTAAAGCTTCTTTCAAGGATTTTAAAAATCATAAAGTAAGTCTAACATTAATCTAATAATACAATTGGTATCTTTTTATTATAAAACATACTAAATTAATGAAATAAAACACAATGTTTCAAGACTTAAGTGTATTCTATAAGCGGTTCTCTGAAAGATCTATATTGTTTTGAAAACATTTTAATTGAAATGAAAATTATCAAGAAACACAAATTAAAATGAAACTATCTTTTTACTATTTATATTTAGAAGACCTGGTTTTTCTCGGTTTTTAAAATCCTTGAACAGATCTTTAAGAACTATCTTAAGTTTACTGTGCACTAAGACAAAAAGAAGTCCAAACCGGACCGATGCGATATGGCCCACAGACCCCTCCGCGAAAACAGAAAAAAACAAGGCTCAGCCGGAGTCCGAGGCTGATCAAAATAGCAAAGGCACAATTACAAAAGGAGCAGCTGCCCGGGAAGAGGGGCTATTGAGGGAGGGGTTGAGGGGGTGGTGGTGGTGCATGGCGGTGCTGGGTGGTGCAGCCTCTGCGGTTGCGGCGCGAAATGGCTAAAAGCAAATTGACGCCGCAACAAATGCCAGAGCAGCAAAAGCAAAGCAGCGGCAGCTGAGGAAAACACAAGACCAACCACGCGAATGGACCAAAAGGCGATCTCGGCTTCTAATACTCTTCTGGGCACTTCAACTTTAAGATGAGCCTTGAAAAGCAGCCTGGAATTTAAATATTTTATATATTAAGTAAGGTAGAAGGAGTGGGGAAAAAAATATATATTAAAGATAGACATTAAAACTACATATATAAATATATCTGTTAAATAATGGCTAGTGACTCTTATCTCTTTAAAATTATTTGCTTTTACTGATAAAAAATTCAAAATAAAAACGTATTTCATAAAATAATTAGAATTTATCACAAGTATAGTTAACAAGTATTGTTATTTTTCGAAAATGAAAAATTACCACACAAATGTATTGATCCTTAGTAAATCTTGCATATTTATTGCTGTTTATATCATCAACAGGTAATCTATAATTTTCAAGTCCTTAGGTTCCTCAATTAAGGTCCCAGTATATTGCTAGAAGAGTATTCTCAACGTGGTTTCTCAAACCAGTCTTCCTTTCGTATTTTTCTTTTTTTGCTGTAACTTTTTTTTCAATTTTTTTGCAATCCAGTCAAGGGTGTGGTGGCGTCGCTGCCGCAGCGCTGCCTCAGTCGCCGTCGGGAGTCTCGTGCAAAAAAAAAAAAACAAAATAGCAAAAAAAAAAATCTGCTATAAGAGCCACCAGAAACGAGTCACGCTCAATGCTAAAGACAAAAGACTGGCGACTGGCGGCCTTTGCTACAATTGAGCCACATTTATGGTGGTGCTGCGGCTGAATACGTATACGTATTATTGTGTGGTGTGCGGTTTGGTGTGGTGTGTGGTTCTCCTTTGGTGTAGGCACCCGCCCAAGCGGCTACTGCCCATAACGGCTTTGTTAGTAAGCCAAAAGTCGGGCTTTTGCGCAGGCGCAGACGCAGACGCAGACGCAGACGTTGACGTCAACTGCGCAGCCGATTACCGTTAGCGCCAGTCGCTCGAATGGGATGTGTATGGGTGTGGACTCCATTGGTGACCGCTCTCCTCCGCAAAAAGTTCTCAATCCTCTCTTGGAAAAATCAGTATTTCCCTCTCCTTAACACTATTAAAAGCAAAAGTTTGCAATTAACAAAAAAAGGGGGGAAATTGAGGGAGGTTAAGGTGGCTAAGGGGCCTATATCAAATGTTGCTCTGTGGCTTTTGTATTTATGCAACATGACATATAACATGAAATATTAGCAATAAATTTGTTCAAATTTTTGCCCAGACAAAAAGCCATGTGGGCTGGCACTTGTTACAATTTAATCAAAATGTACAAAAAAAAAAATAAACAAGAGAAAAACACCCGTATATTAAAAGATAAATAAAGTTTTGTTTTCGCCTTTGTGGGCTGGTTGCGATTGTGATGTGTTGAGATCGGGTCTGCAGATAAGATGATATACGAGTGTGATCTGCACGTGGTTGGCCATGCATCAGATTATTTTCAGTTAGTTAGGCGAAGTTGTAGGCTTTTTATGATTTTTTCAATATTTTTGATTAAAAGTTACTTCTTACCATATGTATTGACTTAAAATTTAAGCGTGGGAGTTAATTTATGCGAATGTTTGCTTGCCTTTAATCGATTTGCATGTTTAACATAGGTTTAACATTTATTGCTTATAAATTAATGTACCTTATTTTATTCAATTCTTTTTCTTACAATAAATATCTATGGTAATGAAAGACCTGTACTGTGATATTTATTACTTTAGTTCACTAATTCATGTTAGGAACATTGTTTTGCATTATAATAGGTAAATATATTTATGTTTGATTAGAGGGCAAACAATTAAAAAAAAATTATTACATTTTTAAGTTTAGGTACCTAAAAATTAGTAAATCGTGGTTAGACAATATTAAATCGAATATCTACTTTTTTATTTTTAAACAGGAATCATAAAAATATGTTACTTTTTATTTTGACTTGGTTAATAGGTTTAACTACTAAAGAAAAATCAATTCCCATTTTGTCTCACACCCGTAGACTTGCTCGATTTTCAATTCGAAGTCTGCTGGTTTCCATTTAATTAAAAGTTTTATGAGAACTAATAAGTAGTTGGTTTCCCCCAACGGCCCCGTCGATTTTTCGTTCTTCGACTGACCGACAATAGGCAAATTGAATTAAGACTTGCCCCGCTCGGCGGTTCGTTGGCTGAAAATGTGGCTGCAAATGCAACTGCAACTCCGGATCGGTGGCCATAACGATGGCTGGCGGCCAAGTCAGGGCTGATATCGTTTCTGCACAGCTGTGCGACTCGTTTGGGCGTGTTCGCCGGCGGTCGTGGTGGTCCCCTTTCCCTTCGGCATCCCCCTCCTACTTCAAAAAAAAAAAAAAAAGTCGGTCTGCAACTGCAATTGTTGAAATTGGGTGTAACTGGGGATTCTGGGAGGTGGGGCTGCTCTATCAATGCCAAGTCAGCGGCTACTTTATAGACGCAATCTGTTATCTGGCCGGCGAACGCATCATGAGGCTGGAAAAATCTAACCTAGGAACTGAAATTATATAGAGAACACGACTGGAGCGACGCATAAATAAATTAGAAAGTCCACGACGACCTCTAAACTTTGTTGGGGCTCTCTTGCCGTATTATTGCATATTTTATGAACAACAGCCACGGCAAATGCACAATTGCGAGCTTCGGAGCCAAGCGACCACGCCTGTAATTTAAATTAAATTTGTTTCGCTATATTAGGTGCCGCCGCATATATACTCATATACTATATATATAGTATAGGAATATCCGTAACTAGGCGTTGTTATGAATTTGTTTTTTTTTTTATTCCGATTTACTGACCGCTTCAATGATGAGTGGTTGTTGTAACACTGGAAGCAGAAATAAAATAAATGCATTGCTATTTCCATTCGATTTTTTTCCGGCTTAGCTTGGCTTTGTTTTTCGGTTTTTCTAGATGTATTGCAATTTATTTATGTGGAAATGCTTCATTTTAATGGGCACTTGGACATGAAATCCGACAACGACAAATGATTTATATCATTTTGCGTAAAGTGCGAAATCTCACAGCTGATGTAATGCAAGCCAAATTGATTGGATCGGGTTTTGTTGGGGGAGTTTAGCCGGAAAGTGATCGCTCAAATGGGTTTTCAGATCGGGGGAATCGGGAGGGCAGGCCACTCTATATGCAGTATTTAATGTGGGCGACCCTGTTGTCGGATCTAGACGGATGCAGGAACTTGACCACCAGTCCCAGTCAGAAATTAGCATAGAGAATGTGTTGACTGCTCGGCCCTATGACAATGAAAAATGGGATATGTTTAGGTGGACAGGGGTCAGTCATTCGGCTTGTTCGGTGGAAATTTTATCGTTGCTGAGGAGGATGTTAGAATCACTGAAAATGTCGACTGATCTATATGTACCAGTCGACTCATTATTTATTAATAGGGATGTGGAATATCATTAAGGTTTCCAGGGAATGACTCTTATCTTTTAGTAAGAAATTATGGAAATATTTTCTACTGAAAGATTTATTTGCAAAAAACACATAAATGCTGATCTAATGAATGATTCACATGACAAATAAAAAGAAAAATATGGTTTATTTAACTTTATATATTTGTAAAATTATATAAACACAGATTTACATTGTAAGTTTTAAGACTAGGAAAATAGTTAGTTACAAATACATTTCCATAGGCTACAACACACAGGAACATAGACAATATCAAATTCAATAATATTTATTCTTCCTCTAATTGACCAAAAGGTTTATCCACATGATTTGGCATAAAAGACCCGCAGAATCTAAGTCCACATTTGTATACAGAAATGAGGAAACCTTCATGTCTAATTTTCCACCCAACCATTTACTGGCCACGTTCATTAGACCTTCAGATCTCTTTTTTCCAATAACAGCCACATCACCGCAGTGCAGATCGGGAAAATAGAACTCTTAAGTGCGACCCAATTGCATGGAGAAGGCATCGGACGAAGAAGACTCCGATGCAGAGTCCGTTTCCCATTTTCCTCTATTTTTTTATATTTTTTTTGTGGCCAGATCAGGGCAATCAGTTGGGGGAAAAGGGGAAAAGAGATCACCACGTAAATACATAGACACACACAAAAAGGAAAGCACAAATTGCCAATTCGATGCGATGCGATTTCAGGAATTTAGCATAGTTTGTGGCTTTCATTTGCATTCAATTTGGATTTGTTGTTGCTCTGGCTTGCATTTTATTGTCATTTTACGTTGTCTGGCAGCGACAACAACAACCAAGGCAACAGCAACGGCCACAAAGACAACAATAATCGACAACAATAATGGTAACAACAACACACGAATGCCACGCGCCTACTTATGTTTGCCATGTGGCATGTGGAGTGCAGCTATAGCAAGATCCCGTTGCCCTCACACAGGCTATAACCCCCTCTTCCCTCTTCCCTCTCTCCACTCCCCATCCCTATCCCCATTCCCATCCCCATCCTTTTCCCGGCCCAAAAGACGGATCCCCATCCACGAAGTTGCAATGCTGAAGTTGAGTTTTCTGCCTCGGCGTTGCCAGTTAAATTGCAAAACACCTTTGCAGCCACAGCTGAAGTTTTTTCGAATGGCTTGGTGGGTTCCAGCGGGGGGAGGTGCAGTGAGCCAGGGGAAAAAGATATAGGGGATCCGATGCGGGGGAATCTCCTCTCTGGGGCAGAAATTACACTGCAGCCTTACATATGAGATGCGGGGTATGGAATCGCTGCCTTTGCTGGTTTCTGTGGGCCTTTTGATCCGTTTACTTTGTTGTGGTTGTTGTGGGCCAAATGGATAATGATAAGTGGGTGGATCGAAGAGTTGCAGGAAAGCTAACCAATCTGGCGTAATAATTTAACAGAATAAGATACGTACATATTATATATATAGTAATATTACATTTGTGAGCTGGTGTATATCAGAGTCTATATGTTTAAAATGAATCAATTTAATCAATAAAGAAATTAAGTTTTTTAATACATACTTGTATTGGATACAAATGCTGCAGAAAAGCTAATGTATTTGATGTAATAATTCTTATACATGTCTAAGAATATTTAACTTTGTTGTCATTTACCAATTTAATAATCTGAAATTTTGATTTAATGTCTTTAACAATCTTTAATAAACATATAGCTTTTCTTATTTTTGAATTAGCTGTATTAATAAATAAACAAATAAAATTCTATAAAATTCAAATACCTTCTTTATTATTTGGTTTGATTTGTAATTTCGATACTTCATATGAATTTAAGATTTACAAAAAGGTAATTCTTCAAGCCAACCATTACCAGTATGCATATGCCTAGATATTTCCACTCCTTTCCCTTCGCCTGAACCTGGCTCATTGTCATCATCATCGTTGTCTGTTGTTTTTGGCCTGGCCCGCGATTCGAGGCAACTGTCTTCCAGCCCCCAAGTCTGCAAGTCTTCCAGTCGCTGGCCGCAATCTCCGCGAGATCTCAACTGATAGAGCAATGATGTGTAGCCTGGATGTGGGGCTGGCAGCCCCAGATGGAGCTCCGGCCAATTCGCATACTCCAGTTTTGGTTTCTTTTATTTTTTCTCTTTTCTTCGATCTCTGCCCGCTTTTGTCTTGAGCTGTGAGCTGTAAGCGCGTTGCCATTTTTGGAGCTGGCAGACGTCCCGTCCACGAGGAGAGTGTGGCGTCTTGCGAGCCCAGGCACAACATGTTGGTGGAAATTTATGTCATCCCTTGTTGTCGTGTTGAATCTTACGATGACATTTCCAACATAATTTAGGCCCACGCACAGAGAGATCGCCGGAGAGAGAGTGGAGATTGGGATGGCAGCTGGGACTCGGAGTGGGGAAGAAATCTGGGGGGACATCCGCATCCTCATCCCAGCCATCATCCGCGTCATGAGCTTTCGGTAATGGGTGTTGAATGGCGGGGCATCTCCACAGACTGCTGATATCCATTATTATTTGGGGGATATGTTCGTTTTCTGTGATGCACTTTATATGAAAAAGGAGGAATTGTAGAATAAAATACATTTAAAGTATATGTTTTTAAAACTTCTTTTCGTTATTGATACCTTTGGGAAATGCTATTTTTACCCAGCATTATGAAATATTCCTTAATGTGTAAACATTTTCCTATTTTTAAACATTCAATTTTATATATTAAATCAAAATATGTAATATGTAAGATTTAGTTGTTAGTGTACTGATTTATTTTAAATTGTTCTATGGAATATTTTACATTTAGTTGTCAGTGAACCTTTTAGTATCAGTCTCAAACCGAAAGTTAACACGACATTGGACAATTATAAAATCCAGTGCCATAAAAATAAAACTTAAATTAAATTGTATAAATGTCATCGGCAAATTATAGCTCCATGTGGTGGCGGGAGAAAATTGATTAAATGCAATTAAGCCATTTTAGACTTATGACAGCCAATAAAGATGTAAAGTCATAAAGGAGCCCGACTAGCGGGTATCGTATAGCCCAAAAACTTGACTATTTCTCAGTCGCCTGTTGGTGTTGTCTCTTGTCTGCCGTTTGGCATTTTGGCAGCGTTGACGATGACACCAGCTCCAGCCTGAGCTCCAGCTACAACTCCAGATCCAGCTTCGGATCCAGCTTTAGCTCTGACATGGCGATAAATTTGTAGCGTGCGTGGATGGCTGCGGCTGAAGTCGGATGTCTGATGTCTGATCTCCAGGTGACGCTGAAGACGAGGCGTGGAGTCGTGTACAAATCGTTGGCATTGTAATTTAATGTATCAATTGCTTTGATTTGCCAATTTCAATGCTCGGCGAGTGCGTCGGAGGCGAAGAAGGCAACGAAAATGGCACGAGCAGAGCTGCAAACCGATTTGGGCTACACTCGAACTTTTATAAAGTATTTATTAATATAAAAGCAAAGATGAATTAATTAATTTGCATACATTCTGCTATTTTGGAGTGTCAAATAATCCACTTTAAGAAAAAAAGTCCTTAGGTCATAAAAGCCTTTAAAAGGTTATGTATTTTAGTATACCATCCCAACCATTTTAATATCATCAATACCTAAAATACAAAGTACTAAAATTAATTTAATTAATATTCGTTATGGGTTATAATCAAATATTTAAACAAGTTAATTATTTTACAACTTGAATCAAATGATTATTTTATATTTCTTAAAAATGGAAACATCTTCGATACCCACACTTCATTAGGTTATGATTTTTACCATAGTTATAAATAAATTATTATTTTTTATTACCTAAACCGTTTTCCAACAGTTTTATTCTGGAAAATGTATAACAATTATCAAATTACTGATTTGATAAGCACATGTATAATTTTCGGCTTAACAACTCCTTCGTTCTACATCTATTTTGCTTGCATCTTTCAAAAGTCATTATAAACTTAAATAAGAAACTTATGGCCTCAAATTAGATTTATAAGTGGATGCGAGCAATATCCATTCATGCGAGCAATATACACTCATAAATCTAATTGTATTCCATAAGTTTCTGATATTTGTTAAGCAAAAAAACGTTCATTAATTAAATGTATCATTAAGCACAATAATCGTTAACAACAACTTTCCCATCTTCAGGATATTTTCGCCTCAATGCCTTAAAAATGTTTATGGACTTTGCGCGTTTTTGGGCAGTAAAATGTTTCGAGTGCAGTCGAAAAGCAGCACTTGAGGCTTGATTAGTGTGATTTAGTTACAGGCCGTGTGCCAGGCGCATGACACAAGCTCCAGCTCCTCAACTCCTCAGCTCCTCGGCACAGCTCCCAAACTATTAAA
Source organism: Drosophila kurseongensis (assembly GCA_018153305.1). Classification (NCBI taxonomy): domain Eukaryota; kingdom Metazoa; phylum Arthropoda; class Insecta; order Diptera; family Drosophilidae; genus Drosophila; species Drosophila kurseongensis. The sequence continues at coordinate 18,346,902 of JAECXX010000210.1, forward strand.
CTACCAAACGGGCAGGCTCGCAAAACTGCAGACCCCGACTCAGATACAGAGACAAATGCGGACGGAGCTGACTCGTCTGACTTACATTCAACATCCCGTTGAACGTTCGATGCCCCTCGGATGCCTCTTGTAGTTTGCACAATATTTGATTCCATCAGTGGCAGTCGTGGAAAAGGGGGCGGTGGGCGGTGGGCGGCGGTTGGGAATGGGCGCCCGAGGGGTGGCGGGCGTTTTACTGGGCCCACTGTGCACAATTTGCTACACGAAACTGTGCCAAACATCTGCGCCTTGAGTACCTTCGGCTGCTTTTCGCCGCTTTTTTTCCGCTGCCGATGCCGGAGTAGGAAATGAAAACATCTGCTGACTGATTGCCCCCTGGTCGCAGTTTTGCAGCCACAAAAACGCCAGGAAAGGAGGTTCATCCGCCGCATATCGAAGATTCAATGCACTCCCCAAGTGATCACCTTGGGAAATATTAGGTTAAGTATGTAAATGAAATGGCACAGGATTAGCCTATTTTGGGGGTGTAACTTCATGGCCTTTAACGCAAGCAAATTAAATCGAGTACCAGTTCAACAAAATTTAATTTATCAATTAAAGTGACGCAATCACAGTTCTTTGATCTTCTATAAAAATAACAATAATTATTTTCTACACATTCCATAAAAGTTTTGAATACAACACTATATAATCCATCCCTGTGATAAAAAAAAATGTCATAAAGCAAGATAATTAAAATCGATGTAACTCATTTTAAATATAATATTTTGCTTTAGGACATTTTTGTTTTCTTTAAGACGTCCATTAATTAAACCTTACTAATGATTTTTATTAAAAATAAAAATGCTTTTTATAACAAATAAAAATGATTTTTATTAAAAATAAAAATGCTTTTTATAACAAATAAAAATGATTTTTATTAAAAATAAAAAAGCTGCGATAAAACTTAATTCCCCAGCTAATTAGGACACTAAGCGAGTCGACGCGCGGTAAGTGCATTCGAAAGCCAAAAGTCTGCCCAATCACTCAGCCAAGTTATGAACTACAGTTAGTCGGAGCTAGCCTGGCCGAGTGCCAGGCAATGTGGGTCTTCATGGATCAATGGGATACGCGTGATGTCCTTCGGCTAGATTCTGTTTGCTGCTCTGCGCTTTGCACGTCTTCCGTTTGCCCGATTTCGTTGGCCATAATTGTGCCATTAACGTGGCCGACTGCAGACTGCAGACTCCCTTATCCCTCCCCCACCATACTTTTGCCGAACCTTTCCCCTTAGTCCCCCTATTGGCTTGTGTCTACATTTGCATCCGTTTAGGCAAGCATTTTTCCTGCCTTTCGAAAGTCGCATTTAACGGTCCCTCCTAATGTGCGCATTGATGCGCTTTTCCACCCACACTAAGAAATATTTGTTTACTTTAAAACTGGAATAGAATTCAATTTTACATGCGCCCAAGAAATATTTTTCAAACGTAATGTATCTTTCAATATTTAGAAATTTGACAAAATACTGTTACCCAAATTTTTTTAAAACTTACATTTTAAATAGCTCGTCATTTCTGCTGTTAAATGATTTTAAACTCTCTAAATTGTTATCTACATTCTAATTTTATATTGTTTTATTGACTATTTATAGGTAAACAATTAAAAAGTCTTTTGTGAAAAGGTAGAAAACTGGTGATCTTTTCATTTAATAACTTATGACTTCTAAAATCTAGGGACTTTTTAATTTATGACACACATTTTTCCAAGTGCCGCCAACATTTGAGCGGAGGATACCGATCTTAGATTCGATCCGTTTTGGGGCGTGTAACTGGGGCGCAACAAAGGCCATTTGCGCAACTGGCACATAATCAACAGTTGCTTAGTCAGGGCGTTATGGATCGCGTTCCTCCGAATTTCCACATTTCGATCCAGGCCACAGTCAAAGCTTCCAATGCACCGCAGCTTTATCCATGCTCGTTATCATAATGTGTTGGCTCATTTGGCCGGGCTGCCTCAGATCCAACGGATACTGGGGGATATACCCGATGAGGTGGGTGGATCCCAGAGCATCGGGAGCTGGCGACTCTGTAATCAGCGAGGTGTGAGTGACCTGGATAAGGTTGGTCAGTCGCGGGAGATGGGGAAATTGCTGGGCCAGCGAACCGAAGAGAATGTTGGAAAATACTTCGGCAAAAAGCTACTTGATCCTCTCATATTAAAAAGCATTTCTTGAAGCCATAAACGGTTAGAAAGGTTGAAACTAGTGGAAACCACTTGCAATGCCCGATGGGCGGTTGGATGGCATTCCTTGACCTCGCTGATTTCTTTTGGGTGGCGATCTGGTTTTGGGAGGCGGCAAAAAGATCTAAACGAAAGAGGAACATAAAAAAAAAGTCACTTTATTGCCAACAATTAGTGTTAAGTGCATTCGATTTGCAATTTCAATTATAGTTACCTATTTTAAAATAGTAGTTTTACTATTAGTTATTAGCTTTTATTTCATTTTAAGTCGGAAACCTGCTTTGGAGGCTTCGAAAAATCGATTTCCCTAAAATTCCAGATGCAAATTCAAAATATTTTTAAAGTTACAGAAGAAATAGTGAGCGAGCGTCAAGCAGGTATACGAGCGGATCGCATACGAAAACATTGTTTCGATTTCTCGGTTTTTTATTTTTACGATATATCCTAATGGGGGGGAAAGATAGGGAAATTAAAAGACCTATCGAAACGAGACAAAATGTAGTATATTCGGGATTAAATTCTTTTCTAGTGTAACCTAAACAATCAAAAGTGAATTTTTAATCAAAAATTGTATTTTTAATATGCAACAAATTTTTGAATTTCTCACTTTTTGTTCAATTTGTTTAATTTAACTAGAAGCTATACTAATACTTGTACCAGGCATTATGTGACATATATTTTAATAAAAAAATTTGAGAAGACTTAAGGTTTCGTTTCAATTGAATATTTCTTTCCTTTCCAAAAAAGTCATCGGAAAAATCAATTTTTTTAAGCGTCTTCTTTTGACCCATTTTAATGTCATTTATTTCCAAGTTTCCGATGTGTTGTTAAAAACTGGCCCACAACTGGACTTTCGAAGTCCATAACTTTATTAAGTTTTATTCGATTCCAAAGTGGCATACCTCTGAAGATTTGTGGTTTGATTCTCTAAAAATCTGCATTCAAATTTTTCATATAAACGTTGATCCAATTTATGACCCATTTTCATGGCATTTATTTCCAAGTTTCCGATGTGTTGTTTAAAGGTGGCCCACAACTGGATTTCCGAAGTCCATAATTTTACCAAATTTTATCCGATTTGAAAGTGGCATTTCTATTAACTTAAATAACTTTATATATTTTGATTTTATTGATAAAGTATATATTTAAGATTTTATATTCCTTGGCTTTTTTTTCTTATAACATGTAATATTTATTTCCTTTATCTTTGATCCAAACTTCTTACACAGGCCTAGTCCAACTTAAATGACCTACTTGACCGGACAAAGTTTCCTTGGAAGTCCATGGAATTCACTAATGATCCCTCTCATATTCCAACCTCGATAATTGGCCAACATGTTGCCCAAGAATTTGTTCATCTACTCGTGTTGCCACACTGCAAATTATGCCTTCTTCAATTAACGCCCGGAGATCAATTTTCGGTCGCAGACTGTGACCAAATAACCGACTAATGCGCCCCGTCTAGATTCTTTCTGGTCGAGATCAGGGCGGGGCACTGGATGTGAAACCAATTACCAATTATCTACTGTTTTCCACACAAATTTAACATAATTTGGCCAGTTTTGCGTTCAAATTTGTGGCACAATTTGGTGGAAGTTGGCTGTGGTCAGGGCCAACAAACGGCACCACGGCCAAAAAATGAGGGGCGGGCAGGAGGACGGGGAGTTGACTCCGGCTGACTCCAATTGTGGCCGAAGATTATTATTTTGGCTACCGACTACCGACTGCCAGGCGTATTTCGCATAATCGAAAGTGACCGAACCGCAGCTATTTGACTGATCTTTTGTATGCCACTCGGGTAACGGTCGATCGTTGGTTATGCACAGGTTGAAAAATATTACAAAAATGAATATAAGAAAAAAAAACGAAAAAAGGCTGTTGCAAAAAATGATTGATGCCAATGGCGAGCGCCACGGCTAATACAATTTAAAATTCAGTTAAAAACAAAAGAGCAAACAAAAACGAACGAAATACGGATTGGAAAAAAATATAAAATACAAAAAATGAAAAGTATTCATGGATCGCATAGTTTTAACCGCATTTCGCCGAAGGCGTAACACACTCTAAACCGGAAGGGTAATTAACTCGCCTTGCCGATCACGCCTTTGCATTCAGATCGGAGTTTGGAGATGGAGATCGGAGCCAAGATGGATGGATGGATAGATGACTTGGGTTGGTTGCCCAGATGGATGGTCGGGTATATTAAAAAGCTATAAGTTTCGGGTTTCGTTTCGTTTTGGTCTCTTTCTCGATCTATTTTTTATTTTTCCTCTGCGCCAATGATTAATAATCGGTAGAGTTGGTTTATAGGCAAATGCGTTCACAATTATGTTTTGGGTCTGCGTCCAGGATTGATGGGTGTATAAAGTCTTCTTTTATGCGGTAATTGAGTGTAGATGAACCAACCTCTTTTTGAATGGCTTTATTATGCCCACAAAATTTGGTTTTGGCTTGTGCGGTTTTTCCTGATCTCAAATTTAGAAAGACGAGCCAATTAATTAGATTGCGCACTGGAAAATTTGATAATAAATGCTGTATAAGCCTGGAAAATTTCGAAAAGAATTAAAAACCAAAGAATTTGATGGTTTTGTTTCCGAAGTAATTCTATCAACATGTTTGCCCCAGTTTTCATTCCAATAAAATTCGTTGCGTTAATGCGATTGTTTCTTTTATTGATTTTTCATGTTTCATAACGATCTTTTCTGGTTTTTAATATATATAATAATAATAATATAATTAAACGTTAAGTAAATGTTATAAAATTGATTTTGTTTTCTTATTTTTGTGTTGAGAATTGCAATAATTAGCTCTATAAATATGTTAGACTTACGGCATACGTTATAAATCGATTCACACATATAGATTTATGTATATATATAAAGCCTATACACGTACACAATCAAAATATCGATATATATATATGTATATAATCTACAGAGTTCCGAAGTAGTTGAAATCGACTCACAAAGTTAAGACTTTCATATGTCTATGTACAGATGTTTAAATTAGCTACACTTTTAAGGTGGTTTTAGAGTGGGTTTAAGTATAGTATATAGTTTATAAAGTTTTCCCATTAAATTGTATTTATTTGTTTTTTCTTTGTTGTAGTTTAAGTTTTGATGCTTCACCGTCTTTTTCCATTGATTGCATAGCTAATGTTTAGAGTTGGTTTAGTACAAGTTGTGTGGAAATGGTAACTACTTAAAAATAGGTTTCCCTCTCGGAGGCACGCTTAAGTAAGATTTAAAGTAAGATTTTCATTTAACAACAAGGAAATTGTCTGTTATTCTGTTTCTCGGTTATTAAGAGCTTATTGTTATGGCCTTGGTATTGTTGTTGTTGTTGCTGCCGCTGCCGCTGTTGTTGTTGCTGATGTTGCTGCTGTTGTTGTTGTTGATGTTGCCAGTGTCCTTTTCGAGGTTCAAGGACTTATCTTCGCTATTGGGATAGTCCTCGGTATCGCTCTCCTTCCCACCCAAACTGTTGGGTGTGTAGACGCGGTTCATAAAGGTGCGTATCTCATCGAAGTACTCCTCCCGTTCGGCATTGCCAGCGGAACTGGGCGAATCCCTGAAATTGTTGCCCTCCAACTCGTGCTTCTTCACATGTCGATCGAGATTCGTCTGCTGGCCAAACTTTTTATCGCAGATATCGCATCGAAAGGGACGCTCCTTTTTGTGGATATTCCTCACGTGGCGCTGCAGATTCGAGGATATGCTAAATGCCCGATCGCAGAAAGTGCAGGGATACGGTTGCTCGCCCGTGTGTGTCCTCAGATGCCTCGTCAGGTTGGCCGATCTGGGGAACACCTTTCTGCAGTACGAGCAGGAGTAGCGATCCTTGGTCTTAAGTCCGCTGACCGTTGGGTTTTTCCCGGGCGGAGGCGGCCGCCTAATGGCGGGCCCTCCGCCCGTTTGCCATAAAAAAGGAAGCTGAGAGAAATAAAGGTCCTCCAGTATTGTGGGGGGTACGCGGTTCTTTCTCTGTAACTCAGTTAAGTCGGCCAGAATGACCCCCGTCCGTCGCGACATTGCCGTTGCTGCTGCCGCTGCTGCAACCGCTGTTGCTGCTGCTGACAACGTCTCAGTTACCGCTCCGCCCTCGGACGTGCTGCTCAGCTCACCGGCCGCACTTGTGGGCGGGGACGGCGAGGGGGTGAGGTCCGGCGAGGCGGTGGGCGTGGACTTGTGCGAGTTTGAGGACTCCGCCGAACTGTGCGATTTGCGCACTTTCGGCGCGGGCGGTCCCCTTTCGTTCTCGAACTCCAGAACTCTGGGTAAAAAATTACCGAACAGGTCGTTCTCCGCTGAAGGAGCGCGAAGAAAGGAGATGGATGAACCCAAGCGCTTGCGACATATGGAAAGGTCCAGCGGTGCATCGGCTGCAGATGGTGTATCTGATGGCGGTGGAGTGCTCACGATGTCAATAGATTTCTGGGGATTGAGAAAAAAGGAGATATATAAATTAGCATATGATTGAAGTAGCTAAAGTAAAATTTTACAAATTATCAAACCCTAAGTAATGAGAAACAAATGGTTTAGATTTAAAGAAAATTAAACGGCAATTATTTGATTTTTATAAAAAATGTAAGGTATTTCTAAAGAAGATCCCTTTCTCTTTCGATACGTATAATAGATAATTTTTGACATACCCTATCATCTTCGGCCTGCTGTTGATCGGGACTACTTCCTCTTTCGGCATCACGCATTATCTCCTTCTGCTCCTCCGACTTGACCCCATTTTTGACCTGGTCCGGCTTTAATTTAATGCCAAAGGAATTGCGACTCTCGTCGTCTTCGTCTTCGGAGACATGCAGGAATGGCTCCCTCTTGAGTTTCTTCGCTGAGTTGTAGACCAATTCTTCATCCTTTTCTTTGTTTAAAGACTCTAGAGCTGGGGAATTACTTTTCAGAAAGCCAAATGGTAATTTCTGATCAAAGGCGGAATTCGGAGAAGTAATCTCGGGTGCGACACAGCCCATGTCCATGGGTGTTTTTGAGAAGAACATGGGAAAGTTCGGATTATGCAGCGTATTTTGTGGTAGGAAGTTGGGAAATCCGTATGCCGGAAATCCGGGAAAGAACGGCGGTGCAGGGCGGAATATTAGGTAGGGATTCGGTGGCGTCGACATGGCGGCAGCGGCGGCAGCGGCGGCAACAGCAGCTGAGGGCGAGGATTCCGAAGGTTCCTTTGCTGGCGTTGCACAGGTGGATGTAACAGTCGCCGTCAGATGTTGCTGAATCTCCTGAGCAATCTGATGCTGGTGCGGAAGTGAATGCGGATGCTGATGCGGGTGGTGGCGATTGATGTGCTGGTTCCGAAACACCGGACCCGTCGAGTCACAGAACTTTTTGTGTTTAGCTAGGGAGGACGTTGTGCTGAAGGTCTGGTTGCACTTGTCGCACTTGATCTGATTCCGGCAGGTGGCGTGCATCCGCCTGTGCCGACAAAGGTTCGAGAATTGCGTATACGCCTTGTGGCACACCTCGCAGGGGAAGGGCTTCACGGAACTGTGGATGTGCTGGTGCTGCTTCAACCCAGACGAGGTTCCAAACGTTTTCCCGCACTCCGGACACGGATGACAGCGAGCTCCGACGTGGTTGGCGCGAATATGTTGCTGTAATAACGAGGGGTCACGGTATACCTGCAAAATACAGATCACAGAGCAGAGCAAACGGTGTGAGTTGCGATTGGTTGTCGGAGGTGAAATAAAAAATCATGTACACAGCTAGAAATTACTACAATTAATTGTTAGACAAAACAAAAATCAAAAAAAAACATACGTAAATATTTGGTACTGAGTCAATAAATAGGTTAACATTATTCCTTAGTATTTTCTTAGGAGAAAAGTTTTAAATACTCAATATTGTTGAAATCAAATCTAAATTTAAGGCTATAATTTTTTAATTTTAGGCACTTGTTAATAATATAAAAATTATTAAAAAACAAGGAACTATAAATTTAGTTGCTTATCTGAAGTTTTAATCATTTGATTTAAAAGTAATATGTCCAATATTCAAGTATCTACAAAAATGCGTTTTCTTTCTCTGCATAAAATATGGAGCTGGTTGGGTGATCTGGTTCCAAAATCAAATGAAACGAAACTGAAATTAATCAATCATCTGGTGGTGCTGCTGTTGCTGCTTTTGCCGCATAAACGGATTTTTTTGGGGCTAGACAATGGCCAACGCTCTCCAAGATTACGCAAAGGTAAACCAGAGCAACAACAGCGATTGGCAGCAACATCATCTCCACCCACTAGCAGCAGCCAAACACCTTCGTCAATTATTAACATCAATTGCCACAATTGTCATTGCCTGGCTCGAATCATCTATCACCCCCGAAATATCCCTCAATGGAGATCAGGGCTGGAAACGAAGCCCGCGACTTGGCCATCAATAATGAAGGGAAAAGGGAGCATGATAGCCTGAAAGAGTGATCTTGAATTGAAAAAGGCTACTTGGTAAGCATGATGAACTGAAGTAATCTAAAAAGTTTTTATACTACCATATAGTTTTCAGCAGAATATTGATAAATAAATATTATAATTTTTGAAAAACGGTGTTTGTGAAATTCGAAGGTAAAAATTGACTTTGCAATGGTATATGTAAACTAATCTTGTTAAAGATAATTATATTTTGTATCATATTAACAAGTAAATAACTAAATCTTTCCGATTTATAGTATGTATGTTGATCGCAATAAAATTAAAACAAACTTTTTTTTACCAAAGACTGTGACAAATACAGCGACCAGCCCTAAACCAAAAATACTCGAGCTCAAGCTCGCACTTTTCATTTTTCGGCGGGGCGAAGGCAATGACAGATCGCGCTTGGGAAGAGGATAAAGGGGACGTGGGCCGGCGGGGTGATGGATGGGGTAGGGGGAATCCAGCCTGGCATCCAGTTTTGTGTACCCACTTCAAACTTGATTTCGGTCAGCCGTTTCGACTCCCCCGTCGCCTTTTTACGATACTGTTATGCCTAATCATGCTGTCATAATGCGCTACGAATTCATATCAAACGATGATCGAGGCAGCCTTTTTTGTCTATCTCTATGAGCCACACAAAAGGTGGAAAATCAGGGGGATATGGCGGGGATAAGAAGGCAGGGGGATTCAGGGAGGGCAGAGAGAGAGAGGCGACATACAAGAATAGCTCGTGCTATAACTACATCAAATGGATTAGATTCAACTACTCTCCAAAAAGGCGAAAAACGCCACAAAAGACAACGACAACAACTACAAAAAGAAATATATATATACATATATAAATATAACGACAACGACGATCATGGTGTTACAGCAATAACAACAACCACTGGGGAAATAACAACTATCAAAACAGTAAAAAAATACATAATAAAATATACAAATCAACAGAAAATCTTAAAGTTATCTGAATGAAATTTTTATAAATTTAGTATCTGACTAAAACCAACTTGTTTTCAAGATCCCTATTTTTTTCTATTTTTAAAAGCATTATATTTTTTTTCTGTGCACTGAAAGATGAAAAGCAGTCGCGGCTTCGGTGGGTTGAGTGTAGGTGTTTTGGCATTCGGTGGTGCAGAAGTAAAGAAGTGGAGAAGTGGTGCAGAGTCTCCGACGAGATCTCTGTTTTTCTTTGGAATGTGGCTTGGGTGGGGGGTATTATCAAGGAGGTGGACAGGGGAGGCCGGGGTGAGGGAGGGACTGTAAGCCAAGATCTAGGAGCGTACGTGGGGTCAGCCAAGGCATCAGTGCCTGTGGGTCCATGGCCCGAAGATGAGATCAGACTCTGGTAGCCTAATGGAGTTGAAACTTCTGGTTAAAGTTACAAAGAAATAAACTAAGAATGCTCAAGTTTCAGATGAAGATTAAGACGAAATCACACATATACTTGGATTTTAAGCAAGGTCAATATTTAAATATAATTAAAATGATAAGAGCTAATGCAGAAAGGAGTTTCATCTTTTAAATGCTTCTTATAGTATTAAAACAGTTATTGGGAAAAGTATTTATTTAGAATAAACTTCTTTAAAAATATCTGCTTAAATTGTAGAAATTGTTGGGCTTAGGGCTTATACGCATTAAATATTTTCCGTAAAAATCTTGGATGTATGACTTCGTGGAAATTAATGAGATTCACAAAAGTTTTGTGTTAAAATCTTGAACAATATGATTCTTATAATTTTTTGAAATAAGCTCCTTAACGACAAAATAAAATAATTTAACATTAAATAGAAAATAAAAGATAACCCCAAACATTCCTGTGCCACTTCGAAACCCCGTGAGTTAACCCCCAACGACTTCACAGTTATCCGCCCCCCTTAACACCATTGTGCACTCAACTGCCTCATCACGGATTCCAAGCTAAGCCCTCGAACAAAGCCTTGTAGATCCGTGGCAAATCCCTTTGGAAACGCTTTAAGCCGGCTGCTTAAAACAAACAAAGCTGACAGCTGCAGAGCCCGCTCTTTTTTTGGGCCTGTCAGAGGGCCTACTCTTACCCGAAAAGCTCGGACTCCAGCGAAAGTCTGGCCCAAAAGATCGATCATCATTTGTTTTGGGCCGAGTGGCTCCCGTTTAGGGATGGGTTTTTTCGTTTTTTTTTTATACTATAAGTTTGGGAGATCGGAGAATTGAGAGTTGGGGAACCACAATGCGTGCTACTTACATGCCACCGAAACAATTACAGAGCGCTAAGTAAACCAACTGTAATGCTCGGCAGACATTGAAATACCGTTCGATTTGGAAATGGAAATGAAAATGGGAAAAGGGAAAAAGCCAAGAGAAAAGGCCTGGCTGCGACCACAAGATCGTAATCAACATGCCATTAAAACATCTTTGGAAGATGTCGAAGTCGCAGCGCGATGACAATGACGCATGAAACGAATCGTTCGATGGATGGATGATTTTCGATGGCTAGATGGATGGATGGTATGGTACTCCAAGCCCTTTTGATTTCGCTTTGGCATTCAAATGCAGCCAAAGCCAGCGAAGATGAACTGAACAAAAAAGGCGGGTAAAGGGGGCTGCGACAGGGTTTCTTCATTACGGGTCGCTTAAGTGTTTCTGCTTTGGATGAGTACACGCCCTGATTTCAGCTATTGCAAGTAAGCCGCTCAGCGCGTGCTCAATCGTTGACCAGGTGGGGGGGATTGGGGGGGGCTACAGTCTTAAAAGCCAAGTTAGCAGCCCGCGGCTATTGATCCGCTTGAAATCAAAAGTCTTTTTATGTTGCCAAGCCACCAGAGCACCACGAGCCGATACAATAATTAATGACGGCGTAACTTTTCGGCCGATCGAAGGTTGTCGGCAACAGAAGCTTAGCCTGGATGCTCTCTCTTTATCTATATTGAAATTATAGTCGCAGATATTGGGTATAACTTTTTATGATACGTTTTTAAAAGCCCATTAGGGATATGGTTGTTATATTTTCAAAGCACTGCTTATAGTTTTAATACAGCAATATTTTTAAGTTTTGACTTTCCTCAATCAATATTCCTTTTTAAATATTTTAATATTTCATATAGTAACTTTTTGAGCCATTTACTTCTATTGTGGTAACTACAAAACGTTTTATTTTGTTGCCTATAATTGTAATTGATGTTTTGAAAAATACTTTAATTATACATTTAATTGAGACAGGAAGCGAAAGTCCCATTAGGTTTTAAGCAAATAAAATGTGTCTTACAAAAGCGAGAGCTTTTAGTTTTTCCTTTCCTAATATTGATAATACTGTTGAAATATCTAATATTTGAGCTTAAATTACATATTTAAGTAAAGCTTACCAGGTTACAATTCTCGCAGGAAAATCTCCGATCACTATTGTGGGAGATCCCTTCGTGTTTGATGAGCAAAAGTCGATGGCAGAACTTCAATGGGCACTTCTTGCAGGAGAATTCGTCCTTGTAATGATGAGCGCCCACCAGATGATCGTCCAAACTGGAATGGAAAAATCCAAAAATGCTATCGTAAGTCAAAGAATATTTTAGGTTACTTAGGCACTAGAATTCAGTGCTCCTTTCCCGCCCTTATCTGACTGGCTGTCATCGCAAGTGAAATTAGCATTGTGACATTTTCGTGGGGCTCTCCGCCAAATCGCCGCGGTTCAATCAAAGTCATGTGCGCCAGTTCACACGCCTTTGTTTGCCGACCACCTGGGATAACGCCCCCTGCGGAAAATCCCTCCCTCTTTTCTGGACGGGCGTCAATTAGTCAAATGATGTTCAATATTTAATATGCGCGGCCACTTGATAAGCGATCTCTCTTTCCCAAAAAAAAAAAAGAAAAACAGCTGCGGCCAATGGGCAAAGGCGTCCTTGATGGAGGAGAAGTAGAATTGTGGCCAAAAGTGGTGCGTGGTGGTGCGATGCTTATCGTCTTGTATGTGGGTGGAGTAAAATCAGGCAAAAAAAATATATAGCAAAGCGATGTCGACAAGAGGCGGCAACGTTTTCATTTTTCTTTGTTTTGTCATCGTCATGGAAGAGTTGATAGTTCCAAGCCCCCCAGTTCTCCCCCCTTTCACTCCCTTCACCTGAAGTGTGGGCGTTTGTTTGGCTTACAGTCCATGCATGTTCAACATCAGATAAATGGCAAAAAAAAAAGGAAAAATAGAGAGACAGCCCGGACACGCAGACATTGCTCACATAGCTTCCCTTCCATCGAGAGCTCCTCATGTAAAATTCAATAAATCACCGGCACTGATAAGTGAACCCCCGGGGAGGTTGGGGAACCACCACCCACCCACTCCAGTAACGGTAAACATACTGTACTATATAGACATATAAAACCGCTCCACATCTCGGTCCAAACATCAAATCAAAGCTCGCTTTTAGCACTTCAACTTAAATATATGGGTATCTATGATTATAGCCGATGTGTGTGTGTATATGGGGGGATATAGAAATGTCATTTGCGTGTTGCCTCCAATTGTTGCTTTTGCTTTTGTGGCTGCTTGTGGGTCATTTATTCATTACAACGCAAAACATTTGTAAATATTGGGACAAAACTTTTGCATTAACCACTTGTGTGGGAGGATGATGGTCATGTTTATTTTTCAAGTGGGAAAACTAAATGGCCTGATTGATAATCAGTAACGAAGTATTTAAGAGAAAGCTGACAAAAGGAGTCGAGATATTTCTAGATAACCATTTATATGTATTTTCATCAATTGTTTCTGATTTTGATTAAATAAATCTTGTGAATAGAAAATCCTAAACAAAGATTTCCCTGTTTTTTTTAATAACAGCTCCAACCGAAAGTCCAAATCGTAAAATCAAAACAAACTTTTAAAAAAACTAAAACCCAAAATCGAAATGTCGAATCGATGCAGGAGGTATTAAGGCTCAGTTAACACCTACAGATTGCACATTTGCTGCCATAAAAACCCAATCATGGAGCGGGCCAACACCAAACCGAAGTATAGTAAACTTCAGTTGGCCAAAGCGAACCGAAAGCCAGTCAAATCAAGACCAAGACCAAGACGATTTCAATTCAATTCATTTCAAAGCTCGGAGCTTACTCTCACTTTCGGTCGAGCGCCTCTTGGATGTTTTAATGGCACTTTTATTGGCCGCACTATTATCGCCATCAACTTTTAATTAAGATCTCTGCCGGAGCTCGGCATTAGACCGCATATCCACTTAGATCCAAAGCATTTAGCAACATTTGCGGATACTTTGTATATCGTTCGGATTTCTCTTTCAACTTCTACACAGATTTTATTCGCTGCGCACCCATAATTCTTTTGGGTAAGTTGGAAGCTAATTGGGGGCTTGTTGTATCTTTTGGCTGAAGCAATTTGATTTAGATTATTGTCGATGCTGCTTAAATGCCAAAGCAATTTCAGATGCAGACATTCTCCTACGCGAAAAACAGGAGTTGAAGCACTGGAGGCGTTCTCCCCGGGGGTCTGATTAATGGCAGTTAAGTTGGCCAGTAGTACTCACAGTTCTAAATCCGGATAGACTTTATCACAGACTTCGCAGCGAATATCGAATTTGGTTTGGTCGTCTGCGTAATCTATATCTCCTTTCTTATCTTTGGAGAATTCGTCACCACTGTACAAAGAACCTGGAAAAGACAGAGAAGGATTGATTAGATTAAAATCAGACGGAATTGTTAAAATTATTGACCTATGATCATTTGTTAAATTTAAAAGAATTATATTGATCACAGATAGACAGGCGAGAGAATCAGACTTTTTAAAGATTTGCTTTATTCTTTGTAATCAATAAAAAGGTACAAAATTTAATTTTGAATAGTTTATTAAAATAAAATTAGTATTGAACTTTTATTAAATATTTGTTTTACTATAACACATTCTATAAGCAAACTATGTCATTTTAATTACATTCTCAAGGAAATTTGGAATTCAAATCACAGAAAAGGATATAAATTGTAGAGATGATCTTTATGAAAATGTTTATTCCTAAACTTTAGAGCACTTTACAATCACTCACAAAAAGGAGGCAAACTTCAACTTAGAATTTCACTATGTATCCTTTCGATCCTTAAGTTATCACTTGGACTGGTCACTTGGCACACAACCGTTCGGCTTCGCGTTTGATGAACAAGTGTGTCGTTCGCGGAGCATAATGCCGACGAGCTAATGTTTTGTTTGCCCGCTAACAATCTGCGGCAGGTCCTTTTTTCTGGCCAGGACGCACTGACATATGACCAACACACACTATCGCACACACACTCACACAGGGGTAAACACGCAAACACTTAACACAAAATTGGTAGCGGAGACGAAATCGTGTGCACTCATATATGGCACTCGCATAGCTTGACGTTGAATAGATAATTGTCCCAAATGAAAGTAAGGTAAAGGCAAGACACCCCTACCCACCCCACCGCCTCTAGAGCCAAAACCTCACCCCTCTCTTAACTTGGCCAACTCCCGACGAGTGCCAAGTGCACAGATGCAGTGAGAAAAAAACGTATGGTTTTAGGTCCATAACAATAATAAATTTCTTGACAGACCTGAATTGAAATGTAAATTAAATAAAAAGTTGTACGTAAAGTTTAATATATTGGAAGGACTTTTTTGTGTCACACATATGTGACTTACTTTCAAACTAATTTTATCTTTAAATTAAACTGATAATGGAATTTTTAACACGCAGTTAAACACAGACAAAAATTATACTAAAAATAAGATAACATGAAAAGTAAATTTTGAGTGGTTTAAAAAAGGTTTTTATCAAGGAGCTATGAAAATCTTACTCTGTTTTAATAGTAAAAAATAAACAACAATAACTATATTTCTCTCTGCACCTTTAAACAATTCCTAGGGGAAATGAGTGTTGAATATGAGCAGAGAGGTTGAGGAGAAAAGCTGAGGTGCTCTAGGGGGTGTCTGGGGTAGAGGGTGGGGGTGTTGTGCTAGGACTAGTTAGCAGGGGTGGTGGGCAGTGGACAACCACCAGGTGACACTAGCATAAGCACACAGGCCCACAGAGAGCAGCTAAGGGATGATGGCGATGACCAGAGATTATGCATGCAAGCACATCCGAAGGGTCAGCAGTCAACCCCTCAACCCGTCAACCCTGTACCCCCTTCTCCATGCGGTTCCGTTGGACTGATTTCGTTTGAAAAGTCATATAGATATGGCACCTTACCAGGTTTCGCTGCTTTTGGCCTCTAAACAGGTGTTGCCTCTCAAGGCAGCCCACCCCCTCTGCTCGAAGGGTGGTTCATAAGCACCACCACCACCACCCCCCTACCTAAATGTACTGCGCACAGTGGTAATTGCTGTTTGGGTCAAAAGTTAATTTTCAGCGTGTGCAATATGGCCGCAAAGGGCAGCGAAGATTCCCACGTCAAGAGTTTCTCCTTGTGGGCTGCACTTGAACTTTGGCTTGAGTTTTTTGTTTTTAATTTTTTGGGTGGACAAGCGTGGGATAGTAGGAGGGTAGGATCCGTTTCTAGGGGGTGAAGATGGCACATAGGAGCCGAAGTGGGAGTGGGTTGACATATGGTGTACCAGCCGAATGGGAGGGTAGGTGGTGTAGGTTCCTTGAGCCTGAGAATGCTTGGGAAAACGTAAGTTTGGGTGGGTTGCTTTAAGTAGGGAGGAATCCTGGGAAATAAGTTTTCAGATGAAAGGAGCAGCTGGTCTAAGGAGTAATTAAAAAAGATAAATAAAAATACAGTGTTTTAAAACAATGTTTTTAAAACAATAATACCTTTGAAATGTTTAACTAACGAAAAATGCCTTTTTATTTTATAAGAATTCTATCACAACAAATTTAAATTAAAGGGACTATTCAGCCGTATTCTTCATAAACTATACTACATACAGGTATATCTTGAAAGTCAAGTATCAACTTATATTAACTCTTTTAGTCATTATTCTTTCAGGCAATTAATCAAATACACAGTGATTTATTGGCAACTTCAAAAACTTGCTGCCTGAATACCCATTGATTTCTTATCATTTAGCCATTGCCCAGCCCCCTTGTCAGCATCTCCCCCAAATCCTGCACAATCCTTTCACGCCTTTCACCAGATCTCTCTCTGCAATTCTCTTCCAGCAGCTGGATTCCCCTTTCATCTGACAGATTGATACACTCGCCCAATGCAGAACTGACAATTCAATAGATCCATTGTAAGGCTTCAGGATGTGGATTATACAGAGGGGATGGGATGCCGAAGGGGGCGGGCCAAAACTCTTTGACATGCCAATTACATATCACGGAATCTGCTGCTGGCTGCCAAAAGACACCGGCTGACCCTGAATCGGAGGCTGTATCTCGCTAAACGGAAGCCGAAACTGTTGACAAATGATTGATTGAATTATTTACACCTTACAACTTGCTCAAACAGAATATCAAAAAAAAAAAAATCAAAGTTAGATCCGCCTGCTAATCGATTTGGCAGCAGCAGAAATAAAAAAACAACAGAAAAAGGGTTAGGTGGCACTCCTAATGATGCCCAAATTGACACCCGATGATCATTTAGCCGAAGACGCGACACGAGCCTTCTATTTAATTTTATTTTTTCCCATTCGATTTTTATTTTCAGCTCATTAATCATCCATCAGCTTTGCCGGCGACAAAGTGTCAATCCGCGCACGTCTGTGTGTTTTTCGTATCTGAGAGTTAGTTAGGATCTCGTTTATGGGCTTGGTCTATTCTATGTGGCATGTGCTCTGCCAGTCGCCAGTTGGCGATACGAATGTATCTAAATGTGCTTCGTGTATAGTTTGTTCCATTGTTTGATTGGTCGATTGAAGAGTTGCCGCGATTTAAGCCGAAAGCCATCTCAAAAGTGTCTTGGTTTCGTTTAATTTTGGGGAATGGTTTCGGTCTTGTTTTTTTGGGGGAGGGATGGAGTCAAGGTGAAGGGAGTTCGCTTTGAGTTGACAACTTTGTGGGTTGGTTCTCTATAGAGTGATTTAAGGAATGGCTTCATACAATTGTTTAATAGTTTGGATATTAACAAATAGCCAAATTCGGTTTAAATTTAAATGGCTTGATTAGGAATTATTAAGGTTTACGATTTTAAAGATGTTTAAATTGATGTTTACTAATGTATGCTTTCAAAATATTTAATTTCTGCACAGTTTATGTAATTTTATATACTTTATAAGTTAGTTTCAAAATGTATGTTTTAATGCATTTTTAAAAATTTGATGCCATAAAAGGATTTTATTAAAATGAATATTTAATTGACACAATTATTTTTAGGACTATTTTATTTTGTTATGACTTAAAATTTTTTTTTAAATGAAGCAAGTAAACAAATTCCAATCCATTTGCATAACTTTTAAAAAACATTCCCATGTTATTAATTGCACCCCTTGACATTTGCATTTTCCTTACAGAAAATTCTCGAACATGTAAAATTCCCAGCCCAAGCACTCATTAAATATTCCTCGACAAAAGTAACGGTCGAAACTTGGACTCCCTCTCCTGAAAATTTAGCGATCTTTCGCTACCGTTTCAACCACACTTTCGATCGCTACTTGCCACCTTTTTTCCTTCCGGAAACCTTGATCGCGTTGCCACCCCCGTGCTGCACTGGTGGCATTCGCTGGCATATCCTTAGGCCCAGGACATCTGGGCCTTGTCTTCTGCCCGACCAGAGACTAGAGGAAATTTTCCTGCTTAGCAGAGCGTGAATTGCGAGAAAAGTTGCTCGAAAATACGTTATAAACAATATGTTAAAAAGTCAAGTCACAGGTGTCCTTTTTTTGTATGGGAAAGCGGGTTGAATATTAAGCTTGGAAAAAGTACTTGTGCGAAAACTTTGACAGCTTGGCTTTAATTGAAAAATTTAAAAATAAATGCGAGACCATTGTAAGGCAACTATGATCCGGCAGATAAGCATATGGATTTTACCATTATGTTCATTACATATTCAAATTTTAAGCCGGCTCGTCAGTGAAAACATTTCCGAGGAGATTTCAATTTGTGATAATCAGAAAAAAGAGTGTGAAACGCCAAATGAGCTGTCCATAAATCCCACATGTTTATAATCAAACACGCCCCGGCTTCCCATTTTCGAGGGACTCGAGGGATGCAGGATTAGGCTTAAATTGAGCGTGTGCCATTTTGACTGTCAGCAACATATACACCATATATATCGCTGACACAATCTCGGGCCCTTTGTTTGCTGATGGATCTCTAATGAAATTATCAAACATTTTAATAACAAATGAAAACATGTGCGGTTGCCGGAATATTGCATGGGCGCATGCGCAGCGCACAAATTGATCGCATTTAGGGGAGGCAAAAGGGTGCTTCTCTGACATCACTGGAGGGATGTACTATTCTGTGAGCCCTCATAAGCTGTTCCTGTTCCTTTTTTTCCTGTTCCCGAGATTGTATCACGTCGCTCGTGCCAGGAACTCTGTCACGGGCATTGCCACCGGATTCTGGATTTTCGATTCTGTATCCCCGATTCTGACCTGACCCACAGTGGTTGCGTTCTGCGTTAATTGCCTGGCAACACAGCTGCACTTATTAGCCACACCAGCATGGACACAACTCACACATTATATTAATTTTCGATGTCAAATCAAGATGGAATTGAACAATTTTGTGTCAGGGGTCTTCCTGGTAGCCATGCATTGGGATGGAAATGATAGCTTAATTACTATATTCTATGCCTTGTATTATTTCAACTTATCAAAGTTGTGTAAAAAATTAAGAAACATATGTTATGGTTTGAAATACAGTTTTTCGTTTCAATTTTAGGCTTGTTGGCATTCAAAATGCAATTTACTATACTAGCTATTCGGCAAAGAAATTGAATAGAGTACTCACTATTATCACGATCGCTGCGATCATCGCTGGGCAGGGAGCTGCCCCCGCCCCCGCTTTTCGGTCCCGAGGTCGAGGCGGCGGCCACTGCAGCGGCAGCGGCTGCTGCGGCGGCTGCGGCTGCCAGGACTCCTCCACCGTTCATAAAACTCTCGTTCAGATGCACAGGACTCTTGGGCCGCCCGTCGACGACCATCTCACTGCCTGCATTCACATAACGATTCGTTTCGTACCACAGCTATTAATAAAAAAAAGGGAAAATAATTGTAAAAAATTGTTAAAAAATGTAGGCACGTGCCTAGGGGTTAGGGTCAAGGGATTGTACTCACATAACCGCCATTAATGTAACTTTCTAAATTAGCCTCGCCAATGCCCTCGTCCTGAACAGTTCGGATTTTTTTCAACCACGTGGACACATCGGGTGTGGGCTCCAGCCATCCATTAAAATATTCATTATATGCCTGCAAAAAAACATAAGGGTAATAAATTTAAAATATATGTTTGTTAAATTTTGTCCGACTAAATTTTAAAGTTAATTGCAAATTGCTTTAAGTTCATAAAGATAACTGGCGGCGCCATCTGTTGGTTCACTAAGGCTAACTGTACTATTTCTACACGTTGTCTTTGCTAAGCCATTGCAACAACCCTCAAAAGTGTCATACAGTATGTATAATTGACAGTTGGCGAGGTAGATACTTAAATAAAGGGGTAAAATTGGTTGTTAAATACTTTTAAATATAACAAATTATAAAAAAAACATAACATTAAACTAAAAAATAAAATAATTAATATATACACACGTTTTAAAATGAATTTAACATGATATTACAATTTTTACATATTTTATGACTTTAATTAGGATAAATAATTATTTCAATAAGTATTTATTGTGCTAAACTTAAATATTTAAATAGCATAAATGGTCAAGTTTCCTTTTACTCTATGATTTATTGGCTACATTTTTATATGTGGGATAATACATATTAAGACCCAATTATTACTGGGCCAATTAATAGGACCCTTTAAGCACTTTAGTAAAAAGCAAAACCCAGCAAGACGCCGCCCACAAGTCTGCCCACCGCATCAAGGTCACTGGCAGTAAGGGGAAACTGCAACGACAGTGCGAATACAAGAAAAAAATAAAACAGAAAACTAAACAAAACCGCCGACAGTTTTTGTATACAAAATAAAAGCAGCGGCGCCAAGCTGAAATACGCATAATTTACAAAAATCGTTAACGGCGGCTGCCGTTTTTTTTTTTGTTTGTAGTTGCGGCTGGAAATGGGGAAAACAGCCTTAGACTTTGCGACGCCGAAAGTTGGAGGCAGCGGCAAAAAAAATCAACCACAAATTAAAATCGAAAAACCGAAAAAAAAATCAAAAACTCAACCGCTGCGGTTGACTGAATGACTTTGCGTATGCGCAACGTTCAAGTCGCCGCCGTCAGGCTCTTGTCTATGAATTCATTTGGAAAAACGGCATTTTACAGTTTGCGATTGAGTGGTGTGCGAGTGTGTGAGTGGGAGAGTCTGGAGGGAAAGAGAAAGAGGGAGAGAGAGTGACGGTATACCATATGTGCACGCTCCAAAAATTAAGTTAACAACGCCTCAAGTGGCTTCTTCTGCCCCGCGGCATATGCAGAGCATAAATAAAATAAATACAAAATTATACACGCGTATAAATGAAATAAACTTTGCGTTTTCAGGACGAGGGAGATGTTGGTTTGGTTTCCTCAAGTGGTTTCCCAAACAAGTAGGTTGCAGTCTGTGTTTTAAAACGGGGAGGAAGTTATAGTTGCAAAAAGGTATAATTGGAAGGGCTTAGATTTTTTGAAAAAACGCGGGGAATTCGCAATTGGAATAATTAGAAGAAAGAGAATACATGAATACATGGAATACATGAAATTACATCTGTTTTGTTCAACGGAATATGAGTAACATTTGTAGTTTAATATATTTTGTTCATAATTCAAGGAGTTTAAGTTATTAAATAAAATAATGTATTCACTCTAACAAAATGTAACACAAGTCAAAAATGTTATATATAATATAAAAAGTTTTTGCTTGTCAAATTAATTGGCTGAACTTATTAGCTTGATAAGTCTTATCTAAGCACTTACTGACTTTTGCAAAAAGCAATCAATGAACATATTAGCAACTGTTTTAATACTTTGTTCCCTTTTGAAGAACATAAGTGGGACGTCTAGGAATTGATTTAATTTTGATTGATTAAAAAAAATATTTACTTTTTATAAAAACCATAAAATTGTAAGAGAACTTTCTGTTCCATTGCTTGAAAATATATTTTAAGTTCCCACATGGTCTCATATTTACATCTAGGCAATAAATCCCAAGATCATACAGGTTATCCTATAGGATCTTTGGGATCCCTTTTTTTTTTTGGTCATTCAAGACTGCAAAGGAAACTGCAATCCGATGCAGCCACTAAAAAATGATAAGATCATCAGAATATGCCCAGATCCATGGCCAAAAATTGCCGTGACTGTTTGGCAAACAGTTCCAGTTGCCCGTTTTGTCCGTCGATAATCCCCGGACAGACATCACACATGTCCTTGCCTATTCATAACTTTATTAAAAAGGAGGCCACAGCTCGCAGCAGCAGCAAAACATGAAACAGTCAATGGGCAGGGAAAATATTTACGCGCCAGAGATAATCTCAAAGTGTTGGGTTCGTTTGTTCGGTCGGCAGAACTGGCTTCGAATTGCCAGATCAGATCCTCCAGGAGGATCAGTCGGGGAAACGGTGGCAGATAGGGACAGATACGGCCAATGTATCTGTCAAAACGGAAATGTGAGCGATAAAAGTGCGCTTGATTTGAGGATCATCCAGGAATAAAGGCACAGAGGTAAAGGAGGTAGCTATGTTATTTTTGCAATTTTCGCTCGAGTGGCAGAAACAATATTTTTGTAGCAATACCTGAGTTGTGTAGGTAAAGGAAGGAGATCCCTTGTGCAAATTGTCAACAGGACGAGGCGCGATAATTTGATTGGATTGTCTGTGTCCCCGAAGGAAGCAAGAGGATGGAGGGAGGAAAAGTGTCAGTTGACTGACTGACTGACTGACAACCGATCGAAGGGTTCATCGGCAGTAGCCTGCGATCCCGTCCCGATCCCGTTCCCGTTCCCTAATTGGAATCATCAGCCGGCCTCGACTTAAGCCTCATTTGGGGTGCACTTTGTGGATTTTCGTCCTGGTCGCTTTCCTGGTTTTCCACTCCGGCGAAGGTAAATTAGCTCTGGCCAGGGATTAGGCCCATTTGACTGACAATTGATACCCTCGAGGTAGAGCTCTAATCAAATCTCTTTCCAATCGTTTGATTTTCCCTGCGAAAACCACCCAAAAAATTGGGATGACCCAATTCGGTTGCAATTTTCGCACATAAAAATTGGTACGGATCTGATGGGATTAAATTTCCCGACCAGCGAAAAAAAAACAGTAATTTGAGATTGCAAAAATGCGCACACATGTGAAAGGCTTAAGGTCCGTTTTGGTGATAAATTTGTGTTTTATAAGGATATGGTATTGGGTTATCAGGCGACGGATTTGTGCCCTGATTGTTTGGGAAAATATTTGTGGTAGAAACTAACGCCGTTTTTGGGGTAGAAACTAGCGACATTTTTGGGTGGAAATTGGAGAGTTCTATGCGAATTTAAGTTATATCTCATAATCCTGATAAAAGTAGAAACAAATTAAGTTTGTAAGCAATACTAATATTTAATTATCTAATAATACTATACGAAACTGTTTCACTTTCAATACTAATTTAAATGGTTAATAAGGTGTCATATTATATTTGATTTTTAAACGTTTATAATGCTATATAATAAATTTATAAATTGTATCTAAGACAAAACCCCTCCTGTCATACATTCATAAAAGAATGTTTAACTTCAAAATGTCCTACAAATTCTGGCCTTCAACTTACTTTTAACTTATTATTAAGACGAGAAACCACTGTACAAATGGTTTATAATTTCCTTTCAATTCTTAAATATTGTAACTACTATAATCGAGAAAGTAGACTAACCTTCCATGCCAGCTGCTGATCGTCGGGCTGGTGGCTGAGCTTCATGGGGAAGGGTCCGTAGCGGGTGCCCCTCTGGAGGGGCGTCTTCGCGTAGACGCCGCCGCTATCACGGATGTCCAGATCACAGACGGAATCGCGTCTCCGCACCCACTCGTGCAGGATGTGCTCCGCCTGGGCACGGTCCTTGAAGAAGGAATCCATGCCGTCGGCGGCGGGGGATTGGGATTCCGCGGACAGTGGCAACGTGGGAGGCGGTGGCTGCTGCTGCTGTTGCTGTTGCTGCTGGAGATGATTGGGGTGATGCAGGAGCTCCGGATCCTGAACCCGCCTCGTCGGAGATCCGTCCACGGGATCCTGCGGCGGCAAGCGATGGCGGGTGGCGAATAAGTCCTCAATTTGCTCAGGCTGCGGATTGAAGCCCTGACTCCTGGCACTCAGATCCAGGTGATGGTGGTGATGATGGTGGCGCGCAACACTCGCACTTGGATCGAAGTCGTCGCCGCTGGAGCCTGTTAATGAACGAATCGAAATCAAATAGACACCGATTAGAATTGACTTTTCCGACCGCTGTCAAGCACTCAATGCACTAATCCTAATCAGTTGTTAGCTGTCAAGTCACTCCCAAAATAAAATAGATAAAGGTGACTCTTCAACCGAGATGACAATCGTAGCCCGGTTCCATTTAAAGGTATCTCCGAGTGATTTTGCAATGCGCCGACCGCCTATCACTCACCCACTCTATGTGGCTACTATCTTCCCGGCAAGACAAGTGTCTGTGGTCTCTACCCTTCCAGTAGACAGGGCATATCGTTTACTTCGCCTCTGTTTTTTCCAAAACCCCAGCTGGCTGAGCAAAACAAATCTGGATAAATATCGACGGTAAAATATTTCAACTATTTTGTTGACACAATAATTCCACACATAAATAGCTTCGGTTTGTTTTCACTTTCAATTGATGTGACTGGACTGGCGTCTGCCGATTGAATAGATAGACAGACGAGACTAGGCCAGTTAAAAAGACAATTCATTGACAGTTAACTCAAGGAAAAAGTGAAAGGCAATTATAAGGAAGTTATCTTGACTTTAATAACATCTTAATGTCAAATTAGCTCACAGATAAATTTTTAAATATGGCTGTATTATAGAAGGTCTAGTAGAAAGTCAATTTCTTCAGACTTTATTAAAGAATAATGGAAAGCATTTTTCGAAAATTAGCAAATAAAAACAGAACCATTTCTGAGATAACAAATAATTGCTGACTCAAAAAGATATTGCTTAGGATTAAAAGATGTGCAAGGATATTAAGAAATACACACAAAATAAATAAAAGGTTCACTGCCAAATTATAGTATATAAAAAATGCCATTATTTTTTAAAGATAATCATGGTATAGTCATTGCTATTAACAGCAGTGCATTCCCTAGTTGTCAAATGGAAAAAAAAACAACCTCTTCTGTCAGATATAGATAATCGGTGGGCTCGGAACATAAGTATACACGCACAAATTACCCGACGATTATTGATATTTGCCCAACTACTAGTTGTTGTTTGCTTTTTGGTTTCTTGTCTTGTCCATCCGCCTTGTTCGAACACTTGAAACTAAATCGTAATTTGAGCTGTTAGACAAAATATGACAGAGCTTCCAAAGATAACGAGTACCAGCGGTACGTATGGTAACAGTAACAGTAACATTACCCCCGAGCCAGATAAGTATCGGCCATATAAATAGACCGCAAAACAGGCGCAAACAATGGGCCGCAATGGTCAAACAAATATTGCGTTTAGAGTTTAGAGTTCTCGACCCGAACAACCTGCTGCATTTCGCACATCCAGCGGCACACTCTGTTTGCCCAGCATCCTTAGACTTCGATCTCGAACTCCGACGGCTTCACACCATTTAGCGAAATCTTTTTGAAGTAGGCCACTTCAAAGACCGCCCTCGGTTCTATTTGACAACCCAATTGTTAATCACTCTAGTTTTCTTTAGTTTTCGCTTTTACTCAAGCGCAAGTGTTTTTCTTGTTAGTTGGAGGGACCTTCGGCTAATTTGTTTTTTAGGTAATCACATTTGGGACTGGCCTGCTGATAAAAGTGCCCATAAATGGTTGATTGGCTTTGTGTGGGTGGGGGGGTTGATAAGTGGAATCGATTTTAATGGGTTTACTTAGGGATTACTCGGGTTTTAGCTTGGCCATTAAAAGTTTGCGAAAAGTTTATGAGGGAAGCTAGATTAAAAAATGCTTTTGGTTGGCTTGAGAGACAGGGTTCTTAAGAGAACTGTTTTGACTAATTTAGAATGCACGTGGGTTTTGTAAAATGTATTATTACTTGCAATTTTAAACTTAGCTTTTATCATACAGCTTATTGATATATTCCAAAAATTTAGTTTTAATCCCCGGTGAACATTTAAATTCATATACTGTTTCGTAAA
The DNA here is from genome assembly GCA_018153305.1 of Drosophila kurseongensis. NCBI lineage: Eukaryota > Metazoa > Arthropoda > Insecta > Diptera > Drosophilidae > Drosophila > Drosophila kurseongensis. The sequence continues at coordinate 18,372,860 of JAECXX010000210.1, forward strand.
CCTTCGCTTAACAATTTTGTTATCTATATAAATACAAAAAGTTTTATTTAAAGACTTTTAGACTTGTCTTTTAAAAATTATATATTATTTGGTCGAATTTAAATAAATAGGACCTACACACATAAACTAACTAAATTATATTATTTATGTGACACTCTGTCGACAGTTTTGACAGGAAAAAGCTTTGGGGTTATTAAAGAATATGATAAATATTAAAGGCATTCATCGGACATATAAAATCCTATCCAATCCAAGGTAAATAACCAGGTTAATCTCAGCTTTATTTTAATTAAAAGCACTTGATGGTTTAACTCATTGTTCACATTTCTTCTCACTGATGTTTTAGTGTTAAGGCACAATCGATTAACTAGTGAATAGATGGGCTCTAACTGATTCACTGGGCTTCCGTTTGAGTTAGTCCCATTGTAAACTAAATTCAGTGAAACTGATTCAGTTCAAGGAACTGCTATTCCCGGTAAGTCACAGCGCGAGATACTGATTTTGTTTATATTCACGGCGTGGAACCAACCTGATATGACAAATCGATCGAACAGCATGATTCCGCTTTAGAACGTTACTTGTTACGATATCACAATAAACAGATCGCTTGTAAATACATATATATTTTCATAACACGCGACGCGACATTTTCCGTGGCCCGTGGGCTAACACTGCGTATGCTCGATGTAGCTTATGGTATAGTCCGATTCTTGCGATTTGAACGGCTGTCTGATGGATTCAGTCGTCTCTATCTGCCGGTTGTCTTCGCAAGACTGCTGCCTGCCAGCAAAAGAAGCGGCGATAGCGCAAAAAAATATGAAGAACAAAATTGTGTGGCAGCGACGTCGACGTCGACAGCGACTGAGAATGAAAATGAGAATGTGAGAATGCAGCAGCGAGTGTGATTTTCCGATTCCGATTCCCAGCACGCTCAGCAACGAACTGAATTGTCTGGAGGCGATGAGGATTCTCGGATTGCCGGATTCTCTGATTCTGAATGGGAATTTTTCGGGCGGCTGGTTGGCTGCCCATTCGCCACGGTGGTTGTTTCCGCTCCTCTCTCCCATCCAGAAAAAAACAACACAAAAAAAACAGCAAGCCATACTCATCTCCCAAAAGATCGCCCCGATGTCCTGGCTATCTTCCCAAACCCAAAAAGTCTAGGGGATGAAACCGGAGAGCAAAATAACCGCACAGCGTTCTCTCGGCAGTCTCTCTGTATCTGCATCAGTGTGTTTATATGTATCTCCATCCTGCGCTCACTCTCTCTCCGGGATTCTGTGATTATTGTGCCTCTCTTTCGCGGCGAGACCACCTCTCTTTCTCGCCCCTTGAAATCTGTGTCAGTTCGCAGTCATTATTATTATCTGAAACTTGGTGATTCTGATTCGAATCCTTAGTGCCAGTGGCCACAGAAAGGATAACAGAGGGAGATGGCCAGCGAGACAGAGATAGAGACAGTGTGAGTGAGAGCGAGGGAGAGAGACAGCGATGGCCTTATTTACCCCTCGATTTTTCCTATCAGAATGCGTCTATGTATCTTTGAGATACACAGACAGCCAGCTCGAGTTGAGGGAGGAGTCAGGATAATAGGGCGGGCACATCTTCGCATTCATTATGCACTCGTCTATATATAGACTGTGTTTTATATATCTATCTATATATACCGAAATGGAGATATGGATGCAGAGGCTGAAACAGATACAGATGCAGCTGCAGATACAGAACCAGACACAGATACAGATGCAGTGTGCTGTGTGCTGCTCTCTTTTTCTGGCTGCTGGTAGTGTCTCTGTCTCTGTTGCGCTCTTGTGTTTGTTTATTTGCGGTTGGCCCAGACACCACCCACAGCCCCCCAACCGCTACCTCACTCTACGATTTTGTACACCCTCACCTTTATTTTCCATCCCCCCCTGTGGCAGACAAAGTGGCAAGTTGCCTGGCTTGCGGTTCCCATATCCTTAGCATCCATTTCGATTTGGTTTTCGTGGGAGGGGGGCTCGTATTTGGGTTCTGGCTTGCAGATTGTGGGTTTCGTTTGGTTTTACCTACACCCGCCACAGAATTTTCCCCCTAAATCAACCTGCGTCTGTTCCAAAGCGTGCGCAATAAGCACACATTAAGCTAATGGTTGTGTGTGGGTGTAGACTGCCCACCCATACATATATGTTTGTGCCTTTTCTGTATCTGTGTGTGTTTATGGCTTCCTGCCAACTGTGTACGTGTTTGTGTGTGTGTTGGCCGGACAGAGAAAACTCACGGCTATAATTGAAAGCGACGACGACTTTTAGCCTGCGGCTGAAAAGGCAAAGTGTGCCGGGCTGATTTCCTCGCCTTTCCCCACAGTTTTCCCCTCGCTTTTCCTTCTGGTTGCTCTTTTTCCCCGTTCAAATAACAACAATCCTGGATTTTTTTTCGGGGAGATGGGGGTGACAAGTACATGGGCTTTTTGGCCTTTTGTTTGCAACTTAATTTTGTATCTGTCGTTAAACTTTTTCGTGTTTCGGTGGGTAAAGGGAATTTTGTTGGACTTTGGCTTAGATTAAGAGGGCGGTGGCAAATTATGTTGATGAGGGGAATTAGATGGCTACCTATTAAGTAGAGCTTTTAAAGGGAACTTAGAAGACTAGCTATTAAAAACTATTTAATGGGACTTTTGATATTCCTTTTGATACTCTCAAATGATTACTATCACCATCTTCAAAAAAATAGGTAGATTTCTTAATATCGATTCTGCATTTATAAATACCAAAACGATAATAGTTTTATAAAATAAAATAAATGGCAGATAGGAAGCAAACTTCGGCAAGACGATGCAAGCCTCGGAACTGTTACAAAAATTACATTTTATATATTTTAATTTCGACGGATAAAAGAATGAAGCTAGGTGGATTTCCCGATAGATTTGTCGACCATTCCTGTGGCAGCTTTATGATACAGTCGTCCGATTTTTATAAAACTATAATTGCTATAATTTTCTTTCCTGACCCGTTCCGACTTATATATACTACCTGCATTAGATAAACTCAGATTACAAAGATTCATCCAAAACGGACAGAAGGACGGATCAATGAAAACTATAAATTATCATTATTTGGTTATGTGTAGTGAGTGTAAGAGTTTAAAAAAATAATTATTTCTTTTATCAAATCCCAAAATTTATCTTTTCCTTCAACCGCCAGCACGCGTCAAAATCATGTCACACGCCATATAAAAGAACGAGTTATACATTAATAATATGTACAATACACATTTTTTATTTTTTTTCAGTACTTTTTAATATTTTATTGTGAAAAAGATATTTATTTTATCTTATAATTCTTTTTGCAAAAAACGTATGAGTTATACTTCTATATAATTTTAAAAAACTTTATAGATAATGTACAAATACAGATAACATTGTCAAAACGACATTTTTTTCAACTTCCTTTTATGGTTCCCGCGTGTTTCCTGCTCAAGATAAACGAAAAAGATCGCTGAGATATTTATGTTTCCAAAATCTCCATGTGTCACTCGATTGTGATTGCGTCGTAAATTCCTCTACTTGATATGTATTTGCATGAACACTTGAGGGAAACAACTGGGGATCTGAATTTCGCAGCGAAGAGGTGCTAGAAAGGGCGCCCATAAAGTAAAAAAATACTATCTGTATCGTTGCGTGTTCATGTATCAGTATCTGTTTGCGTTTGTCAAACAGGAGCACTCAATTAGACCCTCACAACATACGGGTGAAATATTGGTAGAATGTCATCGACCAAAAAGGGCGCTTAAGGGTTGAAATGGTCTGACTTTCAGACTCTGACTCCACTGCTAATAGCGTTAAATTAAAACAACATAATCGACAACGAGTCACCCCTTCCCCGTCGTTGTCACATAATTCAACAAACACGAAGACCCGAAAGATAGAAAAAAGGATGTCTCTTTATTTGCATTTCGCTCTGGTTTCGTTTGCTTTGCTTTGTCGGCGGCTTGTTCCGCATATGATAGCCCATAATTCATTAGCCAACACGCCTCGGAAAAGTCAATAATTTTAGAGGGGCGGAGCCCTGAACCATGAATAATCAGTTCAGATCAGACAATCCACTGACAGTCAGTAAAAGGTGATAAAATTTCAATTAAAGGATTGCAGTTCATTGTGGTGGAAGAGAAAAATTATATTTATGGGTTATGCCCTCTTTAACAGATAGTGCATATTAATAAAAGGAAGAGCAAAGAATATTTACAAGAGCAAGGCAGATGTAAATCGTAAATAACAAATTAAGCTGCTATCTTGGCTCTGAGAAATAGTAAAAAAATTATTTGAAACGAAATTGTTTATTAAAGAACGTGGTGATTTTAAATATCACATTAAGTTCTCTTCTATTTTTGGCTATCTATAAACCCTTAAACCCAGCTGAAATTTGAATTTTAACGCGCCAAAAATGAATCGAAAAATGCTTTTGAGATCGGCTGAATGTCCCGAGGCTGGGACACTTCCTTTCTGCCAAAAAGGACTCCATGTGAGTTCCATTCAGAGTCAGTGACTCCGGTTTGTCTCTGTGGAAGTTCTGTCGGCTGTAATTAACTCAGCTGGATGGCTGATCTTTGACTCTGACTGTCTGCGCCAGGACAAAGGACTTGCCCCGGCTTTTGTGAATGGCTTTTACAAGCTGCGGAGTGCAGGGAAATAAAGTTCTTGAAGGAATCAAAAGTCGTCTCAGTCCACATATCGCTGCCATTGTTCGGGTCTCGAGTGGCGGACCGAGTGTGTAGGAATGCCCTTCTTTTGGCATAACACAACCTATGAGCGTTCCTGACATGCATGTGGTACTTAAACAAATGCGGACAGATTAATAGTTCAATTGCCGAGTGAAGTATTTTGCGGCGATTCCGAAGATTAAATCCTTCCAAAATGTTCGTTAAAAAAAATATCAAGACCAAGGCTTAATAAAACAAGTTAGCTTCATTTATTTAAATATTACAAAAGGTAGAATCCCATGTACATATGTATTTAAAAAGCAACAATTTGTGAATACATATTTCTTAAGACTTTTATTCTGTTTTAAGGTACCAACTAAAAATTTTAAAAGCTTACAAATGCAACTAAGAAATTATAACATTTATACACTAGCTTCTAAAAAATATTTTAGTTGTTTATATCAAGCAAATGAAATATCACTAAAAAACTTTAAGCCTTAAAAACATCCTGCAGAAAATGTCATCGTATTATTTTACCCTCAACTGTTTGAATTTGTATATCAACCTTTGCTGATCTTGTAAACCTGGCAACTTCAATTGTGTGTGTGTCTCATTGACAGGCCAGGACTCATTGCGATTGCTATAGCGATTCCCGTTCCGTTGCCGATTTCGATTCCGATTCTGATTGCTATTGCGAGGACTGCTGTTCCATTGTTCTGCCCTCGAGGCGGAGCGGAAGTCGCTCTTCTCTCTCGAAAAAGGACCCCAAAGAAAAAGTGAAGCAGGGCAAGTTCTCAAGTCAAAATCCGCGAGACAGACGACCGGGGTCAGGACTATAATTATGGCAAGGTCAAACCGTTACGAGTGCCGTTGAGGATCGGGCCAAAGATGAGGAGGTGGAGGAGGAGGAGGAGGCGTGAACCCAAAGATCGTAACTTAATACGAGCCAAAGCTGCAAACTCGGATTCCGAATGAGATTCAAACCCATCCTCGCAGCACGCGCCCTCAAATCGAGTTTACCATTACCCAAGTGCAATTTGCAATGTGCAGCGGAAATGGCAGCAGAAGGAGCAGATACCTTCTGCTTCCTGTCTTGGCACACTTTCCACAAAGATCGCATCTGCCAGGATCTTCAATTGCAGGGTGGTTTTCCTCATAGATCAGACACACTGCCTGGTGACCTCAAAAGAAGCACAATTAATTGGAAAATGTCACTCACATGTAACCCTTTTCTAAGGGGTTTTCTTCGGGATTTTCTTGGATTTTTCGCCGGGGTTTTTCAATTAAAATTTTTGCACTACACTTTTTAATTAGCGTGAGAATATCACCAATTGACACGCACTATATCTGGGTTTATTTATTTGGGATTCTGCAGTTTCTTTTCATTTTTCAGACGAACTCGAGGGCTGTCATTTTCCATTTTGCCGACGCTTTACAATCTCGCACACCGCGGACCAGCCTTAAATTATCACAAACTAAGTCCGAAGCTGGCCGCTCGACAATTGATTGCCTTCCTCAAAAGTTGGCGCTTAGCAAACACATTCAGAGAATTCCGGAGAGAAACGGGGAGAGAGCAACTGGTAACAAACCGTTAAAAATAGAGGAAAAACGACAAGTGGGTCTCAGAAGAGACCTCCGAAAAGCAGCAGAACCTTTCTGATATAAGCACTTCATAAGCTTCGTGCCGGAGGATCGTTTGCGATCGTGAATCTAACAAAACGAACCGAACACTTACTTGAAAAAGTATTACACTCGCTCGAGTAGCTAGTCTGTGTGATGAAAATGTGTACTATGCACCCCCGACTGATATCTGGAGCTAATTTACTATCTATTCTATAACTTGAAAATTATTTATGGAATAGGAAAAAGCGAAATAGACCCGGCACTGCGAGAAAAATGGGAGTGGATGGGGGCGAATAGTCATAGTTAGTACTTAACCACTTCGGATATATGAATGAATGAAAGGAAATCGAAGCGATAGGCCCTATTTTTATAACTGTCTATCAAAGCCTTTATAAACTTGATTATTATTTAACAACAATGGCATAAATATGATCTAAGCCTAATTGAACTTTGACGGAATGCACTATAAACAATAAAGTAAGTAACAAATCGGGTCCTAAATAAATGTTATACCAATTTTATGAAATATAAACTGAATGATCGTGTCTACATTTACATTTAAAATGATCAGCAATATATTTTTTCGGAGTGTCAGCTAATATAATAAATATATTGAAAAATGTATAAAGATAATTTAATAAGCTTACTAAGTCTCTATTTATTTTACCTTTAAGGTTAGTAGGATTAATCACCGCTGTCCATAAGGTCAAAGTGGGGTTTGAATATCAGTAAATACCCATGCGTCTGTACTTTTTTTGAGAAGATAATGTACTAATGAACTCCCCTTTTTACAAAATAACCCATATTTATACACTACAATATCACGTACTCCCGCATATCGGAACTATCTTCAGTGACCACAGACGGGTATTCCATTCCAAAACATAAACAAAGTTGTGGGAGAAGGTCCACGCTCATAAACAATAGACCAGTGACAAGATACTGACAGTTACGCCGATAAAACCAAGCCCGCTCATATACCATACCCACATACGCGGTAAAATAGGGGGTCCGATTCCCATCCATACTCCACTTTGTTTCCGTATAATTCGACATCAAAATAAACGATCTCTTGGCACAGTCCAGTTCTATTTATCTGCAACAGAAGCCTTGACGTTATGTCGTAAACAAAAGACAATGTGACTAGGTCGTTCAGATAAAGTGGGTAATCGGAAAAACCCCTCTATAAAGGGAATGGCAAATAAGAGGAGGTGTTGGAATATTTGTATTTCACACCAATGCCATTTTGGGTTTCGGACAATTTGATTTCCAAATAAAGACAATGACATTGTTATTTTGAAAATCATTGGCGAATAAATACATATATCTAAATACAATAACCCGCTCTTCCAAATTAAGTACTTAACTACGCCTTACTTGAAACCCCTTGTCTTCCGCCATATAACGTATACGCAGGGTCTGCCCAGGGCTATCATTGCCCGTTTCTATCTAGACAACAAGGTTGGCTTGTGTGCAATCGAGGCGACAAGAAAACACTTTTGCTTTCGGACAGTAAACCATCGAACTCGGCTGAGTCCGAAACCGAATCGAATCGCAGGGAATTGAAACGAGCAAATAAATGTCAAAAGTGTGTATTCGGTAATAAATAGTCGAAATTGGAAGAATAATTCGGGTGTTGTAAATCCATAAAAATATCAGGTGCGATGCATGCGCCGGATCCCCGGCCCCTTAACCGTCTGGCCCACTCTCGATGATATTTTTCGTTCTTCTGCGATGAAGCAACGCAATCCAAAAAAAATGTGTAGAACGCACAAGTGCACCATAAAACCATAGTGAGACGTGCGCTCTAATAGATGATATCATCAGGAAATACAAACATAGATTCTCTCTTTTTGTAGAGCGATTTCCATGTGTGCTTAACCCATATTTCCTTAGTAGAAGGAATGGGAAGTTGTCGATTAAATTTAAACTATCATAAAAATTTGCTAAATCATTAATAAAATGTGCCTTTTCCATAAAAATGTTACGAATAACAGAAACATCATTAAGGGTAAATCTAATTATATTTGTAATTTACATATCTACATATGTTCAGGAATTATATAACAAATATAATGCTTACAAAAGTATACTTAGTACACAAATCTTAAACGAATAAATACTTATCTATATTTAGTATATACACACATTTTTAAGACATATCCTTTTGACTTTGGGCAAAACATGGGTTAATGCAAACGAAGCAGAGAGACATTCGCAACTCACTCAGTGAAAAGATGAAAGCAAAAGTCAAGTAGCGCTGATGGAACTTCATAAATTACTGCTTTATAGAGTATCCAATAGCACCGGCCATAAACCCAGCCCCACTGATAACCCAGTACACCACCACCAGCCGCATAATCTTGATCCCAATGCTTATCTGGCGTTTATCTCTGGCTCCGCGAAAGAACTTTCGATCGGTGGAAACTTTGTCTACTGCAAATTGTATCTACCACCGGCGATCTGACCAAGTTTACACCCGGATTTAAGACGCCCAATTGGAGTCTCCTCCCATTATCTGCCCACGAGCTGTAAATTCTCCGAGTGCGACACTTTTATTTTGATGTATTTATGACGCCTTAATGTGTTGAGAAAGAACCCGCAGTACAAGTGATTGGTGTTTGAGTCTTCCACTATCAGGCGACACCGAATGTTATGTTTTATGATCCTATATATAGCCGTTTCTTGCCTAATTGAATGATATGATAGCAGGTTTTAGAAAATATTTTAATAGCTCTTAATACAATCGATTCTCAGGTCATAAAAATGCTGATACTCGAGCCCGATAACGATTTTACCATCGACCAGAGTCGACTAAAACTGACTGAGTAGCCGATCGTGATGGAAACAGTGATGATGTTTGTGATAATGATATGATGATGGTCACGATTGCCAGGAACTTCTGGCTATCGCTCATAGATTAGCATTCTTTTTTATTTGGGGGTTTTTGGCAAGTGGTTGAAGGGAAACTCGTGTTAGATAGTGATATGAAGGGGGTAAGTGGTTATTTCGAGGGGAAGCTAACAATAAAAAATATCTGCTAAGCAATATAATGCAGACGGACTTAAAAAAGTTAATTAATTTGCCAAAGGTGAAAGATTTGTAATCGAATATATATGTATCTTATAATAGCATTAACAAATTGTTTTAAATAGTTACGACTAAATTATTCTTATTTCAAATTATTTTAGATAAAGGTTATAAAATCTTACTCATGTATGAATTTGAACGGATGTACTGCTGGTCTGCTGGTACATTTAACTTTTAAACTATGCGATATCTAGATTTCCAAGAAATATCAAATCAATTCCGCCTGGCATAATTATGTGCTCAAATCAGAAACGCTTTCATCCCCCAGGAATTAAATCTTTCGACAAATATGCGCGTTGTTTGAATCACTTCTATTTTAATACAATGAAACAATTACGATAGAAAACTGCATTAGGAAATCCGGCCAACTTTTGACGGCACTAAGTGTTCCAGCAACGCGTCATGAAAAGATCGGATGATTCGCTCTAAGTATTGGCAATTTGAATAATCAACGGCTGCGACTCGACAGTAAGTCTTTTTTTTCATAGCAACATTTATTAGTAGCAGAAAAAAAAAATGACCATTAAATAAATAACGCATTATATTTTACAATCCGCTTAAAAACAGAAAAACAGTTTAATCTACATGTGACGGTGCCTAGTATTACGCGATTTTAATGTTAAATGATAATAATATTTGCAGTCACATTTTTAAAAAAAATTCCTGTCTTTGAAACTTTGTTGACTTCAACTTAAGCAAATTAAATAAGAAATCGCTTTATCTGGAAGCAAAAGGAAACAAGACGAAAAAAAGAGTAAGTAAAATCAAAAAAAACAAATCTAATTGAAACAGATGTCGGGCATATATTTTGAGATTAATTAGAGGGCACGAGCAGAGTCGGAATTCCCGCTTTATTAAAGATTGGGTCCCTGGGGAATGCAGTAACTGCACTTCTTACTTCTCTTCAGTGGGCCAGAGATTATTATTTTATTTTTATGATCCCCAAAAGGCTATGATATCAATTGTTTTTTGTGTTTATATGATTATTTAATATACATTTCATTTATGGGAGATCTCTTCTCTTTTGGGAGCTTAATAAAAACGCTAATAAATTAACTTTATTTATGTTATGAATGTTAAATTTATGTTATTAAATAAGATAAGAACTATGTAAATGAAAACACGATTAAGCATAACTCTTCTCTTTAAATTTGGGTTTTTTCATAATGGGTCTCCTTGGGATAATTATTGTGAATTTTTTGTAATTCTTCTGATGAAAATATAATTACTCATAGGGGACACTTCAACAAGAAATTGTGTTAAAACATTTGGTTATCGTTGACGACATTTAATTTTGGACTTGGTTTAAACAATTTTTAATTATAATTTTATTCTCTGAGCTCCCTTTTAAGCTTGCTGTTAGTCCTATAATCCTTTTACCGCGAAAACCAAATGAAAAATGCTTGAGTTCAAAGGATGGACTCACCCTGATCGAATTTCCTTGCAAGCGCTTTCGATCGCATGATAATCTCCACCAGTGACGTCATTAAACTAGACTTTTGTGATATCCATGGCCAGAAATCGAAGAGTTGGGGGAAATCCTTTTAGCAATACAGCGGAAACTGGGCCACTGACATTGACATACTCCGCTATGCTCTTTCTCCCTCCTTTTTTTCTCTTTCGCGCTCACTCTTTCGCGTCCTTTTTTTAGTGGCAAGTTAAAACAAGAAGTCGAAACAATTAGAAATCACTTTTGCAAATCAAGAACACAAGTTTTTCCGGGGTGGACAACCGACACAACTGCATTTGCATAAACTCTCGACGTGGGTTGGGGCGGTGTTTATAAATTGTGGTTAAGGCAGCAAAAATCTCGCCAATGTCTGCCCTTTTTTGTTTGTCCTTTCTAGTTTTTTTTTGTTGCATACGCGTCTCGAAAAGCCGTGTGGGGTAGTGGGAAAATATCGAGAAAAACCCAAAAAAAACCGACGGAAAATTACGCTGTTGTTGCTCGAGTTGTTGTGGAAAAGCAGTTTAAGGCACACACAGTTGGGAAATGCAAAATGCGAAAATGGAACTAGAGCTGGAACCGGTGGAACCTGGAGAGCAAAAAACCACCTGAACACACCTGCCCCACAAAGCTCCTCAAAAGCGACTGACGACGGAACTCGAGGCAGAAAACAGAGAACAGGAACGGAAAACTGAAAACAGAAAATGAACTGAGCGGAGCAGAGAACGCAGACTATTTCGTCTATGCGCTATAGTTTCTTTTTTCCATTCCCCCAGCTTTTCCACCGCTCCCGTTTGCTATTTTCCATACCAAAAAAATAGGTAAAAGAGGCGGAGGAAAAAAGAAAAACCCGCCAAGGCAAGGAAAAAAGGAGACTGACTATCGCGGTGGCAATTATGAGGGAACGGGTGGAGCTCCCGAAACTCAGCCGCACCACCAGCCAACCACACCGGCACGTGCGGGCCGTGGTAGTGGTGATTTCATGTGATTTCTGGTGTTTCAGGTGCCTTGGGTGGCTCGCTTTGGGTGTGCTAGTGCGGGCAGCCAAAGGACACTAACGACAGGGCACGAAAAACGCAACGTAATTCATGCAAATGAAGTCACGCAAGATTCCCCGCACCGCGACAGAAAGACACTGGTCCCCTGGCCTCCAAATGTAACCTCGACGATTGCCCATCCAATGGGCTTTCACCTGGCTCAGGGGGAATGGGAGGCGGTTGAAACCCTTATTGGCTGTATGTTGGACAGAGAGTCATAAAAGCGATGATTCTAACTGAAGACATTTTATGGTCATGTGATATATAGAACATAACTAGTCTACTGCTAGCACTAGAAATTTAAAACAAGGCCAACGGCGTACTTAAAAAAATTTTTCTTCAAAATCAAATAAGAAAAGAAGAAATAAAATAAAAGCCAGAAAGATTTGAAAAATAACGTCTTAAATAAATTTAATACAAAAACTTATCTTCTCATTATTTTTATATACAATTATCATAATTTCTATAAAGTTATTTTACTCTTATTATATTTATTTTTATATTTGTCAAGCTTTTTTTAATGATTCATGATAATCTAAAAAAGAATTTTTAAACTCAGATTATTATTATTATTTTCGAACCTATTTTTAGCTTCCCACGAAGATAAGAAAACGGTCCTCAAACCTAAAAACCGAGAAACTGTGTTTCTTCGATTTTCAATGGGGTTTCAATGGATTTTTGATACTAGAGTCCTGCCCTGCGGCCCTTTTCCTATTTTCCTCTGGAAGTCGGGTAAAAGTCGTCGCCTAACCTTTTTATCTTGGCCATCTATCTATATGACTGTTATTAAAGCCCATCAGGCCGTGCACATGCCAAGTAAGTTTTGGGCCTAAGTCCTTAACTTTGCCCCTTTTGAACCCCTTTGTATACCCTCTAGATACCCTTCTCCACCGTGCTTATCACCCACTGTGCAAATTTATGCAACACTCACTCTATTACCCCACTCGAAATCCAAAGGACGGGGACCACCCTCTGACCAATGGGCAGGCAAAAGGCCCCATGGAGGGAGAGGGGGTGAGTCCTGTCACAGAGGGGGTGGTGGGTGGTTGGGGTGCTTGGAGGGGTGGCTTAGATTTGTCGCCTGCTCAGTCCGCGTGTCAGTCGTTTGTCATATAGGCCCGACAATGTCGGACGTCGTCGTCTGGAACTCTTTTCAAGTACATGCAATCAATATTTCGCTTGCATTAATTATTCATGCTAGAAACAAGCAATCTCCCTGCGAAGCCCCCCGCCACCCCCTACTACCCCCTTTCACCGGCGCCCCTGGCCAGTCTGGATAATAATATTTCTGCCTTTAGCCGCGTTCCAATTCCAGCGCATTGCTGGCATTTTTTCTTTATTACCAAGCGAAAGAGGCAAACAGGCCCAAACGAAAGAGAGGAAGCTACACGAGAAGAAAGAGAGATATAGATAGAGAGAGAGAGATGGAGAATCATCCAGGAGTAGAGTGAGAGGGAAATAGGCAGATCGGGTGGGTGGCAAAGCAAAGCCATAATAAAAGTAAGTCAGCCGAGGGAAAAACATTTGTTTTTGTTCCATCTCGTAAAATGTATGCAAAGATTTTCGCCAACGTTCAAATCTTTTAACGATTGTTGTTGCTGTTCAGTTTCGGTCAGCTTTATGGAACGTATAATTGGCCCAAACGGATCTTGGCATCGAAATGCGCTGCGCCTTATTAATAATTGCAGTTTTCATAGCTGTTTATCTAACTCTTTGTACGTCATTTGGGGCGCCAAATGTTTAGTTTTTCCGGGGAGGGGAAAACAGGCCATGGTGCCAGGTCCGTTGTTCTATTTTTACACTGCACTTGATCTTGCCAAACAAATATAAATTTACATAGTACATGCACACTGGAGGGCAGAACTTTGTTGGGATTTTAGCCAATTATTCCAAGGTTGCCCACTTGTGTGGGAAATGCTACAAAATAAAAGGGGTGAGAGGATGTGCTAAAAGTGCATAATCATGGCACTGCAACAATGTCTATAGTAGGGCATGGCGAAAGGAAATTAAATCATGCTCCGGATAAGTCAATATCAACAGACATTAGCGTTTGCCTAGAAAAAAGGGGAAACCCCATTGGAAGATAGCTCCACGTTCCCATGGATTGTAAGAAACGTACTCAATTCACTTGACGTAATAACCTTATTATCAACTTACTGTTTTAAAGTAATAGTTACTGTTGTTTCTGCGTAATTAACAATGAGTAATACTTCAATTTTCAAACAAGTTTGTCGTATATTTTGAAAGTAGTTTATTTAGTTTACTATTGACTGAACATATTTTCTTATCGGAAATAGTGTAGTATTGTAGTATTGTATTCTTTCTTTTAATGGTATTAATGCTCGATTATAAAATTGTATTAATTTTGTAATGTTTTAATTTATTATTCACCTACATGTGCTGGCATGTTTTGTTGTTTTTAGGTAGTGCTACAGAATATATTATAGGTACAGAAAAATGTAACTTTTGGAAAAAACATTCCGTAGGTATTTACCTACGTTAAATAAAATATAAGTGTTCGAAGATTTTAAAATATTAAAATTATAAATTATATAAATTATAAATTATTTCTTCTGACCTATTTAATAAGCAAAAACATTCTTAATACCTAGTTTGGCTTATCTTCAAGTGGTATTACGTTATTTTTGTACGTATTAATTTATTATGGTAATGTTTTAAATGGATTGAGTTGCTTAAACCATTTTTATTTGTTTCCACTTGTTTTTAATATCCCTAAACTGACCCCAATTGCAGTACCTCACTCTTCTTAATTAAGAGCTTAATCCAAAATTATTGCCGCCTTAAAAGCCAAAGGGAAAAGTATCAGGGAAAGCCTTTTTATTATCGCATTCACGAGATTCTCATTAATTTTCCTTCAGACAGGGAAAAGGGGTAAAGAAAGTGCAGAGTGGCCGAAGCGAAATGAAATAATTTCAGCGCACTTTTAATTATCAGGAAATTACGAACACACAACTGGTGCTTATACATATACACATGTATTGAGAGGAGCATTTATTTTGTATATAGTGGGAGATGCAATTTTCAGTATGAGGTAATTGTGCAGCAGGCACCCACACACACACATAGCCCCCGCACACAGGCGCACAAATACAAGCAAACGCAGGCTTCTGACTGGCGGGCATTCAATGGAGTTGTTGCTGTTGTTGTCGCCATTTCGCTATCGTCTCCCTTATCTCTTTGTATTATCTCTCTCTCCTATTGGGGGGATGGTGATGGGGCAGGTGGTTTGGGTAGAGCAGAGAGCGACTGTCATTCGTTTGTCATCAGCAAAAACTTTGGCGACGCAGCTACTCTCTCTCTGTCGCCCCCTCTCTTTATGCTGCGTCTGCGCTCTAATTCGCTTGGGGTGGAGCTTTGTTCGCGAGAGCGAGAAAGAGAGAGAGAGAGATCCGCGGCGAATTCATCAGGTTGCTTGTTGCTCTTTGGCATTGCTGCTGGCATTTGATTAATGAAGTGTGTTAAGAGGTTACCAGCCAAGGACAAAGGCTCTCCAAGAGGTCCTTGACTGTGGCAGGAATATTTGTACATATATATATTTATCTCAAAAGAAAAGACAACTGGGGGCGTGGTCTCTGCTGCTGCTGTCGCGCTGCTACCGCAGCTGTTATCATATCTCTCTGTCGCTGCTCATTTGGCGCTCTCTATCTCATGGGATATGGCCATCCCGCTCGCTCATCTGTTGCTGCTGCTGCTGTTGCTCTTTCGCTTTGGCCCACGTTGCGTATACGTAATGTGCGCCAAATTGTGTCGCCACACTGTCGTTGGTCCATTGATGTGCGCTGATAGCGACAGTGGGCAGAAGCAGCGACGCAGCAGCAACGGCAATAGCAACATTAACCTGCCAGCAGCACCAACTTTGCACAAAATGGCGTTTCCAGGTATATATACATATAGCAACTAAAAGACAGAGAGCCCTATAGATATTCACCTTTCTGAAAACACCAAGCCAACCATAACTCCTATTTATCATTCGCTGGCGATATCTCCTCTCCAACTTTGCAGTGCAACTTTCTTGTGACTGTGGAAATAAACAAAAGGCGAAAAAATAAAAGCCCAGCCAACAAGAACAAACAAAAACTCAGCCGCAAAAAGAGGCAACTCCTTGTTGTTGCTGCTGTGTTTATTGCCTTCAGCTGCCGTGGAAGTCGAAGCACTGAGTTTTATGTCTTCATTAACTGAAAAAGTTATGAGCCATGGCTGCGGGGATGGCAAAGAAAGGCAAGTAGGGAGCACAATTCAGGGAAGGGAGGTGGAAGGAACAAGGGGCAGACCTGACCACAGCATCCATCTGTAAAAACCGTAATTGGACTTGGACCGATGGTTGACAATATTCCCTTTTCCCTCACTTAACAACAGTAAAAACAGCGAAATGTATAGGGCTAAAGACATTTCTTGTGATCTGCGTCATGGTAATCAGTTTTAGACATGTGCAGATTCTAAGTCTACAGCGACTCTTTTTGAAGGGGCACAGTGGTGCTAATTGCTCTAAGCTAAATAACAATTTTCGGAAAAAGCAACAAGAAATAGACACCTAGAGCATTTGCCACATTTTTCAATTCTAACACATAAAAATTACATTTGTATTTTTAAAAACCTTGTTTAGAGAAAAGAGTTCTTCAAATTAAAATTTATAATTACAATTTTTTTCACTTTTATATTTTCTTTCCATATGGAAAGAATATTCTTAAGCCACGAAAAAGTTTTTATGATAAAAATCGTTTAATAAGTTCTATTAAATTTGAGATAAAAATAGGTTTTGTAAGAGTTCGTTAATATTCCATTTTATAGTATGGTATTTTAAAAGTCAAGGCATGGGAAAGAGCGGTTTTTGAATGCCCCACTTGACTTTTCGACCGATTTGCCCCACTGTCAACCGTTGATAACTCATTTCACGTGTCTAGATAGTATTACGAGACTCACAACACATAGCCCCCGTAGCACAGAGCTCCACTTACCGAGGCGAACATCGTTCGGGTGACGTTCTGAGATATTGGTTTATTTTTTTTACTGGTACTCGTAAAAGTCAGTCACAGTAGCCGTCGTTGTTGTTGGCTTTCTGTGTTGTTGCTGCTGGTCAAGTCATCAGAAAAGCGTCGTCGTTGTCGCCGTTGTCCAATATTGTATGGTTGATTCCACACAGGTCTCACCAGTTAACTTCGCTCCACTGATGCGCTTTTTTTCAATTTGTCACGTACAGTGGACTTTTTCGATTTTCATCTCATTACGTTTGGGAGACAGAGAGTGCGAGCGAGATAGGTGAGGTCTTTGCCTTCAAAAGCGGCAGAACGACCCACTTAATTAGTATTTATGAAATTCATAAAAAATTCTAGCTTATGGCAGCCCTGTTAATCCTGGGAATTTACTTTCGCTTGCATGTGCTTAGCCAGTCCAATTATGCATTAAATGGCCATTACTTTTTGCTTATAAAAACAATGTTTGTTGGTTAAGATTTAGGTATAGTAACCTGCTAAGGGACTTTGATTTTAGTAGGATTAAGCTGGAGTTATTGTTAAAGAGAAGGCGAGGCTTGTAATTGCTAAAATAAATCTAACACAACACCTGACGTAAGTGGAAGTAATGGAAATTTATTGATAGAAAATTTGTTGGGTAAAGAAACAATGAAACCATTAATAAACCTATTACGTCCTACAAAATTGGCTGAGAATAGTTGTATTTATTACCTATTGGTAAAAGATCATTGTCATCGAAAAATACATACACTTACAGGATTACTTCGGGATTCCAAAAAATAAATATCTCTAAATTTTACTTAATAATAATCTTTGATTTTCTGCTTTACATTTAGAAACCACATATATGAGATCTCCCTGAAAATCAGTGTGTAACTAAATTATGACGTTGGCCCCTTTGAAAGCCGAAAACTGCGAGTTGGAAAACGTGAGCGTGGCACATTTATCATTACTTTTGCCCCCCTCCACCCTACACCCCCAAAATAGTAAAAGCAATAATAACTTTATGTATTTGACCTGAGCCACAGCAATAGCAAAACAGCAAAGGCGGGCAAAAGGAACACCATCAAGTCGAGTCCTCGAGTCCTCCTATGATAGAAAATTGTGTCACGACAGGAAGCGAGATAAGAGCGTAATTTTCTTTCAACGTGCACGGCCCGAAAGCTTTTCTTGGCCGCCTTTTTATACCCTTGCAGAGGGTATTATAATTTTGGTCAAAAGTGTGCAACGCAGTGAAGGAGACATCTCCGACCCTATAAAGTATATATATTCTTGATCAGGATCACCTCCTGGGTTGATATAGCCATGTCCGTCTGTCCGTCTGTCCGTCTGTCCGTCTGTCTGTCCGTCTGTCCGTCTGTCTGTTTCTACGCAAACTAGTCTCTCAGTTTTAAAGCTATCGAATTGAAACTTTGCACACACCCTTCTTTCCTTTGCACGCAGTATATAAGTCGGAACGGCCGGGATCGGACGACTATATCCTATTGCTGCCATATAACTGATTGATCGGAAATGCCATAACTTTCGTGTTTGTAAAGTTAGGAAGTTGGGATTTTCTATGGGTTTTAAATTTGGCCAATCAATTCGACCTACCAAATTTCATAAGAATCGGACGACTATGTCCTATAGCCGCTATATAACTGATTAATCGGAAATGCCAAAACTTTGGTGTTTGTTAAGTTAGGAAGTTGGGATTTTCCATGGGTCTTATTTTTGGCCAATCAATCCAACCTATTAAATTTCATAAGGATCGGCCGACTATATCCTATATCTGCCATATAACTGAACGATTGGAAATGCCATAACTTTGGTGTTTTTAAAGTTAGGAAGTTGGGATTTTTTATGAGTATTAAGAATGCATCATATGAATAATTTTGGAGAATATAATTTACAGAGTATTCTGCAAGGGTATATCAACTTCGGCTCCGCCCGAAGTTAGCTTTTCTTTCTTGTTAAAGTTAGGAAGTTGGGATTTTTTATGAGTATTAAGAATGCATCACATGAATAATTTTGGAGAATATAATTTACAGAGTATTCTGCAAGGGTATATCAACTTCGGCTCCGCCCGTAGTTAGCTTTCCTTTCTTGTTTTGGTATGTGTTTGTACGTGTGCATATATTCAGGCCAGGACTTTTGGTCCGGATGTGAGCTATCGTGGTTACCGTTAGTCATTTTCAGTGATTGTTCAACGTCGGACGTTTCAACGTTGTCGTCGTCGTCGTCGGTTGACTTTTAATGATTGTCACGCTCCCGATTTCTAACTAACCCCTCGAGTCCTCTTTTATCCCTCTCTAACCGCTGACCACAACAGACAGGTGGAAGCAACCCACCTGGGGAAATCGGGAGGGGTGCGGAAATGTGGTAGGGGGAGTGGTTGTAGTGAACCCAGGACTAATTTGCATTTATATTCATAATCTTAGGCATTGCGTCATGAAATATTGCATGTCCCAAACTTCTGACACTTTAATTGCCCATTTGGTACTAAGCCTACACTGCTCCAAGTTAAGAACTCTATTATGGTTCTAATAGAAGTATCAAAGAAAGCCCTTTCAATTGAAAATCGTATCTGGGTTCCAAATTTTACTTTCGAGACACAAATATGGTTTAAAAATCATTTGAGAAAATTATATCTAAGCTCTAATAAAATCTTTTAGGCACAAGAACTCAAAGGAATCTGTAGCAGCGGCTATATTTTTGGAGCTAAAAACTGATTCAATTTTAAATTCTGAAGAAATACGTATTATACAAAATGAGACTAAATTTTTAACATCGATTTTTTTTTGTTAAGAGATACATTTATTAATCTACAAGAACTGCCACTAAGCGGAAAATTATACCTAAATTCTTTTATCCAATTCACTTTGCTATATTTTTTTGTTCTTGCCAAACAATTTACCGCAGTGCAGTCTGAAGTGGACTCATTTCTTGGGCTTTCGCACCCACCTACTCGCCCAGATCAACGCCACGTGCACCTCCCACCCCACGGGGCCTACTATATTCCCTTTCTTTCCTGCTCCGATATATATTCTCGTAAATCGTTGTCTATATGGTTTGTCTGTTTCGCTTACTACGTGACTTTTTCGCATTTTTGCGCTTTCTGCCTGCGACTCGCAGATCGATTTTCAGACGCGATCCACCAGATCCATGCGGGTGCATAAGAAATGATACAGCTACAGATACACAGAGTTCGAGTGATCTGAATGGAAGAGCAGACAAGACCAAAGTTTGAGATGTTAAGTTGTTTGTTTGTTGTGGGTACTTCGGGATCGTTTCTGTTTGGAATTGCTGATAAATGTCTAAAAATACGCAAGCCAACCACACCGAGAAAGATACAATGTGTGCCGAGTTGGAAGGGTTCCACAAAGTCTGCTCTTCGTCTGGGTTTATCTTGGACAGAGTTTTATGAATTTTATCAGCAACATAAACCAATATAATTGCAACATAAATCAGAGACCGGACCATGTGTTGAGTACTGAGATGATAGTGGTGTGATGTATTTATACTCAAAGTAATAACTCAATTATATTCGAGGCAGCCATTTCCCCTAGAGTTTCCCCATTCCTATTCAACAGATTTTTCAATCCCCCTTTTGGCAGCCATAGCCAAGCGTAAAGAGATGTAAAGACATGCTCGAGAGTGCCACTCAATGTGGCAAACCATGGGGAAAATGGGGGAAAGGGGCTGGATTTTCTGCCAGCAACAGGACAAAATGTGAACCAAGCGTAAACTGCCATTTTGCCATTTCAAGCATTAAGAATGCGAAAAAAATGTGAGAAAGGTATATGAAAATAAAAGTACAAATAAAAAATTCTCGAAAAGGAATCACAATTTTATTGTACGCATTTTAATCGAGGGAGTGGCAGCCTTTCTAAGTGGCCTTCTCCCCACTGATAGAGGTTGGCCTCTCTCTCTTCTTGCCTGTAAATTGGCTTAATTAAAATGTATTAGTTCTGCCTGCCTTAATTCTTAAAAACAATATTTTTGCAAACAATTAAGTAAAGCCAAAAGGAAATTTGCAACATTGTAGGCAGGAATCGGGGACTCTGAAGCACGAAAATGTTGCTTGTTTTGTAAGGTAATTAGAGGAAATTCAGGCTACAAAACAAGCTTGTGAAGTCAAAAACAATTTCAAGAACCCTTCCTCTCCTTCGAAGTCCTAAGTGCCCTCAAATCAACTCCCAACTTAAACTCTGAATTTAAACATCAACCACATATCCGTTTATTCTTCCTTCTTCAAGAAATTACTACTATGACCAATTGCCTCTAAACCAATCATAGTTTTCCTTCCGTCCTTTTGCCTTTGTGGGACCCTTGAATGCCGTAGCAAATATGCTTGAAATGATTGCGGCAAAGGAAAACCCGAAAATCAGAAGGGAAACGACCAGAAAGGATAACAACCAATTGCCACATGTCTGAGGACTTATCAGAAAATCAGGAGGATTCATTTAAATAACGGAGAAGCCAACATCCGGAGCTGAACAAATTATAACTCAATTCATACGCTTGTTTGCGCAGCCAAACTCAAGCTCAAGTCCCGAGGAAGTAACGATGGCGATGGCTGTGTCCTGCCATCCTCACAAAGGTCCAACTGGCAGGACACGAAAAGAAAACTCATTTTTGTGCTGCGCAAACAGTTCTCGCTCCCGTATTTCCCCCCATCTGACTGACTGACTGCCTGACTCCCCACACATTAGGACTTCCTTTCCTTCCGATTTCGTGTCCTGGCTGCGATTGTGCGCATTATACACAGTCCGCTTGTGACTTTAAGGGGGTGGCTGGGGGTTGTTGGTGGTGCTCCGGAGGACCTGGGCTGCCCCTTCGCAAGTGCAAAAAATTTATGATTTATGTTATTTTAAACCCAAGTCCAGGCGGGAACAATCATCCTGGGAAGCCTTGGCTACAAACTATTTCCCAGGGTTTCAGCGAGGATGTTTAGTCGTGAGCATGTCGTGAGTGGAGAGTCTGAAGAAAATAAGAAAATTCATGATTAGGCACTTTGCTACTTAAATACTCATATATTCTTAAATATTTTCTTTAATTTGGGAAGTGTAAATTCCGATAATTGCCATACAACACCATAGTATATAAAAAGCGGTAACAAATAATTATCATTTAACTTAAAAAAAAATTAAATATTGTCAATCTATTGAGAGTTAATTACAAATACACTCCTTACTTTATTTTGAAGGGCGCATTCAGACTTAGATGTCCAGAGAGGACTTATGTAAAGGATCATTGCCACCAAATTTTTAAAGCATAAAATATTTTATAGCCTTATTTGACTGTTTTCCCCTAATGATCTCTTCATAACCACCCACACAAATCGGTCAACATTTCAAATACATTTCCCACTCGTGAGTCACGCCCGCATCTCGGCATTTGGAATATCTATCATGGATTTTTGTCCTCCGACTTCTGTCCTGTGGCGAGTGCATGTGTGTGGTTTCCACAGATTACACACACAATGGAGTGAGTGTGTGCGAACGGGCACCGCCCACCACATGCAACCGCCCCTAACGAGAACCCATGAACAGAACAACCAGCCTGAGCAGAACTGAGCTAAGTCGGGCCCAAATGCGAGACCATTTAATTTGCTGCGGAGGTAATGTGGCATATGCCAGCGGTTCGGAGGAGCCGCCTCAGATTGAGTGCTAAACAGGCCGAGCACCACCCAACCGCTCAACTACAACCAGGCAGCCACTGAACCACACGACCACTCAACCACTTGCAGCCCAAATTGCTAGCAAGGATGCACAGGAAAAAACTTAAGAAATACTACTTGAAACAGCTTAAAGAGGTTTCAAAATTCTTTTATAAGTATCTTTAAGCAAAAGTTATATTTTCAAAAATATCTATAAGTTACTTAAGGTTTAGTGGCAAAATATAAAACTTTACTGTGTTTGTATTACTTGGCTAAATTGTCCCAACTTTAATAATATAAAATGGCAATAACTAAACATGAATAAAATTTAAATACAAATTTGCTTATAGATAAAAGACGACTCTCTAATTATTTTTTATCATTTTGTTTTTACAATTTTGACCAAAGAATTAAATGGTCTAGTTTTGGTTTTTTTAATTTAAACACAACCAAAATAAGAAAAGATATTACAAATTTTAAAAATCACTCATCAGTAAGTGATTAGTCCCACGTTTTTGAGGTCACTTAGAAGGAATCTTTGATACGTTTCAATTTGTATTTTGATTTGGTAAATAGTAGATGTTTCTTTCTGTGCTTAGGTAAAGCCCATGAGCGTGAGCTCGAAATTGACCCGCAGCCGTTGGCTATGCATCAGGAATTTATTACGCCCTGGCATTTGCATATTTATGAATAATGGAGGATAACCAGTGTGGCCAAGAGCATGTCCAGAAATTAAGACTAACTGGGTGAGGGGAAATGAGGGAAAACGGACCCCGACCTCGACTGCCTTTCGACTTTTCCATTTCTATAACCTTTGCATGCCAACTGAGATCCATAGAGTGCGCGAAACTGATACTCCGAAAACCCACACACACACGCACACTCACAACCAATACCAGCACACCCTCTAGTGTGTGTAAGTGTGTGTGCACACTCCAAGACATTGGTCACGAAAAGCGGAAATGCTGATAAGGAACTTCAATGTTTTTTTATTTCGTTGTCGTGTTTAATGTCTTTTTGTCGTGCTTAGTGTCTTTAGTGTGTGCTCTACTCCCCAGCACCCTTGTATGTGTGAGGGTTTGAGTGTGTGCGTAGCCCCGCCATATAATCTATATAGTATAATACTTAGTAGCGATTTAGTCAACCCATGGAGTTGGAGGTTGGATCGGTGGTGGTGGTCGTGCAGTCATAAGTCAAGTGGTTGGCCCTGGGAAAATGGGAATTTCATGTAAATCATTTATATTCAGCGGGAAGTGGGAAACGATGATGAAATTGGGTGGAGTAGAACTAGTAGAAATTTTAGTTAATGTTAATATAATTTATTAATAAAATATTTAATTACCTACCTTTTAAAAGTACATTTCTTACTGCAAGTTTCACAACATATATTAAAAAAATATAACAAAATTGTTACTCATTAAGTTGTAGTAATAAATGATAAATCTCATATATAAAATCTCTACACAACAACTTATAAAAAAAACCACGATGGTTTCCACAAGCTTGAAGAATTCGTATTTTTATTTATGTTCATATTCTTTTTTACTAAAAATCTAAGTAAGCGGTTAAAATAAAAATTTAATCAATTTCCGTCAATCAAAAAAAGTTCAAAACAGTCAAAGAAATTGTTAAGCAAAACAAAACTCAATTGGGAGTTAAGAGTCCTCTTTTTATTTGAGAAACACGAAGCTAATTTGAATTGCCATCGTAAAAGTCAAATAAAGTGGAGCGTAATTCATAATTCACCCATAATAGTTTTGTATTTGTCGATGTTGCTTGTTCGTAAACAAAAAATTCCGAGTCCAAGTGGCAGTTTATGTTCGTCTGGCACTCAGACAATCCCAGCCACTCATCGAATTTCACACTCGATTTGTTCTAGCCGATGGATGATGAGTTTCTCAAGTGCCCAAAATGAAGACTTGGCGCAGCTTCCTTTGAAGAAGAAACCGATAAAATCGATGAACTCTGTGACAACCGCATAGTTAAAAAGAAATAAATTGGAATTTATGCGGTCATAACAATTAGGAAGAAGTCAAGTGTCGCAAAGAAAGGGCGAACTCTCACTCTGGATGGGAATGTTATCTTTGTGGTTGGAGTAAACAATTATTTTCCTTTTGGGGGTATGTTATCTATAAGCCTAATGCTGCAACATTCGATCATTTCAAGCACGTGACTAAAACACACACTCACCTGCCTGGGAAACTCCCCCTGGATATCATCATAATTGGATTTAAAGCCTAGGCCTAGTCCCAATCCCTTTTGTGTTTGTGGAAGGGCAACCTGCAACGACATTTAACCGCGGGCATATTTAATTTAATTTCTACGTATTTAACCTAAAACCAAGCAATAAAAGTAGTCGATGTTGGAAATACTCTATATAAGGTTAAACATATATTTTTATATTTGGAAAAAAACAATAGTTTAACACATAGTTTACTGCCATATATATTTTAAATTTTAATTTCAAAGAAAGGTATGAGCTTTATTAAAAAAACCCTGACATTTAAAAATGTTATCCTTGCTTATCCAAGCTTAAACTTTTTCCAGTATAACTTTTTAATTTTCTTCCAATTTATTGCAATTAAAAGAATTTAATAAATAAATCTTGTCTAAGGTAAGTAAAAGTTAAAAATTAGTATTTCTTCGAATTTAACACTCTCGAATATTTCACATTATTTAAAGTTGCCTGACTTAAATTAATTCAATATGTATTTAAATCAATTTACCTAGTGAACTACCCTTTTCGAGAGTACAGCAAACCAATCCAAACCAATACAAAGTGAAGCTGGGAAAAGGCATCAGGGGTCAGAACAATGAGGGCTTGCAGGTTGCACATGCCTGAAACGCGTTTCGCTTTAAAAATTTATGCAATTATGAGCCGCAAATATTATTATGTAAACATACAAATACAATCTGTGGGGGTGGACGGCAAATGAGCAATGTCCTGACCATTCTGTTCATGTTGTGGCAACATATTGATAGACAATAATTTGTCTTAATGAAATTTTGCCTTTATTTATGAGATGGCCGAAACGTGTAGGAAATCTTTCACAACCCGAGGCGACGACGTTGCTAGGAAAACAATCTGCTGCCGGAAAATTTCGAGCACCAGCCTTGGGGCAATTAGTGAGGGTTGGGTGGTGGGATTTTCCCGGAGATTGTTATTGTTGCCCTTCAGGTTGCTGTCTTTCATGTCCTGTGCATAATTTATGGCTCCAGCCACCCACCTTGGATTCTGTCTGGGTCTCTGCTGTTCGGACAGCAGAAGCCCCGTTCCAATTATCAACAAACTTTTTGAGAAAAGAACTGAAATCTGTGATGTAATTGCTTTTCGTTTCTCACCTTTTGTCGCCGAAATGGCAACCGCAAAGTCAAAAGTCCGAGTGAGTTTTCCACAGTGGGAAAACGAGAAACTCTGAAAACTGTTAATGGGGCTTCCCCGCTGCGTGTGGATAGGTTTTTCAGTTGGCGGAAGGGAGGGAGTGGTGCTAAAAGATTTTCCAATATCAATTGAAATTAAATTGAATTTTAAATTGGCCAGCGTGGCCAGGAGACATTACTGATGTGTGCAAAGAAACCCAAGGAAAACACGGGGAAAGTGGGCGTGTGTGGGCTGATATGGGCGTGGCCTCGGGTTAGCCACACTTGTTTCTGACAGCCCAAGAGGGCAATAAAACGAATGAAAAATGGCTAATGGAGTGAGAGTGAAAAGGTGGAAAAGTTTCATGTCAGACTAATCCAGAAAAATTGAGAGAGAGGAAAAGTTCAATAGAACTCTGATGGCCAAAAGAAAATATTAGCTGAAAGCTCTTGCTAAGATTTTTAGTTATTGGGAACCTTACAAAAAATGTAAGATATTTAGTATCTAATGAGTAAAAAAGTACATTAAAAGTATGGTTAAGCATAACCAATAAATATTTAGCTTACAAAAAATATAAGTAATATGTAAATTATGTAAAAGAACTGCATTTTCAATGAAATAAGCGGTTTTTCTCTGTTTTTCTTTCAAAATATATTTCAAGAATTTGAAGAAATTCCTGTAACTTCACCTTTTTTACCTACCAACAACCAGAGGGGGTTTTCAATTCGTAGACTTGACAGCAAAACGCCTACCGACCGCCTTCAGTTAGTTGCACACCGAACAAAAGTAAAAGTGGGCATCACAATAAGGACTCTGCGACGCTGTGCTGCATCACAAGCAGGAATACACAGCGTATCCTATATCCTATATTCCATATCCCATATAACGACTACTCCGCATCCCATTCCATGGCTTTTGTTGGCTCGCCATTGTCGACTTAAATGCACAATTTGCGCATGAAAAGCGCGGATTTGGAGAGAGGGAAGGTACACATTGAAAAATAATAAATACATTAAAATATTCCGTTTTTATAACTGTAAAACATTATAACTCAAACTTACCTTCCCCAAAAAATTAAATTAAAAAGTCTTTCACAATATTTCCTTCATCCGAACGGTCTAAAAAATTCCATATTTAATTTTTATAAAACCTTTTTCAAATTATTATTTAAAAAATTAAGGTAAAATTGTTTAAAAAAATGTTCAATGAAGAAATTCATATTTCGTAGGATGGGATTTTGAATATTAAAATATTACATATTAGTTTTAGCTTATAGGTCAAAAAGTGTTAGTAATGGAAAAATGCATTAATTTTTGTAAATTGTATTTAATGGAAGCCTAATTGTTTTTCAGTGTGCAGCATATACCGACACACACTCACACATCGGCACATTCAATGTACTTCCGGTGGCGGAAAAGGAACAGGAGCAACTGCGATGCCGCGACTGGATTCGGTTTTTGAAGTTGCTTTCAAGGCCCTTTGACAGACGCAGCGACGGATAATACACACTTAATTGCTCAAAATGATGCGATTGTGGAGCGTTGCATATGCCACATACACTTACACACATGCACAAGCACACCACCACACACAGATACGCACACACACTGGCGAAAAATCTCACCCATCTGCACCACCCGATTAGCGAATGAAAAGCTCAGCCACTGCTTTTTTGGCGCGCTCAATTTAAAGCAGGCTGTAAAAACAGGGAAAAACCACGAAAAGAAAGGGGTGGGGTGTAAAGGGGGTGGTGCGACGGGGGCAAAAAGAGGGAGTAACCCTGCTTATGTATTTAAGCCACAACAAAAGACACTCGAGAGCATATCATTGGCGTTTTGTGACGACCTCTACGCACTTGAGCTCACATGAGCCACAGGCCATAATTGCATTTAAAGGTTTTGCACTCTGTTTCCCTTTCTCCCAACCTTTCCCACATGCGGTTGTGCGTACGAAAACATGCTAAATATGCTTCTTGAATAAGAAAAGAGTTCTGAAAAAGGGAAAGGGCCAGGCAGGCTCAATAAATCCTCTACAAGAAAAAAAATACAGAATTATCGAAATCTAAAATATAAAACTAGAAGAATTTTAAAAGCTGAATCGCAGTAAGTATATAGATACTTCAATCATGAAAACTATTAATTTTTTAAGGTTCACAAATATCTTAGGTTAAGGCTCTTATGATTTTTTCTTTAATTACAATTTGTAGAAAACTAACATATACCTTAATATAGTATTCAAATATATTATGGAAATTAAGGTGTAGGTATATGTATTGTTATATTATTTTATAAAATAGAATCACTAGAAAATATTTACTTTAAATAAAATTTAGACAAAATAAGATAATTGATACCGGAAAGATTTTAATTTGCGATGTTTTGAACCTTAATAATAATAGTAACCCTCCAAAAAATCGTTAGCTCCCTAAGCTTAAACATCTACCCACTCTTAAAATTATCCTGAGACGACCCACAAAAAAGCAACCGCATTTTTACGTTTTACTTGAGAACCACTCCACTTTGGTTCAATTCTGTTCAGTTCGAGCCACTCCATCAAGGGGCAAGACCCCACCCCCGTCCGAAGTTGCCCTGCCCTCTACGCCCCTGGGGCATCGATTGCTACTCGCCTTGCCATTGTTTCAATTTCCATGTCGTTTTGGTTGTTTTCGTTTTGATGACCTCGCCGCAGCAGCAGCCGCAGAAATGCTCGAAATCTATAAATACTGGCAATCATTAAGGGGTCTCATATTTTTATTGCATATTTTATTGGAATCTGAATTTGATGCAGCAGTGGAACAGAGGCAGAAACTTCAGAATTTCTGCCGCTGCAATCCAATTGTCATTCATGACAGCTGTCGATCAGAAATGGCGGCTGAAAAACATATCCGCAACAATGGAAAAAGAGGGGCACAACGAGGTGGTTGCTTTTGATTCAGAATTTTTAAATTCTCCCTCCTTGATTGAATTGAGTTCATGGTTCTCTGTTTTTTTGTGTAATTGCCACCTTTTGTCGGGGCGAATGTTTGGCATATTTTGTAAATTATATTCTCCGGCAAATCTGTATTTGATTAGGCCATTTGCATAAGTTTATGAGACGTTATGTGATATCATATCATATCATATTCATATGGTGTGATATATGCAAATCCTTTTATTGATAGAGATGTCTACTTACAATTGACAGAAGTAAGTCTGATGGAAATATAATTGAATGGGTAATTTTGAGAAAGGAAAGTACGCCGTAGATTATAAATTAATTGACTTGAGTTGGGTTAGTGCATAAATTCCATTTGATGTCGAATTCATTTTGAATTCTCTGTGCCGATTATTTTTAAACAGGTGGGTTGTCATATACTTGATTCTTCTACAAAAAATTTATTTAAGACCAGATTTTGGATAAAAGGTATTTTATACTATCGAAAAAAAATAAACTGTTTTAAAAGCGTCAAAAATAACATTTTAACTATTATATTTCTTAAAAATGAATATTCATATTTTTTTTTATTCATAATATTTTGTATAATACAATATTCGTTTTAGTTCTTGGGAAAAACTTGAACGAGGAACTTGTTGACTAATTAAAATTAAAACTATCTCAAAAACGTAAGATAGATTTGTTTAAACATATTACTTCAATTAGCTAACAAAAGTTCCTCTTGGCAACAAAAATGCTAGAAAAACAAAGCCAATTTTTGTGTACAACAAATGACAACTTAAAGGTGGTTATTTTTCCCTTTCATAATTCACTTATCCACTTTGTATCTGCCCACATCTTCAACCAGCTGAATATGATCGAATATCATGCAAAATCTCCAGGATTCCCCGGCTCCTGGGCAATCAATTTCAGATGCGTCACACCTTGCCACCGAATTGGAATCGAGTGTGTGTCTGCCATGTGGCGATGACATTGTCATGTGCCAAACAGGAAGCCAAAACACCTTTGCCGAGATGTCAACGCCCGTACATTATCATCGAGTGCTCGCACATTCAAATGTAATTCGCATCTGATTCGACTTTGTACATATTTCAACTGCTGCTGGCGGAGACATCCGCGACGGGAAATGTGCCGACAATTGTTTTGCAAGCGGGCGCAACTCCTGTGCAAAGTACTACAAACTCGCCCTCACCCCGCCGATTATCCTGTTCTGTTCTCTTCTGTTCTGTTCTGTTGGCTGCAAAACATCTGTCGGATGTCATCGGAAGTTGTATCTGACGGCACGCCCCAAACAAATGTACTTGGGCCGAACTGTCGGCAGTTTGGAATTCACAATTTCAGAGGCGTCGACTGGGATTGAGTTGAAGTGTGGGCACTTTTTCAGCGCAAGCTGCACGGGAATATTTCACGGCGTTTGGGCGTGTGTGTCTCGGCAGAAGTTACGGATATTATTCATAATTTTCCAACGTTCCATTGTGACATATGCCATTAGAGGATGGAGTGGAGGGAGGGCTCTAAGGTGAGGGTTGTCTCTTGGTGGAAATCAGTTTTGGGTTGCACATATAGCCAAAGATCATTCTTGACCATCATAAATGGTTTGTTCTAAAAAAATAAAATACAAAAATAATGTGCTTGTAAAACTAGACATATCAGTTTAAGCTACATGTAATTCAATCGCTTGAAATAACAAACTTTGTGTAGCAGATAAAAAATCCTAGAAAAGACCGAAATCATCATAATGCCTTAGCTTCAATTTATACCAATTACTAAAACAAAAATCAAAGCATCAACAGTTTTACGGGCTTCCCATGATAATGACGTGATAATTGCTTCTGTCTGCTAAATCAGAGAGCGCTGTCCCGTTTCGGAAGCCTTGCAACTGACACATTCCACACCAACGAGCAAACACTGAGACACAGTTTATATTCGTGGCAAAGTTCAAAGGACACCTGCGGAGCGGTTTTAATTGCATCGCACAACACCAAAAGTGACAAGGAATCTTTCGGGTGCTGAGGACCGCCTGGCGCTAGGAAACAAAGTAATTACAAGGCCCAGCACAGACAGAAGCCGAAAAAGATGGGTTGAGTGGGAAGAAAAAAAAGCAGACTTCAACTATATCGATCACACTCAAAAAAAAGTGATTGTTCTGTATTAATACCATTAGTAAACTTAATTTTTCTTATGAAAATACCAATCGAAACCAGTTAACACTTTTGATTTGTTTTTTTTAATGATTTAACAATTTTTATATACCTTAAAGGACAATTGAAATTCTGACCTTAGAATTTTATCATTATTGGAGGTATGTGAAAACAATTTTTTATATTTATAAGACTGCATTTTGATGTTTTTTATTTTTAACCAATTTATAAGCTTTTTAAATTGAAAAATAAAAAGTTTTTTTTGTGTACAGGACATTGACAGCTGCCCCCGGAAAAAGGAAGCCCGAAAACGCCACAACATTTATTCTTTGGCGCTGGGATGGGATTTGCGGAGAGTGCGAGAATTCTATTAGCACCGTCAAGGAAATCGCTTTTCCTAATAGCCATGTGCCACGTGTCCTGCGAAGCTAAAGTCCCCTGCTCAGTCGTGTGTCACAACCGAAGGACAACCGCAGTATCCTCCTCACTCCTGCTTCAAAAAGAATATTTCCCATTTCGGGCAAACAATACAATTGAAAAATTATAAAAATTTCGCACTTTCCAAATCCACAGTTGAACGAATCCTCGTAACGAAAACCGGACGTCGTCCTTTTGCGGCTGCACTGGGAGATACACTTGTTCTCGGAAAAGGACACGCGTCAGAGTAATAGAGCGGGGGGAAACGGAAAGGAAAAGGGGATGGCCAGACATCATCAATATTGCAAGAATCGCTCGGCAGATTGAGGCTGTCAAATAAGCGTAGCTAATGCGTATTAAGTGCACTCCGTCCGGATTCATCGAGGGTTGTCCGTAGCTCAATCCAGAAGTTGCCTTAATCACGCTAATAGCCGCAATTCATGCAAATGCTGCAGACAATAAAATATGCGTTGGGTATCAGTCAAGTCAAGTCAAGTAGCCAGGTCAAATGTCAAGGGATATTGATAGGTGATTGGTTAAATTATATATACTGACATACAAAATAACTCTTAGTATAATGTCCTTTGAATGCCAATATACATATCTAATATAATTGATTTTAATTCTTTTTGGGGTTTCGTTATGTATTTTGCTTTGTGTTTTTATATCTCAGTGGCAAAATTCTTCCAAATTCCCATTTTAGCGTAATAAAAATAACTTTTGATTTTTTGCGCATCTTTTTTTCTGATTTAATTTTTAACCAATTGGAGTATTCATTTTTTTTTCTTGTTCTGTATCACATAGCAATACTTAAGTCCATAAAAAGCTTACAAAACTAATCTAAAACGAACCGTGCTAAACCAAATAGAAGTAACAACAACAATCAGCTCCCCCGTTCTCCCTTTTTCTTCGGGTTTCCATTTTCTTTAGGTTTCCCTTTTTTTTAGGGTAGCATTTCCCTTGGAATTATCTCTCCGATTTAGGAGAAATGCATGCCATTGAATTGCTGCCGATCGTTCTTCACCATGTTGTTGTACTTCCACTTTTCAGCGCTCGAGGCCTGACTGCTCCACGATCCTGATCCTGATCCGGATCCCGAGCCACTATTCGACTTGGGTTGGGTCTGGCTTTTCGAGGAATGGTTGTCCTTGGTAGAGTTGCTCAGGCACTTGTCGGTGCGTTCGGTGTAGACCATTTTGTCTTTATATTTTCCTTGGAGTATCTTTTTGAATAAGTTAAATTTTCTGCCGATTACACAAAGCTGCGCTTCCAATGCGTCTGTAGAGAGGTCAAAGTTCACGGTACAGTTTGTAACAGGGTGAGCACTTTAAGTTCCTTGTTGTTAGCCGAGTTTCCCGTGCGCGATCCTTTTTTCGATGACAGGTGTTTGCCCAATCTGTTTGGAATAAGATAAAAAACGGATTTAAAAGTGTGTCAATAATGTAATTAATGTTTAATGTGATTTTTGTACTAGTCTTTATTAGTAAGGTAGATTTGTTTTATATTCACTTTGTTGTAGAATTAATGACAACAAGATTTTAAATCTTACGTATGTTTTCAATTGTTTTTTTTGACCCCTTTGTTAAACATACCTTGCTTGCTTCAACAATTTCTGCTTGGAATCAGTGTGGCTAATTTTTGGCATTGACACAAAACTTTTGCAACTTGCACATTGGATAGGAAAGAAAGGAAATTGTACAGCTCACGCTCCGGACAGCTCAGTACCGATCTGCTCTGGTATGGACTTTCTACTGACTCTCCAGCGGTTACCACAACTGGTTTAAATACGCCGATCCGATCCGTTCCGATCCGATCCGTCGATCCGAGTGCAATGTCTGGCGGAGGAACTGCGTCACCGTTCTACGAGTAAGTAACGTTAGTACGGCAGTGCCAAACGGACCAAGAAACCTCCCTCGCACCGCCCCTGCACCACTCCGCCCCCTGGTGACCTCAGACTCTGTTTCAGTCTGAGGCTAACCCGTTCCAGCGGACGACAATGCAAATAAGAGCGATCAAGCAACAACTGGTTTTATCAGCGAAACTTTTGCAAACAACTTCACCTAGTTGTGAGGCTCGAATATTTTACACCGCTTATATAATAATATATATTTAAGTACTTAATATATTCAAACTTTTGAATGTATAATATCAATAAATATATAATGATTAATGTTTTAAGATGCCAATCTTAGGCTAGTTCTTTAAATGCTTTCATTATTATATTTTTTTAACAATCAAGGTAATAACTTTTTTAATTTCTTGAAGTCTCTAAAACTTTTAAATGAACTCTCAATTTAAAATTTGACACTTTACTTATGAAAAACCGAACCAATCCCTAGTGATTAAAGGGTATTAAAACCACCCCAACCGAACCTGCTACGCATCACGTAGTGTTCTCCTTTGTCTTCTCTCCACAAACATGATCATTATGATCCAAATAACATTTGGAGTTGCCGGCCGGCGGTTTTTTTGACACGTCACCCAAAAACTTCCCCTAATACTTCCCTAGGGCTATTTCCTAACTCACTGGTCTTCTGAAAACATAGTAATATTAATGTTTTCGAATATCTGCCTATATGAATATATAATGAATAAGTATATCGCCTGATCAGTATTGGTATAGCGTATTATGCATGAACCGACGACTGATGAAAAGTCTTGGTTGCATTGCATCAGCCAATTCGATCAAAAAAACAACTTGAAAGCCAGTTGTCGGTTTATAGTATTTAAATCTGTTGTTTGTAGATATATAGCTACCCGATCTGAATTATGCTGGAATCCAGAAAAGGGTAGCAGATGATAATGAAAATGAAAAATGTAAAACAATAGGGATATTCTGAAAATCTATAACTTTGAAATTAACTAAGTTTGACAAGCTAATACGTTTGTAATTATTCATTTTTAAACTAGTTAAATGAGTTCGATGATATTTGAGGTTTCCTAAAAAAGTTAGGATAATGAACTAACATTTAAATTCCGCACAATCTAGTTAAACTTGCTAGGATCAATTTTTACAATAACACGGTCAATATTCAATGGTAAAAAACCCACAAAACCAATTTTATAGGTTTAATGACATCAAGGAACTCCCGATCTTCCACGTCCTTCTTTTAGAGGTTGTTCCCAAAAACTCGTTTCAGCAATCGAAAATACTATCAAATCGAATATTGTACTTTGAACGTCTAAGCCGTCGATTTAAATGTCAAATCTTGCATTTGTCTTGTGTATTATATCGCCAATTTATATGTCTGCCAAAAATTCCGTTGAGAATGCGTTATGCAAATGCGCCAGACACATTGTTAAATAATTAAAATTAAAACGTGTCCCAGACACAAAAAAAAGAAATTAAGTAAATGTATGTAGTATTAAGGACAGGTTGAGTTCTATAAATTTAGATACCAAGAACCTATATAAAGTGCTGAGTTCTTAAAATTAAGCACTTGACTGGAATTCGTCGAGAAGAATGCACAATAGATCCTTGAGAAAAATATCCCAAATGCTTGTTCCCGAAAATCCCCCTGATTTATTTGTTTGGAGTTTGAGTTTGTTTACTTGGTGGCCGAGATGTTTACCGTTTTGGGCTATCAATGGAAAACCGCGTGGCAAACTCGCTTTTACTGTAGTTCCATTGACGTACCATTCGGTGGCGTAAACAAGAAATTTGGCTCATATCTGCACATATTTTGCATCACAGCCGCCGAAAAACTAGTTTAACTTGAACACGCTCCGAGCGCGTGATGATATCAACTAAATCTGGGGACGCTTTCTGATATAAAAGCACAGCCCTCGGCTTGAAATCCAACAGACTAAAGTGTGAAGGCCTAGCAGTCGATACCTAATCAGAGATTTTTCAAAAATATTTTCCCCAACGTGCAAAAACAAATGTGTCAATGAAGACACCGGACACCAAAGCCAAGCTGCTGAATAATATAAGGTGAGCAAAAAGAAATTAAAGTGAATACCATATAAATCAAAAGTTATATAGGATACAATAGATTTTTTTGCTAACTCTATGATTTTTTCTACTCCAAAATGGAGGACTAAAAAATGCATTTAGTATACAAATAGATATTCATTATTGATAGTTCAAGCGATCATTGCTATTCCAGATAAGTTTTTTTAGTGATAAACTTAATTTTTGTTTTTAAAACTTCTTTACCTCAAACTCATGTATCTTATAATCTATTTGCAGTCTATCTAAACATCTGTCTTCCAAGAAAGGCGGCTCTCGCACTAGTAACTGCGGCAATTGTCTGGAATTCTCCGTGCTGACGCGTCTCTCCAGTGTGCCCTGAATCTCTCCAAACACCACCAAGCTCATCTTAGCCTTTGTTTAAACTTGAAAGTAATCCTTGAAAATGGTTCACCAAATGCGCACACCCAGCAAGGCCATCCCGGCCAAGCACCTGAGTCCGATGAGGAGCGTTGAGGGTCTGGGCGGGAAGTATGCCGTATCCAGCAGTCCAGCAGACAGTTTCCTGCGGAATACGAGGCTCACGGTTCAGAGCAGCTCCCAGCAGTCGGCGGCCTTCAAATACAACCAGATGGTCACCAACAATCGGGAGCAGTTCAATAACCTGCACTTCTGCTAGGGAACGGATGGGAATGCCCACCGCCACTGGAGAGACCGTATTGGAGGAGAAAAATATCACTATGATGGCGATTATTTGTCACAATACGTAAATGCAATAAATTCATTTTTAAAAATTTCCACAAATTAATTGAATTTCATAAATCGCAGCAGTCGCGTGCTGTGGGGTCGGGGGAAAATTTATTTATTGCAACTTTTTTATTTTGCCAAATTAAATTACCCCAACTAAGCCTGCGAGCATTCGTCGCCGTCATTTTTCATTGTTTGCGGCTGTCTGCCTCACTTTGTCATATGCAAATGTGGCTGTACGATTTTTGCACATTTGATATTCGGTTTTTTTCCACACAGGGCGCCATATTTTCACATTAGCACCGAATCAAAAGCTTTAACGTTTTAACATTTGCTCGCCGGGATTTGCATAAATCTTCGTTGGGTTTCGCTGGTTTTTAACGCTGCAGGTGAGCCGAGCGATGGAAAAAGACAGGGACAGTGCGAATCACAGCTGTAAATCATTATCTAGAAGAAAATATTAATTCTAATGAAAGTTGATTATTTGCAACTTAGCGAAAGTTGATTTGCAAGGCCCATGAAGGTAGACTTGAACCATTTTAAAATCAGGAATTTTTGTAAATAAATATATAAGTCACTAGGTCAAAAGTTGGCAAATAAATAATTATAATATATAAGTATTCAGAAAGAATATTCCAAAAGTAGCCCAAGTCAAATTAACCATATCATTTTTTTTGGCATGAGCAAAATTTATTAATTTATTTGTTTTCAACAATTAGTTAAGTCCAGCGGTTATATGTTAAAGCAATTGCTTAACAAAGTTTAGATGTTAGCTTAATTTATTTCTCGATCAAATTATAATTTTTATAAATTATTACCAATTAAAATAATTACAAAAACTAATTTGTAAATTTTAAAAAGCAAACTGTCTCTTTTCATAAAGCATATAATTTCACACAAATCTTATACAACATTTTTTATTTTTTACCCCAAAAAATCACTTTTTCCTTAGTAATTTAACAAGAAGTATTTCCCTAACCCAAGTCCGAAGTTCACCGAAATTTCAAATAGCTAATTAGGAACTGCACGAGTTTCGTAAAGAACTGGAAACATCTAAGGTTTGTTTAAGTGTGACTTAACAGGTATAGACAGGTGCCTCATCCCTTTAAAGAACATTATCACCTGTCCGTCCAACTAGAAAAAATTAATTAAAACACTCAAGACTTCTGGCCCAGTAATTTATGCAAATTACTGGACTGGTATGTTAAAATATACGTAAACAACGAACGTGTTTTAGATCCAATATATACAACATATGCTGGTAGATCAGCTGACTGCCCGCGAACTAGTTAATCTGGAAAATGGTTATCAAACCGAAGACTATGACTAAACTGTTGCCAGGCTGAGAACCCACAATTCCAGATTTAATAATTCCCACCCTGTAAGATCACAGATTTTTTGGTGGCACAGTTGGCTGAATCGAAGGCATTAAAAGACAATCTGTTACATCGAAAGTGCACAAATCATCGCCAGCCACAGATTTTTATGCCCCAAAAACATTTTTATTATTCCACTAAATTAAACGTTCAGTGCGGATTGAGTTATATAACTAGGGGTGGGTGGTTTTTCAGGGGGGCGGGGCAGATACTGTGTGTGTGTCCTTGTGAGCGATGCGTCGACAGTCATTAAATTATCACATATTTAACTTCAAAAACAATTCAAAAGTAGCGCCCAGAACAAAAGGCAACCCTCGACCCTTGAACCCCCATCCCCTCCCTCTAGCCACCACCCCATTTCACCACCCCCTCGCCCACTCGTTCCTTGGGAACTTGACTTTCACCCCCGCGAAAAGTGTTTTTGTGGCCCTGCCGCATTACAAGCTGAAAACATGGTTATTACATCAGTAAATTCCAGACGGGGGTGAAGGGAGTTCTGGGGGGTCAGGGGGTTACTTGTGGGCGTTGCAAAATGGGCGATGGATGGATGCTGTCCTGTGATGATTATGACAGCATGACGACTTATCTGAAACGACCTATTTGCCACCCCCTCAAGCCAGCTATTATGTCTAATTTAGTTTTTGCTTCTGTTTTTGCAATATGTCGACCATTAGCAGGAGGTGGGGTACTCCGAGGATTGCCCATGACGCGGCAGTAAGTGACGATAAATCATAAACGAAACATCAATTGCAGCACTTGACCCTAAAAGGACTTCCCGTTGCGTCAAAATGGACAGCAATCTTGGCGGTCTTGTATCCTTAAAATTCTTAAAGAAAGTAAGTAATGTGTACCAATATCAGCCACATCCTCTTCTTAAGTCCTTTAATACGCCGTGTCCTGGCCACGTGCCCTTAACTTTGTTGCAAATTAATTAATTGCCAAGAAGATGAAGACGGCAACGGAGGAAGATTGATTAAGAGACAGCCACGATAACCCTTCAATGCGGCTGTCAACTTATCTATCACGCCAACAGCCAGAAAAGTACTGCCCACCTATTTTCACTCACTTTATAAACAGAGAGAAATATTTGGAGCACAATTTGGGGGAAAGAACTTAAGAAAAGGACCTACCAAATCTAACAAGTAGGTTGGTATTGGTATTAAAAATGTAAGTATGTATAAAACCAAATATTTTTATTGGAATATAAAACAAAAGATATAAGAAATAAGTATTAACATTGAAAAAAACTTGAAACATTAGTACAAATAATTATTATTTTACTGACAAAAATTTTATTTTTTTTAATTTTAAAAAAATGTTTTGATTTAAAAGTGCAATTCTGAGTCAAACGTTTAAGTTACAAATATTTAAATATTATTCTCTGTGCACCCCGCTTTTTCCGCTTTTCCTCTGACTATTTCGTTTTGATGATTTATCGACATTTGTGCGGAAATCGCTGTGCCAAAAGCCAGAACGAAATGAAACGTTTTCCAAAGCAGACAAGAGAGAGTTTTTCGCAAGCGGAAAAGGGAGGGGGCTTAGGAAAAACAGAGAGAGAGGTGGGAAAATTGCAGGGAAACAGACTTCAGGTTCGTCCATGTTCTTGGAGCGGAAACGCAATCGGCGCACTGCCAAAAATAAATTGATTACTGTCACGGAAATAGCAACAACACACATATTCCATGGGGCATGGCTGCTCCAACTTTGTTTGTTAATCGATTTATTCGAAAAAGCACGAAGACGCGACTCACTAGAAAATGTCTTAGTAAGCGGCTTAAATCACAGGTAAAATGACGGTGGTTAGAGAAAACTCAGGGGCTGTCTTTGGTTAGCGTTAACTTTATAGATCACGTGACATGGCAATAAATAGTTTGGCCTGTCAATTAAAGACACCTGTAAGTTAGCGATGGGTAAGGTAGAAAAATGCACTGAAAAAACTAGGAAAGGGGAAAACCTTAGAAGTCTTGAAACTTCAGGTGATGGGAAGACAAGCACGCACGCAATGTTCACGCCTTCAATTTGTACGTTAACTTGTAAGATACTTTTTTCATATACGGTTATTGGATTAAGCACTTGATTGGTTTTACTATCGTTGATAACGAAATTTTAAGCCGATTAGACATTCGATAAGGGGACTTAAAATGCCGATTAGATTTTTATTTCCATTCATTTTGTTGGTGATGATTTACATTTCTTTAAATAGGCCATTCTTTTAATAGGCCATTCCCCATTTTATTTAATTTAAACAAATATAAATTATCAAAATGAAAACTGCGAAATAAGTATTTTACTAGAAACTATTTTCTCTTTAAACAAATATGTAAATAAAGATTTATTTTCTTCGAACCACAAATTTTTAACAGAAGAAACTTTCTTTAAGTTTCCTTTTCAACTATCTGACGGCCAAGTTTTTTTCCGAATACCCAGACAAACCCCAAATCTCAAACCATTTTTTTTAGATTGGCGGTAACAAATGTATTAGAAACTTTCTCTGTATAATTTCCGCATTTGCAAAAGAAAAACGGACGCGGGTATATGAATACTTCACTTTAAATTGCACTTCCGTGCGAAAAATTGTTTATCAAAAACTTTCGTTTGATTTTCAGCCACCTTTTAACCACCTACCCTGGAGTTTCAGTTGCAGACAGTGTGAATAGAACGACGTTCGCTAAAAACCCCTTTCAGCCCCGCCCCCTTTTTTTTCGCAGTGGCGTGTCGATAAAGTTTGCACCTATTGTCATTTTATTGATTTGTTATAAATTTCACACACGCTTATCTTTTCATGCGCTTCTATTAAATGTAAATGACTGGAAAATGCCACATGCCCCGCCCACAGTTTGAAACGGACACGCGCCGCCCCCAAAAACCCTTTTTACAGCTTATCTGCGAATTTTCAATAAGATTTCCTATCATTTTAAATTCCATTTTATTGCCAGTACGAAATAAATGACCGGGTTCGAGAGTGGAAAAAGTGGGAAAGTCAAAAGCTTAAATGTCAGAACGTTAAAATAAATTGACACCGGGTAAATTCTTTTTCAGCAATTGCGATTTTCCCGCCCGCTCCCCTGATTCTTATCGATTTGGCAACACCTTGAGGAAAATTGGTAAGGGAGTGGAAACAGCTGCGGATGCTGCCCGGAAAAATTGGCAGCGTCTCGAGTTTTCCTCTTCCATTCACACTTGATTTGATAATCTGTCGTAAATTCTAACTTTTCACTTGTGAAACGCTCACAATTAAGTCACACTTTTAATGACGTGACGCAAATATTAAAACGGAACACTTCTTGGGAAAACCCACCCCCTCATCCCGATTTTCTACCCCCCTTGCAGCTGTCCAGTAGCTTTGACTTTGTTTTTGTTGTGACTGCTGCGCTAATTAGGCGAGACGTGAAAATTTTTGCTTATTATTTTCCCTAAATTTTAACGACCTTCCTTCAAACGGAATTTGAACTGTGCCCATTTGGAAGATATTTTATATGGTGCAACATTTTGAAATTAGTATCTCAAGAATTACGGTTATTGTCAAAGTGAATTTTAATTAGCAAACTCCAAGTACTGAATATGAAAAGCAAATGACGAAGTCCGGAATAAACAGAGCATGTCGAATCTCTGACGACTGTCGAAGTTTGAAGATTGTCCGTAAAGTAAATTAAGATTGCTCCAGATTGTTAGAAGCAGAAGGTTTCTGAAAATTAAATGCAGGTGACAAAGAAAATCATTTATAATAAACTCCCAGTCAGAACATTTTTTAAAGCTTGCCTACTATATAAAACAAATATGTCATTCCTCAGAATTTATTTTTGATATATAAACCTTCTGTGATAAGGAGCATGACTAATATTTCTTAGCTGCAGTGTAAGCAGAACCTCTGAAAATATGCTAAGAAAAAGGTGTATCTTTAGGTATGTCATGTAGTTCTACAGATATGTAAAAAAAATGTAAAGTATCTTTAATAATGGAATACACAAATGTTGCCATGAACTTGAAAGAAGTTTTTAAAGAATAATAGTTATTAATATATTAATTTTAAAATACATTAAGCTATTAAGACTTCGAAGCTTAACTGTAAGTTATACTAATTAATTAGATATGGCTATAAGCTTAAGTCTTCTTTTTATATATATTTTGCCATTACAAATAATTATTTAAATCACAGATTAGCCTGAGTATAAGAAGATTAAAAACAGGTATATAACTGTAACAGCTGAAAACTCGTTGGAGCTAAAAGTTACTCATCTGAAATTACGTAATAAATCTGTCCCATTGTTCTCCCCATTAAAATGTATTGCTTGAAACAAAATCCCCTTCAGTCATTATATTTGCAATTTCTATTATATAATCTGCATATTGAGTCGGCCCTCTAAAGGTATGATTTCCGCTCCCCGCGTATGAAAACCCCTTGATTTGGCAATCTAATGGCCTACCGCAAATTGCTCATGACTTGCGGGGAGTATGTGTTGGATTGTTTGGGCTAGGCGCATATATCGGAAAACTCAGCCTCGGCTAGATTAGGAAAATGCAACAGGGCAGTTTGCAACTCACTGCAATTGCTGTTAGCCAAGTTGGCTCTGAGTCGCTGTGCCTTGGCTTTCAGTTGATCGCGGATCGTGGCCGT
Source organism: Drosophila kurseongensis (assembly GCA_018153305.1). NCBI lineage: Eukaryota > Metazoa > Arthropoda > Insecta > Diptera > Drosophilidae > Drosophila > Drosophila kurseongensis. The sequence continues at coordinate 18,414,870 of JAECXX010000210.1, forward strand.
GACAAGTTGCAATTCTAATTTTTTAGGAAGTCAAGAGGTAATAAAAGTCTTGTTAGCTTTTTGGAAGTAAAAACATAATAAAACTAGCCGGAAACGACATTATCAATTTTGCAATGAAAACATACAATGTTGCTGTGTTAAACACAGAATGAATATCCAGATTATATATGGGTTACAGCCAAATAAAAATGAAAATGACCAAAAATTAAAAAAGTAATAGACCACAACCTAAGAAGTGTTATAGCCATTTGGAAAATAACATGACATTCAAATTATAATTTAAGAGCAATAAACTAATAGTGAACCAAGAACAAAGTCAAGCCATTAATCAGAAATTACATGATGAAAATTGCAAAAAAAATGTACAGCCAAGGCTATAATTAAATAATTGGGTGGACACCTCTTAATTGTCACAACTTGGTACGAAACTCTTTAAAAATCCGCCGCTTAAATGTATGTCCATTAAACAATTGAAAGTCAAATTCCGGTCACGATCTTAGCATATTCTCAGATACAAACGTTTAAGCTGCAAGTGCAGCCAAGCCACGCTGCTTATACAATAGTATCTGAAACACCGAAGAGCAAAAACAACCTTTTGTTTTCCCGAGCGAACTTTGATTTTTTGTGCAGACCCCAGAATGGGCTGTGTTGCATATTGCTAAATGATATGGTATTTAAAATCATTTATAAAGGTTCTAAAATAGAACACTTAAATCGAAAACGTTTTGCCGGTCAAATGAGTAATTGCGGCCAATAAATTTGTGTGGAGATAATTTTGAATATTTATAACATTGTAAAATGCAAATAATTTATGGCTGTTATAAATATCGCCATATCTTTTCCTTTGACCATAACCCCTGGCTTAATTAATTTGAGCGAAAACACAGAATCAGTAGTTATTGTAAAAAAACAAAGTGTAAAGTTATTAAACTAATTTTTCATAATAAAATAAGCAAAGAGGCTTGGCCAGCTCAACGTTTATACTTAGAATTTAATAGGTGATTACCAAATTCCATTTATCGTATTTTTGGTGTAACTAAAGTGGCTTGCGATGCTGCTGCTATCACTGTTTCTGATGACCTTTTCCATGAGAACGGAACCCACTGAAGCAGCTCAAGTTCTGGGCTTGTTTCAACATCCCGGCAAGAGTCACTTTGACTTCTTTAGACCTATGTTTTTGGCCTTGGCCGAAAGAGGTCATAACATTAGCATGTATAGCTATTTTCCACTGGAGAAACCAGTGGCCAACTATACGGATCACGTCTTCCAAGGAATGCCGCTGCTCACAGACATTGTGGACTTAAAAGTAAGTTTACATTTTTTAGCCAAAATACTTAAATGAAAACCGACTCCTTCTTAAAGATATTCGAATCGGAATGGAAGCCAATGGGACTGCCGTTCAAAGTGCCCACATTTTTCATGCTCCACGATTGGGGCCTACGATCCTGTAAGGTGGCCTTGAATTCCCCACTCGTCGCCCAGCTGCTGGAGTCACCCATTCGATATGACGTTATAATCCTGGAGAATTTCTCCAACGATTGCATGGCAGCTGTGGCTCACCTGCTGAAAGCACCTGTGATTGCGTTGAGTAGCTGTGCGATAATGCCATGGCACTACAAACGAATGGGCAGTCCGTTCATTAACCCCATAATGCCCATGAACTTCCTGCCCTATACAGATGAGATGGGTCTGATCGATCGGCTGAATAATTTCTTCCATTTCCACACAGTGAACACACTGTACAAGTGGGTATTTCTTCATCTCACCTTCAGAATGCCTCTTATCGACTACATTTTTTCCCTTGAACAGTTTGATTACCCAACCAGCCACCGATGCAATGATTGCTCAGAGATTTGGATCCATACTGCCACCCATCAATGAGATCGTGAAAAATACAAGTCTTATGCTAATCAATCAGTATTATGCCCTCACCGGACCACGCCCATATGCTCCAAATGTTATTGAAGTGGGCGGGCTGCAAGTGGGACCTCTAAAAGCACTGCCACAAGTAAGTAAATTAAGTACAGGAAAAAAAATAATCAGATTGGGACATTTTTTATTTAACCAAAAATGTACTGCGTTTGTGCTTAATGATCACATAAACCGTTTATCTGCAGGTCACCAAACTCTTTATCAAATTATCGCAGTCATTTTAAATGGCAAAATAAATAAAACAAAAGATAATTCGGGTAAAATGTAAAATATTTTTTGTGATTTTATAGGTAAATATGTGCATCTTAAATTAACGACACTAAGGATTGGGTGGTTCAAAATTAATTCCATTAGTCTTTCGTTCGTCTGCTGATTAAATTGAAAACAAACAAATTATATAATGATAAACGCCAAAGGCATTTAAATGAGATTAGCAAATATTTCACGTTTCCGTATTTGGGTCAACATTCAAAAGCATGTGTCGTTATCAGACAAATTCGTGCTCGCAAAATATTTGACCGAAATTTAAAAATACTTTAACACTTGCTTCCCAAATTAAACATAAGCACCTCGAGGTTTTTTTCAGAACTATCTAAGTATATGTGATCATTTTTTTTTTTTACCTAAGGATATAATATGTCTTTTCCCCTAATCTCTAAGTAATCTTATGTAAGTTTTAAAATAAAAATTAAGTTTAAAAAAAATAGGCTTTGCTCTTATATATTTTTTTCTTTAAATACATTTTTTTTAATCTGGTTCCAGCATCTTTTAGATCTCTTAGATCGCTCTCCCAACGGAATCATCTATATTAGCTGGGGATCCATGGTGAACACCAACACACTACCTTTGGCCAAAAGGAGGGCGCTTTTCCAAAGCATTTTCCAGCTGAAAGAATACAACTTTGTGATGCGCTGGAAAGATGATAATTCCCTGACGAATGATAAGCCCCCGAATCTGTACACCTTCGACTGGTTGCCCCAGAGAGATCTTTTGTGTCATCCGAAGGTTAAGGGTTTTATTTCCCATGGAGGACTTTTGGGCACCACTGAGGCGGTTTATTGTGGAGTTCCTATGTTGGTGACACCTTTCTACGGGGATCAGTTACTGAATGCCGGCGCCATGAAACAGCGGGGCTTTGGAGTGATCGTTGATTTCAGTGATTTCGATACGGATCACATAACCAGGGGACTTGGAATAATACTCGACAAAAAGTAAGGGGTACAAACATATTAAGCTACATTTTGGATTAATTATTTAAATTAGAAATGTTTTAATGTACCTTTGTGTTCCTTTACAGATTTGCGGATAATGTTCGCCGCTCTACCGAAGCCTTTCGCGAACGACCCATTCCTCCCCTCGAATTGGCTATCTGGTGGATCGAGCATGTGATTAAATCTGGTGGAGCCCCTCTTATTAAAAGTGATACCAGGCATAACAACTGGATTATCTACAACTCAATCGATGTCTACCTGTTTTGGCTGGGAGTCGTATGGCTGCTGATCGTCTCCCTCTGGAAGCTTATCTGGGGAATTGGATCCGTTTTTGTTCGGTCTAAAAGCTCCAGTGATCCAAAAACAAAGCAACAATAAATGTTTTTGTTTTTAAAACGCAAAATGGAACAAATTTAACTTTTCACTGTAAAAATAATTACTCTTGTAAAAGGTTGTTTATAGTCAACTCGAGTTTAGATTTTTTTATCAAAGCCCTCGAATCCGGAATAATCAAAAATAATGTTAAAAAAAAACAAGCTTAGCTAAGTTTAAACAGACTCTTTTAACCATTTGATTAACCCAATAACCCATTAATATGTTTAATTAATTCAAACAAATTTGTGTGGCATATGCATAAAATATACGTATAATTATTTATAAATAACGTTACATAACGTAGGTGTTTGTGAGCGAAATGTTCAAAAAACCAAAACTTATACTCCAAGCTGCTTTCACTTTTTGATTTATAATGTCAGCTCAAGAGTTTCATTAACACTTTCATTTTCTAATCAATTAAGAAAATACTCTTGAATATGAAACACTCTATTAAAATTAACTTATAACACATAACGATTTGTTAAATTCTACTGCGGAAAAGCAATTTAAATTCCAGCTATATCGATAAAGGAATTTTCCAAAGTGTGTTCTGAATGTAAAATGATCAAAAAATATAAATCGTCATTGCAAATACTTGGCTTTCCGTATTTGTTTCGAAACACCGAAAACAAGCCCGTATCAATTAAATGTAAACACCCGGCAAGCCTTGAAGCAAACAGTGAGCGTAGAGAGCGATAAACAATTGCCAGACTCGTCTGTTGTTTTGGTTGCTTAATTTACTTTCTACTGCCGGTTGTTAGGTCTCGTATACGAGGGCAAGTGTTCTACACTCTGCCACTGCATATCTGAAAGTCTCATTTGCAAAATATGTAGCACCTTTCCTTGTGAGAGACTCATTCGACTCGGGAGGCCGAAAAAAGCTTCAGAGAAAGATCGGTGATGTCAAAAAATAAGTGAATATACTAAAAATAGCTACATGAAATAATTGCTAAAGCAAAATTCTAACAAATAATAAAATGGGTAGTGGATCATAGATCTTCACTACTACTTAAAAATATTGTAATTCTAAGCAAATAATCAACTGATTCCAAAATAAAACAAAAATACAAAAATTTAAGCAAATGGTTCCCTCTTGAATAATAATTCTGAGGTCACCTAGTTCACTGAAAAATGTTTTTCCTTGTTGTTTAGTAAGATGGTTTTAACGCTAAGTAGTTTTTTTCAGATTCAACTCTACAAATATTCTATTAACATATTTTTTCGGAAGTATAAATTAATCGTTTCTTAAGTGTTTTTTTAATGCATAATTGCAATGTCGCAACAATAAAATAATATAGTAAATAGGAAAGTTTTCTAATAATTTATTCCCTTTTTAAATTTTGCTTGAAAAACGCTATATTAGCAACACTACCGAAGCCCAAGATTGATTTCCGATCGCTGACTGAGCAATTTTAGGCTGTGGGGCATTGCTGCTCTTTGTCGAGCGTTGACCGAAGAGCTTTCCATTCGCCTGCATTTCTCTGAATTTAGTCAGTCGCTTGTCGGCAGTCGAACAAGTAAGTAAGAGTGGAAGCATTATAAAAAAACAGGATTTAAGTTCGAAACCGACGATACCGCTTTTGGATATTTTGTGTGTGTATCCAGTTCATCGGTTCAATTGAATTTCGGAGCAAAGACCCCTTAGAAGTCAATAATTGTGAATTTATTTACGAGTGCAATGTGAACTGTGATGCAATTGCAGTTGCTTTTGTTGTGCTTGTGTTTTCGCCTGCATTCTTTACATAATTTCCCTGCATTTCTTGCATTCGCGACATGCGCATTGCCACCCACCGCCCCATTCAAGGTCGAACGAAAATACTGCAAAACCAAGAAACCCAAGAGTCAACAAGTGTTTCTGCACCCGGTGCTCGACAAAAGTCTAGGAAAACTGTGTTTCGAGGAAGTCTTGTAACAGATTCGAGAACTGCCTGAATCAGCATTTAGATTAACCACATTTTAATATCAGTGGTACAGTGGAAATTATATTATTTATAAAAGTAAATGCTTTCCTGTAATTTTGTCTTAAAAAACTGTTTTAGAAATGCTTACTATAAAATTAAAAAAAAAAAAAGTGGTATAATCTATATTCATTAAGAAACGAAAACGATACTCCCTATTTGAACTTTTTGAGTGCCTTTCATTCCATATAACAACATAGAAAATATAAGCAGCTCAAAATAAATAAAAATGTTTTTACATATTTGTATTCTCTTTGATTTCTAGATTAATCGAATAGAAATTTTACTTTGCGGAGATAACAATGTGGCCGCCGCTGGTCGTTCTAGTCTTCCTGACCTTGTCCTTTAGCCAACCCCATGAGTTGGTGGAGGCCGCTGGTCCGCTGAATGTGCTGGGCCTCTTCCCCCATCCCGGAGTCAGCCACTTCCACTTCTTCCACCCCATCATGCGGGGTTTGGCCGAGGCGGGACATGACGTGAGCGTGGTTTCCCATTTCCCGGACAAGCATCCGGTCATCCGCTACAAGGATTTCCCCCTGAACGGGATAGAAAAGCTCACGAACAGTGTGGATCTAAAGGTACGTAAAGGGGGAACCACCTGGGAGTGTCGGAAATTTAGCTATTGTTAAGATTTAAGTTTTATTTGTAATTACCTGTTGGCGAAATAGCAACAAAATAGTCGTAAATCATGAGAATAAGTATAGATAAGTTTTATGAATTATAGTATTACTTACGACTTACATTTTCCCTTTAGTTCTTTGAAAAGCGCACATTCTACAATCACTTCTTGGAGTTCTTCCTGCTCCATGAGTGGGGCAAACAGGCCTGCAATTTAACGCTCCGATCGGATGCACTGCAGCAGATCCTGAAGCGCCGCCCGGGACACTTTGACGTCATTATTATGGAGCAGTTCAACACGGACTGCATGATGGGGGTGGCGCATCAGCTCCAAGCCCCGGTGATTGCTCTAAGCAGCTGTGTCATGATGCCCTGGCACTACGAGAGAATGGGAGCCCCTTTGTTACCCTCCCATGTCCCGGCACTCTTCATGGCCCAGTCGCAGGACATGGACTTCGGTGGTCGTCTGGCCAACTGGTTTAGCACCCATGCCTTGAATTGGATGTACAAGTGAGTGAAATAATTATGGTAATTTTTTGTTCTCAGGTTCCTTTCCTCAGGACTTGATACTTTAAGGGACGAACAAATATTAGATGATATTTTTAATATATACATCTTTTCCCCACAGATTACTATCTGTACCCGCGGCCGATGCCCTGGTTCAATACAAATTCGGCCATGATATCCCTTCGGTGGGTGAGCTGGCTAAAAACACATCCTTGTTCTTTGTGAACCAGCACTATTCGCTGTCAGGACCCAAGCCAATGCCCCCTAATGTAATCGAGTTGGGCGGCATACATATCCAGAAATCGAAACCCCTGCCTGCTGATCTGCAGCGCATTTTGGACAACGCCGAGGAAGGAGTGATCCTGATCAGTTGGGGCTCCATGATTCGGGCGAATTCCCTTTCGGCCGCCAAAAGGGACGGCATTGTACGGGCTGTGGCCCGATTGAAGCAGAAGGTTATCTGGAAGTGGGAGAACGAAACGCTGCCAAATCAGCCACCCAATATGTACATCATGAAGTGGCTACCCCAACGCGATATCCTCTGCCATCCGAACGTAAAGGTGTTCATGTCCCATGGTGGACTAATGGGCACCTCAGAGGCAGCCTATTGTGGAGTTCCAGTGGTGGCCACACCCATGTATGGCGATCAGTTTGTGAATACAGCCGCCTTGGTTCAGCGCGGAATGGGAACCATCCTGCCATTTGAGGACATCGGAGAGAACACAGTGATGCGGGCTTTGAAAAAGGCTCTAGACAAGAAGTGAGTAGTCCATATGATGGTTGTGTTCTAGCCTAATATTTTCCCGATTCTACAGGTACTACGATGCCGCCAAGGTTGTCTCGCACGCATTCAACCACCGCCCACAGCAGGCCCTGCAAACCGCCATTTGGTGGGTGGAGCACGTGGCCCACACGGGCGGAGCTCCACTCCTGAAACCCAGTGCCGTGCATATGTCCCGATTCACCTACTACTCCCTGGACTGCTACGCTGTGCTGGCCGTAATCCTGGCCAGCATCATTGCCAGTTGGGTGTGGCTCCTAAGACGCTGCTGCGGATCCAGTTCCTCTGACAAGACTAAGAGGGATTAGCGAGCTCATCCCGACGCCGCTTTTTTTGTGGTGTATGTGATATTTTATATGTTCTGTGTAAGAGACTTTTAAGTGTAAAGACGCCTCCTCTCAAGGACTTCATCTAGACGTAAATTTAGGGACGCCAAATTAAATATAATGTGTACTAGAATTGGTATTCAACCCACTCAATAGTTTTTTTTATTTTTGGGAAGCTCTTTTGCAGCGAAAGACAATTGTACCTAGTCATGGTATAAATATAAATTCGTTAATACTTACATTTTTTGTTGCATACTTTAGGGGATATATTAATATTATTTTTCGAAAGGTTTTTTTGGAGCCCCATTTGAAACTATGCCGTACAAGTCTACAGCATAACACCTTAGATCAACATAAACAAAATAAGAGTAGCAAAAAGTAGATAATAAGACCCCTTTGTAATGCCGCTTGGCACATAAGAACTATAGATATAAAAAGAGACCTTAAAATATAAAAGATTGGCGATGTTTGGCATCATCGCTCTCACTTTAATACCCTGGCGAAAAGACTGACCTTGAGAACCAAAAACAAAGAGATTAAAGAGATTACACCCACGCGATCTCCCATCAATATTAAGTTAAATCAAAGCAAATGTATATTATATTAATATAAGTTTTTTTACTAATATTTAATTACAACCTGCTCATGCTGCCACGAATAGAGGTAGCAGTAAACTTGTTTGTTGTTAAAATAAATATACTTGAAATATAAAAGAAGGTTTTCTATAATGTTAATGCTGGAAAATTAAAGGTCTATAACAAATAAATAAATATGTGTACAATTGTTTAGTTTGACTTATTTAAGAAATTATTCAATAGCATTTTTTGGTAAAATAAATAAATACATTATTTTATCAAATTAAATAATAATAGCTTTAAAAGCTTTCCATTCCTGTGTGTTTTTACTAACGAAGCCCTTTGAAGTGTTCTAAAGACCGAATTTTTATCTTATGCTCTAAGAGAAGAGAGCTAAGAGTCATTTGATGCTCATATTTTGACCGATTCGGATATCTCTCCCCGGATGAAAAACGCCGGTGATTATTTTTTGTTTTTCGTAAAATTTATGAAAAAAGAAAAATTAGTATTTTCATTAGATAAATTTAGAAGTGCACTTTCTCTAACGAAAACCCATTGAGTTTATAACACTCTTCTGAAGACGGAATCCTTAACTGATGCTCTAAGAGAAGAGAAGCTAAGATTGTTTTTTAATTCAACCTACTCGGTTCTCTAAGCTCTCTCTAAAATATACGATAATTTAAAAGTATATGTATGTTGTCTCCGCTTGAACAAGCCTTTACCTCACTTGTTCGTCTCAGTTGATGCTCATCTTTCGGCCGATCCGGATCACTCTCCCCGGAAAAACAACGCCGGTGATTATTTTTTGTTTTTCGTAAATAATAATGAAAAAAGAAAGATTAATATTTTAATTAGTTAATATTAGAGGTGCATTTCACACAAACAAACATAGAAAAGTAAAAATTCATATCTTGAAAATTCAGTGCATTAAAGTTGTCACGATGACTCGATATGAATTTGTGCACAAAACAAGCAAAATGGCATATGATGAAAATTAATTTTAAATAAGATTCTCACCCTGACTCGTCATAAACTTGACCTTTTCTCCTCGTTTTGCAGCAATATGTGTGATTTGAAAGGTTTCTGCCTACTGGCGCTTCTTTCTCTGGTAGTTTCCAGCGAATCCCTGCGTATCCTGGCTATCTTTCCCGTTCCGTCCATGAGCCACTTCAAATTCTTTCACCCGATTGTGCGTAAACTAGCCGAAAATGGTCACAGTGTGGATGTCATCAGTCCCTTCGAGGACAAAAAACCGCCAAAGGGCTATACAAATTATCTGCTGCCGTCCACCACAATGACGGACACAATTAACTTGGAGGTGAGTTTTTGAGATGATAAATATAAGAGGTCTTTGAAACATTTTATTAATAAATGCCCTATATCTAAATGATATTTTTATGCGGAATGCTTCTGGCAGCTTATTAAATCCGTTACTCGTAGAGTAAAATATCTATCGACAATCCAAAAATGATTAAAATAATACATACATATTAAATCTGAAAAATGGAATTAATATTTTTGAGAGAGCGGAAAAGAGCGAGAAAACAGTTAGCGCCATCAGTTGGGACATATTTATTTTTAAATTGGTTGCTAAGTAACGGGTATCTTATAGTCGATGCTCTCGACAGTAGCGTTTCTGCTTGCTTTATTCTAACATACATACAGAAACAAAAATATTATTATATATTTTGCATTCCGCTAGGTATAGTTATAACTTGTAATTGCATTCGTATTTTTATTTTACCCCTTACTAGTAGAGTAACTGGGTATATTGTATTCGTTGTAATGTAAGTACATTTTTTATGTAACTACATTTTAATAGAAATCAAATATTTCTAGGGTTAATATCGCCAGGCTTTAGACAAAATAAGCATTTAGAAAAATCTAAGAAGGTATTTTGAATGTAATTAATCTCAAATTAAATCTCAATTTAACCATTTACCCAGGATTTCGAGAGGCCTTTACAGTTTTTATTCCACTACATCGAGTTCTTTGTCCTGTACAACATGGGAAAAGAAAACTGCAACACCACTCTACACAGCTCAGCCGTATCTGAGATCCTGAAGCATCCTCCTGGTTATTACGATGTCATCCTGCTGGAGCAATTCAATACTGATTGTGCAATGGGAGTGGCTCATGTGCTGCAAGCACCGGTTATTGGGATGAGCAGTTGTGCCTTGATGCCCTGGCATTATGAGCGATTGGGTGCTCCTCTTATTCCGTCCTATATCTCAGCCCTGTTCCAGGGACAATCGCAGAAGATGTCCTTTGCCGGAAGGCTCGGTAACTGGATTACAGTTCACTCGCTCAATTTGCTGTACAAGTAAGTATTTTTTACGGCTTATATAATTATTTGATTTTAAAATGCAGCATAATTAATTATAACGTCTAGTTTATTATGTTCTGCACTTATCTTAGTTATAATTACAAACGTGTTGAATTTTTTTTGGTTCAACTTTTTTAGAATTTTTACAGTTCCCGCTGCCAATGCCGTGATCCGCCAGAGATTCGGTCCTGGCTTACCCTCTACCGAAGATATGGTCAGGAATACTTCTTTGATGCTGGTCAATCAACACTTCTCGCTGAGTGGACCTAGGCCACTGCCCCCGAATGTCATAGAAGTCGGTGGTGTGCACATAGGGCCACCAAAACCTCTACCCGCAGATATCCAACAAATACTGGATAATGCCTCCAAAGGAGTCATTCTTATAAGTTGGGGCTCTCAGCTGAAAGCGAGTTCCCTTCCAGCTGCCCGAAGAGATGGTATAGTTCGTGCCCTTGGAAGATTAGAGCAGCAGGTGATCTGGAAGTATGAAAACGTTACCCTCCCGAATAAGCCTGCAAATCTGCATATAAGGAAGTGGCTACCTCAGCGTGATATTCTCGCCCATCCGAATCTAAGGGTATTTGTGTCCCACGGTGGATTGATGGGCATCACAGAGGCGGTGGCTAGTGCAGTGCCTATTGTGGGTGTTCCCATTTACGGCGATCAGTCTCTCAATATTGCCGCATTGGTAGAGCGAGGAATGGCCTTGCAACTAGAGCTCACGAAACTAGATGAAAATGCAGTCTTCGAAGCGCTTACAAAGGCCCAGGATCCTTTGTTTAAAGTACGAGCTAAGGAGGTAGCTTCAGCTTACAACAATCGCATTCAGGATCCTTTGGAGACTGCCATCTGGTGGGTAGAACATGTGGGGGAGACCAAGGGAGCTCCTTTGACCCAACCAAGTGCAGTATATCTTTCCCGTTTCGTTTACCACTCCCTGGATGTGTATTTGGTGGTATTCCTAATCCTTCTGCTGCCTGTGATCACCTTAGTCGGATTAATCCGTTTGTGTAGAAGAGAGAAGTCTAAAAGCGCCCCTAAGCTGAGAAGCAAAATAAACTAGTTCGTAGATTTTAATTATTTATATTTTTCTGTTTTCTAAAGATTATTTTTGATTCGAACAAGAAATAATAAATTAAAAGAGCAGTTCATTTTGTGATGTCTTATAAAAGGCAGCTTATAGTTTTCCGTTTTTTTTTTGTTAAACAAAATTAAAACTAAAACTCGAAGAACACCGCGAAAAAAAATTCTTTTTAATACAAATATATACAAAACATCAATTCCCACCTTTTACAACTTGGCTTTAGAGGCACCCGGGAAGCCCAGACGATAAAGAGCCACCACCACGGCTCCTCCCAAACCAAGATTGTGCTGCAAAGCTAACTGGGCATTGGGAACCTGCCGTTTCTCAGCCAGACCACGCAGCTGCCAGCAGAGCTCAGCACACTGAGCCAGACCAGTGGCTCCCAGAGGATGACCCTTTGAGATCAGACCGCCACTGGGGTTCACGACGAACTTTCCACCGTAGGTATTGTCTCCGGCATCGATGAACTCGCCGGCCTTTCCCTCTCCACACAGTCCAAGGGCCTCGTAGGTCACCAGCTCGTTGGCCGAGAAGCAATCGTGCAGCTCGACCACCTGCACATCCTGTGGCTTGTAGCCACTCTTGGCGAATAGACGCTGGGTGGCCAGGCGGGTCATGTCGGTTCCAGCAATCTTCATCAGGCTCTTGTCGGCGAAGGTGGACGCCGGATCACTGGCCATCTCCATGCCCACGATCTCAACGGCCTGTTTCTCCAAACCATGACGGCGGACGAAGGCCTCGGAGGCCAGGATGGCGGCTCCGGATCCATCGGAAGTGGGACAGCACTGCAGCTTGGTCAGCACTCCCTCAACAACCTGGGGCGACTTCATAATCTGCTCCAGAGTGTACTCATCGCGGAACTGCGAGTAACTGAAATCAAGAAATGAGAACAGATAAAAACAACGCGTGTGCGGATCAGCTGCATACAACTATTGGAGTGGATGATGGTCTATAGCTTGGTCTACTTATTTCTCTGGTGCCAGCGATAAGATAAGCGGAAGGTTGAGGTGAACTTTCGACCGAACTTACGGATTGTTAACTGAGTGCTTGTGGTTCTTCCAGGCGATCTTGCCGAAGTGCTCGGGCTTGGTGCCATATTTCTGCATGTGCTCCTTTCCAGCGTTTCCAAAGATCTGTGCAGCCATGGGTCCAGCTCCAATCTCGGTCAGCTCACCCATCTCGGTGATGTGACGTTCCATGGGATTGGCCCGGTCAAAGTACTAAGAAAACGGGATTAGTAACGGCTTTTGTAAGGGTTTTATTGATGTACCTTTGAGGAGAGGGATCCACGCTCCATCTTCTCAAATCCCAGAGCCAAAACGCAGTCGGCGTTTCCACTCTGCACGATCTGCTTGCCCAGATACAGAGCACTCGATCCCGTTGAGCAGTTGTTGTTCACGTTGTAGACCGGAATGCCGGTCATTCCCACCTCGTAGATGGCACGCTGTCCGCAGGTGGAGTCTCCATAAACGTATCCAGCCACCGCCTGCTGCACTTCCTCGAACTTGATGCCCGCATCCTGGAGGGCTTTCGTAATGGCCTCCTTAGCAAAGTCCGGATAGCACACATCAGCTCGGCGACCGGGCTTCTCGAACTGCCGGAATAGATATAAAAACGAAGGTTGAACATCAGATGGATGATTATAGCCCAAGCGGCACAAAGGTCAATCTTCTGCAGACGAACCTTGGTCATGCCCACTCCGATAACGTAAACTCTGGTCATTTTCGGATGTTTTTTTATTGCGGGATTCCGGATCGGACTTTCTTTATCGACTGAGGTGGATCAACAGGTTGCCGGCTTATATACGAAACGATAATGATAACAACTGATCTGCTCGTTCAGCTTGTTTTCCGTTAAAATTAGATTTTTTTACTGTTATGGTATTTAAAAACTTAGACGTTTTTTATTTATAAAAATATATATTCTTTTTTAAAAATAAAGAACATAATATTTATATTAAGTTTGTCCACTTATACAATATTTTTAAACCGTTAACAAAGTTCAGCACTGATAGCAGGTTACAATATATCGTTTTGGTATTTTACTTGGTATAAATCTTTCAATCCAATACTTTCAAAACTGTTAAAATCTTATGAGCAAATTTATTAATTCGTTAATAATTTAGTTAAATTATTTATTGACAATAAATAGCTATGTGTAAAGTTAACGGACAAAATTGATTATTTTATAGATTAAAATCTTTTTAAACGAAGCGCCATTTGCTTCACTATTCGTTATGGGTGAATTATTATTTAAGGGTAGTCTGGTCTCACTGCACACAGTTTCTAGCCCCCCAAATAAGTTTTAATTAATCGCTCTTGAGCATTAGTTGCGGTATTACCTGTTTTATTTACGATTTATCCTTCTACAAAATGACGAAAAACCGTGTTTATGTTGTCGGTGTGGGTATGACTAAGGTATGTACCCCAAAGTCGCCGAGAGTAATTAGCAACAAAAAAAAATAAACAACAAAACAAAGACTTTAAAGAGCAGCTTTGCGAATTTGCAAGTAACTTCAATATTGAGCAATATTTTAACAATTGCCGGACTTTGAACTGGGTGCACTTCGCTCGCTAATCTGCTTTTGAATGTTTGTGGCTCCACATCTTTATCATTATATTAAGTGTGCCTACCAGTATCGCTCCTTTTGGTCCCCTGAAGTGGCGAGATTATAATAGTATTTTTAATCTGCATTCTTGGTTATCAATGCTAATCTCTGATAATCAACCATCAAAAACTCCGTTTTCTTGAACTTGCAGTTCGAGAAGCCCGGTCGCCGAGCTGATGTATGCTATCCAGATTTTGCCAAGGAGGCTATTACGAAAGCCCTCCAGGATGCGGGCATCAAGTTCGAGGAAGTGCAGCAGGCGGTGGCTGGATACGTTTATGGAGACTCCACCTGCGGACAGCGTGCCATCTACGAGGTGGGAATGACCGGCATTCCGGTCTACAACGTGAACAACAACTGTTCAACGGGATCGAGTGCTCTGTATCTGGGCAAGCAGATCGTGGAGAGTGGAAACGCCGATTGCGTCCTGGCTCTGGGATTCGAAAAGATGGAGCGTGGATCCCTGTCCTCAAAAGTACGTCAATAAAACCTTTACAAAAGCTTTATTGACTTATTTTTCTCTTCCCCAATAGTACTTTGACCGCGCTAATCCCATGGAGCGTCACATCACCGAGATGGGAGAGCTGACCGAGATCGGAGCTGGTCCCATGGCTGCGCAAATCTTTGGGAACGCTGGCAAGGAGCACATGCAGAAATATGGCACTAAGCCCGAGCACTTTGGAAAGATCGCCTGGAAGAACCACAAGCACTCTGTCAATAATCCGTAAGGCCTACCTATAATCATTACAGCAATGGCTTATCTAATCTTTGGCCTTATTGCCTCCGCTT
Organism: Drosophila kurseongensis; assembly: GCA_018153305.1. NCBI lineage: Eukaryota > Metazoa > Arthropoda > Insecta > Diptera > Drosophilidae > Drosophila > Drosophila kurseongensis. The sequence continues at coordinate 18,429,960 of JAECXX010000210.1, forward strand.
AGCTACTCGCAGTTCCGCGATGAATACACTCTGGAGCAGATTATGAAGTCGCCCCAGGTTGTTGAGGGAGTGCTGACCAAGCTGCAGTGCTGTCCCACTTCCGATGGATCCGGAGCCGCCATCCTGGCCTCCGAGGCCTTCGTCCGCCGTCATGGTTTGGAGAAACAGGCCGTTGAGATCGTAGGCATGGAGATGGCCAGTGATCCGGCGTCCACCTTCGCCGACAAGAGCCTGATGAAGATTGCTGGAACCGACATGACCCGCCTGGCCACCCAGCGTCTATTCGCCAAGAGTGGCTACAAGCCACAGGATGTGCAGGTGGTCGAGCTGCACGATTGCTTCTCGGCCAACGAGCTGGTGACCTACGAGGCCCTTGGACTGTGTGGAGAGGGAAAGGCCGGCGAGTTCATCGATGCCGGAGACAACACCTACGGTGGAAAGTTCGTCGTGAACCCCAGTGGCGGTCTGATCTCAAAGGGTCATCCTTTGGGAGCCACTGGTCTGGCTCAGTGTGCTGAGCTTTGCTGGCAGCTGCGTGGTCTGGCTGAGAAACGGCAGGTTCCCAATGCTCAGTTGGCTTTGCAGCACAATCTCGGGTTGGGTGGAGCTGTCGTGGTGGCCCTGTACCGTCTTGGCTTTCCCGCTGCCAATAACGTGATGCGCAATTTGACCGCTGCCGGAAAAGCTGCGACTAGCGAAGATGGATTTAAGGTAGCTCCCTTGCTGAAAGTTCTGGAGCAGGCGATGCAGGAGGACAAGGACAATCTGATCGAAAAGGTGCGCGCAATTTACGGATTTAAGGTCAACAATGGACCCAATGGTCAGACCGGTTTTTGGGTCATTGATGCCAAACAGGGCAAGGGCAAGATCGTATTTAATGGAACACGTAAGCTTACATTAAGTCTATACATTCAAAAGATAATCATGGATTTTGTTTTCTGATACAGAAAAGTGTGATGTGACCTTCATTATCAGCGACGAGGATGTCTTCGAGCTGCTGACAGGAAAGTTGCCGCCGCAAAAGGCCTTCTTCCAGGGTAAAATCAAGATCCAGGGCAATATGGGCTTTGCTATGAAGCTAATGGACTTGCAGCGATCCGCTCAAGGAAGAATCGAGGAGCTGCGCTCCAAGCTGTAAGCCAGTCGGTGTATCCTTATTTTGCATTCAATGTTGCAATGCCTTGGTGGCTTTGGAACTGTTAAACCTAGTATACGTTTTTGTACAATCTTTTATTATTTCTAGAGATTAAAATGTTATTATTGTAATCCTAAAAGTGGTTATTCTTGTGGGGTTCTCATATTGGGATTTTAAAGTTACATGACTCAAAACAATTTTATATATTTTTGTACGATCCGAATCTTTATTGTTTCTTCAACGTTTAAGCTGGCTTAATTCTAAAGTTATATATGGTGTATATATATATTGTAATTATCAATGTGTGTATTGTTCTACGCACTTTCAAAACACTTTTCAAAAAAGTTGTTGAGAAGGAAATCAAACTGGGACCTTGTCAAGCCTTATGGCTTTCAATTTATACTTTCAACGAGTACTAGTGTCTCTGGCCAATAAGGTGCGTGCCATTAAAAAAATACACACTATAACAGTTAAATGTACCTGCCTGCTTTTAAAAAAGTTCAATTGTTGTATCTAAAAAGTGCCTGCTGTGTGGTGGTGTAAATAAATTAAAAAACTACATTTCTATAAGTGTCTCGCATTTTGAGCTTATAAATCTACGTTTCGTTATCAAATATAGGGGTGTTTGTATGTGAGGTGTAGGACTACATATAAGCTTTTGGCTATATACAAAGGAAGATCTCTCAACACTGAGGAGATTGCGCTCACTCACTTCAAAACTATTGTGGCTTAAAAAAGCTATATTAGATAACAAGAACTTACTATTTTCATAAAACTTGTATAATTACACTTATACAAAATATATAGACTGATTTAGCAAATATTTTCGCATCACCAAAAATAAAATTTTAATTTTTAAGCCACGACAGTTTTGTAGTAGGTGAGCAATACATTTACGTATTAAAATCTCGTTCGGAGTTTAGAGATCTGAAAACGATTTAGCTCCTCGAAATCCGTTAAACGGAATCCCGAGTGGCTTCTAAATTTACAAAATATATAGTTTCACATAAAGTCCAAATAGGAGCCTCTACTTTCGCTCTCCTTCCATTTCCCCTTCCAATTTCAGAAGCTATTGTTGGAGTTGGCGTAGGAGAGCGAACTATTCGTTGTTGCCGAGGATGTCGATGATGAGGAGTTACTATTGGAGCCGCTCCCCGCTGGCTTGTCCATGCTGGCCATGATGGATCCCAACAGATCAACATGTCTCTTGTTCGTTCCTTTTGCTACAGAGATGCGATTTCCTCCGGTGGAGCCTGCGATGATGATCTTGTGGGGGGGCAAACTAATGGTTTTGTAGGTGGGTTTCAGCGGGGAAGCTGTGGCGTTGCCACTGCTCTTGGTGCTCGGTGGCGGCGGTGGGGGCGGTGGTGCAGTTGCCCGAGAAGGCGGTAATGGCGGCAAGGGTGGCAATACCACAGACATTCTGGTGAGAGGAGTCAAAGAGGCTGGGAGAACCACTTTTACAATTTGAGTGGGTGGCGGAGGAGGTGGAGCAGCTACAATTGGTAGCGGTAATTGGTGTATAGATAGCGGTATGGGAGTGGGCGGTAAAGGAACAGTACTTAGTGGTAGAGAAGCAGTAGTTTGTAGTGGGAAAGCAGTACTTAGTGGTAAAGAGGCCGTAGTTGGCGTTGTAGGAGCAATAGCTGGGGCTGTTTCTTGAGGAACTGGCATATCCGTTTCCACAATCTCCTCCGCACACACTTCGGTTACCTCTTCTTCGTGATCAACGAACAACTGCGGTGTGCTCTCCACAATGAGCTCGCTGCCCACATCCTCAACAGGATCTGGTGGTGGCGGAGGAGGTGGTGCTACTGCTGCTGTTGGTGGAGCTAAATTGTAGGTACTGATATCACTTTTGCTATCGGACACGATTTTCACTTGGATCTTGATTTCGGGCTCCTTTTGGTTTAGGCGATGGATGAAGGGCGTCTGAGGCACTAGTGGCGGTGGCAGTCCTGACAGGAAAGGTGATGCAGCAGCTAAAGGGAGAGTGGGAACAGGGGGTGCCGGTTTGGCTATAGGTGTGAGTAAAGGTTTGAGTGTAGAAGCAGTAGGAGTAGATGTAGGAACAACTACAGGAGCAGGAGAATTGGGGGCTGCGTCATTGCTTAAACGGGGAATTTTGGCAGGTGAAGGCTCACTTATGGAGCAGGTTTTGGCTGGCGTTGAATGCTTTTTGGGCGTTGGTTCGCTCTTCCGCTCCTTCTCCTTTTCTTTGTCCCTTTCTCTTTCTTTATCCCTATCTTTCTCCCTGGACTTTTCCTTCTCCTTATCCTTTTTGGGCTTCTCCTTCTCTTGAGTTGCGACAACCGCCGCTTTGGTCAGCTTGTATTTGTGCTCCAGTACCATTTTCCTCATATCTATTTTGGAGTCATCCTTGCTGGTCTTCTTTTTGGGCGTACTAGCCCCACTGGCGCTGCTCTGACTGCTACTGTTGCTGTTGCTTTCCTGGTTCTGACTTGGCGAAGAACTTCCTACAGATGGCTGTTCGTCAATACTGCTCTCGCTGGAACGTCGCTCCTTTCCATCGAGGTCAATAAGTTTTTTCTTTGTCCTGCCGTCGTGCGCCCGTTTCAATGGCGTCTTTTTACCACTTTCATCGTGGCTAATCGGGTTGGGCAGGATCGTTTGCTTCTCCTTGTAATGAGGCGTTTCGGCCAACACAGGGTTGTTCTTCTCGTTGATCACCTCCTGTCCTGGATAATACTGTCGCAGGCGCAGGTGCCAAGCTGTAAAGTGTAGAATATTATTTAGAGATTCTTTCAAAGTCTCTTGACTAAGCAGTCCTGTTTTTTTACCTATGCTCGTCACGGCCGTCACAGTTCGAAACTGGTGGATTATGTTGCGGGGTAGGAAGTATATGTCATTATCGCAAAGCTGGATGCGGGCATAGCGGACGCCCTCTCGGCGAAGTTGGTTCAGCTTGGCGTCCTCGATCCATTGCACGCACTGCGAGATCGGGGGCTCGTGCAGGTCCAGCTGCAGCATTTCCACCATTGTATTGAAATCCTGGGCGGCAAAAGCGACCACGTCCTTTGTGATGCGATTTTGCGAATACGTTTGTCCACAGTGTACGGCTTTCAGTATGCCTGGGGAACGGAAAATAACAAAGGAACGATGATTAGTTGATTTCAGGGAAACACCTTAATCGAAAAAAGCTCACCAACTGCAGCAGTGGTGATGCGCTCATGACCATGGCCTACATGATCGGCATGCGCCTTGGTCCGATCCTCAATCATCGTCTCGCGGGCCTCCGACAAACGGGGAAGATATTGTAGGTTTCTCAGCTCATTGATACGAGTTCTAGGTAGGTAAAAGATTGAATTCATTTGTGTAAGGTAAGAGTATATTTCGAAAGCTAGCCACCTTTGCCTCTTTAGAGGGGTCTTGCTATTCAGCTCTGCAGTCGGCACCAACTGTTCTCCAGCGCGTATCCAGAGGATTGGGCCGTCGTTCGACTGACGAGGATCCGTTTGTAGTATGGAATTACAAGCCCAAGGCATGGTCTAGGGAAAAATAAATAATGTTAGACAACAACCTTCAATTAATTATTTATTTATTATACCTTTCGCAGAAATGGGTTCATTTCAATACGTCCCAGAAGATCTGGAAAATAGCCGCCAACCTCTTCATGCACTTTGCCAACTAAACTGATTTGATGCAGGGGTCCATATCGGAAGGTTCCTTGGCAATAATTGCGAACCACCTAAAGGAGAATGGTTTTGTTAGTAAAATTTAACATTTGTTTTAGATGTATTTGCTGACCTGCTCATTGTATTGCGACATCGTGCAAGTTTCGATGTCCGAATTGCGTCCAAGAACACCCGCCTTCACGGTCAGCGTTGAGTAGTTCTCGGCCATGTGCTCGAGCAAATCGGGCAAATACCGCGCCGCATCGTGGACAATGCCCATCACATGGTGAGCGTAACCTTGTTCATCCTCGGCAAAGCAGACCTCAAAAAATTCATCTACCAGTTCCTCCATTTCGTCCGTTGACAATGCATCGATTTCATGCTGATACAGGTGAACAATGGAGGCTCCTCCATTCGGATACTGCTCCACCTGGAAGTAGCAGCCGTACTTAAGGTTCTCTAAGCCAGCTGGTGGTTTCCGGTTAGGCGTTGGCGGCAGGCTCTGAACTGTTTGCCACGGTCCAGCTTCAGGCGCATGTTGCAAGCACTGAACCCCAACGCTCGTTCGCCGGATCTTTGAGCGCTTATAGCACTTGGAGCAGTCCCGAGATGACGATGAAGAGTGGCGGGAAGATGACGATGAGGAACTCTTGTGATGGTTGCTGGAGGATGAAGACGACGATGATGTGTAGGGCTTGCGGTTGCTGCTGCTCTGACTGGAGGAATGATTGCTGGCGGAGGAGTTTAAACCGGTACTTGTTTTCGGTGCCGGTGATGGCATTAGCTTGGAATTGGAGCTCTTGTCGCCGAAGTTTAGCTGCCTGGTAACCTCCTCGCGGGTTTTGCCTGGCGCGTCGCCATTCACTAATGTTTTGACTGGCTCCACCGTCGATTCCTTTTTGATTTCTGCTTCAGTTTTGATGTGGTTACTAAGTACTGATGATGGTTCTATTTCCGCCCCTGGTTTCGTTTCTACAGGTTCCTTTTTGATGCCCTCCTCCACTTTAATTTGCTGCTCTAGGGCAGCAGCCACCGCCTGTGGCAGAACCTGATCCGCCGCGGGATCCTTTGACTTGGAGGAGCTGTTCTGACTGCTCCGGCTGCTGTCGGAGCTCCGGCGACGGTGCGAGTGCGAGGAGGAACTGGATGATGAGGAGGGAATCTGCAAAGTTAGAAGGAAACAAGATTTTAATTTTGTACTTTGATAGACAGCTGTGCAAACTTTAAATGGCTGCAAAGATTTGTTTAGCACAATGTAAACGACTGCAGTCAGAATACACAATAAACATCTTGTTCCACAAATGAGGTCTTTTACTACGAAAAGTCTGGGTTTTGTTTTTAGATCTTGTCTCTTGCTATCAGTGTTTTCTCGAAAATTAAATAGTGGTTCTAGGAAAACTATCTTGTTTCTTAAAAGTTCCATTGAAAGTTGAGTTTACAAGAAAATTTGCAAAAAAAATTTTTTTTTAAAATACATAAAATTACGTTACAAGTTTGATTATTTGGCAATACCATAGATATGGCCGAACTTGTGAAATAGAATAGATCACTAAAGAAATTGATTTTAAACCTTTTTAAATGCATCACAATAGCATTTTAGAGGTCAAAAATGACAATATTACGTGGAGCTAATATTAATATGAAACTACCAAGCAGATAAAAAAGGTTTGTAACTAATGGATGGCGCATTCTGTGTTTATATGTATTCAGACTGTTTCAGTTTACTGTATGTATTTCCCATGTCTCACCTTCTCCCGATCGCGCTCCCTCTCCCTTTCTCTGTCCCTATCGCTGCGGTGATACTTCTTTTCCTTGCTGCGCGATGAACTGGACTTATAGTCGCTCTCCTTGGAGGTTTTGGAGCTGCTCTCGCGGTTCCTGTCGCGCTCTCGTTCCCGCTCCCTTTCCTTGTCCCGATCCTTGCTGCTACTGTTGTTGTAACTGCTGCTGCTGCGTCGATTCTTATCGTCATCCCGCTCCTTATCTCTCTTCTTCTGTTTTTTGTGATTGCGCTCATCTGTGGGTGGTGGGGTGTAAATCACATTAGTTGGCATTGGATTTGTTTTCTGCGAATTTCGCTTTACTTTACCTGTCTTCTCGTCTGTGTTTGTGGATGTTATTGTTGTCTCTGCCAAGGCATTTGTTGTTGTCGGTGTTGCTACCGCCGCTGCAGTGGTTGTTTTTGTTACTACAACTACTTTAGCTTCTTCTTCATTTTCCGCTGCTGGCTTTGATATTGCTTTTGTTGTTGTGTTATTTGCATTCCCATCGCCTGACTGCATTTGTTGCTTTTGTGTGGGTATTGTGTTGCTGTTTGTAGTTGGTTGTGTATTTATTGCTGCTGCTGCTTCTTTTGCGCCTGTAGTTGTTGGACTGACATTTCCGCGGGCATTTGCGTTGTTGTTTTCCACCGCCGCCTCGTTGTTTACCCATTTTTGAGGCGTTTCCCGGTGCTTCGGTTCTTCGCCCGTTTCTTCCAGTGTAGTTCCGTGTAACTTTTCTGCATTTTCCACCTGCTCCGGGGATTCCTTGGCCAAATCCTTACCCCCGTTGGCCAATTCTACGATATTTTCGCCACCTCGAGTGTTCTCCATGTGTGTGTGTGTATATGTGTAGTGGCACACACACGCGTGTGTGTGTTGCTCTGCGCCTGTATTGAATATCGATCAGTCGGACGTCTACGTGACGCCTCTCAGCTATTCGTGCCTTTTATCTTACGCTCCGTTCGCAATTCACCCGCACACTCCGCAGCGGTGCTTTTCATTCGGCTGGCAGAATTTCCGCAGCGGCGTTTTAAGCAATTCGCGAATTCGACTTTTTTTTTGTTCTAGAAGCCGTCGCGCTAGAGCTGGAACAAAAGCCAATGCTTATGCGATATATCGATGTTGCCAGCAATCGGGTGTTATCGATGCTTTCTTTGCAACCATCGATTTTACCTAAGAATATTTGCTTTTGAACTGTCAAAGTACAAAATGTAAATATGCTTACGATATATTTTTTTAAAACAAAATTTAATAAATACTCATATCTACTTGGGACGATTTATTTAATTGGCAAAATGGCGGGATAGTTTAAATAATAATTTTGTAAAATACACATTGTTCGTTGTCGAAAAGGTAATACAATTTAAAATCAAATTTGGGAGTGTGTGTAATGTTACAGGCTTATAGAAGCTTTGTCACGACTTTAACCATACCTCATTTTTTCCTATAAGGTTAAAATTTTTTTACAAAATATAAGAACAAAAAATAAATGAAAGATTTTTTTTTTAAAGTTTTCTCAATGCTTCCTTTGCTCTTTTTCGGCTGCCTCTCGCTTATAAACCTCGCTGACCAACTTCGGGACCTTTTCCAGATACTCCAAGAGGTGCATTTCCTCCTTCAGAGTGGTTAGATACATGCGTTGAATTTTTCTTATCATCGGATCAATAACCTTGGCGCTAACTATATCATCGGCACTGACACTGAAGTCTGCGACTTGAAGGTCATCTGGATCTGCGATATTTAACTGGGGCTCTACGACAACGGCAACCACTTCATCGGACTGTAAATCGGGATTAGGAATTCGGCTTTTTCTCGATTTAGCATTATTTTTGCCACCGGACAATGCTTCCCCCCTTTTATCTTTCACTTCGAGCGCGAATTCATCCAATTCCGCCTGCATTTCTATTTGCGATCGAACTGCTGCTCTGAGATCGTCGCCACTCTTTGCACTAATCACAGTATTTTGGGATGGTTTAGATTTCGAGTCCTTTGAGGTGGATTCGTCGCTGGAAAAGGTCAACTTCCGTTGAAACCTATCACCCACCGCCTGGCAATGAGCCTGAACCGCATCAAGGTAGTTATGGGATTCCTTCTTATGATGTTGGTGGCTACATCGGGTTGCTTGTTTTTTCTCACCAACCTCCCCGTCCCCGTGCTCACTTATACTAGAAGGAGGGGCTCCAAAAGTCAAGTTCTTGTAGAGGAGGCAATCTCCTCCACCTTTTTCATTTGCTGGATCCCGATTTCGAGTAGTATGTGTAAATGGGAGTTTGCAATTACGTGTTTTGGGTGAGTATCTGGGACTGGGCTCGTTCACAATCCTCGTATTCGAACGCTGATGCGGATTCTGCTGGTATGGATTTAAAACCTATTAAATAAGATACAAAAAATATTATTACCTGATGTTGCTGTGGCTGTTGACAGTCACCATGGCAATGCTTCCTAGATAAGGGATCTTGAGTTCGATGAAGACTGTGTCCATGCGAGCACTGATGATCTTGACACGGACATTTTATATGATCACGATAGTTATCTGGTCTCTTTTCGTAACGAGATCGTAATTCGACATCCTTATGGCCACGCACCCCTTGATCCTTATTTTCATTAAGAGGCTGCTTAAATTGTATTAAAAGTGCAAAGATCGCGATTTATTTTAGAAACTCACAGATGGATTCTTTGACCCATAGAAATGTCCTCGAAGCTCATTTCGATATTTATTGTTCTTATCCATCGATCAAGCGTCGAATCTCTTAATAATAGTTTACTAAAGTAATGTTTTCAATTGACAAATATATCCAAGAGTACTAGAATAAAAACTAAGTAGGAAGGGCCAGCTGTTTATTTCAGTACATTTTATTAAATGGTATTATGGTTTTAAGAATACATTTTTTTGTAATTGATAAAAATGTAAATGTTGGATAAATAGTTTTTTATTCTATACATTATGCAAATAAATTCCCTTTTCCCGAAAAAAGATGGAGACGATTCTTGTTTATTAGAGAGTGATTGTTTCCATATATAGATCGAAGGACCTCGTGAGGATTGTGTGATCCGGTGCCAGATGAGTATCCGCCATAACGGCCAATCTATATTTGTCACCAAAACGATGTAGATTTAGAGAAAGGCAGGTCTTCGATTGAGGAGGTCGGAAGAGAAGGACATCCTGAACTTTCTGACCCCAAGCCGATTGAAATTCATCCGTAGCTCCATATATCTCAGTGATTGTGATGGGGAAGTTGTACGAGAAAAAGTTTATGAAGATTTTTGTGATAACATGAGGAAAAAGTGATGTGAGAAGGCTGAATTTTGTCTGACCAATCGAAGCTAAATATATCATTATCTGTTGCTTTCTAATTCTTTCAACAATATGATGAAGTTCTTTAACATGACTTGCATCCGGTTTTCTTAGGGGCAATTGCAGAAACACTACGCCACCAATATTTTCTGATTTATCTCCACTGCGATCTGTAAAGTAACCTTTATCTATGGTCCTGCAAGTGGTATTCAAGAAATTGGGCACTTTCGTATCTTCCGAGAATGTATCAAAGTAATCGTAAACGGCGCCTGCTAAGCAAGTTAAACTAAAATCGGATTCTCTGAGATCATTACTAAATTTACCCTGATTGCGGGTCCGAAGCTGGGCGCCATTTAATGAACGGCCAAAGGAGACAATTTTCCTGCCGGCATATGATTTTTTATGGAGTATATTCAACTCCTGTGTGGGCTGCTCGAAAAGTACTTCGTAAATATTTCTTGGGGCCTGAAAGAGCTCCCAGAGAATTTTGAAAAACTCTAATTGAGCATAAAGTAAGAGGGGTACATATAAATGAAGTCTAGCGCAATAGGTTGAAGTATAAGAAGTTTGTCCCTTTATTAAGACATCACCGAAAGCCAAAAACTCACAGTAAATGTGATAGGGTAAGAGCAAAACATGATTTAGATTTAAACGCCAAAGAAAACGGGTCCAAACCTTGGCCAAATTAGTGGGCTGCAAGCTGTTATATATGGCACTTCTGGCCACCGACCATGTAAGATTTTTTTGCTCTAATTCCCTTTTTAATAGCATTCGTATTGTTTGAAATCGACCCACTTCATTTCGGTAACTAATTGATCGCTTTTTTAGTTTCTTAAGCATTGAACGATTCCTTATATAGCTCAAAATCACATTAACCAGCATAATTACTACCAAAGAAGCCAACTGACTGAGGTTTCTAATTTGGATACTAGACGAAGCACCGTCGGGAGTTTCAAGAGATTCGAATTCGTAGATGAATTTCTGCCAGCGGCAGATGACAAGATGCATTATATGACTTATCAGCCTGCTGATGTGTTCGGGTTTTCTTACAAAATGAGAGAGTTGTTGATTCGAACTCTGACTTAATCCATCGTTAATAGTCATTAGGGTTTTCTTATGTGTGTCCTGGAGGAGAAGCATCTCACTCACATGCAGATCCTCCTCTTCGGCAATTATCAAGTGATGCAATTTGATGAGGATATAATAGGGTTGAGTGTTATCTGAGTTTGGAATTACAATCACTTGCCACTGGGGTAGATCTGATGGTATATACTTGGTGGCCAGTTCGCTGACATAATCCTGAATATTCGATTCGGAGACTGGACGACCTCGGTATTTGTGAGTGCTCAGCAGAACGTGGTTGTTAATGTTGAAGCCACTTTGATAAAATGAAAAAATAGAGAATTTTAAAAGTAAGTTTTAGAGCTGAAACTTAGGCAGTAGCATTTTATATTCTTTCTATTTTAATGATTTGATCACTTACCTGCTATCATTCACCCACGCATAATGTCCCCAACAAGGAACGAGCTTTTGACGCAGCTTGGGGAACCTTAGCATTCCAGTTTTATCCCTCACATCAGTCAGATACTGGGCATAGGACATCTTAATCCTCTCGAAGTCACAGTTTCCTTCCACTTGGAGAAGAAAGTGAAATACGCCCGCATTCTTCGGCGTGTCGATTAAAGTCCGGATCTTCTTGGACTTTGAGATGGTAAGGTTCGGGTACTTGATGCTCAGCACATAGTTAGATAGTTCGTTGCCAAAATGGGCGCCTGAAATCATGGATATGAATTTTCGACTTTTAAATTTAACAGCTGTTGAATCGATTTCGATTATGAGTACCTCAAGTGGAGCATTTAAATTTCGGGATTAAAATCGGACCATGGAATGCTAAAGAATTAAAGAATAACAAAATATTTCAAAAGTGACTTTAACTAATATTAAATACCATATTAAATTAACGTTTATAAACGTGTTACTAAATTAATATCCTACTTATATTATTGTTGTATATAATTATATTATATGGTTGAGATTTGGCAATATTAGTTGAATGACATATTTTGGGGGCCCCGAAATTGCTGCCGAAATCGCACCGTAAATAAAGCAAAGCAAATAAAGAAATAATAACAAAATATTTCCAAAGTGACTTTAACTAATATTAAATACCCTCTAATTTTTTCAAATTAACGTAAATAAACGTGTTATTAAATGAATATCCTACTAATACGTTATTTGTCATTATATTATTGTTGTATATAATTATATTATATGGCTGAGATTTAGCAATATTAATTGAATGACATATTTTGGGGGCCCCGAAATTGCTGCTTCTAGGCTGATTTATTTAATGACAAATCTACCCTATAGGAACATGCATTCATCCCAGGCGATTACCGGGTATCAAGCACGAAGACTGGGCTTATCAATGGCAAAATTTTTATGAGTAATTCAGTTGGTCAAGGTTCACTTGGCCGCTTGTCTGGGTTCCGCAAAGGTGCAACAGGTAATCTGTATTATTTATAAACAAAAAGCTTATCTACAGCACTTTCTCTGCGACTCTCTCACTGTCACTCTCAGCCTCCTTTATCTCTTGGGTTCCCATTAATGGACGATCCTTTGGCTGAGTGAGAATGGGTTAATCAACCCATGGATCGTTTATTTATATAGCCGGCCCCTTTTGAAGTTCTTGATTTATGTGGCTTATCAGTGAGGCAGCGCGTGTCGCGGATCGGCGATCATCGATCACTGCTGGGGATATGTCGAACACTTACAAAGAAACGATAACAGCAATACAGGAATCAGCATCAAAGCAATCACAAAGCAGAGCAGGGTCTTCAGAAGCGATTTTACCTCCTGCCAGAAACTAGGGAATACAAATGTAGTATTAACCACACTTACATATTTTCGGTACTCATTAAAAGTCCTCTTAAATTTACCTATCCATTTTGTCTGATTCCTAGAAAATTCTTATAGGAAAATGACTTAAGCTATATTTAGTATAGCTGCACTATATAGTATGTACACCTCCGATTCTTTGCTCTGTCTTGAATTTTTTCAGTAGCTCACACGTTCGTTTCTTGCAAAGTTTTTAGCACAACTGATCATAATAGACGGAGATTCGTGTGGGCTTCGTTATATTGAGCGGCTTATCAGCAAATCGAAGGCAGTCGCTCTTTAAGGGCACTGCAATAAAAAATGATACGAAATTAAAAACTTTATCAAAATAAAATATTGGATTTTCAGTTAATATATTTGTATGGTTTTATTGGTAATAATATTATATATGTAACACCCTTTAAAATAAATAAAATAATTTAATTTCACGGCCTTTTCCATTTTTAGGTAAGAACAAAATTGTTCAAAATAGTTATGTAAAATTGTATAATTTGTTTCCGTGCATCATCTCAATTTATTTGTGGGTATTAGTATTAGTATATTTGAGCTAGTTCCGAGTACGTTTGACGCCTCTGCAAAGGATGTGCACGCAGTCTCTCTCTCTCTTTCTCTCTCTGGCTCACTTTCTCTGCGCTCAACTTTCTCTTTGGGTTTTGGGACTTCAGTCGTTTGCTGGCTTTCAACGCTGTCGGTTCGTCGGCTTTTCCGGAAATTCCCTGCGCTTATTTCTGTCTTGGTGACGCGTTGTTTCGACGTCCGTTCTGCTGCTTTGCATTCGAAAGCCCCCGACCAGCCACGCCCCCCTCCCAACCGCCCCAATAATATCTGCGACGTGCGACTGTGTGAGTGTTTTAGCAAATGTTGAAAGGCAGTAGAAACGGCAGTAAAGGCAGCATGGCCCAAATGGTGGGGCGAGGGGCGCGGTGGTTGGCAAATGAAAAGCCCGTGGAAAGCCGTGCATACTGAGTAATGATTTTCGTGCGAGTGTGTGAAAATGAAAATTGTTTCGCTGCGCGTGTTAAATAAAAACAAAAAATTAAATAGCATCCAAAAAATAAGTGTGTAAAAAATAGTGCAAAATGTTAGGGGAAAACTAAAACCAAAAATTAAAAAGAAAAATAAAACCAGAAAATCTCAAATAAAATGCCAGCTTCCCGTTCCATACACACACAGTCGAAAGGAAAACTGAAACCTGATTTTAGCCCATGAATGAACTGACATTAGGTTGGACAGAAGAGGAAGAAACATCATCACCACCCCCACCACCCATTCATACAAACACCATCACACACACATGTGCACACACCAAAAAAGGCAATTTTCAAAAGATTTTTGCTGGCCAAAAAAAGAAACGTGCCGCGCATTTGGAGGAGAAAAATATATAGAAATACATATAGCTGGGAAATAAAAAGGTGGGTCAAGTGTAAATTTATTTAACTAGTTGTATACACGAATATAGCACCCCCCTGCTCCAGCCCACCGAATTATCCGACCAACTCCTACACAAAAATCGTAGCATGCTTTCCAGCGTTTGCTCTTCGCTTGCCCAAAAAATATATCTTTGGTTGAGTGTGTGTGCGTGTGATATAGTTGCCTCCTTCCTGTTGTTGCTGCCGCTGCTGGTTGTACATAAAAATAAATTATGGGCATGCCCCTAAAAATAGCAGAAGGAATTACAAGGAGCAAGGATCGCTCGGCTCCTGCAGCAGCATAAATCATTATGTAGCCAAATGTCAATATAACACTTTGAGCCACACAAACACACACACTCATAGAAAAAGGATACTATGAGAGAAGACTAGCCAAGGGTGTGTGTGTGCCATTTTGTTTGTGTTGGTGCAAAGTTCACCATATGAATTGGTTCAATTGAACCAAGTTCACTGCTAAATACAAAACAATAAAAAAACATTTTATTTTTAAAACTTAAAAAACTACGAATCAGATAATGCTTTAGTGTTTTTTAGACGTTCTTTGTCTTAAAGTAGTTGTTTTCAATGCTAAGTTCTATTTTTTAGCATCGCAATATTCTATAAAAATGTATTCTTGCTATCGACCTCCTTATATATAATATAATATACTTACCTTCATTAAGAATCTGTTTACGCTCATTGTTTGGAAAGCATATAATTTACCTTATAATTGATACTTAATTACCGAAGTACTTAACACTTATATTTATGAATACCTCTAATAAGAGGTACTTAATCTAAATGTGGCATAAATATCCAATACCTATAATTAACTGTTTCTAGTTATTATTTGATTAGTTCAATGAACTTGTAAGTCAGAAATTACCTGCAAACGATTTACGCCGGTATTTCATTTGATCTTTGAACTTTTAATATTTGACCTATTTTAATATATTGTTTTCTATATTTTTTTCAAAGAAAACGGTATTACATATTTTATAAATTTTCACTTGGAAATATTTTTGTAAAAAAGTTTTATTTTGGTAAATATATTCTCATGAACAAATTATCAAGCGTCGTTAATATTTATTTGTTGACCATCAAATGGTATTTTTTAAAATTTAAAACTGAAATCTTTTTTAATCTAGAGTGTTTTGAATCTCGCACATTTGCACTACACTCACACACTGATACACAGGAAGTGACAGCTAGGAAAATCCAAAGAGAAGAAGAGGAGTTGAACGAGGAAAAGGAAGCAGATAGGAAACTTTGTCTGTGAAAAATTCAGTCTGCAGCTATTTCACTTCCTTGAAATCCTTCGGCAGCCACAACAATAACTGTGGTGGCTCTCTCGCTTTTCCTCTCTCTGTATATTTTTCCATTTCAATACTCTCCCTTTTTTCCTCTCCACGCAGGCGCTTTTCTGCAGCCTCAACTCGTTCTTTCTGTTTTTCCTGTGTTTTTGGCTTGGCTCATTTGTTTATTTTTAGTTTGCTGTCATAGAGCCTCATTTTATCCCACCCACACATGTGGATTGTCTGTGTGCGTATGTTGCTGCGATTAAATGGCCGTTAGACGCTTTCAGCCTTATTAATATGCCGAGATATTTGCAAAAGTTCTCAGTTGGCAAAGTCTTCTAATGCTGTTCCCTTTTCTAGTTTGCCCCCTTAGCTTTTCCCTTCTGCTGCAAATTTTTTAAAAATGAAACTGGTTCAAGGTCGTTTCTGCTACGAAACGAGGTTGTTGCACCGCCACCGCCCGATTACTACCAAATGGGAGATGGGGCTTAGGGATAATTAAATAAAGTCGAGTTTCCAAATGTGGCCTAATAAAAATATCCAGTTAAAAATCCCTCCCAATACTAAAATAAATATTAAATATTAATTAAAATAACTTTATAGCGAAAATGATAACTAATATTTATATATGTAACATAAATTAGATTATTAGGATAAAAGAGATTATTTTTATTTAAATCCAATATGGAAAATATCGCTTGTTGAGTAAATAAAAGTAGACAATTAAAATTTTTTTGCGAAGTACTGTCAATGTTTTATTAATAATAATAATAATAATTAATAATACCAACTTTTAATATATATTTTTGGGAAACATTTTTGTAAATTATGATTGGGTTACTATTTATGAAAAATATAGTTTTTAAGCTTGCTTAAATAAAGTTCATTCGATATAAGGAAAAGGAGTTGATTTGGGAATGTTTAATTTAATGAATTAAGACTGTAGTTGATGGCTAGTTGTCGAGTCGGTCAGCATTTGGGGTCAGTTCGCATTTAATAGCTGTGTTTACGCAGCGGGGAGAAGCGAAAAACGAAAATCCCAACAAAAGTGAAAGCGCGGGGAAAAGGAGGGATAGAAACTAGGGGTGAAAGCTCAATACAGGGGCTGGGGTTACGAGACCCCTCGCGTGCTGCAACGTCCATGAAATGACGGGGCCTTCTTACCTTTTTTATGGAGCTCACGTGTCAGGGGACGCCCCGAAAAGCCCAGGTAAAAATGGTTTAAGTGACGAAGAGGGGGGCGACAGAGGTGTTCCTTTCAGGAATCGCATAAACACATGATATGCTCAGCAGACACTCACACACACACACAATATATATATGCGCTCTGAGGCCCAGATGGCTAAGTATCCCTGTAGGAGCTTACGTAATCCCGAAACGTGAGCCTTAATCACTTTCTGCTCAAGTTTCGTGGATGAAGGGGCAAGCCGGAGGCAAAACTGAAGTGGAGTTTATGCAAGAGTTTCGCTTAAGAGGATCATGAGTTTCCACTAAAAAGGAAATCCATTTTCCAGGCATCTTATAATTGAAATTAAGCTGGGGAAGACATGATTTTGTATTAATTGAATTTAAAGTTTTGTTAAATGTAGTTAGTTTAGGGTAATAATTATAGTTGAAATCAACTTTGCCTTTAAGGCGAATATATTTTGATGTATGGTAAATAAAATTTACGGAAACCTGTATATTTTTTTGAATATACATTAATTACTGTCAATAATTTTAAATTGAGATTTTGTATAGAACTTTTTAAAATTCTAGTTGGAATTTGTATATTATTAAAATTATTAATAATGATTAACAAAATGGTATGTGTGTATATATTTTTGATTGGTGTGTGCTTATGTAAAACTTAAATCAAACTCAAATTATGTTAAACTAAAATTAAAACTAACTTGAAAAGGACAGAAATTTGGGGATTTTCTATTTTAAACATAATAGAAAGAGGAAATTCAGATGTAACGTCCACTTCCTTTCACTTATTCGCATTTGGAATTCAGAACACTCCAGCCTGGCAAACATTTCATTTCTCCTGTGATTTGGCGTGCCATTACCGTTAGTCACGTGCTCGCACCACTGAACCACCTCGCCACCCAAGGCCACCCACATCTCCCTGTTCTTTTCCCATTCGATATTGAAATCCCTGGAGTCAGGACCCGCATTCGGGACTCGTTGTCCTTTTTATGTGTGGCATGGCAGCCAGGCGCTGCCTTAATTATCCTGGCATTGGTAATTATGCGACACAAAACAGAAGTGGGGACATACATTAAACAGCAGTTTAAGAGGCAAAGAGAGGGAATAGGAAAAAATTGGGGAGGAACCTGTGGGCCGCACGAGAAAATAATGTTTGACTTAGGTTATTGCCAAATATTTCTGATATCTTTACAGATTTTGCTTATTTTAATAACTAGTCTATAAATGAGCAAACAACAAATAAATGCATTTAAACCTTATATTCTGGTTACAAGAATACATTTTAACTTGAAAATAAGAAAAACGGTCGAAAAAGTCAATTTTATATCTTATACTGGCTACAATGATTTGCGATTTACTCAAAATGGTTCCCAAATTAAAAAACTATAGTCCTGTTTTTAAAATTTGGAGTGTTTGCCAGAACTTATAAGTACACATTTTTTCTCAGTGCTTAAAAATACTGGCCCAAAGGACGAAAAGTATGCTGCATTTTAATTGAAATTAGCCGTATAGTGTCGCGAACCGGAAACGGAAGTCACGAGGCGACAGGTGCCAGGCACCTTTCTACTTCTTCTACCCATTTCTCCATTTTTTAGGCTCTTTCCCCTGATGAAATATTCATTTGAATCGATAATTCCGCAAAAGAGCAAACATAGAGAAACATGCGGCGGCATAATAAGTAGGAAAAGGTCCCAGTTTTTCTTTTCCCCCTCAGTTTTCTCCTGCACTTTCCAGCCGCATTGAATGCCGCCACGAATCGAGGACGATAGTCAACTTGTCTGCATTCAGCAACAAAAACAAAAAATACAGCCACAAAAATACGGCAAAAATTCCAATAATTTTAGCTAAAAAGTATACGCAGCTTCGAGTGTCAGACATTCGCCCTATGCCATGCTTTACTGTTACAGCTCACTCGGCCGATAAGTTTTTCTTCAATACATACATAACTAAGTAGGAAAACTTTCGTCTGATTTCATTGAAATTAAAATTTAAAAATAATTTTTGCACATGAAATAAAAATAAATCAAACGAGAAGATCCTGATCAAGAAGCTATACTTTAGGGCGGAGGTCCCTGACTTTTGCCAAAATTTTAATATCCTTGCAAAAAAGGGATATTTTCACAACCTTTAACAATCATTCCTATGGAAGCTATAAAATATAGACGTCCGATCGCCAAGCGCTTTTACCCTGATCAAGGTATGCGTAAATAAGTAAGACTTAGAAAAATTGATGACAATAGCTTATACACAGCGCGAAATATCCTGAAAAAAATCAAATTTGGACCGAAGTCACCCTATTATTCCTATGAAAGCTATAGGATATAGACGTCTGATCGGTACGCATATTTATTCTGATCAAGGTATGCATAAAAAAATAAGATTTGGAAAGATTTAACTCAATAGCTCATATACTGCTCGAAATATCCTGAAAAACATCAAATTTTAACCGATTTCACCGTATTGTTCCTATGGGAGTTATAGCTTATATACTCGCGAAATATTCTGAAAAATAAAATTTTAACCGTTTCCCCTTTGATCCTATGGGAGTACGCGCATATAAACGCTGATCATAGGGGTATGCATACAAAAATAAGATTTGGAAAGACGCATGTCAATAGCTTTTACACTGCGCGAAATATCTTCCATTCTTGGGAGCTATAGGATTCAGACATCCGATCGGTTTTCAAACTTGATCTGCGTACACATGTTTTAGGACGACTGTGAAAGTTTCAGATCGCTAGCTTTTAAACTGAGCTCGCAAACGGTATTGAAACAGACGGACAGACGGACGGACGGACAGACGGACATGGCTATATGACTCCCCTATTGATCCTGAACAAGAATATATATACTTAATGGGGTCGGAAACGACTCCTTTACTGCGTTACAAACTTCTGACCAAAATTATTATACCCTCTGCAAGGGTATAAAATATGTATTTCGTTATTAAAAATGTGTATTTTTTAGCTTAAGTTCTCGAAACGCCAAACGGAAATGTCTTCAATTCAAACAATTCAACTTGATTTCACTTTATTTCTAGCCGCAACCAGAACGGTTTTTTTGGATTTAACCGCATTTCATCTGCTCTCATAGCATTGACAAATCATTATGGTAATCTATATTAAAACCAAATTGCCATCCAACGAGCCCAACGGCCCTCAGTCGACCGAACCCCATTAAAAATTCTATTAAAAGTTATTTACGGCAACTTTGGTCCATTGAATGCGACAAAACTTGCACACGGCCTGCGAGCGTGTGTGTTTGTATTTGGGAAGGCACTCAACTCAAACAAAAAGCAACAAGAACCCAAAAGCATTGTCTATGCACGTTCATAAATAAGAAATGCAGCCGAGCCAACGTCGAGTGTCCAACCCTTTCAGACCACCACTTTCATAATGCCCCCTACTCTGTGCCCCCCTAGCCTGAACGCCAATTCCAATCCCCTTCATTGACAATAAATTTGCATACCCAGCACTTGCACTTCCTGCAAACGGTGACTCAAACGGGGGACTTAAGTCGGAGCCCAACAGGAAGCCAAGTCAGTTTACATGCAGATCAGCATAATTGATTTCAAATTGAGCACTGACAAAAAATGGTAATTTATACCATAACTAAGAAGCTGTTGAGCTCAACTATCAAAAAAGATACAAAAGTTTAAGCTTGTTTGCCTATTTAAAATTTACTGTAAATAAAACAACATATTAATATCGAATTGTAGTATTTAAGAATTATCTGTAGCTCTTGCAATTAA
Source organism: Drosophila kurseongensis (assembly GCA_018153305.1). NCBI lineage: Eukaryota > Metazoa > Arthropoda > Insecta > Diptera > Drosophilidae > Drosophila > Drosophila kurseongensis. The sequence continues at coordinate 18,450,335 of JAECXX010000210.1, forward strand.
TTTTAATTATTGAGGTGAGGGGTGTAAATCTATTTACCATATTCCACCACAATTTTATTTGATATTTCCAACAAATTGTTTTTTTTATTTTTAATTAAACACACTTTTGAGATAAACAGGTTTTTAAATCTGTTTACTAGTAGCAAACAATTGTTCAAAACCTAAATTGAATTTAAGAACATTAATAACTGCAACGAGAATTTTTTTACTATCTCAAATTAAATTAAATGGTTTAATAAATTAATAAATTGAATTATAAATATTATGTGTTAAACCATTATTTGTTCCATTATGTGAGTAAAGTGAAAGGGGATGGCAGGCAAAGATTTAATTCAGCATTTTATTAAAATTTTACTTTCTCATGGATTTATAAGTTTTAATAAATGTTAATATATAGAAATCCAGATACAATAAATGGGTAACAAATTGAAGAAATTTATAAGGTCAACTTCAACTCAAACAAAATTAGTTTAAATTAAAAATAATAAATAAATTTATTTGAAGTTAAATAGCAAGAGATTGTTAAATTTACAATTCGTGTTTTTAATTTGTTTTTGTGTGTGAAATGTGGCGTAAGAACGGGTGACAAAAACGAGAAAGCCCCTCTTTTCTGCAGGTGAAGAGTTTAATGCCAGACAATCGATGAGCAAATTGGATAAGATAGGGCATGTCCTTTGCGAGAGATGTGCCGACAAGGACTCTCATTAGGCACTCGAGCAGCATCGGGAGATTATATGCAGCGATAATAGACAGAGATAAGGGCGTTGATGGGGGCAGGGGCTGGAAACCCAGACCAGAGGCTGAGGACATTCGGGCACCAAAACTAGAGCAAGGACAACACGAACAGCAGCACCAACAAAAACTTCACAAAAACTATAAGGAGAGAGAGACAGAGAGAAAGTGAGGGAAGGATGTTTGGCCAGAAAGAGAGAGAACAAATTGTTACATTGCCTGTCCTGAGAGGGAAATGCCAACATACAGATGTATGTGCCGTTCTGACGCCCCTTTCCCATTCTCCGCTCTTCCTGTCGAGTTGCATTTCTCATGTCCTGCTGTTCGGAGTCCTTGTGCTGCTGCTAAAACAACAAGGAAAGCAAGCAGTGGGGAAAAGCAGCAGGACAACTGACAACAAGGAGCATAAGCTACCTTCAGCTGTGTCCTGATTATGACAGCTCAAGGAAAATGCGGCCGGACAGCTGAAAATTGTTGAAATTCTCCACGGAGTTGGGCTTTCATGTACCTTACACACTTACACATTCCACATGTCTGTGTTAATTGCCAGTGTATTAGTCTGTGTGTTTGTGTGAGTGGCATAAAAAAATGCTCGACAGAATTTCATTGCATACACGCAAGGGCAAAGGGAAAAGCAGGGTATCGATGGGGAAAATCGAGTTGGGAAACTGGGAAAGTAATGGGAAGCAAAACGGGGAAAAGAGATACGGGGCACACAAAAACCAATTCGATTTAATTTCCAGTTGGCAGCCACATCATCTGGTAGGTGCGCTATCCAAGCCTAGCATCAGACGCAATTAAAAATAATAAATGAAACAATGTGGCTAAAGCCACCAGCCAAGGTACTCTAATGGGAATTTATATGATTAATGAATGAGCGAAAATAGTTTCAGCGGATTATAGTGAATGATGTTAAAGCTTAGGCGATTCAACAGGAAGCATGAATAATATTAAAGACGAGTTAACTATATTATTTTTTCTAACTAACATTTTACATATTTATATAATTTTGAAATTTTAAAATAAATAGAGCCTTCACAAAACTTTGATTATTTTTGGTAATTCTATTTTTGTATTCGAAAATACGTGTTTCTTAGTAAAGTTTCCCATTCTATTGGTGTGCTAAATCGTTTATTTCATTTCAAGTGCAGAAACGTTCTTATTCATTACAGTCATCTTTGTGACTTTCATATCACACCATAAGGTTACCCTTTCGCTTCGCTTGTTTCTTTATTTTCCCATAAACAAATTTACTCGCATCCCGCAGCTCGGGAAAGCGTATTCAGATTGGCAGCACCCTGGGGTATTTCCCCGCGGCGCGTTTTCACAGCGGCCCACATGGCGTATGAGTGACAGCCAGGCCGCGGCGACGTCAAAGTCGTCGACGAATCATATCAAATTACCGTTATGGTTATGCACAGGCGATGGAAATAGAGGGGGTGGTGCCATGGGGATGGGACGGAGGGGCCAGGACATCTAATGAGCGTCGGGGGCAAGCCGCTTGGCAGTTATCAATTTCTATAACATAGCAAATGCGAGCTGAGCGTTCTTTTCTTCCACGCATATATCCATTTAAAAAAAAAAAAAAAAAAAATAGCAAGGCCCCCCAAAAAAAAAAAAAAATAACAAAAAAAAAAAGGAAGGGGAGGGAGAAAAAAAAAAAAAAAAAAAAAAAAAAAAAAAAAAAAAAAAAAAAAAAAAAAAAAAAAAAAAATTTAAAAAAAAAAAAAAAAAAAAAAAAAAAAAAAAAAAAAAAAAAAAAAAAAAAATTATAAAAGAAATGGGGGGAAAAAAGGGGGAAAAAAATTTAAAAAAAAAAAATAGCAAAAAAAAAAAAAAAAAAAAAAAAAAAAAAAAAATTTATGATCTCAGTCCAACAGAAAAAAAAAAAAAAAAAAAAAAAAAAAAAAAACCAAAAAAAAAAAAAAAAAAAAAACACGCATAATATACCCATTTACTCTAGAGAAAAATAAAAGGAATATTTTACAAAAAATACAGATAAAAAATATCTTCTAGAAATATGATATGCACACTTTAAACATGGTTATGGCTTTAGCATATGTTTTATATTTCTCTGGGTTCAACTCCTGAAGTAGTATGACTTAGGAATATAATTTTTGAGGGATGAAAATAAGTATTGTTAAAAATATTAAAAGCTATTTAAACAAAATTTCTATACAACTAAATAATGTCTTGAGCTTCTTTTAATAACCCCTATTTATCATAATATTTTTGTCTCTGCAGCTACTAAGATAATTAAGAGAGAAAAAGAGACAGCGAGGGAGGAGAGAAAGAGACCAAAATACCCGGAAAGAGAGAGAAAGACAGAGGACGTGGGCGCGCAGTTTTTGACAGTTGAGGGGCAACCATCGGTGATGTGGGACACATCCCGCCACGGGCAATGCAACAACCCCAACGTTATATACCGTCTGTATCTGATCTATATGGCACGGACGAGATAGAACTGCTGCTGGACGAGATTCGGGAGCTGGAGATTGAGCCGGTCTGCTGTCAACTGGACGATGAGCAGGACTTTGAGATAGCTGGCAGCAGGGCCGGCGAGCTCTCCCACTCGCACTCGCACTCGCTGTCCTTGGAATCCCCCCTCGGAACCTGCACCTCCTGGGACTCCCATGCCAACTACAAGCACAGGGGCGGCCACACCCCCCTGAGACCGTGGGGCGTCGCCCTCCACTGTGATCCGCAACACTTGAAATCGCCTACAGGGATTGTGCGCATACTATTGGTGGTAAGCTCGAGGCTGGCAAAAATTTAAGGGTTTCAATGGATCTCACAGATTAAAAATAAAATTTGAATTTATTGAGGAGAATAATCATATTCTAGAAAAGACTCTGATAAAATAGAATCTGAAAAGTAAACGAATTTAAAGCCAAAAGAAGATAAAATAGCTAACTATATTTAAAAATAAAGATTGGATAATCCTACGACTCTATCTTTGAGTTTTTTCTGTATTCGATTTTAAATTGTCTAGAAATTTAAATTTTTGGATCCCTTTATGAATCCCAAGAGTATATTTTTTAATTAACATTTTTTCTTGTTTACCAGTTATCCTCGGCCGCCTGTCTAGCCTGCGAATGTTCCGCGGGCACCGTACAGGTGGGCCTCTTTCTACTGCCACTCATCGGACGCCTGAGGCTAATGGTCTTCTGTGCGCTATTTTCGCTACTCATCACATGTCTCATGCTCTTTCTGGATATATCGCATATAGCGCTCATGTTCCCATTCAACTGGACTAAAGTGGTGAGTTAAAATTGATTAAAGCTATAAGACAAATTAAAATACATTTGAATTTCCTCAATCAGAATACGTGGATGTACCTGAGTATTGGTTTGATATTTATTTTGAGCTCCACGCTACTAGTTCACATGGTGCTCTATGCCACTGAATACACATGGGTATCCAAGCACTCCAAGGACACGCTACTAGCCACTGGAGTGAGTTAACCAAATCTGCCTATTTAAAGTAAATTAAAATATTTTTATTTTTAATCAGATAATTGGCTATTTATGCGCCCTGGAGGCATTTCTTCTTTCGGGCATCGCATCCTGGCCATGGACTCAGTACCGTCAGGTGCCCGACGATGCCAGTGAATTGTTTATCGAGGATCGCGAGATGACGCCGATGAGTCCCATTAATTGTAGCACCGATCTGCAGGCGACGCCATATCATCACAATGGCAATGCAACATCATCGGATCTATATAACCAACAACAACAACAATCGTCCTATAATCAAAAGCCTTATATACCTGGTGAGCGAAAATATTATTTAAGAGTTCTTTAAGAAATAGATAATAATGGACCACTTGCAGCCAAACGACCCAATGAGCTCAACAATCAGCGTCCAGCATTGGGTCACACTCAAACCGCACGGTCGAAACCCAATCAGCGCTATAGAGAGGGCTACCACTATCACACATCCCGCCAGAGTCCCACTTTCGTGATGGGCGATGATCAGGGTGCCGGTCCATCCACGTCCCGTTCCAATGATAATTCTAGTGCGTGATAGTTTTTAATTCCTCTGCCAGAAGAACCGCGAAGAGAAAGGAATAATTACAGAGATCTCTGAACTATAAAATTGGAGAAAATAAATTGGAAGAATGTTGAAGCAAGTTGGTCAATGTAAGATGTGAACAAAGGAAAAAACAAAATTGTTAATTAGTTTAAAAACCACAAGCAAAACTCGTCGGGATTAGAAGTTGATACACCAACAGAGAAAATATTTAAGCAGCCGAGCAAAGCAAACAATAATAAATTTAATATATTGTGTGTGTATATGTACTACAAGCCGAGAGAGAAATTTAAAGAATTTAAACCAAAAGAAATTTGAAACGAAGATCAACCAGATCAACGCCCATTTGATTAGTTATACGAACACGAAACATTTGAAATTGGTCATTTGTTGAGCTATAACTACAAAAAGAAGTGAAAATTTAATTGGTAATAATACGGTATCAAGGTAACGCGAAAATTGCAAGCAAAATTGAAGATTAGAAATGAGCATGGAAATGGAAATCAACTTGTTATAAACGTAGTTTTGCTTATTTTTTAATAAAAACAAATAATTCAAGAAAAACCAAAATTAAATGAATTTTCAAATTTAATTACAGTTTGGAGTAATTATAGTATTTTTTTGATGATGAAATATAAGAACCAAAATTCGCAACAATATTTTATTGTCTAAATTAGAGAATCAAATTTGTTTTATGGCTCTTTCTGCACAATTAATCTAATGAAATGAATTAATTTTTATTTATGCAACAATTTTATTGTTCAATTTAAAATGCAGAAATCAGACTTAAATTTACTTCAGTCCCAGATCCTTTTCAATTGTGTGTGAACACACGGCCATCATCTGATCCTTGACACTGACAAAGTTGCGAATAGCTGCGGGCTTAGCTTCGGACCACTCTGACAGATCGCGATAGATGGGTCGGCAGAACTTCATGCGGAAATTGGAGTTGGCGAATTCGAGAATCTCATCCAGACGCTTAATCAAGCGGGCACGAATAATCAAACGATTAAGACGGAAGCGAATTTCAGCGTTTTTGGAATTTTTCAAGTTGTAAGTAGATTCCAGGAGCTCAATTTTACGCTCGGTCAGGTCAACAATGTCCTTGCTCTCAATCAATTTGCCAAGGAAATCAATAAGCTGGTGGATGGAAATGTTCTTCTTGATCTCCGCACTGTCGGTCAATTCGGCGACATTTTTGGTGCTCCAGAGACTGGCCAATTCCTTGGTCACGTTGGCCAGAGACTCGTCAAACCTAAAATAGTTTTCAAAGTAATATAATAAATCATAAAATATTAAATATCTTTGACAGTAAAATTTACTTGGGAATAATCGGTGGCATTCCCTCGGTGCTAAGCCACAAATCCCAGTCGACCGCGCTCAGTTTATCTTTCTTGTCGGTATCGATGAAATAATCATATAAAGCACTCTTGAAATCATTTGTCTCAATCGATTTGTAGGCGTATTTCTTCAGATAATCCCTCAGGAAAGGCTCAAAAACTGTCGGGCCGCCAAACAAATCCTCCAAATAACGCAGGAATGTGGAGCCCTTGATGTAAGGCACTGAAGAGAAAGCGTCATCGGGTCCACAGTTCGACAGATCCACCACCAGCTTGGTCAGCTCGGGTGTTTTATTGAGTTGAGTGCGGATACACTCTTGCAGATCAGTAAGATTGCTAAGCATCTTAAAGTCCAGCTCCTTGGCGCCTTGCATTCTTCCGACGATCTTTGACTCAACGAACACAGTGAAGCCCTCGTTCAACCAGAAATGCTCGAAGTTCTTGTTCGTCACCAGGTTACCCGTCCAACTGTGGGCAATCTCATGAGCCACCACGTCAGCCAAAGATTTATCACCGGCCAAAAGAGTTGGGGTTACGAACGTCAGACAAGGATTTTCCATACCACCGTAGGGAAACGAAGGGGGCATCACCAGCAGATCGTACTGCTTCCAGACATAAGGACCGCATAATTCAGATGCAGTTTTTAGCATTGTGGCAGTTTCGGAAAACTCCTCGGCACAGGCATCCACAATAGCTTCCTCTGCCCAGACATTGGAGTTTTCTCCGAGTGGGCGGGACACCAATTTTCCAATTGCAATAGCCACGAGATAGGCGGGAATGGGCACCTCCTGCTTGAATTGCGTTTTTCCAGCTTCCTTCTTATCGATAAGGGCGCTCATCAAAGCCGTCAGCTCATTGGGATGCTCCACTGTGGCATCATAGGTGAACTTAACAGCTGGGGTATCCTGGCAGGGAATAACCGAACGAGCATGAATCGCCTGGCACTGTGAGAACATATAGGGATGTTCCTTGCCCAAAGTCTGGGTAGGATTCAGCCACTGCAATCCGCTGGCGCTGCTCGACGTCTCGTAATCGATGCGAACATTAAGGCTACAAGAGGAGTGAAGTGTTTCAGATTATTTATGAGTTCCATATAGATTAGATTATCTTTCGTTGTGGTTTTACCTGCCCTTAGCCGTTCCAGATGGCAACTCCAGCGTTAGCTTCTGACCGATATCATCGACCGCATCGCTGATGAAGTAGTTGATCGGAAGCTCACTGCCTCCGGCCAGCAACGTGGCATTGGTTACATTTATGTCACGCACATCCAGGAGCTAAATATATATTTAATGCAAATAAAGAACAACATTAAAAAACAGAGCAGCTTGATACAAAATAGAGTAAGTGCTATGCTAACTGATTTGACAACATGGTTACAGCAGGGCTGACATTGGAAAGAAATAAGTTTTATTTTTTAAAGTTAGTTGCATAAATGTTGACAGATGGCCTTTTAATAAAACCTAACTACTTTTGCAATGTGTTGTTAATTTGAATACCGTGAGTTATCTTTCCTACTGTTCCTGTTGTTATCCACATGGGACTTTAAAGGAAATCAAGGGAACCCTTTATACTCACAATCTTATCGAGATTAGCAGTCAGCACTTTGAAGCGATGTAGCACACTTCCTTGGAGTTTGGTGGCCCCAAAGTCGACTTTCCAGTTTAAAACACTGTGCTCCGTGGTGATCAAATCCGGCTGCGAATAAGAACTAGGATCTACGGTTCCCAAGCGACCCATATTGCGTTTTTGTATCTGGTAAATCGGGAGTAGTTTATGGAAAGTGCACAAGCCGCGAGTGGAGACTGAAAAAGAATGGTATGAATAAGTTTATATAGTTTACTTTTCTTCGATAATGCTTATCGTTAAAAACAACACAAATTGGCCGCAGATAAGCCAAAACCTCAGTTTAAATTGTACCTACTGATTGTGGTTTTAGATAATTCCGTATAGTGATGACCGCACTTTCTATATACTATATATTTAAATCGTAGGCGTCGTCGCCAGAGATGGATACAAAATGAATCAAAAATACAAATGAGATGAATAAAATGCAACTCACTGCCACACAGCCGGTAAATATAGGGGTTGTCGAGAGTCACAAAATTTAAAAAAATAAAAACATATTCGATATTATAAAAACACCAAACACCTTAGTAAAATAAACCCTTAGATTTATTAACTGCCCTGTTAAGTTTTTCCTTTGCTATCTTTTGATTTTGTTTAAATAATAAAGCTTTTCAAATTTAACTTGACATTTAACAACCTGACATCCCTTTTTGCAAAGCATTGCCAGCCCAAAAAATTCAAGCTTTTTTAGTAGGTTGAGTCGCCGCGTTAATACCATGTAAAAAATAAATAAAAATCTTTTTAAACGAGAACGGAAGCTAACTTCGGCAAACCGAAGTGTCAATACCCTTGCTGTCACACCGCAACTATAGGTTATAGTCAAATAATGAGATGGATCAGAAATAATTCTAGTGGCCAATTGTTGGAATTTCATACCTCGTTGAGTTCGTTATAAATTTTTCAATCTATTGGCATTCACAGCTAAAAAATTTGTATTTTAGTCGAGATCTCGCAAAAAAAAATGATCTAACCCCTTATGAAAAATGCCAAAATCCGGAAGATCAAAAAAATCAACTTTTTTTTTGGTTTTTTGATCAAAACCCTGGGAAATAGTGGCCAAATATTGGATTGTCATACCTCGTTTAATTCGTTATGAAATTTTCAATCGCTTGGCATTCACAGCTAAAAATTTTCATTTTAGTTGATTTTTTGCAAAAAAAAAAAATGATCTAACCCCTTATGAAAAATGACAAAAACCGAAAGATCCAAAAAATCAACTATGTATTTCTTTGGTTTTTTAATCAAGACCCTGGGAAATAGTGGTAAATATTGGAATGTCATATTGAATTCGTTATAAGAATTCCAGAATTCCAGTCAAAAACTTTAATTTTAGTCGATTTTTCGCAAGAAACCATAATGTAACCCCTTTCAAAATATGCGAGAATCGGTCAGAAAATATTTTCTTTAAAATCAACCTGATATTGGTAGTTTAGGTTCTTAGCTGCACAAAACATTCATTTTTTGTTTTCATATTTTGTATTAATCTTAATTACAAGGATGTTCCAACAACAAATCAACGCAAAATGTAATCCTTGGGATAATCCATAATGTTGGGAAAGTTCTCCAGCGTTTCCTTGTCGATATGATCCAATCGCTGGGGAATCGTGCGCGGTGTGCGAATCTGATTCGTGACATTCTGCAGGATTTCCTCGGGAACTTGATCATCGGCGAATAAATGTAATCTCTGCATGGTGTGTCTGCGCTGCAGATTTCCGTGCATCGAGTTGTAAACGGCCTTCTTCATGACCATCGTGGGATCCTTCTCGTGCAGTTGCCACGCCAGGGTCCACGAAGCTCCTCCAGGATATCCTGTGTGGTGGAAATAAACCCTTTTAACCCACTCGTCTCCGGGCAAAGCGATTTCACGCGTGTTGATCAGCACCACATGGTCACCGCAATCATCTGGAAAATTACATTTACGGATTTTAATTGGATGGCCATTGAGGATAACTTGCTTAACCTAAAAGTACAATTATTACCGGTCAGTGAAGGTTCAAAAACTAAATGGTAATTCAGTTGCGGTCCAAATAATTAGTAATCAATGCAGTTTATAGTAAGAACATAGGTTTTTAATAATTAACATTTTAATTAACTCAGTTTATTGCTGGGTTATTAGAAAATAATAAAAAAAGGAATTGAAAATGACGTACAATTTATTGTAAGAATGTAACTGTTTATTTACTACTATTTAAATCGCAACTGAATGGTCAGATAATTACCATTTTCAAATATTCATTTATTTGTTTTCATTGTTGACTCGCAGCAGCAGCAACAACAACTACGAAAACACGCCGGTGATGTAATGACATCCAAAAAGCCTCCAAAAACCAATGAATTTCACACACTTTTCACTTATAATATAAACAGGAAACTAGAGCGTTGAATAATACTTACTCATGGGATGATATATAGGCTTTTGTAGGCCCATTAAATGATTTTTAACCAATTTAGCAGACTCAAACGGATTCTGCCAAGTGCAGTCATAAATGTGCCAGGTCCTAGCAAACGTTGCCCATTGCTAAAGTATGGGAAAAACTTAATAAATAATCGCTGTAGGTTGAAGTTATTACACTAACGCACCTGTACTCGTTTGGCAATCGACATGTTAAACTATTTTTAATAGACAAATTTACTTAAAAGAAAATAAATAATTTCTCAGCTGTCGACTAATGTGACCGCTGTTTGAATTTCCAAAAATACATTTTTTAAATACCACTAAAAAGTACTAAAAATACCAGCAGACAAGCCATTTGAAAGCAAAGTTCCCCACCATACATTGGTTGTTGACTTTGCTAATGGTATATATTCGTGATTCGAACCACTTTTGCAAGCAGCTTAAAATCATTTCGGAGCAAGCAGTTTGAGCAATGTCGCCAGTTCAAATTCAATAAACTAATATATAAATCTTGATTTAAATCAAACTCATAATTTTTTATGTTATTTTGCGTGTTGTTTTTTTGCTGTTTTATTTTCGTTTGTAATTTCATTTAAACATTTTCTATAGTTACTAAAATTACTTATGCACTGTTTATTATTAATATTAGTTAAATATTATTGAAAATACATTAGTTGTTTTACGAAACAGTTTATAAACATCCTTGGTACATTTCGATTTCTCTCCCTTTCCCTTCCGCTGCCGGATTTGTTGTCTTCCTCATCTTATAATGCATTTCGGAAATGTTTAAAAACTAACAAATAAGTCTAGATTTAGTTACAGTTTTTCTTTCTCACTTACATTTCTTGCATTTATTTATTTATAATAATTTTGTGTTTCTTTTGCCATACAATTTACGAACTTAGACGTAGATGCTTTTGTTGTTGTTAATTCGATTTACAAGTTTGCCAAGTGCGCCTTTATAGTTTATCGCTACCCCTCGGATTCTACATCCCATATAATACACACGAGTCAGTTTCTCTTTTTGTTTTTGAATGCTTACGATCGCTTCTTCTTGTTTTGCATTTTGAATGAAAATATATTTTTTTTATTATTCATATATAAAAGTTATTTACAAATTTATGTTTAATGAAATTCCCTACTTGATGCGAAGTAACTGTTTTCCTTTTGTTATCATAATTTTTGTTTTTCGAGTCAAAAATTATTCGTAAAACTTTTCAAGTGTGTGAGCATTTTTGTTTAGCTTATTTTAATTTAATTTTTTTCATGTTTTCATTTTGCAACTCAACAACAAAAGTGTATGTTACATAACGAAATGTGCAACTGAGCCAGAGCCAGAGCCAGATTATCCCCAAAAATGCCAACGGCCTACAGACTATTTTTTGGCACCGAATCAAACAGAATAAAATTAAGTTTACAGAATACAAATGAGTAGAATAAAAAAACAGGGGCAAAAACCATTGCACATCCCCAAATACAGTCGAACTTTCCTAACAGTATTAAATGATTGGGAAATTTATTGTTTTAAATACAATTTAAACTATTCGTAATCTTAATATGGTTTTTTAACGAGAACAATTTTGAAAATCAAATAAAACACCAAAATTATTGTTTTTAAATCTTTTTCCCGATAACAAAGTTGTAAATGTTTTGCAAAATCATAGTTTGTATGAAGATAACGTTTGAATAAGTTGAATTTTCCGTATGACATAGATTCTAGTTAGTGAGGTTCGACTGTAGCTCCTACCGCGCCGACTTCCTGCCACGCCCACGCACGCCCCTTTTTTTTTAGAGCACCGCATGCGAGGCCGGGGAAGCGGAGCCGGTTACCTTTTGGAGCATTTGCATGAGCTGCTCGGTGGCCGACTGATTGGCCACCACTCCCACGCCCAGGCCCAGAACACCTGCACCACCACCACCACCACAACCCCCACCCCCTGCTCCAACACCCGATGGCGGCGAGGAGATCGATGTGCCCGCCGAGGCCGAGGAAGAGGACGACGGGGTCAGCGCCAGCTTGGATTCTGGGAGCAACAAAAGAAGCTGGATTAGATTCGGTTCGATTGTCTACGGACTGCCCTGCATACTGTCATCGCTCTCCAGGTAGGTGACGTAGGAGTCGGTGCTGTCCGGATGGTGGTGCGAGGTGATCCCGGAGTCCAGGCTGCTGCCTCCGGGCTGTTGGTTCGGCTGCTGGTTCTGGTGGTTGTGCGGTCCGCCGGGGGGCGGTGGGTGCTGGTGGGGAGGTCCTTGCCCCGGATGCGAGTGCGGATGCGGCGGCAGGATGGGCATCCCGTTCAGGTCGTAGCCATGCATCTGCGGGAGAAAGGGGAGAAAAAGGTAAATATAAGTGGGTGTCATTAAACAATAACTTAAAACTTCTTTTTCCTTTTTTGCAAAAACAATTTCCTTTTTGCAATATTCATTTAAAAAGACGAGTCTTTTTTTGTAAAATTGGTTTTACCATTAATCAAAACTGGATTTCTTAGCTTTTCATTTTAATAACCAAATTTTAAAGATGTTTTGTTATAAACAACTCAACAACTCATTCATATCCATTCATCATCGTCAAAAAAAATTCATTGATACATATTTCTAAGCATATTTCTAATAATTTTATTATTCACGTATTTATAATGAACCTTAACCAGTTTTCAATTGTGTAAAGTATTAGTATACAAGACGTAGTCGAAATCTAGTTTTTTCTGATTCGCTTTAAAGCTAAATAAACCCGTTGCTGATTAAGATAAAAAATGTTTTTTTAGTTAGCAATGCCACTATTTCATTGTAAAACTAGGTTTTTATAAGGTAATCCACTTATTCCCTATAATCCCAATTATACCTTTAAAAAGAAGCTATTTATCCTTACCTGATTGACCAGCTGCTGAAATGCGGGCGTGTGTGTATTGATCGCTCCATTGCTGTCGAGATCGGCGTGCAGGGCGAAGTCGCTTAAGGCTTTCCACGGCGGTTGATATGTCTGCACATCCAGACCCTGAAGATTCAGTGGGGAGTCATGTCTGACTGGGGAACTGGCGATCATGGGGATGCCCTGCATGGCGCCATAGCCCAACTTGCGACCCTCCTGCAAAGGCGGGATTAAATTAGATTTTTAAAGCCATATATAGAGGGGTTATGGTTTACCTTCTCCTGTTGCATTTGCAGCTTCATCTGAATGGTCTTTTTCTTGTCCTTGCAGCGCTTGTTTTGGAACCACACGCGGATGACTCGCGGGGACAGGCTCGTCATCTCCACCAGCTGCTCCTTCATGAGCGCATCAGGTCGCGGATTAGCATTGTAGCAGGTTCTAAAATAAATGATCGTTTAGTTTAGTATTAAAAGACCATCATTTAGTTGACTAATTTCCGAAATAGATAAATCTTTTTCCCCTGGTTAATATAAGTAAAATAAAATATAAAATAATAAAATGTAATGCTTCTGAAGAAAAGTAATTAGTAACTTTTCTTCAGAAGCATTACATTTTATTTTTAAAACATATTATTACTTTCTTTAAATACATTTTATAATCTCAGCTTTTACATAAACAACAAGAGAGAACGCTATAGTCGGGTGCCCCGACTATCAGATACCCGTTACTCAGGTAAAGGGAGTGCGAGGGAGATGGAGATAGAAACTTTGATCACGCATAACTTTTTAACGAATGGTCCGATTTGAAAATTTCTTCTACATTTCGATAGGTATTGATAAACACAATAAAACTGCATTTTTACTTTTCCGAAATATTTAAATTTTTAAAATCGTATATAAGCGATTGTGGGCGTTAAAGGGGGCGTGGCACCTTTTTGAAATAAACTTGCGCTGCGTAGGAACTCCTAGAATCTGCATGCAAAATACCAATCTTCTAGCTTTTATAGTTTCCGAGATCTCAGCGTTCATACGGACAGACAGACAGACAGACAGACGGACAGACAGACGGACAGACGGACAGACGGACATGGCTAGATCGACTCGGCTAGTGATCCTGAACAAGAATATATATACTTTATAGGGTCGGAAACGCTTCCTTCTACCTGTTACATACTTTTGCACGAATACAATATACCCTTTTACTCTACGAGTAACGGGTATAAAAATATTAAGTGGTACCTCTATATAGATTGAGAAGACATTGAATATTACAACTTTCTTTTTAATGTTTTTAATTTGGTGATTTAAGGATAACGTTGTATGTAAAACTCATTCTCTATAAGTTTTTAGTAATTAGTCGTTATAATTTTAAAAACATGTTTTCTTTACAGTAGCACTTAAACACCTTTAATAATATATCTTGGGGTAGAGATTACTCACCTGAGCGTATGCAGCTGTTTCTCATTGAGCACGGTCCGAACTCGCGTTGGCTTGCCATCCGAAGGCCCCGAGGGTCGCTTTTCCCTAATACTTTTGTGTGAGCCCGATTCGCTGCCAGAATCTGCATGGAAATGGTAAATAGAAAGGTACAGAGATATTCCATCAATTCGTTTGCTATTTTTGGCAAAAAAGAAACCCTTTGAAGTGCCGTTGGGTAGATTGCTCGCATGCCCTCGACTTTCTTGCTTCTATTTTATTTCTGGGCGACGAGTACAATTGCAGCCAAAAATATCGCCAAATGCGGAGAATTCGGTATTGGGAGATCAAAGGCGCACGTGTTTCCCTATTTCCATCGATCTCTGGTAATTAAGTCGTGTTTCACAACCCCCGAAACAAGGCGTTATCTAGTTGTTGATCGTGCAGATCGATCGGTGATTTCTATCGGGGCGGTGTGGTTCTTTTGAAGGAGTTTTCTCATTCATTTATTTCCTATCGAGAGTTGCAAGTTTGCAATAACTCTTTACAATATTGGCCTTATTTTTTCCCAGTGTCTTGTTTCAGGTATACAAATATATTAATTTGCTTACGATTGAAAAGCAAGTGATAAACAAATCAGAGAATTGTATTTTTCGAAGGTATTTCGCATCTTTCCGCTCATTATGAGGCAGTCAATTTTTGCCAAATCTCCCACAGAAATTAACATATTTTTCCCAGTGCCGAACTTCAAAGAGTCGCGACCGCTGCGGTTTGGCAAACACTCGATCAGACTGCATGCCGTTTTCGAGTTGAACACAAACAAACAATCCGGCAAGTGGAACTATGAATGGTGCGCTATGCGACTGCCTGATTGATCATACGACCCGTCGATCCGTCGATCGAAGTCAGTCAAACAAAAGTCCAATTCCCAAGAAGTTGCTTGTCAATGTTTGCCCGCTTGAACGCATCGATGCAATGTGGAGTTTTTGTTTGCCCTGGCAGCTAGTTCTTTTTTTGTATTTTTTATTTCGAACCCTTTGCAAAATGAGTGTGTAGGGAGGATGGGGGAGGGGGAGGGTGGACCGCCACACACGTTTGGCATCCATCGTTTGACATCGCCGCCACATGTTGATAAGGTGACTCCAGCTCCAGCTCCAACTCCATTCCCTCGCTTTTCTCCGTTCTGGTTAAACAATGAGATTATGTTGACGATATGGTTTGACAATTGTCGTACATTGTTTGACGTTTGCCGATTTCTATTGACTCTACTATCACTTACAAGGATGTAACGCTGTTTTTCTAAGAACAAAACACGAGCACAGCGCTTTTGTGCCATGCCGAACTGTGTGCTTATTTGTGGCCCATAGTCGCAGCTCCATTCCCGTTTCCATTCACAGTACCAGACCAATTTGGGCTAATTAGGATTGGCAATCTTTTCGGTGGAAGGCGAGTGGAAAAGGCGGAGGAAATGGGGGACTGAATGGGTTGACTTTTCGCCTGGGGAATTCAAATGGTCGATAGTGGAAATGGCTGGCGACTTTGTAGCTCCATAAAATATGGGACACAGTTGCAGATGTTGCAAGTAAGAAGCCGTAAAGCTAAACTCGGGAAACAAGTTTCAAGTCCACTAACTATGTCTTTATTTATAGCTGGAATTTAGTTTTTCTTAAAGCGTTTACGAATTTATGTATAACATTATTTTCATTATTAAGATATTAAACAAATTATTTTTCTTTAAACCAGATTTAATTCTGCTTTCTACGGCCAAGAATATATGGTGTAATTTATATTAGTTCCATTTTATCAATGAAAACTAATTGTAAATGTATGTTTTATAGTAATAATATTAAGCTGTCGCTTTTGAAATATTTTATGAATATCTTTAATTAAGTTAGTAGTAATTGAGATAATTATTGGAAGACTTTATGACTTTAATCTCATCCAAGAACTAAATGTATTAAGTTACTTTCTGCTACAAACAAAGCTGATGAATCATACACTTGGCAACAAAGATAGCTAAAAATATAGAAGAACCCAGGGAAACTAACCATAAACTATTTAGTTACACTGTCAACTCAAAGGGCAAACAAAAGCAATACTTTGGGGCACAAAGAACATCCCCAACTTGAAGAGCCCTTGATGAATGGTTGTTATAGTGAGTAAACAAATGCGAAACCCTCCGAGAGCAAGTCCCAAATAATATCAACCACTCGAGCCACCTCTCAATGGGTTAAATCAAGGGCCAAAAGCGACACTCACCTGACATTGAACCCAATTCGCTGGAATGGTTGTTATTGCTAAGGTTGGTGTTGTTGTTGTTACTACTGCTAATATTGTTGTTGCTCTCCACCGATGAAGAAGTGAGGCTGCTCTGCGACGATTTCTCCAGCACATCGTGATCCTCCTTGCAATATAAAGCTCCGGCATCGCGTAACGCGAATTCATCACCTAAAATTCCAGGTAAACATTCAGTTATTTGATGGGTAAATAAGGCATATGGGGGTGGGGAACGAGGAGAGCGAGGGGGGAGGAGGCGGTGTTATGATATTAAATAAATAATAAACTCACCTGGCAGCAATTGTCGCGCACACGCGGAGCATCGAAAACACTCGATGTGAAAGATTTTCGTTTTGGCCCGCATCACAAAATCATTTTTGCTGAAGGAGTTGCCGCATTTATCACATTTTGTACCAAATAACCTGGAAAAGTGTTAAATTAAATAACATTGTAGAGAATGGTAAAATACAAATAATTATTCAAATTAAAAAGTGAATCATGCTGTTTCTTATACATTGCTTGGTACATAAACTTAATCGCAATTATTATAAAATAATTGTATTGCTATTTGGCCATTTCGGGAATTCACAGATCCACATTATTGGGTATTTCTTTGTTTTTGGGAAACTAGCCAAAGTTCGAAAAAAAAATGACATGATAGGTATTGCTACTGATTATATTTAAATTTAACCCAGTACAAATGCAATTCAATACGTTTTTTTTAAGCCTCTCAAAATGATTATTTTTTTAATTTAACAAAAAGAGATGCCAAAAATCGAATGAAGATCCCATGATTAGTGCGTGTAAACAGCCTTGAATGAGTTCACCAGCGGGAGATTTTCAGAAGGGGGTGTTCGCCGAGCTCGTTTATGGCTATAAAATAAAATTCTTTTGTCAGCGCCGACATCGATGACTGAGGCGAGTGTTCATCAATCATCTGAGCGTGCATTGTGTGTGTGCTTGTGGAAAAGTGTTAATTTATAGCTTTGCACGTGTTAATCAATTATTCAAAGATTTGCATGGCAAATAGTTGCGACTTTGGTCGCCGGTCGCCGGCTTTACGATGGCAAAACAAAAAAGACCCAAACACGGTTTTTATTGCACGTCATACATTTAGCGATGATGAAACCCCAAGTCTCCGGCTACTGGACCAGCTGTTGATTAGAACATGGTATTTGCCTTTTTGTGTTGGCATCAGCGGGCTAATTGGCTGGGCTAACAAGGCTGGTCTAAACGTTTGCCGGACGCTACAATTGGAAATGAAAAGGCCAAGCGCATGACATGGAGTGTGTGCCTAGGGTTGAGCAAATAGCTTTCAAATCGGTTTGGTTGACTGGATATTAGATAATGTCTCGTCCGGAGTTCCAGGGGTTTCCTCGAATCTAATTTTTATATTCTAGTTGCAATGGCTTTATTTTTATGCTACGATTGATTGTATTTGGCTGCTTGTTTTTCATAACGATTTAAATATATTATTTTTTAACTACTTTGAAGGTTGTTTGCTTTAAACTCACCTAACATAATCACGCTTGCAGTAGGTTTTGCCATCGCGCACAAAACACGTACAGCTTTCGTCCAGAAATTGCCTGCACTCCTGGCATTTCAGACACGCCGCATGCCACTCGAGATCGGGGGCAACGCGCAAGATATACTGATCGTGGATCTGGCCGCCACAGCCAACGCAGTGAGATAGGCGTTGTTTTTCTGCAAGAAAAAATAAAGAGACTTAGTACCACCATTTCAAGAATAATATAATTAATAATTAAATATGACAATACAAAAATATTTAAAATTGGTCAGCATAACTAAGCATTCAAAAATGTTAATATGTTTTTAAAATCCAATTTCTTAAATATCACTTCATTAGAAGTAAGTGGGAAAAAGTTATTATTTTTTAAAATATGTAAAATCATATATTTTTCCCAATTGATGTGTTATTTTGTTTTTTAGCTCAACCTCAAAAAATAGAAGGAACCTTGATATCAATATAAAATTAATCTGTATTTGCCGACGGCAATAGTAAACAAAAGTTACAACGACTAACTAACTTGTTCCTCTAAAAACTTTTCCACCTTATTTTAATTTGCTTGGCTCTGCAGTTTTTTTATTTTTTGGCACAAACTTAAATTCATTTTGCCAATTATGCCTTTGGAAACGTAAACAAATAGCAAGTGAGACAGCAAAGACGGCGCTAATTAACAAACTGTTATCAAATAATCCGAGTTTTCCCTGCTTTCCCTGTTTACCCAAGTGCCGCACTCTCCAAAGTCCGGGCTCCGATGGCAAAACTTTTACTGCCAAAAAGTTTCTCCCTTTTGCGGATGGGTCTTCGGCGTTTTTCTGGGGGAAAACATTTGAAAAATTCATAAATCCTGGCCAAGCCAAGTGAAACGCAGCAACCATTTTCAAGTATTTAAGTTGAACATTTTCCCTCCACTTGGTCTCGTGCTTTATTTCTTTTTATTCGGCAAAACTTTAGCTGGCAAAGGAATGAGGGAAAAAATCAATGCAATCATTGCCACATTATGTACAGGCCACACCCTCCCCGCCCCCCCGGCCCCCCATTTTCCGACTATGTGCTGCTGTAATCCTTG
The DNA here is from genome assembly GCA_018153305.1 of Drosophila kurseongensis. Taxonomy (NCBI): domain Eukaryota; kingdom Metazoa; phylum Arthropoda; class Insecta; order Diptera; family Drosophilidae; genus Drosophila; species Drosophila kurseongensis. The sequence goes on from JAECXX010000210.1 coordinate 18,469,615, forward strand.
GCAGGGAGGCAACAAAAAAATAGGAAAACTTTTTCCCGGCTGCTGTTGAAAAATTAAGAAAAACTTTGACGCGCGTTTAGCACGTTTTAAATGTTTCGTTGCCCCACACACACTTACACACACATATTCGGAAAACAGAAAAAAATCGCAAACACACACATTTGTGCTCAGATAAAATCTGTATCTGTTGCCTTGCTTGTATCTTTGTATCTTTAAACGTGGCCGCGTATCTGTGTTTCTTTTTTTTGGGGAGTGGTTAGGGGCGGTGAGGGGCTATAAGGGGCGCTGAGGGGGCGGGGCTGGAGGCCCAGGGTGTGTGTATGTATCTTGCGTATCTTTCGCACTCGCTGTAGCTACACATGAATTATTTATAAAGGCGGAGCAGACAAGTTGCTGCTGCCGTTGTTGTTCTTATTGTTGCCGTATATTCTTTTCCTTACTTTTTCGCCAATTTTTGTAGGTTTATATTTTTTCTCATACTCTTTAACTGGGCAATGAGAAGTTGGCAAGCCGATTGCAAAGATTAAGCTGGGAACCATTCAAATTAGTGATAATTGTTAGTTGATTTATATGCTTCTTTAACAATTCAATTAAAAATTATATTTGCATTACTCGGCATTTTCGACTTTTCAGCTAATGTACCCCAATTATGATCAAAACCTTTTGTAATGTTCAATTTGTATACATTTACGATTTATTAATTTAATAGCGATGTTATTTTTACAATTTTAACATAATCTTTTCCCATATAAAAACTGTAATTCGACAAAATGAATTTAAAATGTTTGAGAATGTAAATACTATATTTTAAAATTTATATTAGTTTTGATTTGAATAAATATTTTTTACTCATTAATATGTATATTAAAGATTATTTTAGCTTTAAGTTCTTTAATAAATTTTAATAACTTATGTAGGCAAAAATGTATATTTAGCTGGCCTTTGAAGATTTATTGGAAGAGTATTTTTAAGCTGCTTTCAATATCTTTGGAGGAAAAGCCATCGTACTTGGCTTGTATTTGTTGCTTTTCAAGCTTCAAGTACTTGGGACTCGGATTCGGATTCAGACAGGCGAACAAACTGACAGCTGGACGGAATGAGAGACTGACAAAGGGACGGACGGACAGCCGGCATTTACTTCCATGTTTCAGCCTCCAATTGCTACGAGTCTTTTTCTTTTTTTCTCTCAACTTGGGGGCATGTGCGCCTCTTTCTTGTTTTTCTTTGTAATTTTTTTCGCCTTCAAAATACTGCTATATAATGCTACCCTACATGGACATGTGTGTGCGCGTGTTTTTGGGGAGCCACCATTTTTGCCATTATTTTTTTTTTTTTTGGCAGTTTCTTTTGTTGTGCGTTCCTTCGACCAGCATTTTTTTTTGCCTCCTTTGGTTTTTGTGTGAATTTCTGACATTTCGCATTTATTTGTATGTGTGCGAGATTTTGGGATCTATGTATGCGGAGAGACAGGGATTGGAGCTTCTGTTGCCTTAATGATCCTGCGCAGTTCGTTTTCATTTTTCTTTTGGCACCCACACAGACACACGCACTCACACAGCCGCAGCCATTATGGCTGTAATGGGAATTTAAGCGCAACTCCTGCGCCTGTGTGTTGCTTTTCCGTTCGGGGGGTTTTTCCGCTTTTGTGGCGTATCTTTTGCATGTTATGTTGCCATTTTGTTGGCTCCCCAACACCCAACACCCACCACCCACTACCCACCACCACCCATACACCCACTCAATGCCTTCCCCTTTTTTTCCTCAGGGTTGACGCGTCGCGGTTCTTTTTTTTTTTTGTTTTTTTTTGGGACTTTTCGGTGCGGCACACATTGGACCAAAATGCAATTTTGTCTCGTGTTGTCGTCTATGAATTTTTCGACTGTGTCGGCGGTTTCTCTTGGTGAGTGAAATGGGGGGGTTAAGGTGGGGCACAGGGGTGTTAATGCGTGGTAAAGGGGCTGCGGCACATGCGGCAACTGCGGCTTTTTCACTTTTAACGAGGAAAACGCCTCGCAAGCTGCGTGTTTCCCATTTTTGCCTGTCACTTCTGTTTCTTCCTCATTCATTCAGTTTTCAGCTCATTTTTTTTGTACTCTATATCTTTTCCATTTAAATAACGAAACATTTTCCATGACTCTATGCCAGCACTTGATCTTGGTGGGCATGTTCACGTTTTTATGCTGAAAGGTGTTCGAGTTTCTTATGGCCGCACCTTTTTGGCCATTGCTCTTGACCTCCGGCACCTTTATATGAGTTGCACATGATGTAATTGTTTGGCGATCGAAAAAAACCATGTTTGGCATTGTCGGGGGGGTTCTGTGGGAATCCAAGCAGCTGGATTCTAACTGGGTTTCTTGGGCTTGGCCCGACTTTTCTTAAATAAAAAGGGGATTTTCAAAGGGGGCGTTACGATTCCTTTAAAGGTGAGGACAATTTAAAATGTTGGCATGTTTTAAAGACATCCCATTTGCCTTTTTGTAACATCTACAGTAATTCATTAAATGTAGATACATTTATTTTTAAGACTGGCATTTTATTTACTGTAATTTTTGTGCAATTACTTTATTTGTTTTTTTTTTTTAAAGTTTGGTTACAAAATTCTGAAATTAACTTTCTTTTAAATTTACTTCCTGTTTAAATTTCTCTACTTCTTAATGCAAAAATCGTAAAAAAATGATGATTTTTATTACTTTTTAGTTTAATTTGCAGCCCAGAGTCTTGCCTTTTGTTTAAAGTCAAGCTAAAGGCATCGTGAGCAATTAAAAGTATCTTTAAGGTACTTTTATCTAAATTACACGAGTAACGTTTCGTGTCTGTGATGGATTGATAGAAGTGGCTGGGCTTTGATTTGAACTTGATCTATTGATCTCCGGGAAATTGATGGCTGAGCAATAAACATATCAAGGAATTCGTGCCAAGAAACGCCCACCGAGAAGTGAACTGAAGATAGTAAGTGGATGTATCTCAGTCCTCCGCTCGTTCTCTATCTCTCTCTCGCTCCCTCCCAGCTACCCATCTCTTTCGCTGGCCCTTATCAATGTCGGCAATCTTTCAAAGGCCACAAAAAAGGGGGGCTGAAAATGAGGGAACAAGTAAAATTGCAGTCAAATCAACTCGGGCTACTTCACAGATACAGATACAACCGCACGCACGCTCACAGATACAGATACATTGCAATGGCTGCCCAGCATCTTCGTTTTACTTATTTTTTTAGTTTTTTTTTCCTTACTGCTGTTGCTCGACAAGGGGCAACATGCAAAATGCAAAGCATCGATAAGATACGTTTTGGCCAGGCTCTCCACTCTGGGCCAAAAACGCAAATGAGGGGCGAAAAATTATGGAAGCTTCGCCGGATATGGGCGCGATTTCAAAAGCCACTACTGTTTGTGTCTTTGCGAGGGGGGCGGGGCAGTGGGGGCAGCGAAGGGTTAAGGGCACCCTTTGATTTATGGCATATTTGTTATAAGGTAAATACAAAGCGCAGTCACACAGCGAGTATCGCTTTTTAGTGGGATAGCAAGTGCCGCTTCTTTTTTCGGATTTAACTAGGAATTTCACATGATCATAAACGCCGTGGGGACTACACAGAAAAAAGTAAGTCTCGAATTGATATTTAGTCATACCTATATTTTTATACCCGTTACTCGTAGAGTAAAAGGGTATATTGTATTCGTGCAAAAGTATGTAACAGGTAGAAGGAAGCGTTTCCGACCCTATAAAGTTATATATTCTTGTTCAGGATCACTAGCCGAGTCGATCTAGCCATGTCCGTCTGTCCGTCTGTCCGTCTGTCTGTCCGTCTGTCTGTCTGTCTGTCTGTCCGTATGAACGCTGAGATCTCGGAAACTATAAAAGCTAGAAGGATGGCATTTTGCATGCAGATTCTAGGAGTTCCTACGCAGCGCAAGTTTGTTTCAAAAGGGTGCCACGCCCCCTTTAACGCCCACAATCGCTTATATACGATTTTAAAAATGTAAATATTTCGGAAAAGTAAATATGCAGTTTTATTGTGTTTATCAATACCTATCGAAATGTAGAAGAAATTTTTCAAATCGGACCATTCGTTAAAAAGTTATGCGTGATCAAAGTTTCTATCTCCATCTCCCTCGCACTCCCTTTACCTGAGTAACGGGTATCTGATAGTCGGGGCACCCGACTATAGCGTTCTCTCTTGTTTTGTTATTTATATATGCAAGATTTAAAGAACTTTTTAACTGATTTCAATTAATTACAGTATTAATATATATACAATCATAATTGCATACGAATTTAACATGAAAAGATCAATGCAATATGTAACTTAAACTTTTTTTAAATAAAAACACAATTTAAATTTATCTATATATAATATGTATATATGTATTTCAAAATCACTAACTTGTTTCTGTTTAAAGGATTTAAAGAGGGGTTAACAAGAGAGGAGCAAACGTGATTTCTTGGAAAATTTGTCATTTTTCCTGGAAGCCGTTGCTGGATTTTTTACGAGTTGAAGTTGAGGTTCATTCATTTCTCGCTTGTTTTTTTTTTTTGGTTACCTGTGAAACGATTTAAAAAATTAATGATGACAGGCAACGAGGACGAAACTTCGGAACACGTGCCCCTCTGGATGTTCACTTATTTTTTTCTCCTTTTTTCTCCTCTGGCCGGACAATTCGAATTCACATTTTGACAGACTCATCAATTTTGTAGATACGAAAGCGAGAGCAGGAGAGGAGAAAGAGGGGTGCGGGCGGGGCTTTTGGCCACTGATTAGGCCATGTTTTGTTGGCCGGGCTATTGTCTTTCGAGCGTGGGCTGGACAATCCCTGGTTTTGCCTCTCACTCCTCCGACTTCAAAGGAAGTATTGCGGTCTGTGATTTGTTTGTCCCCGAGACTTTGATACCTTCAATTGTGTCTGCAGTTTTGGGAATTTTGCATCTCTGCCTCTGACTTAAGTTGGCTTAATTAAGTGCAGTTGTGCAGTTTCTTTGACAATGGACAACATTATCCTAATATAGCCGTTGGCCAAGAATTAGACATGGGAAAAAGCCCAAAATCCCACACTGAGTTATCCCGATCGATATTTAGTGTGTCTCTTTCAGTCTGGGTACGAATTTGCCTAATTAATTACACAAATCACAAAACCAAAAGGGGTTAATAGAAGCTGAGTTTCGAATTTGTTTGGGGGGAAGTCCAAAACAAGGGAGTAAACTCAGTTTTCACTAGATTGTTAAAGGAAGATAAGTAGAAGGGAGGTGTTGCATACGCAACTGCACGATTTTATAAAGCGATTATGATTTAAGTTCTAATTTCTAAAACAACTAACATAAATAGCTTACAAGTTAGGGTTATGAGTTTAAAGGGAAGAGGTTAATAGTGGAAGCTGATTACTATTTCTAATAATGACAGAAATTTAAATTGTTGTTGTGCATTTAAAGCTATCTCTAGTGAGAAACAATACGTCTTAATAAATGTTTCTAAAAAATGTTTTGATGGATAGAGAATTACATTTCTTTAATTATTCCCAAAAAAAAATGATGGAATTATTCCTTGGAGACTCCCATAGTTCTTAAAAAAATGTGATTAAAATTATAAGTCTTACAAAATTTAAAGACTTAATTTTGTACTATAATGTCTATAATGTTTTTTTTTTACTAAATTAACTTATTTTTCGTGTCACGCTGCCATCACCAATATTGGTATGTGTAACCCAGCAAGCGCAGCCAATAACTGATCAATGCAAACTGACTCTTCTGCTCAAATATGCATATAAAAAAGAATCAACAATGAGGAGACGGAGGGGTTCAGAAAACACACAACCAAAAGAAGCCGCCGCCAAGCAATCACTTTGAAGTGTTTGATTTTCGAATTGGCCGTCGCAGTTAACTGAATACGTCTGTTGTGGCTGCTTTTTGTTTTTGTTGCTGGTGTTGCTGTTGTTGCCGTTGTTGCTGCTGCTGCTGCTGCTGCCGCTATTGGCGGTGGTGTTGGCTGTCGTTTTATTGAAGCCAAATTTGAATACTCGACAAGGGGAGATGCCATCGGCTGCTGGCTGCTGAAGGCGCGACATCAAAGAGTGCCTGGACTCAAAATGGACATGGGCCTGCAACAATTTATGCCACATCCCCAGTCCGACGAGCGAGACAGCGCGATGTTGCTGCCGTGCCTGTGGATGTTGCTGTTGGTGTTGCTGCTGTGTGCTGTTGCATGTTGCAAGCCGGCTGAAGAACGGAAATGACCTTTTTTGTGTGTCGGCGGCTGAAAACAAAATGCCGATGTGCCCGAGACTCGAGGCTCGAATCTTCGTTCTCTTCTATACACTCGGAGAAAAAAAGTCAAAGATCCTCGTTAATTGCTATCGGTTAGAACCTAAGTCATTTTAAACAATACTTATTAAACAGATTTATTTAAATGAAAATTTAAGGAGAAATAAATAATCACAATTATTATTATTATAAAAAAAATTGGAGTCTTATTCGGATTAATATTTTTTTTTTGGTTATTCTATATATCTCGGAAAATAATGGCAAATAAGTTCAAATTTGTGTTTCTTTAAATCACATATTTGTATACCTTTCTGCATTTAAAGTACATTTTTTTAGAGTGCATTCTCTTCTCTGTTTTCCCATCTCCCTGCCCCTCTTTGCTGCATGTCCCCGACAGATGACAAGAAACGATAGTGTCTTTTTTTCGTTTGAGCCCCGGCTGCAGCCAGAATCCCAGCGTCTGTGGCTTCTCTTTGGGCCCGGTTAAGTGATGATCATGATGGGTTATTAGGCAGGTTGCGTTGACAACGCATTTGTCTTTCAATGGGGACGCCGACGCAGGATTCTCGGCCAGCGATAAGCGGGCGACATTTATTTATGGTGTTTTAACACAAGGCGCCCCCTCTCAGAAAACAAAGTAAAGTAAAGTATAAAATAAAAAAAAACACAGACGCACCTCAGTCAAAGGAGAAAGCCAAGCCGGGCCGTCATTCCAAAGTGTCAAATTAATGTCAGTAATGAACAAAAAAATCTCCTCAAAAATCTGACTTTGATTTGACTGCAATTAAAAAGAGCCGCACACAAAGAAAAATCACTGACAAATAACCACTTGAGAGAAAACGGCGTTTTCCAATGCAGTTTAGCCTTTTTTGGACAAAACGGGTTTATGGTAAACAAATTGGTTAAATTATTTGATTGTTGATTTTCCTAGTGACCATTCGCCAGCTGCGTTTTTGCATTTGTTGTGCATAATTTTGTTTGGATTTTTTCAACATTCCCATTTGCATATCCATATTTTGCCATTTTAATTTGTCTAATTTTTTATGGCTTTTGGTTTATCATAAATTGCTTTCGGCTTTTGGCTAATTAGAATGTGTGTGATTTGACCACATTTTTGCATTGCTGATGTTGTTTTTGGCTCGCTTTAGTTGCTGCCTTTGGTTGTTTTTATTTTCTCGACGGCTTTTGTGTAAATATTTGACCTGATGCGTGTGAACTTTAACAGTTTTTATGCTTTATTTGTCGCAAATATTGCGCAAACATGACAACACCAAAAGGTGGACTCCTGCCCCTTAACCCACAACTCCTTCGCCTCCTTCTTAACTCCTTGCCCGGACATTCTGGTTTTGTTTGCCTTTTGGCCAAGTTCTCAGTTTTTTTGGTTGTTACTGCGCATGCGTGCACCTTTTGCACTTGAACATTGTCGCCGCTTGTAGTTGTTCTTGTAGTTGTTGAAGGTGTTGTTCTCGCAGTTGTACTTGTTTCTGATCCACCTATTTCTTTTTTTGCGGCACTCGCCATCAATAAAGCCGCTGTTTTGTATTTATTTCGGTTGGTTGGAAAATAACAAAAAAAATCCTTCCTTAGGTTCTATGGAAATGCCATTCTATCACAAACTTTTATTCATTTTAAAGGTGTAGCTGAATTCAATAAGTCATGCTAATCTAACATAAATATATTTTACTTTTCTAATAAAAAAAAGGATTATTATTAGTTTTTTTATGAGTTTATTACAATTGACATGTTCATTATAACTTTATGATATTTTTTAAAACTTCTGCATATTTGAGAATGCAGAAAAATGCCTAATCCTTCTGCGGTTTTACAACTCCATCTGACCAAACCCTTTTGGAAATTCCTGCTCAGAACTCCCACATTCGAGGTGTGTCCCAGTCGGGATCGGAATCAAAGCCACCTTAGCATATATATCTCTGGGAGGAGCAACCTCGCCTCGGAGGCAGCGACACCGTTATAAAAACTTAAGACCTCATTAAAAGACGCCGCCTGCTTTATGGCACTCGAAGATCGAGTTGCCCATTTAACGCGTTGCCTGGACGAGGCCCCTTTTCCCCTCCAAATTGCTGGGGTCCTGTTGCCATAGAGTATTTAAAACCCCGGCCGATTACGCACACGCAACTCCAAAACAAAAACAAAAACAAAAAAATAAGAAAATAAGAGAGAAATATTCAAGACCGCCGACCGCCAAAGGCTTCGGGCCCGTGTTCATGCAAATTTTTAACTTCATTTCGGCTTCGTTTTGTTAATTAATTTATATTATTTTATTTGGGTGTCGTATACGCAGACACACACACGGCCTGCATCTCTCAGTTTCTCAGTTTCTCAGTTTCTGTCTCTGTTCCAGTTGGAGAGTAGAGTCTCGAACGACAAATTTATATTTAATGAGCTTCATAAAATTTGAATTTCAAAGGAGCCTTGCACCGCAGCGGCATGTTTCGATACCACAGAGCAGAGATCAGAGAACTGAGGAACTGAAGACCGGAGATCAATTCGGGCTGCAATCAACGCAACGATTGCAGGTCCGAAGTAGAGGATTGAGAGGATTCCGATTCTGGATCCGATTCCTGTGCCGACCTGGCTGCGTTCCAATAAATTGCTCGGTTTTATGGCATTTTAAGTAGGCTGCTTTATGGCTCTCCGTCTCTCTTATTCTCACATTCCCCGACTTTCCCGGTCTAGTTGCGAATCGGGTTTTGGGTCCCGATCTACCAAACCGCATGATTCACTTGCTGATCTGTGTGGTCGGTTGGGCTGAGAAGATGTATTACCCGTGGCCTACCCACTTTTAGGCTGCGACAAAACGCTCGCCGCCGACTTCCTCATAAATTAAAGAAAAATACAACATTAAGGCGGGCAGTCATTGATCTGCAAACTCTTCGACTTGTTTGGTCGGTTTTTCAACTTCGCTGGTAGGCAACAATTCAATTTGACATAATGAGCTACATTTTGTTAACAGCACCAATACGCATGGGTGCCAGTTGGATTTATGTAGTGGGAGGAATTAAGATATAATTGGTCTGCGAAGTTTTTTAGATTCATATTCAATAAAAATGACTAGTCTCTATAAACGAATCAATAAAACGAATTTAGTTTAAAGCTGACAATAACCGATTTGCAAGTGACTTAACTATTATGGGGCAAGGATAATTGAAATAAGTTTAAGGCCAGGTTACGAGCTTAAATTGCACTATAGTAAAAAATCTGGTAAAAATTGGATGGATTTATATATAGTGTTAGAAACTATATAAATTGGAAGAATGTTTTACTCCTCTCTTTAATTTATTTTATTAAGTTTAATTTATTTTGCTCAGTCTGATCTGCTGGCACTTAACTTTAATAAAAATATTAGAGTAAATTACATGATTTGAATTCCTTAATAGTTTTTTCTATGTTCAATTTGTTTTTTTTTTAATTGATTCAAATTTACTGCAATTTGTAGTGTTGGCACTAAACTTAAGAATTCTTATTACACGGATTTACTCATTTTATTTTATGTGGTCTATTTTGAAGAGTGTTATGATTTCCTCAGTTTGTGGCAACCAACGGTGTTTGTTGGCCGTAAAATAGAGGCAGCAACTTGTTTGGCCTGTTTCCGAGCCTCTTCCCTCTCCCTCACTCCCCGGTAGCACCGTCTCTTTCTGTCTGGCCGTGTGGCAACATTTCAATTTGACATAATGAGCCGCAAACGCGAGTTGCAGGTAGAAATGCGATGGCTTAGTCAGGCCATATAGTATTATACCATCCAGTGGGATGGATATGGCATCCCGTCAAAATATTGTCAGGTAACTAACGGTAATTGCGGCTGCGGCTACCGTCTGGCGACGTGTCTGCCTTAAGTCCCGATCCCTAATATCTATATATATATGTATATACGATATAATAACCGAAAACGCTGAATGAGTCGCCCCGTGGCGCGACATTCGAAATTGGTCTCGCTTCTCGAGACCGGGATTTGGGATTCATACACAAGTCTGGAGCTCGGCGGGCGGTCCAACCTGTTGAAATCGGCACTTGACATTGAGTGGAGTGTAGTGCAGTGTAGTGGAGTGGCCCTAAATGAACAAACAAGATGGATCTGGTACGCCCCCTAAATGTAATGGGATATGGGCACTACTACTGGCGCTTCAATTTGATCCCAATTTTTTTTTGGCTGGATTATGCAATCTGCTCAAGTGGCGTCTGGGATTTTCGATTCCCTGCATCCAACTGACGCCAGCGGCAAGTATTTGAAGTCCTCACTTTATAGATCGCACATAAAAGTTTGTTTTTCTAGGCAGCCTCCACCACCGGTTAGTGCGTTCTGTTTTTTAAGGGGTCGTACCTAAGGCTCTTTTTATTGTCTTTCATGCTTAATTAGTCATTAAAACAAGGGTTATAAAAGTGACACTCATAAAGGCAGCGGCTAGAGTGGGCATGGGTATGGAATGAAGGCAGAATAAAGCTTTAAAAACGACGCCATTAAAGTGGCCACCGCATTGCATGCAACACGCCAAAATGCCACACGGGGGATATATAGTATCCCGGTGTTGCACCTGAGCTGCCACACACTCTGGGATATATTTGTACATATATATAGACGTGCCATATACGTATTTTGGCCAGGTGTCATTTGGCGCAGCGGGTGCTCCACCGAAAATCCCAGCGGGAAATGCAAAACGCTCGCCACTCTTAATGAGCGCCTGGAGAGAGGCACGAGTTTTCCCCCGCATACAATTTCCCGGGCTCCTCCTGTTTTCCGAGCCTCACGCGATAAACGGGCATGGCTGGCCCGTCAGTTGTTCTTTTATTTTCTGTTTGGTTAACTCCCAACTAATTTTTGGCCTGCACATTTATCAGTTCTCCGCTTCTCTGGTTTCTCCCTGCTGGGTTCTCTCGGCCATTTCCCCAGTTGAAATTTAATATTTTTTTCTCCGGCCGAGCAAACAGTAGCCGCTACTCACCTTGACAAGCTGCTGACACCTTGAATGAACTTTAAAAAAAATGTGAGAGAAAAAAAAAACAACACGGAGAATTTAAAAAAAAATTTAATTGCACTTTAATAAGCTGGCGCGGCTGCTTTAATATGCCCAATTCCTTCGGACATTGGGGGGCTTTAAGAATACCTTGAAATGCATTAATTAGGTTAGAGAGCTTCAACTTTAAAAACATTTCAGTTAAATTTAGCACGAAATGGAATATTTTGTTTTAAATGAATAGCCTTTTCGGAGTGAGTACTTTAATCAGGTCGAGGCTTTTGCAATCGCATCGATACTCAAAGTTGTGAGCTTCCATTTTCTTTAAAGTGTTCGTTAAAATATAAGTTTAAGACCCTGCTTTTAAGGTCAGCCAAAATTAAGGACATATATTTAATCTTTTTTTTGTTCAGTACACTCTTTATTTATTAAAGTGTGTTGAATTTGATGCAAGAATCAGATAAAATAATTAACACTTTGGAATGCAACATTTAATTGAATTAAATTTGTTGAACAGTATATTAGGTCTGTATTAGTTCGTTTAAAAAATTAAGATGATTTGATTTCATAAAATATTTGAATTTTTCATGTTTCTAACGAACTAGCTTTCCCATGATATCACTCGACTTCATTATTATCTGAGACTCTTTCTTGGCTAATCAGCTAATCAGACCTCCAATGATATCACTCGACTTCATTATTATCTGAGACTCTTTCTTGGCTAATCAGCTAATCAGACCTCCAATATAGCTGTATTTATTCGTCTCATCTGCAAACGGAAATTCCAGGCATAATTCTCTAATTTCTCAAATCAGCGAGCTGTTAATTAATGCAAAAAAGGCCAATCGCCAAACTGAGATGGGAATTTACCTGGACGGAGCGGAGGCTGGGAGTTATTTTGATATCTGCCAACTGTCTTCTAGACCAGGCTGTGGCACACAGACACAGATTTCAAATGAGGCTGGAAATATCAAGGGCGGGGGACTGGAGGCGACACAAGGCGCAGGCGCACAGCTGTCTTGGGTCCGAAATCTCAGGTACGGGCCAAAACTCCGGCCATAACATAACATATTGATCTAGTGCCGGGGACTGAAGTGCAAAATCAGATAAGCTTTGGGATTTACGTTTCTGTCTGCTCTGCCTTTTGGGTCTTTGGGCTCAGCTCGGGAATTTATGGATTGCGCCTAAATAACTTTATCACACCCCAAGCAGCGGCAGGGATTCCGAAATAAAACTCACCGGAAACGGGAGGGCAAAAAAATGTCAGCCAGGGACAACAGGAATTTGGATAGGAACTCGTAAAATATAGATAACGTGTGTCTGCCATTGGCAAACTAATGGGAGTGGCCCTCTTCTGACGTCACTAATGCCAAATAGTTTTTAGAAAAGGTTTTTGCTATATTTCAAGCTTAACTTGATGGGAGCAAAACGATAGGCACCTTAAACAGTTTGCTCATAATTTTTATTTGATCTTCATATTTTATGTTTTATTTCTTATATTTATAACTTATTTATTGTATTCACTGAAGTGTTATTAATAATTGCTTGACAAAAAATGTATAGAAAACCAATATTTCCTTGACAATTTCAATACATATTAATTTAAGACCTAAGCAAAAATCAAACAAATATTCAATCAATTTTTACTACAAAACTACTAAAAGACTACACCAAATCAATACCGAATTCCATAAAAATTCAAACGAAGCACGTTTAGAATGGTCATATAATTAATTTTATGGCACTCTGAACCGAATCTCGTTACGTATACGAAACCTCTTTTCCTTTCACTGAAGTTTTCGGCAACTCTATAAATAAACAAGAGATCTGTGATCTATGGCTAACTAACCAGCTTCATCTGAAAGCTCGGTTCCATTCTCTTCGGTCGTTCGCAGACAACTTAACCTTATATGGCCGACTATTGACACTTTACAAATTATTCCAAAAATTATTTTAACTTTTTTTGTGCATTGGCTAAACATTTGCCCAATCAATTTTTCACAATTAACTTTCGAAAGGTTTGGGTTTTCAATTTTGTGTTTATTCATCGATAATACAAATTAACATACGATGATTTTGGGGCTGGCGAGCAATTTAAATGGAATTTATATAAATTAGTTTAGGGAACATGTACAAGGAAAACAGCAGTGATTCCCCCACTTTTTTTATTCAAATTTTTAGCTAATTGGTAAACTATAAAAACAAAAATCGATTGGTTTTTATAGCCGCAAATAATTGTCAATTTTTTATGGTCTTCAACATAAAGTTGTACAACTTTATGACCACCGCGAACATTAATAACTGAAACTAGTTCAACGCCCTGATGTATGCAATGATTTTCGATTTAATTTTCTATAGAGCATAGAGAGTAAACAAAAGCTATGATACTTCAGTTGGGGATTTCTTTTTGTTTCTACTATATTTAATTAATTTAACGACTACTTGAGAAGTTAGCAACGACATGTTGACTGGATGCCTGGGCCTGTGACATGAAAAACTCATTAAAATGTTTACTGCGCTCAAAAAATCAACAAACAAACAAAACTCGCCTCGGAACTGAGTGAGCTAACAAAAGAGAGAGGAGCTGCGAGATACTAGAAGGGAAAACAAAAACTAAAAAATTGTTTTCATTTTAAATATCAACTTGAAACTACAAAAACTCTAACTTAAAGTTTGGTCAGCCAACTCACACACTCAGCAACAGTGTACATAGATAAAGGGGAAAAGTTTTGCGAAAAGTTTTCAAATTAAAATGTTCAGACATTAAATATTTAGCAGCGTTTCACGGCCGACATCTAATTTGAATTTAAATTACAATTACAAAATTGCTATGCAATTTAAATGTTTTGCAGTTGGGTACAAATGCAGATATTGCATTATCCTGCTTCATTTATAATTCAATTTTCCCCGCACCATTGTGTTCGTGCTTATGATTATGATTTTTCATGTTTTCCTCTTTTTTTACGCATTTTTTGTTTGGTTTTTTTTTGTGTTCTGCGGTTGTTCGTTTGGTTAGACAACTGTCAGCCAAAACATTTGTCACAATTTAGCATACAAAATAAAATTTAAATAAAATATGTTCCTCTTTCTGTCACACACAGGCAGCATTTTTTAATGACACTCTTGGTTTATGAATTCATAAAATGCATTATTGGTTAACAAACTTTTGTCTAGTTAAAAATGTGTCACATTATCGCATGAGATACATTTTTGATCATTTTCAGCTCGCTTTTTTCGGGCAATTGCTTGGTCGCGCTTAATTGCTCAACATTAAAATGTCATTCAACCGTTAATTGGCTTTTATATTATATGTAAAGTGTGCTTAAAATAAAATACGGCTATAATTTAAAGTTATTGCCATACAAAAACAACAACTGACAGGTCGAGATTCGGTCTAAGCCATTACAAAAGGTGATAAGTCGGCTAACTACTGTTGCTCAAAAAGATTTGGTCTTAAAGATACAACATCAGAAAGTCTTTCAATATACAAAAGTTATTGGCCAATTTGACAACGGAATTGCGTACTAAAAATTATTTATGGATTATTCATTTTTATTATTATAATTTCTTTGTTTTTAATTGTTTATATATCAGCGCATATATTCTTTATCTCGTTATAAGGTTTATTTTTCAACCTTGTCCCCATTTGCAAGTTTAAAAAATTCAAGGCAAGAAAGAGTTCAACGCGTGCCTAACCCTTTTAATGGTTTTCATATAAAAATAACTTCAACCTTCATTACAAATAAACTTGACTAACAGTTCAAGATCTTTAAACTCGGAACCTTTAATTTCAAGCCTTGGTCGCTGATATCTTGTATCTTGGAGCTAAAAAAATGTTTAATAAATCACCAAAACTAGTTTACAACTATGATTTGGATGCAATCATTTGTTAACACGGCTTTTACTCTTTTTATGGCTTTTTAATGTCTAAAACGGGCTTTCTTCGTGTATTTTCAACATTAACGAATCGAGAAAGTTACAGTTCAGTGACTACTCTGGGCTCCACTCTTTTTTAATGACAATTTAATTTGCCAATTTTTATTTTTGGGACTACGACAATAGCCATAAATAAGTCATTAACTGCTTTAAATAGCTTTATTAGCGGTAAATGATTCGACACTCATGCTTGGTCAATGTAATGATATAAATTGGATTTGAAATGGATAACTGAGAGATCGAGAACAAAATTTTAGCATTAGAAATTGTATGATGTTTTGTTTTAATGTCTGAAAAGCAGACAAATTATTGTTAAAGGGTAAAAGGTAATCATAATTAACTAAGAGTATTTAAAAAACCAAAAAGAAAAAAAATACAATAGCTTGTAAAATATAACAAGGGGAACAATTTACAGAACAGTAGAGCAATGACAGAATAGTATTTTTAATAAACAATTGTATCGGAGAGGTACAAAGGATTTATCTCCTCACTATAGAATGTTATCCCTTTGTTCTTTTTTTGAAGAATTACCCTGGAAAATGACCGTGTTATCTCGAGTATTACATATCTTCAAGGATCGCAAGTAAGCCCCTAGATTTCGGTACTCACTTATCACATCGTGTCCATGACAATCCAAATCCAGGTGATGGTTCATCACCAGCGATGGCTGTAATCCAGTTTGATTGTGGTTGTGATTGTGCAACGGTAGCTGGTGAGCCAAATGGCCACCAATCTCTGCCATTACCATATATTTGGCTGACAGGACACTCGGCGAAGCACACTCGAGATATCTGTGGGTTAGGGATCTTGAGAGCGAGCGCTTTTTGGGGCCAGACTCAAGAGGTATCCGGCATTGAGCAGGGATATTTGTAAGGCACTTGTACGGTTATTTATTCCATGAAGTTTTGGGTTGATTATTCTCGGTCACTAAGCACTGGGTTTACTGATTATATGGATGTATAGAACTGATCTGTGCACACGCGCGTTTTGTTCGAGGGATTTAAGAGTCTCGTCTTGTTGTCTTCCGAAAAGGCGACGGCAACGGCAACGGCAACGATTCGATGGATGTTCGCGAAACGACGGCTATACTACTATACAATATAGTGGCGATGACGACAACCGACCAACGACGATGTCTGGCGTACAAACATGCTCACTGCACGGAGACTGCTGAACGACTAAACCGGTCGTCGTTTTCCGTGCCGTTCGCCTCGGCCAGCCACTCACCCCGAAATGTATCTTGCAGATACTTCTGTTGGCCAGAGCAGTGCGACTAGATGGTTTTCGAGGGTATGCAGCTGCAACCGGTTCCGAGGTTTTTGTTTTTCGAATAGCCGACTACAATATCTGGGAGTTCGAAACAGGAACAGGTGTTTTTGTCGCACTCGCTCTGTGGCTTGGTTTGCTTTTTTCCGCTCCGTCCTTGTCCCACAGTAGTCGCATCTCTTTCCGCCCGACTCGGAGGGCCTTTTCTAAATGGCGGCGAAGCGGGCCAATCGGTTGGGCGGAGTGCGCATGACCGACTCCAGCTGTGAGATCCACAGTCCACAAATGGAGGCAGTCAGGAGGAGCAGGAGGTGGACTCGCATCCTCGCATCCCCGAATCCTCGCCCTCTTTCTTCCTCCTCGCCTTCCTTCTGGCCTTTTGTTTTGCCAATTTCGCTTTTGGTTTTCGAAGTTTGTACTACAAAATGGTTGCACTTGTAAGCAAGCGCACCTACCTCTCTTTCACCCCTTTTTCTACCCCGGAATATTGTTGTAATGCGCTTGTCGAACTTTTCGGCTATAACCCCACCCCCGCTCCCTCCTTGGCAACACCCTCTCACCCTCTCACCTGTCCCACCTGCCCGTCTTGACTTGGTCCTTGCGGTCTGAAGGCGTCTCGTTTTCGGGTGTGCTGCAACATCATAATAATTATTGATCTTTTGATTTTGTCTTCTGGTTTTTCGGGTAACGCTTCAATCTCCGGCTCTGTTGCTCCTTCAAGGCCCTGTTGCAATTTTAATGACGCCCCCCATACGGCAATTTATATATATATTTGGGGGAGTGGGGCGGTGGGGGTCTGTGTCTGTGTTGCGGTTAGCAGTTCGTTGACTTGGCACCCAGTTGCCAACATTTGCTGGCCGATGATTTGTTGTAATGTCAGTTACCAGTTACCATCTACGGCTCTTGGGGTGCACTCGAAAAAAATTATTTGTGTTGCAAAAAACATGTACGTTTAATTTTGAAATTAAAAAAATACCTCAAGAGATTATTTTTCATAAGAAAAGATAGTTACTTTAAAAGTTCAATTTATGTTTGATAACTCGTTTACTTTATACTTAATTTAAATGTAACAATTCATTTTTTTCTTATTAGTTTTTCATATTGGCAGAAAATTTTAATTGTTTTTAAAACTTTGCAACATTTATTCCAGGATGCCATTTATAAATATTATGTAAAATGTTTGAAAATGACTTACAAAAATAAAATATTATATTTTATGAAGCAGGCAGGGATTGTAAATATCACAAAAATGACTACAACATGTATAAATTATTTTGTAAAATACTTAGAACTTTATTTTACAATAAGGAAATAAAAAGTTAATATTGCATTCTCAGTAGTCGTATTTGGTCAGGGAAGTTCTCCGTATTTCTTTGAGTGCCTATACCCTCTCACTATTTTTGCCATTTTTATTTGACGTAGGGTATTTTGAAGGAGTGGCCCTGCTGGGAATTGGGGCTGGTATGGGGTTGATGGTTGAGGGGGAGGCACTGCTGCCGCTGCTTCTGCTGTGTTGTATAATCAAGGTCATCGAGCTTCAGTTTCAGTTTGCCCGCTTGCTCCGTCCGGGACACTCATTCATAGCCGTGTCTCAGTTAGCCAGACGCCGACATTAGAACATACTTGTTACAGGGCCACCCCCTTTCCCGCTTAGCCCACTGCCACCCCCACCCCCAGCCACCCCCAATTGCGAGGCTTTCGCGCCATCTCCGTCGCACTCGAACGACAGCTGGCCAGCAGAAACAGCTGACTGATATCTGTGTGTCCGCGTGCGATGGTGTGTATCCGTGTGGGCCAACTGTGGGTAGCTGTGTGGGTGTGCGTTTACTGGCAACATGAATTCAAAATTTAATTAGGTCCCGTCCATTAATTGGGTTAATTGAAATGCCGGTAAAAGTCGACGCTTACGAATTAGGACATGTCACTCAAGCCACTGCGCATCGCATCGATATGGTGAAATATCGTTCAACTTGTTGGTTGAAATAGTTTTGTTTTGTTTCTTTTAATTGAAATTGAGCGGTTGGGTATTTTAGCCATTGTTAAATGCAGTTTTCTGGTTAAGCTCTAGACTGATCTTAGCTGAAGGAAAACTTACTGCCACTGTCTTTGATTTAATTGCACAAGTTTCTGGGTAAGAATAGATTAATTATTGGTAGCTAATAAGTTTGGAGATTAAAACTATAAATTAATTGCTTCGGAAAAAACAAAGCAGCAATTACAATAAATTAGTGGAAAAGCAATGTAATGGCTCTAGTTCCACATTTAGAAATTTCAAATGCACATCCCATGTGCTGTTAAATAGAAAGGCACTTAGATTTATTTTGCTGTTATACTTTATCTCAGATATTATCATTATATTATATATCACTTACAATTAAAAAAATTTATATATAAAACTAGCAAAAAGCTTTTTGATCGAGGTAAATAAAAAATGGCTTTGTAATTTACATAAATAAAATATTGAAATAAATATCAAGGTATTGAACACGATTTCTATATTATTTTAATGGCAAAACCCATTCAGATTTAAAGACATTATTTAATTTATAAGTTATTTACATGATAAACATATGCATTTTGGTTGTTTAGATTTAGTAAGCAAATAAATATATTGATTAAATTGAAGGCGAGCTTACTTAAAATACCAATTTGACAGAGCAGCCTTCTAATAGAAGTAATTATTCTGTTACAAGGTTATGTAAATTATTGTTTTATTTACCTTGTCTTCTTCATAATAATCCTAACCTTTTAAGTGACCCTAATTAAATATCCTCAAACCCTTCTTAAGTTTCACTTTCTTTTTTACAATTTTTTTATAGTATCATCTGTCGAATCGTTCCTATTCTATTTTGTTTATTTTCAAACTGAAATGCAAATATAAACACAAATGCGAGCTAAATGACGGTTTAGGTAATTTACAATCCCCAAAAAACATTTGGCAAAAAAGAACTGGGCAAAAATGTATGCAAATAGAGTCAGAAAACTAGGAAAACACCTACACAAACAGAGGTGTGGAAGTCCTTCGCCTTTCTCACTCCGACTTGTGGCTCATTTAATTTTCGCACTTTGGCGGATCCGGGGCAGATGTAAAATGGAATTCGGAATAAACGTTGCCATGTGTAGTTGCGGTCGGATTACATGGGAGTGGGTGGGTATCTAAGCCTGGCTGAAATCTAATTTCCAATGTCTGCCAACTCTTTGGAACCCCCTCATTTCTCTCCATTCCAAAGAGCTCCATTGGAGTTTCCCTTTTGCATGACGTAGCAGATTATTTATTGTGTGAGGTTGTTGCTTAACTATTTATGCAGTCTTCTCTGTGTATTTGTGTGCACAAAGAAAAATATACATACTACATACCTTATAATTGTTTGCTTAATTCATTATTTTTTAAAGATATGAATATGAATCGAATTCTAGAAATAATTCTTGATAAACAATCTGAGCCTAAAAAAATATGCAAGAGTTTCAGCTTATTGTAAATAATATTGATAAAACATTTTTCGAACATTCCATTAGCAATTGTTTCTACGACAGCTTTTATAATGTTAATTTGTATACATTACTGTAAATACTTCAGAATTGATAAAGTTCAGAAACATTTTAATCTAAGCGATTAAAGGTAAAAGGTAATACTTCCAAATAATATATTATTTTATACCCATTTGTTATTGACAAATATTGTTATGTTTATATTCTGTCAGTGCATAGGTGTGTGAATGTGCTCGTGTCTGGCCTGGTTTGTGTGTCCGCCGCCCCCCAATTTCCCCTGGTCACCACCCCCTCGATTTTCGCATGAGCAACAGAACACAACAGGAGAGAAAACAGGAGAGAAACAGGAGCGGAGCACACAACAAAGTCCAGGAGTTGACTTTTATAGAGTCGCATGCACAATAAAGAAGTCTATTATCCTTTTTGCCAGCCAGTTTTGTTGTTGTTGATGTTGTTGATGTTGTTGCTGCTGCTGCGACGACGACTCCGGGATCGATATCCATTAGGAAAATTAAAATTGTGGCAGAGGCAATGAACGTAAAAAGCGGAAGCAGCCAACCCGGCCAGCCAGTCAGCCCCTCAGTCATTCAGACATTCAGTCAGTTAGTCAGTCAGTCATTCAGCCAGCTAGGCCAACGAAGGTATAAAAAAAGGCAACCCAAAGGTCGACACTACGTGGAGGAGTTCCTACGATTCAACTTGGTTCAGTTTATTTCTGTTTCGTTGTGGTTTTGTATGCGTAACGGTAGGTCCTCTAGTTTCCATTTGTTGTCAACGTCTTTCGGCAAAGTCAACTTCCGTTTCCGCCATTTTCAGACGACCCCTCATCAGAAGGAGGCTATATGGCATTTCTTAATATTTTTTATGAATCCAAAATATATTTCATAATTCAAAAAATAAATTCTATGATAAAACCATTTTTAAAATCTTCTGTAATTGGAATTTCAAGATTTAGTTGTTTTACAAGGAATTTTATCGAATATTGCAGTTTAAAATTAAGTTTTTTTAATAAAAGTCCATTCTACGAATAAAAAGAATATCTATATTATTTTTCTTTCATAACTAAAGCCTCATGTTTAATTAAGGGTATTTGATAGTTCAATTTTCTGACCAACCTATTTCATCTTTCATATTTTGTTGTCCGTTGTTGATTTTGAATTAAGTTTCCAGGCATTGTACGTCCACAGACACTATTTTGTTTGTAGGTGTTGTTGTAGGCGTCATTGTTGCTTTTGCTATTTTCCGCCTGCCATTTTTGCAGCTGTCATTTGTTTTTCCTCGCTCCGAATTTTGCCATTGTTTTTTTGGCCAACGCGTGCGCGACATTTTCATTGTTAACGCTTTGTTGTTTTTAGTTTCTGGCACTGTTGTTGTTTTTGCCACTGCTGCTGCAGCCGCAGGAAAACTCATCTGTCATTCAAAGTCATATAGCGTGCAATTTTCTGTTATCATGACTTTTTCAATTCCAATTTTGGGCTGCATCCGCATCCGCATCCGCATCCGCATGCCAGCCATCTATCTATCTCTCAACTCGCCCCAAATTCCACACAATCGTTGCACATGTTTGCATTTCAATTTGATTGGAAAATATATTTCATTCGGTTTTCTCTGTGCGTCAGAATTCGAATATGCAAAACCCAGCCACCGACAACTGGCAAAAACAACGCAACAACCCAGCAACCGACAACGAAAAACGCAGTCAACTGTCAGTCAAGCGCGGCCTGTCGAGCTTTTGGCCTGCAGTTTGTTAAATGTTTAAGCAGAGGCTTTAGTTTTGGGCGGTCGGCTTCGGGGCTTCGAATTTGTTGGTTGCCCGATTTTCCTGGCATTGGAGGTCTGAATTTTTAGAATTTTTTTGCCTTGGCAAGCAGCTTGTTGAATTTTTATTACGTGGCCAAGTTGCACACATGTGGGAACTTAAGCAAATACAGTACATAAGACCACAAGGCAAGAGGTGCTTGCTAACTTTTGAAGACAATAATATTTATTGAAGAAATCCTATAAGTATTCAGTAAACGTCAAAACACAATTGGAAATTCAAATCGTACAAAACGGATTATGAATAGAACAAAGAGAATTATTTTGTATACCAACTGTATGAAAGTAGTTAAATAAGTTTCGAAATTGGCTGGTCCCTGAAATTGATTTTATTGGTAATCTTGTCCCATAATAAACAATGGTATAATTTAATTTAGCGTCAACAATTAAGGCTACATTTAATTAAATGTACTCTGAAATATTTTATTAGTTAGAAAAGATATTGGAATATAAGAAATCAAGCGATATAAACCTAGTTAAAGTTGCATTTTCCCTCATATAACTACAAAATCCACCCACGAGCGTAAAGCCCACCCACATAGCACACATACACACCCACTGACCCACCCACACACCCTCACATTTGGGGGTGTCCTGGAATAGTAGGTCCACCGACCGCTTGAGCATCGCATCAGCTCAGTGGAGCATAATTTTTGCGGTTCCTTTTAAGTTTGCATATCAATCGAAAATTTATATGACGGTGAAGCTCGCTCGCCCTCTCTCTTTCGCTCCCGCCTCCATTTCTTTCGCTCTCACACTGAGCAATGCAAATAGCAAAAGTGTGTGTGTGTTTGTGCGCGCGCATACATTTGCAAGTGGTTTATATGCAAATCCACAAAAAGGAGGCTGGCGGAAGAAGAAAGGAGGGAAAAAGTGGTGAAAAGAGGGAGGGGTTGTGGGTGGACACCCTACACCCAAAACACACCCAAACACACACAGTCGGAAAAGTATAAAGGCAGCCACAGGCGAATGCAAAAGGGCCAGAGAAGGGCTATCATTTTTTCCACCTTAAAGTTGAGGTCTTTTCGCCTAGACAAATTTATGTGCAAGTACAGTGGCGGTCATAAGCAAAATAAAAATAATTTTCAAAAATATATGTTCTTATGTTCTTTAGTCTAACTTTTATTCCATTTTAAATGAAACTTGCAGAATAAATGATAAGACTATAAGCAATATTAGAAAAAGAGTTAAGGTTGTTTTCGAATTTTGGATTCAATAGCTTCAATTTTATTTTACAACAAATTCATTACAAATAATATTTATCAGCTGGCTTATTTGGATAAGTTCTGGTTTCTTGCAAGGCATTTATTAATTAACATATTAATCATTTTTTTTTTAATTTTTCTGTTACTTCAAGGTCTAAAAACTTTTCTAACTTTATTCATTTTTTAAAACCACCACACTAACATTCTGAGCTCATATTTATGAGTGTTTGTGTGTGTGTTGACTGTGCACCATATTAAAAATGGCGGCAAGCGCTTTTCCTGTTGTCAGGGGGCAACACAAAAAAAGGATAAAGCACAACAAACGTTGCCTGCAACTTGTCTACTTGGGGAAACCACCTCCCTCTTCATTCTTCAAGCCCCTTTTGGTTGTCCACCTGCCCACTGGCACTTGCTACCCTTTTTTGTTGCTCCTGCTGCCATTGTTGTTGCTGTTCTTGTTGTTGTTGTTGGCACCTGCCACCGAAGCTTTTGTTTGTCTGTGTGTGTTTGCCTGCCCCTGCCTATGTGTGTGCGTTTGTATCTGGGTGTTTTTGTGAGCAGCGACAATCCTTAAGGGGAAATTTATGCAGAGTAGGAAAAGCAAAAACTGTGAACTGCCAAGGGAGCAGGACGTGATGGTGGGGCAGAGGTGGAAAAGGGAAAAGGGCGGAGAATCGGGAAAAATGGTGAACAAAAGTGCACAGCAGCAACAACAGCGAAAACAATAACAATGAACAAGATAAGAATGGTGTTGTCAGGCATATAAGTCTTTGAAGATGTCCTACCTAAAAAATAGATATTTTAAAGAAAAATACTTTAACTTAAAATAAGATCGAATATTGGCACCATCCAATACTTTTTTACAAAATTTATTCTAATTAATCTAGATGCTACTTTATTCCTTTAGCCTAATTATTTGGCTTTTAAAAAGTAAGTAATATTTAAATATGCTATTTAGAATAACTAGCTAAGTTAAAACAAATTATTAAATAAAGTTTTTTGACAAAATATTCTATGCCTTTAATTTAGTATCTTTATTATTATTTTTTCAATATATTATTTACCAGTCTTATAATCTGTTTGGAGATTATTCATTTTAATCAAATGTAGTGCAACGTTGGTTAGAATTATTTCTTAAAACGATTTTTTGTTATTTATTGATTTTTTTAAATATTAAGCCGACAAAATTTGTATATAAATTTACACAAGAACCTTGCATAAAATATTGAAATCTTTTAAAACCACACAGCTACCAAAATTTATTTAACTGAACATCCCCAAAATATTTTTCCAACTTGTTCACTGTAGGGCACAAAAAAGAGATGGCAGCATAACAGCAAAAAAGTTGGTTAACAAAACTTGGCTACCCAATAAAAGAAGAAGTAGACCCCGAAAGATGTCTGCAAGGTGCGGGAATAAATAAGGACTGACTTCAGCCAGATGCTGATCCCAAGGATCTGAAAGTCTGAGGGCGCAATCATAAAACATAACGACCAAAATAAACTGGGCCTCGAGGACACTGGGCTTAGGCTTAGTACGGGAATAACCCTTCCAAGGTATAATCATGATGATGATGGGTTAGTTGTCAGGGGCGTTTAACCCCTTGGCATATGGGCAAGTAAAAAATTGTCAAGTATTATCAACTCCATATTGTCATTAAGTTTAATGCGCGAGGCAAATGTAACGATTCGGTGAAATTTACTGGAAGTTAAATCCGTGCCGTGAACAATTGCAACCCCTAGGAGACGTACCCCTCCCTATATCTAAGTAT
Source organism: Drosophila kurseongensis (assembly GCA_018153305.1). Taxonomy (NCBI): domain Eukaryota; kingdom Metazoa; phylum Arthropoda; class Insecta; order Diptera; family Drosophilidae; genus Drosophila; species Drosophila kurseongensis. The sequence continues at coordinate 18,494,316 of JAECXX010000210.1, forward strand.
TGCCAAACACACACACACACACGCATTACATAATTGCAGGGCGCAGTACCGCCCACATTTTGTGTTTCAAAAGCTTTTGTGCGAATTGGCGCCTAATCAAGCGGAAGATTTGAATGAGCGAACAGTCAACACCCGCAAAAAAGGAAGCTGCCTCAAAGAACAGAGGTTAAGGGGACGGAGGGCGAGGGCTGCCGGGCTAAGTGTTGTCATTTTGGTGGCAATAAAAATATATTTTTGACAACCGCATGGAAAAAGTGTCGCCGTCATCGCATCAGGACATGCTTGGCTGCTTCGCGTTCATATCCTGGAGCAGGAGGCGGAAGGGGGGCGTGGCCAGACAGCGGCTGTCGTGATTTCGACGACCCCACGGAACAGACAGAAAAAAATTGGCGCCCTAACAATCATTTATTTCGTGAAGAAACTACTTTCAATCTTATTAAAGTAGCGAAGTAATAATAAAACGATTTTTACTTAGTCTTTTGCTTAATTTTTCAAAATATATATACTGTTTATTTAATATAACTAAACTTAATTTAAGAAACGACAAACAAATAAAATAATTTGATCTAAAATCAAGAAAGATTTGAAATATTAATAAATACAAGTTAAATCAATGGAAGTGGCTTAATAGTCAAAATTATGATTGTGGCAAGACAATTTTCTAAGAAGTTGTATTAATATTTTAATTTAACCATCTTACCCCAAAACTATTAACAGTGCACTTTCAGTCGCCAGTTAGTGAAGTGTGCTCGGACAGGCGAAGACTTCCACTTGGCTTGGCTTCAGTGGGTGTTATGACTTCTGACCATTGAATGTACGAGAGTATGTGTCATAAATCATGGGCCAACTGACAGGCGGACAGATGAAGGGGCAGGTTCTGAAGAATAAATGAGGAAACATACGAAATGTACGATGAATCCTTTTTCTTTTCTGTCGACTTCTCATTAGCAGCCAGGTAATCGAGCAGTCAGGCACGTGTCCAAAAAGCCCAAAAGGATATTTAGGCCAGAAATCCTTTCCCCCCGAACTTTCTGAAAGTGAAAGTTTATACACTTTTAATTAGCGCTAATGATGAAACACAAGGAGGAAAGGCGGGGGCGTGGCAGGCTGCATTTGGGAGGTTTTGTCCTACGTATTGACTTACAGCCTTAAAAGAGTCGCGCAAATTTATTGTAGGCAATAATCCTTAAAGTTTAAGTTACATTCCAAAGATAAGCGGCAGCCAAATGACTCGAGTCCCTCCACCAGCGCACCTCCATAAAAATTCAAAGCAAAACCAGACCAAAAGTCGAGTGCACTTAAAGAAGAATATGAGTATTACATTAGAATTTTATTATAAGATCTTGTATTTATCAAACGGTAGAGACAAAATATTAACAAGTACACAAAGGTAAGGAATTTTAAAATAAAATTGGAAAGCTTAAAGGAATAATATTAAAAAAATTCATTTCGCTTAGATTTTGAAACAGAATTAGTTTAAAGGTAGTAAAAATATATTAAATCATTTTTTACTGCCATTTATTTAATATTTTTTTTTTATTTTTATTTTGTAGGTAGAACGTATGTTAAGGTTGACAATAGATAAATCAATCTATTAGACCGTTACTCAACTAATTATTTATTTTTAAAGGAAAATGTAGGCCCAATAAATTTAAATAATTATTTTGCTAAGTGTATTTATACGTACTTGTGCATATATATGTATGCATATGCCTATAAGGCCAGACGCCGTCGGGTCGCTTAATTGTCAGCCCCGAGAGCTCGACTCAGAGAACTCACCTTGCCGCAGTTGAGTTCTGTTCGGCTCGGTTTTTATTGTTTGCGGTGAGTCAGAGGTTTCGGGACTGGATCTCAGATCTGGGGACTCGGTGTGTGCGTTATCAGTGCAGGTTTAACCGAACCTATAAACAACCGCGCGGAATGCCATGCATAAATGTCCCCAAATTAGATAAACATGGCGCCAATGCAATCGAAAGACTCCGGCACGCACACAAAGGCGAAGTAAAAAGAGGTCCCGGTCCCGAGGAAAGAGACCTACCCACCTCTCCATTTCCAGGTGATACGATTTCTTGGACCTCCGCTCCAGAGTGGCCATTGCTGGGCGTGTTTTTCTTTTCTTGTGGCCCAATTTTATCTTAATACCTTTCCTAATTTCTGCCCCTCGTCTGGCGCTCATTTGAATAGACTCTACCTCTCCTTTTCGTTTCTTTCTTCGTCTTTCTCTTGCTGCAGCCGGCTAGCTCTTCTTATTTTTCCTGCAGCTTGTAACGCCTTATCGGCGAACAAATTTTCGTTTTGATAACACTGCCGACTTCATGTAAATTGTAGGCCAGACAAGACCAAAAATAAAATAAAATAAAATAAAATAGTAGACCGGCAAAGGGGGCTAGCGGAGGTACAAATTTAGTTTTCTTTTGATAGCATATAAGTCATTTGTCGGAGATATTCCCGGCTAATAGGGGGCATGTGGTTTGGTCAGTGGAAAACAGATGTGAAAATGTGTCTGGCCAGCAGACATCGGCCATCAAACTTGATTGAGCATTGTCTGATGTCATATGGGAAAATTATAAGAAATATTTAAATAAATTAGTTTATTTCAGCCTTATCAAAATGTTGACTATCATTATTTGGTTTTTACAGCTTTAATTTGCATTTTACATATTTTATTGTGATTTTGATTAAAAATAATTGGGTAACTCTTAAACTCTGAGATAACAGTTTTTAAATTTGTATTATTCTGTGATAAAACAAAGTTTTTCCTGAAAATAGATTTTAAAATTTGTTCTGAAAAAGTTGTTCTTTGCCCTTTGTATAAATTAGTAACAATATGCAAGTTTGTTGTGCAAACTCATTGATCAATGCCATTATCATTATTTCCTCAACCAAATTCCCAGTTAATCCTTAACTTACCAACGTCAGGACATAATAGACTCGGGTCTGAAAAGCCTCAGATCCAGGCGTATCGAATATCGCAACATATTTCACTCAACCAGGATTGAGATCGATTCGGTGGCATCTCTGCCGGACTTACAACTTGCTTTTCGTGACATGTGTGCTGGACTGATAGCGTAACCTCCAACCCCACTACAACCCCCCCCACCCCTGCCAATAAAATCCTGCTGAGGCTGGCCGCAGTCAACGCGCACCCCTCTATTTGGATTTCGAAGGGGCGGAAAAAGCCTGCGCATCGAGTCATAAATTTCACTCTCAATTTTTGTGTACACAGGAAAACACATGAATTGCATTTTCGGTAAGCACAAGCACCCCAAGAACCATAGACCATAAGATCCCAAAGTGCCAGACAGCTAACATGGAAAATGCACAAAATATTGCGCGTTAAATTCAATTTTCAAGGCAACCCCCCTGTGTGCTGTTGTTTCTTTTTTGGAGAGGGATGTCCTTGCGGCTAGATGAGCCTTATTAGTTGATTACAGGATGCATTATCGTGATTATCGCGTATGTTCCGAACTGTAGTCCCGAATCCATAAATATATTCCGCCTATCCGTGGCGAAGTATTTTTTGCACTTCCACTCCAAAAAGGGGTGTGTATTGGGGTGTTACGGGGTGGTTGTGTGGGTGGAGGCCGAAAATTTACTGCTAATAGTTTGATTAATGGCCTCGAGTCAGTGGCTTAAAGTGAGCAACAAGGAATTTTCGCTGCGTGATCCGCAAATTGAATCCGGGGGAATATTTAATAGTAATCCCTATAACCATCACGAGCCCTGTGATTTGAGCGCGTCGGCTGATTGATAAGATTTCACGGAGATGTAAGTAGATTAGGCTCTGGAAAATTATAGGGAAATGTGGCAATATGAAACAAATGTTGAGATTTTTGTTGACCAGATTATAAGAGGTATGATATTTGAATGGACAAATTTTAAGGGAACACACTTTATTCGTAATTGAATTGCATAAGCATCTTGATAACTAGGAAATTTGATTTACGTTTCACAAAGTAGCTTTATTGGCAAATTGACGGTTTTCACTTGATCAAAGAGGAAAATTCGTTTTGGAAATTAATAAGATATATTTATGTACTTTTACATTTTTTAGAAATTGTATATATTTCTTTATATAATTTAAAAATAGACAACTAATGTATTAAATAATTTCTTATTTAACAAATACATAAAATAATGTCTAATTTATCAGCACGTTTCCAGGCATTACAAATAGATTTATCTCTGGAAACTGAAAGAGAAAATATTGCAATCTGACGCGTAGACCTAATGTGTTGACATTTTCCAGATATCGAGATGCGTGGCGCCTCTTGTAATCCGATTCTAAATGTGGCGGGATTGCAGCTGACTCGAGGATCGACTGACCAAAGGACATCGCGTCCTGTGACAGCTGTTCGTGGCACACTTTTCAACACACTGAAATTTCCACACTTTTGATTTCGAAGATCCTTCAGATCCAAGTGCCAACAACTGATGCTGCCGTTCAGCGCAGTCGCGTGTTATCCTTTAAGGGTCCTCGTGGCATCGCTCACTCCAATTCCGATGCCGATTCCGAGTCCGATTCCCAACCCATTCCCATTCCCAGTACCCCTTCTCCGATTCTCAAGCAGCACAGTTGCCGTTTTTGTGGTTTTTGTATATGTGTACTTTTCGTACATATTCCATTGGCATTCTGCTTTTATTGGTTTCTACAAATATTTAATGGATTTCAAGTGGCGGCTCCGTTGTTGTCGCTGGCACTTCATAATTTTCTGTTTCGAAAGGCAGAAGGGGTTGCCTTTGCCCCTGGCCCCACACCCCTTTCATTCTTTTTCGGCTTGTAAGTGGAGTGCACCACTGTGGCGTTATATGGTTATATCGATACATGACTCATGTCAGCGACTGCAAACTGAAGATCTTTTGCTGGCAGCTGCTGTTTGGACCGAAAAGGTAACACAAGTCGGCTAAATTTAACCACTGAAACCGGAGCAATTCAATTGTAGTTTTTATTGTTTGGAGATCTCGTTGAACAGTGAAAATACACATGGAATTATGAATTAATAAATTCAAAAAGAATTGGGAACTGCTTGGATAATTCCAGGTTAAGATATATAAAATGGTGTAGTGGTATTGGGGTTAAAAATTTTACAAATATCCAACGACTTAGCTGCCCATATATCTTTTTAAATACCACCAACACAACAATACAACGAAACTCAGGGCCAAAGTGCTTCGAAAATGTTTTCTCACACACTTTATTCTATTCCCATTTCAATAAACTTTTCAACAAGGATATTTCTCTGGCATACACGCAGCCATTTCATTATGAATCACCGAGCAAATCCTTAGAACAAGTTCGCCAAACGATCTCAGACACTTTCCCTGCAGAAAGTTTGCACACATCGCAGTGGGAAAACCCTTAGGAAGCCGAGCATTAGAACTGCCATTAAAGTGTCTTAACTTTTTCAGGGGTTCGTTTTTGTTTCGGTTCACATTTGTGCCTTACTGATTCTCTCTGGCTGGGTTTTCCTACATTTTTTCCGCATTCCCATTCTAAGCCTTAGTATTTGCCTTGCCCGGACTTTGGAATAAAACTCCACTCGAACTAAACTCTGGCAGTTAAAGGGGGTTTCCCTTTTGGGTTGGGCTCGCTTTTGGTCTGGGGTTAGTAAATTTATGATCCCAGTCGTTGAAATGACGATGAACTTTTTGCTGCACACACGAACTTGGACTTGGGTCGCCGGTTTTTGGTTGTTGCCCAGTTTTTATGCGTCCCGAGTATCATCTGCTTAATCACCAAAAATAGCCACCATATGGCACTCGCCCACAGAAAGGGAAAAACGACTTCAAAAGAAGTCTTTGCTTTTTGCACGCACTGTACGACTGCCTCTGTGTTTTGTTTGTTGTGTGTGTGTCAATAATTTATTCATATGCGCTTACTAGTCACTAATGTTGTTGCTGTTCCTCTGGTTTGCCACAGACAATTTATGCACGCTTTTGCGGAAAAGCCGCAAGAATATACACAGTTTTTCCTTACACCATTTTCCAACTATTTCCTACTTTTACGAAGGAATATTTTCATTTTAACCGCGAGCCTGTTTGTGTACAAAAAGAAACTTTTGAAGTAAGGGTACTATTTTAACCTCTTTTTAAGACTCCACCCTGATAATGATAAATATTTTCATTAAAAATATTTAAGTTCTATAAAATTATTTTTTTTTATTTGAACCTTTAGACAAAACTTTTGAAATGACATACGAAGCTTTGTTCCCCACATTCTTTGTCTTTATTTTTCGGGTAGCTTTTCACCGACTTAAATTGCAGGAGAAATGCGTCTGGCTAAGCTGCTTACAGTGAGCTGTCGATAAGAGTGCGAGACTGACTGCCAGCAGCGATCGCTCATGTCTGCCATAAATCATAAAGACGCGACCTCGGATACGAGTCCCCAGCCAAATTCCCATTCCCTCCCAGGGCTCCGATCTCGTCTCTGATTCTGTCGCCGTCGCTGGCCTCTAATGTGCTTAAGGAACGCTTAAGGTTGTCCGCACGTCAGGAATTCGCGTCCCGAGCTGATAAGAAGTCGAGTCGACGCTGCCCTACCTGGATTTTGGCCTGAATTTCAGTTCCAGACTCCAGACTGCGGCCCAGAATGGCCATGCAATACCAGAAGCCCGAAATCAATTGCGTATTTATTGGTCACAATCAATGCGGCGCGACAAGCAGCAAAAGACAGCGAGAGAGTGGGCCAAATATAGTACACAGGGGAAAATAATAGGATCTGAAATTAAACCATACAGTTAACACTTTTTTCCGACATTTCATAATTTTTTTCAGTTAATAAATTTGGATTTTAAATTTTGTATTTTAAGGTTATTTTGTTAAGTTATTCAACAAATATAAAAACGTTATATTTTAGATTACCTTAGGAAGCTACCGCTTGTTTTTGTTTATTTTAATATTATAAATATAATCGAATTTTTTCAATTCAAAAATTACAACATATAATTGTGAATGCATAGGCATTTCTTTTTATTTAAAAATATGATTGAAATGTCATTTTTTAATTTTGTATTTGTAACGATCTCCATCGATATTCATTTGATAAATCTAGATTAGAATTATATCTTTCAATATTAAGTCAAAGCAATATAATGTAATCAATAGAAATAATGTATAGTATATAATTATACGTTTCGTAGTAATCTTTATTTATATATTATTATTTATATATTTCAATATTTTTGACCGTGTAGAAGAAAGAGAGGTAGCGATTTTTGGTCGTGGAACGAGCGCTTAATGATCGCCCACCGCGTCGCCGTCAACCGTCAACCGCAATAAGCCGGCGGCGTCAGGAGAGCGCACCCACTTCATTACCGCTCCTGGGGAGGATCGCTTGGCCAGGGCTCTATCTTCCTTTTTTGGCTTGTCCATTGCGTCATGGCTGTGGAATGCCTTTGGTCCCCTCCCCGATTCCCTACCTGCCTTGTTGTCACTGTCTCTCTATGCGTAATCAGTTATAAATCACCCGTCTAGGAAGTGCCTGTGTTTCCTGTTGCTGTTACCCATCCAATTCCCAGTTTATAGCCCTGCCAAAATCGGAGGAAGGGTGAGTGGTAGGGGTTGGTCTTGCTCTTGGCTAATAACTGCTACCTAGCCCTCAAAAGGATTTCTCAATGGATTTCTTTTGGTTGTGTCATTGTCCTTCCTTGACTTTGGTTCGGTTACTTGAGTGCTTTGAAATTGATCTTTTAGCTGTTTTGAATGGAGCTGTCGCGGCACTAATTGCTCGAGTAAATATGAAGAACAAATTACATAACATGGAATAATTTGATATTTTATTATAATGAGGGTAATTTTATATTGATGATATAAAATGTAATGGTCGAACAATGGTGAAGGTTTCTGATACAACCTTATTGATCTCTTATAGGTAGATCCCAGTAGTAATGAATCTTTCAGGCTTATTATAGAATGAACAAATTTATCTACATTACATAGTTTTTGAAGAAGTTAAGCATTTTACCTTGTTTTTCTCTAATATAATGTTTTTTGATTAAATGTTTTCTAACGAATTCAACGAGGTATGACATTTCAACATTTGACCACTATTTCCCAGGGTTTTGATAAAAAAAACAAAATAATAGGTGATTTTTCGGATCTTCCGGATTTTCCTGAGTTGAGTATAACCTATAACTGTCATAGATCTCTTCCGATATCGTTCAAGCTGAAACATAAATATATAGTAAATTTGCATGCTGTTCTTTCAACCCCATATATTCATATTTTTTTTAACTTAAAATAAAATTTCTACTTTTGTGTGGGAAAACGAATTTTAAAATACAATATGTTCTATTATTTTGGACAACCCGCCGACTTCCGAGCAGCAAATCACAATATTAAGGCAATATTTGACCATCAATTGAAGGGACTCTTTAAAAATCCAAAACGATTGCCAACCCCTAATTGTTATTAACCAAAAACCAAAAGTAGTTTTGCTGTATCACCAAAAGTAACTTGGAGAAAGTCAAAAGGTCATCCACACTCATAATAGAAACATTTTCCATGAGCTAGCCAAATTTCGGCTATCCTCCCCAAGAGCAGTTTCCATCGTTGGTAATTCCCATCAACAATTTTCCCAGGCAACCTGTGACCCGGGCTTCGAGTTGCAAACCTCCCATTCAATCATCATAAACATTGGCCACCGCTGCAAGTGCACCGCATGTGTCCCAAAACCCCTAACATCCCATCCACCATACAACACCTCCCGCAGATGGTAATGAGTAAATTTTTGCCATGCGATTGCACGACAGGAAAATATTAGCCACACTACACGCCCCGCATAAAAAACGGTTGCGGAGGGGTCGGAAAATGGGGTGGGGGTGGAAAAGCGGTGGGCGGCGGAGGGGGTTCTGCACGCGCCGGACACGCAGCGTGACAAAAACGCGCAATATGGACAAAAACAATTTCCCAGGCCTCTGGCGAACGCGAATCCTCGGAGTGAAGCGAAAGTGTTGAGCACAAAAGTCAAAGGATCAACGCCTGCAAGTTAACCGGCGAAGAAAAAAACAACACACCAAAAAAGAGCGTTGCGGAAAAGCAAGACGGAAGGTTGTACACTAGACAAAAAATTAATATGTTTACTTTTTTAGCTAAAAATATATATTTCCTCATCTAAAATATTCTGAAAAAAGAAAAATGTTGTCTTGTTGAATATTCAAAAATGACAATTTTTCGTCTGGCGATGGATATTTCTTTATCAACATATTTAGTTAAGATATTTTCTAATAGAATAAAAAGGTTTTGAAATTAGGTTTAAAAATTGGATATTTAATTTTAAAATCGGTTGCTATTGTTAGGTCGCTATTTTTTAGTTTTTCTAAGTAAAAAAATAAAATGCACTATATTTCAAAAGGAGTAATTCTTTTTAAATTCTAAAACCTCCTTTATAGCTCTAAAATAATTAATGATAGTACGTAGACTAACATTTTTATTTACACCCACTAAGGTTTGCATATATCCTTTGTTAACTATTTTCAGGATCAAATAAAGGGTTATTTCATTACTTTTGCATTAGGTCCGATCCAACTTAGTTTAAACAAATTGTTTTAATCATTAAGTTTTGATGCTTTAAACTATTTGGAGACTACTATATCCTATTTAGGTTTTTTTAAAACTAATAAAAATGTTTTTCTGAGTGCTTTAGAGAGGAAGTTGAGGCACACGTGCCTTATAATGAAAACGGAATGAAGCGTAGCAGCGACAACAACCACCAAAGAAGTGGATGTGGCATGTGGCAGTGGAAGTGTCTCCCCGGGGGAGTTGAAACGAGGAGGAGTCATCATCGCAGTCATCGTCATCGGTGGCCAGCGGCACGTGCAGGATCCACGTGACTTGCAACGGGGAATGGGAAAAAGTAGCAAAACAATAGGCCACATTGGCGGGCAATCAGCCGTGGCAAGAGGATTGGGTTATCCAGCTAAATGTTCATCTTCCTGCCTCACAAATTGTTAGTATAAACAACAATTGTCCAGCACACGTGGCGGCCATTCGCCAGCGGATGGATGCAGATGGGTGGTTTCTCGGATGGCAGCTCGGATCGAATTGAGGGACAAGTGCAAGGCGTCACCCCAAGGAACTCCCATACCACAAATCATTCGGGCGACAATTTATTAAAGCAGTTGATTTTCGTAGTTGATTTCGATCTCATTTCCCCCTCCAAATTGTCGAGTTCCTGGCACGCGACATTCAATTGACGCTTTCGAAAAGTGATTAACGCATTAGGCCACGGGCCCTGGCGGATTTCCCTTGGCCCAAATCCAAATGCAAATCGAATTTACAGCGCCGCTCTCGGCCATTTTGTGGCCTCAAAACCCTTCAAACTCCAAAGTGATTTACCTGAGCTCTTTAAGGTGCTCATGGTGCTCACTACAAAAGCGGCTTATTCCTCATTTAACGCATCTTTGGGCAAACACACTGGGCCATGGAGATGCGGAGATCCGAAGATACTCGTCCACATGTAGATACGGATTGGGGGGGGGGGAAATATCTGGAGGCTGGCAGAGGCGTGAAAAGCGTTGCGATGGCGACAAAAGGCGGCACTTTTTGTTCTGCCGCTCTTATCTTTCTGGTGTTACAATATCTGTCTGGGTGACCCACCGACCATCCGATTAGCCTAATGCCCTGTCTGCCGATCCGGCGATCAGTCCGGCGATCTCGCCCCTCTCCACTCCTCTCCTCCATAATCTAATCCATCCATCCGTGATGATGCTGCATTATGTCATTTACTTTTTCTACACCTTCTTCGGCTTTGGATTCGGTTTATCTATCGATGTGATCGAGTGCCGATCGCCAATGCAGCTGCCCCTCCAAAAAGATACGCCTCTTGGTTGCCTTTGTGGATATGACTCAATTGAGAGGGGAATTTCCAAAGGCTTAGGGTTGGGAAATATTTAAAAAAGGAAGCACAGAAATTTGTATATTTAAGATATTTTAAATATGGAAATTCTTGCGTACATACGTTCAATATTAAATTAAAGGTTCAATTTGTATAAATGAATGAAATATACTTCGCTTTTTAAGTCAATAAACTCTTGTTATATTGTTTTGCTTCTATAATTATTTTCCTGATAGAAAAATAAGACATTAAACTATATATGAAAAATATATTAAAATTGCTGTACAAAATAGTACTTACAATTTTAAGTTTGCTTGATAGTTACAAACACAAGTACAAATTTTATATAACACGTACTATTAAATATATTTATTTTTCTATTTATAATTTTGAATTCGTCCCCATTGTGTTCCTTTTCCATTGAAAGTACTATCTTTTAAATAAAATCTTTGAAATCAACATAATCCCCTAATCGCTTGCGCAGCCCTGATCACAACCTTTGAATTTTTGATGGATGTGCATTGTTTGGGAATTTGTTAAACGCCACATTATGTCAATTTGGCATCGCCAGCGGCATTGGGCAACTGCCCATCGAGCGACCACTGCCGCTCACCTTTGATCACCGCTCTTTTTACTCCACCGATCTTTCGGTAGATTGGAATTCAAGCATCTTCTAATAACATCTCACTCCACCAAATAACCAACAGAGGAAAATATTGAAATATGAATGCAAACAACAAAATATTTTCCTTTCATTTGCGGCGTGGCTCAAACGTTTCCGTATTTTTTTTCGGCTTGGTTTCTTCTTTCTTTCTTTCATTGGTTTTATTTTTTGTGGTTTCAAAGGGGCAAGGGTTTTTTATTTTTTCCGTTTTTGACTGCCAACCAAGTAAACATGTCGCCACTTGACTGACAGCTGACTTGCCTCAGTCTCCGGGCACCTTACCCCGCCCTTAACCCACCGTTGCCCCAGCATTTTCCAGCCCGCTTAGGCGACTTTGATGCGCGGCAAAACGCGCCGTCAGCTAATCAATGCAATTAGCCCCCGACATTTTGACCCCCAAAATGTGGAACCTTTTAAAATGCCACGCATTTCACAGCCTACACGGCTCCTCCTCACATCCCCCGATTGCAGTACAATGCGATTTCCTTTCCGCTCTTACACGGCGGAAAAATAAACTACAAATTACTATTCGATTCCTAGATTTTCAATGTCAAATAAAGTATGTTATTTCCAATCTAAGGAAAACTAGTTTCAATAAATGAATGTTTATATTTCGTGTCTTTTACTTATATTATTAACACCTATGTATATAGAATTACTTTAAATATGTTTTTTGAGATGGTAGGGTTGAGAAGAAGATTTAATACAATAAAATGCATAATAAATTATATTATCTTTAATATTTATATAACATAGTCTTATTAGCTATTTATCTTACCTAGTTAGTAGTGGTAATATTGTTTTCACTTTTCTCCGTGCATGTTCAATTATTGTTTATTTTGGTTTTTGGAGGTGGTGGGAGAGTCGGCGGCAAATGGACTGCCATATATAAAAATGCACTCAGTCCGCAGCCTAGACAATAAATATGAATTTGAAAGTGTGGCCTGTGCCGGATCGGATCTCCCTCCCTCTCGCTCTCTTTCTTTGTCCCTATCTCTCTCTATTTTTCCCTGCTGCATCCATTAGCCCGTCGTCTAAATATAGTGCACTGGAGGCCCCATGATAAATGCCGCACAGAGGGCGCCATGTGCTGAACTACCAGTTCCCTGGGATCTGCTTCTGGATCTACGGCTCCCTGTGCCAGCCCGTGTCCCTGGCCTTTGGTTACCACAGATTTCAAATTTTGTACTTCATCTTTTTCATATGAATAACAGGAGAAAGGATAGGGTATGCACGGGTTGTAATGGAACTGGTGATTATCCGATTCACTTTGGTTGGATATACAAACTTTTGCTTTGGATACTTATTCTAAAAATTACAAAAATATTTAATAATATTTGATGTTTTCAAATTGTAGTTATTTAAATAGCCTTTTGGATTATTTATTTCGTATTAAATATAAATTCATTTCCATTAATTGCAAATTGCAAGCCAAAGCTAATGTCACATTAAATCTGTATAACAGCTATATTTATATTTATAATTTTAAAAATCATTAACACAGTATTTCTAAGTCTCTTCCCCTCAAGAGTGCCATGTATTTTGGCATTTCTTAACACATCGTCACTGTCAGTTGAATAATTGTGTGCCATATGTTTTGTAGAGCACTTTCGCGGTTCGTTTGTCCCTCATCCCAAGGTACTTAGTACTTGGTGGAGTGATTTAGACCGTCAGTCATTTAGTCAGTTTTCCCGAGCCCAGTCAGATGAGAGTCAGACTGATGCCAATCGATCGATTCGTGGGCCTAAGCCGCTGCAAATTGACTTCAAGCCGGCACCGATCAAGCCAATTTGTGGCCTCGGATTTGAGGTTGTATTTCCACTGCTCCTTCTTCGATCCGCCAAGTCATGATCCGTTGCGATCTCAACTGACTGACAGGCTGACTTCCATGACGCTGGCGTTTTTTTCCACAGTATCCTCCCCCCTTTTAAGATTCGTAGATTGAGTTATCAAGATATTTCTGTAATGCCTCAGATGTCTGAAGTCGGATTTTTGACACTGACACTGACGAGCGGCGCTGCATTTCCTGCTAACCGAAAATACAGGTGACTCCAGTGTGTATTTGCCCACCTTTTCCCCTCATTTCCACCTGGCCAAATGTAAATGTTGTTGACCGATGCGGGCGTCGCGAATTCATCAACTTCCCAGAGCTTGTCAAGCCACCAAACGGGCAATTAAAAAAACAACACAAATACTTCGTCATTAACGATTTGTCTGTTGTATTATGCTTCTTTTTGTTTTTTTTTTACGATTGTCTCATGTCTGTCGCGGCGAATATTTAACGAATTTTATGGTACACTCGCATGCGCATTCTCGAAAAAACAATGTTTATTTGTCATAAGAAACAATCAAAACAGGGAAATTAGGGATTGCGATAGATGGAAGATTGGATTCTCTTTTTGTTTCCAGAGTTACTTTCGATTTTAATATATATTTAAATGCAAAAATCTTTGATAAACGTATCAACTTTTACAAAATCCATTTTAACTTATTTATTATATTCGACTGAAAACTTATACAATTTGCAAACCTTAGACCTTTTTGCGTCGCAAAACACATTTTTTGTTATATTGATTCCGTAATAAGTTTTAAAATATTTCCCCACAACTTAATCATAATACCTCAAATCCATTTAAGAGCATCTGTGGCTTGCGCAAGCAACCATTAAAAATTGAAGTAGCTATAAAAAATCTCGGGTATAATGTTAATGTTTTCATCAGGCTCGCTTTGTCGCGTTTTGAATTTCTGGTTTCGAATATGTATATATTTGTTGTTTTTGTTAAGAGAAAGGTGTTTCCAAAGCAGTTCCTATAGGTGTTTTACAACCGAAATAGATATAGATGCGGTGATTTTCGAGAGAAGAAAACGTGCTTAAGTCATGGCTAACTCTGTCTAACTTTGATTTATGCTAATCAAAACTCATAAACTTGCGATTTGGCCCCAAATCGAAATGTATGCAAAACGTTTTCGAGATTGTAAAGGGGAAAAAGTTAAGCATTGGGCCTACGAGGGGTTAAGGGGATGGTGCGTTCTCCCATGTCAAACGGAAATCTTCGCACACAAATGCAAACTGCAGCGGTAGAGAGGATGAAAAGCGGGACACAATGGGGTAAACCTAATGGATTTCCGTTTCGACCAAAAGCCAAAGGCGGAAAACCATTGCCACTTGAGGAGACGAACATCATCCAACCACCTTCCCTCTTCTGCGACATGAAAGAAATCAAATGACTTTTAATCACACTGTTAAAACTTTAAAATAATAATTTTAAACAAATTTTACTGGTCATTTTAGGGTTTCATTTAAAAAACCTAAATTTTTCTTCATAAAACTAAATCTTTTTTATTTAAGAATTTTTGATTCATTTAAAAATATACATTTTAAAATTTAATTTTTAGTGCACATTTTTCCTTGTGTACCACTTCTTTTACCCGTTCTATTATTTGCAACCAAGCGCTTGAATGGTATTTGTAGGCCTTCTGGTTTTGCCTTCTTAAGCCAGTGGAAAACACCTCTTTCTTTCTTTTTTACTTTATTTTAAATGTATGCGAACCACCCGAGGCTATGGCTAGCTTTTCTCTCCTCTATTGTTCTGCTTTTGATATTTATTTTTCGCTATTTTTTTTTCTGTTTCCTTAAGGTGTAACTAGCACTGAAAGTCGCCAGCATTTTACCTTCGGTTGGTTCTTTGGCTGGTACTGGTACTGGTACCCAGGTGTTGGTACCATGGCACCTTAACCCTTCGACAAACATTTGTGGTGACAGGGAACAAGTGTTTCAATAATTCTTCGCAGAGCTGGAAGTTAACGGAGTCAGAAAGTTGGGGAAGTTAAGGCTGTAGGTGTGTGGAAAATCTTTGAAGCTATCTAAATTATACGGTCAAATTATTTGTTGTTTCTTAACATTACTTTATCAGAAATGTATAAATATTGAAATTTCTTGATTATAATAGGGTTTACAGTTTTAAAAACATATTTTTTTATTATATTATATATTGCAATTTTTGTTCTTTAAAATTCCAAATAAATAAATCATTTTAATGGCCAGCGCATTTGTCAACTCTTTTAGCCCCACAACTGAATATATTTCCCAAATTTCCCACTCTGGCGACACCCAATGTTTTTGTAAAATCTTTATTATGCATTTTTCTCTGAAATGTCTCTTGACAAACATTTTTGGACAAATGTTTTAATAATTATTTAATAGATTCAGCGCCCAAATTCGTGTTTCCTGTGATGGCACTCGATAGAATCGGGCATAATGCCTTGTTGGCAACTCATTAGCATAACAAACACTTTGGCGAGGACACTTTCGTTGCTGGTTGCTGCCTGTTGTTTCGCTGAATTACAAATGTTATTTGCACAAAGGCGCAGAAATATTGCATAAATTCACTTTTATTACACAGCCAGAGAGGGTTACACACACACAGGCGCAGGCTCACTTACACACACACACACACACAGATATTTATTGCGCGTCGACGCCATTTTGTTTGAACCTTTTGAAATATTTATGCGTTGAAATCAACACGCAACACACACAGAGTTGGAAAAGGGGGGAAAGGAACGAAGGGATCCAACAGCAACAACAACAAGTGTTAACTGAAGTTACCCCCTCACCTCTTACATTTACCCCTTTTTTGCAGAAGTCAGTTTTGCCAGGTTTTTATAAGGATAAAAGCCGCTAACGATAAATAACTACATAACTTCACTTCCATCAAAATAGTCACTCAAAAGCCTATTAAATAAGTTGAAAAACAAAAGTTAAAGACTAAGTTAAGACTATTACATATTGATATTGTATTTAATATATGTTATTGAAATACTCCTCAAGGTAATTACTGAAATAAAATCCCTTGCTAAAATTGAGAAAAAATTACCTAAAAATTAAAACAGTAACTTTATTTCAAGAAAATGTTTACTTTGGGTTATTTTTTATTTTAGGCCATTTGTACAGTTTTTAATTAAACTGGGTGAATAATTAAATGATTCAGTTTTTTATGTAGAATAAAATTATTTTTAAGGAAGGTATTACATGCCGTTCCATGACACGTCTTTACAGAACAACAGCTTATAAAATTCAAAAAGGATACTTCGAAAAAGTGGAAAACTGAGGTAGCTATAATGCGATAAGATGTGGCAAAAAAAAGCTAGGCGGACAACTCAGCTGCGAACAAACAACGAACCACCGACACGTTATCGTTATCCTTTCACTCCTCGACGTTGGCGCAGCAACGAAATGCGCGCTGTGCTGCGGGTCCTGTCGTCCTCTGTGGTGGTTCATCAGATCCTGCCCCACCTGCCCCCCTTTTTGCAACACCCCTGCAATGTCCAATCCCTTCGCTTCGCCAGCCAGCGCTTTCGTTGTAATTACAATGCAGTTTAGGGTGCTGAAAGCTTTTGTGAAAATGTGCTTTATGAAATTATGATTATAGCTCAACGGCTGCACATACACACAAACAAACACACACACACACATAATCAGCGAAAGGGGAGGACTGGCATTTAAATGTGTGGCAGCTTGTGCAAATAATGAAAATGAAACAACACTTTGGCGCATTAAAAGCATTAAAAACAGTTTGCCATATAAATGTGTCTCCTCCCTTCCGTCGCCAGTTTTTCTCTCCCTGCCTCTGGGGTCCTCTGTGCCCCAGTGCGTATACATAATGTGGACTCGAAACATACGCATACGCCGCATAGGCCGCGTCGTTTTTCTTCTGGTCTGGGGACAATGTCCACGGGCAGAAGCTAAGAGTTCAACGGAAAAGCTCTGCTTTCCTTTTTTTTGGGGGAGGTGACTTTTTATTTTTCCAAGGGGAATTAACGATGAAGATATAATTGTGGCATGTAGAAAATACGAAATTGATAAAAAATAATAAAAAGAAACTGCCTTATAAAGATACACCATTTAAATAGCAAAAATCTCAATAAAGATTGATATTTAAAAATTTGTCATCCCATTTTTATGGTAATCTAAGAATAGAAATATAAATTTTAAAATGTACACAACATTCCAGTAAGCATTTGATATGAATTTTTGTAAGATACCATTTGTAGCCTTAAGTCCATGATCAGCTACACATATTTCAAATAACTTTTCAGGGTAGATCCCAATTTCATATTTGTAGTTTTCTTGTTTTGGCATTATACCCGCACTCATATATTTTATTTTTCTGTGTTTTATTGTGGGTTTGACCTCACACTAAGCATCGTACCGCAGGATACCCCCGCTGCCAATCCCCCATCCTGCCCACAGACGGAGCAAATTGCATTTTCAACACTTTTGTTTATGCAAAAAAAATATTTATGCATGAGTTTCTGTCCTTCGCTTGGAAAACCCCAAACCGAAACCCATCTTTCCCCCTTTTTGGAGTGTGTGCCGAGGGGCTTAAAGCCCGGCCACGCCCCTTGCCATCAGCCATTTGCAACTGTATGCTGCTGCATAATGCAATGCAAACATGATTAATGCAAATGTTTTGCGTGGTGGGCGTGGCAGAAGAGGAGGCGCACTAGGTGTTGCTTTACATTTGCATTTTGGCTTACGAGTTGGCAAGGATGCAGAGAAACCGCCAGGAACCACCATAAACCACCATCCAACCGAACCACACTTAGTTGCCATCTAAGCAGCAAACGAAATTTCATTTTCCACCACTCTTCAGCGTGTTTTATTTATTTTTTGCTGCATTTTTGTCGCATTTTTCAAGTACTTTACGAGCTGGCCTATAACTTGTTAAATTTATGACAAATTGCAGCAGGCGCGATAAGAAAGTGAAAGGCTGCTCAAAAGAAGAAGTCTGGCTTTGGTGTGGGGCATGGCTCAAATGATTTTATAGTCCTTTGGGTGACTCCGAACCCGTTCCTGCGATGGATTCCCATTCCCCCGGGGCCATATTCCCATTCACATCCACATCAAGATGGCGTCGCTTTCATTGCACACAAAAGTGTAAAATGTTTACGCTTCGCTTGGGCTTCCTTCAGCTTCTATTCTCCTTTCCCCTCCCCTCCCCTTCCCGTCACTCCACATCCTTAGCTTTTCCTGCGGGCTCCTTTGGCCAGGATCGCTTGGCTGACTTGGACGGGTTGTGGGGTTTGTTGGGTTGAATAACGTGGCCTGAACCAAGCCAAGATGCTTGTTCGAGCGGAATGAACCGTTTTATGCTCTACTCCTCAAGGGGAAGTACATAGAATTTTCGAATGAATTGATTAATTTTATCAATAATACATATTTTAAAGCTACTTATAAATGGACTATCACCATCGCATTTGAAAACAAAACGCTAGCACTAAATTTTACATTTAACAGAAAAGACATTAACAAAATTGCCAATCTATTTCATTAAAATCAAAAATGTTCCTTTAGTAATCACAAGTTAAAATCAAATACCTAAAGATGTACAAAATATAAAATCGAATAATTTTTGGAATGAAAAAGGTGAAAATGTTTTTAATGCACCTAAAAAAGTTCGATATTATTCTATTTCAAAAGAAGTTCCAAATGGGATGATTCATTTTTTCAAATCTTTGATCTGAAAAGCAGATAATTTTCTGAATGTTGTTTATTTTATACTTTTACTTTCCCCTTTTTTTACTTTTAAACATATTTTTATTTATTTATTGGGCAAAATATTTGTTCTTTTTCAAACAGTTGGGGATTTGGGATAGTCATTATTTTAAAACTCGTTTTGATAGGGAATATTTGGTAATTCTTTGCTTAATATAGTTCATCTTAAATTCTTTTGCGACCTCCGCATTTTGTTGGCCCACGTGAAGAGTAAATCGAACTTCTACTTTCCCTCCTCTCTGAATCATTTAGAACTTTCCCTGGAGCCTGGCCACGACATTCGGTTCTCACAGTTTTTCGCTCTCGAGCTGAGCTTTTCATTTGTCTGGCTATTGACTTTGTTTGCCATTGGCGTGTCTGGCGGTGCTTAAGCTGCAGCAAAGTGTCTGCCGGGGAAGACTCGAACGGAAAATAGAGCGGCGGATGGAACTGGATCCCGACTGGCGGTCGAAGGTGTCTCCACATATGGATTTTTCGGGTGGCAAGTGCAGCGAGTGGTGGTGAGTAAACGGCAGATTTGTTGCGTGTTCGCTTGCCCTTTTCTGGATTTTTCTCCTCTCAGATTTTTCCCACACGCAGCCAGTATCTTTGGATTTTCCTCTTCCGGTTCGGAATTTTAGCCCAGACAAAACGTTCAATTTCCTTATCTTAGCTGCAACAATTGAAAAATTTCTTTTCACATTTAAGTGGTTCGGCGCTTGGGCTGCTCAAGTGCTTAATTTATGGCGTAAAATATGGAAATCGGCGGGAAAAACACAAATGCCGACAATGAAACAACATTTTTCATCTCCCTCTGCGACAATTGCCGTCTCTGTCACCAGCGGTCTCCCCTTGAACTTCAAGGGGGAACATTGGGGAACAAAAACATGGAACTTTAAAGGGGGATAATACTAAAAGAAAGAAGTTACATTAACAATTTGCCCAATGTTTTATAACTATAATTTAAGCCTGTAATGTTATGTAAAGAAAAAAGTAAATAGATTATTAACCAAAGGTTCAATATTTATACCTTTAATTTATTAATTTGTTCCCTACCTAACTTAAAAGAATGGCAGAATATATTGAGTAAGCAAGTACTTTTATTATATTTAATATAGGTTCAGATGGAATATTATTTTCTTATTTGTGAAAAGATAATTTTTAAAATAAATATAAATATTATTATATTTGTGCTTTCCAAAGTGAAGGCTTTTTAAAATACCTTTTGACTCCCTAACTATTACTTCGATTTTGTCTATCGGAAGATGTTATATTTTCTCTGTGTAGATCTTGGCAGTTCCCCATTTGGAATGCTAGATCACCGCACACGCGGATTTTTATTGATTTCCATGTAGCAACAACTACGGCCAACTATGGATATATGTTGTGTTAATGGAAGGGCGCGGCATGACAAACGGGAGGGACTACTGTAGCTAATGTTGCCGGTGTTTCAGTTGCTGTTGCCACTTCCCCGCCGCCACACGTCGCTAATGGAACCAAAACGATGACGTCTCCGTGTTCTTAACGGATGGAACTCCTCACCTTTCGCAGTGCAGAGACAACATCACCATTCCGGAGCGATCAGCCGCCTAATTTATGCCCCGAACGCCGCCCCTGCTCCTTTGAAGTTTCAATTATGCGCCTCATATGTCATTTTGTGCAAGCTGCCTCCGAAGTTGTTGCTGCTGCCACAGACGCTAAAAGCCGCGACATGTTAATTGTGCCGCTTGGCCCATAAACACGCCAACTTGATGATGGCGAGCGCCAGGCTCAGACCCAGACTCCTCATCCGCCAAGTGCCCCGCTCTCCTCCAGCGATTCCGATTCCTTCGCTGGCCATCGAAAATTTGTTGTATTCTTCACAGAGAAAGAAATGAGTGTCAAAATGGCTAACCATCTGGTTGGTGTTAATTTAAATATTTAAAAAAATGTTTAAATGTTTATAACGAATAAGCCCAATTTGTTTACAACTATTATAGGACTGTGTATACTTTAACCTTTTCTTAAACATCTTGCATTTATACTATACTTCTTATGTGAATAAAAATGTATTTTGATGTTTATAGAAAAAGTTATTTGCTTCAAAAAAAAGTAATCTGTGTATATTTATATTTTCATACAACTGGTGACTAATTTTTCCCAGTGCAGGCCAGATTGTCGTTTGAGGCATTGCCAAAACCGGGCTTTATATCGTAGGATATTGTAGGGGCAGAGGTGCGGGGGGCTCAGCATTAGAGAGATACAGACTCAAGACAAGGGGCAAGCACTTGAGGGGCAAAACCATTTCGATTATCATGCTAAACGATTTGGTGGATATGCATATGTATCTACTTAACCCCGCTAAATCGAAATCCGTCGAATGCTGTGGGAGAAACTCGGCAGTGATGATTCGTGTCAGTCATAAACTGTAATGAAATCCATAAAAACAAAAACATAGTGGATAGATGTAGCTACAGATGGACGGAAATATGTGAAATTTGTATGCCAAATGATTATGGACTTTGTCCATATGTCCTAATGTCTCACTCATTGCATGTTTTTTTACAGCTTTTTTAAGAGCTTTCAACAATAAAAATTTAATTTCTGCCACAATCGTTCGCAGTATTTTCCTTATCAGGTGAATAACTCAAACATCATCCTTGTCTAAATGGATCTATCCGAATTTAAAGAGAAAGTTAACAAAAATTGATCACAATTTGAAAAAACAAAAAATTATTTTAAATAAACCTTGTCTTAATTAACATAAAATTTTCGTATTCTTTAATTTTACAAATTTAAAAGCAATTTGTTGTAGAACCAATTTTATATGATTACATTTTAAGTGTTTGAATTTACCAATTCACTAAATTTTTGTAATTCCCTAAGAAATAATTCTTATTTGTAACTCTTTTGTACTTCTTGTGAAAACTGATTTTCATAAAAAGGTATCAACTCTTCTTTTTTTAAATTTTTCCTTTTGATGTCCCCTTTGGCTAATCTCCAAGCGAATGCAATTTTGTAATGACCAAAGTTTCGTGTTTGTTTTTAGTTCATTAATTTGGTTCGCTGGGGTCAAGTGTTCCACTGTACAGTGATGTCAAGTGTCCAGCTGCCCGAATGTCCGGATGAGCCATTTAAGCCGCCGTTGGTCGTGTGTCTGGCATTTGAGTTGAGCTGTTACGGCGACGAGCACAAAGGTGTGAAAATTAAACAGGCTGCGCTGCAGGATTACAAATTATGACACCCGTGAAGCCATCAAGGAAATGAGAGGGGTGGGCAAAGGGCGGTGGGCAGTGGGTGGAAAATGCTTGACCTGCGCTGGTCAACCGGTCAAGTGTCAAAAAGGGATTTGCATGCAGCGGCGACAGCGCCAGAAACAGCGAGTGTAAAGCGTGTAATCGTGCCAAAGGAGTAGGGAAATCGGGTGGAAAATGGGTGGCAAAATAGGTGGGAAATGGGGGCACAAATAGTCCTGGTTTTGGTGGATTGGATTGGAGAAGCGTTGACAGCTCAGTTTGGGTTTTGCTCGGCTTTTGTTCGGGGGCTTTACTTGGATCGCCTGGATTGGCTGACATTTGCTTTGAAATGCACCGCAGAAGAGTTGATTAAAGTGGCTTTGCTGGGTCCCCACCACTTGCTGCACCACCACCCTCCACTTCGCCCCCCTGCCCACACGCATCTATTATTCAAGCAATTGCAGTTACACCACCCTTAACCCCTTTTCTCTTATTTGGCCCGTGCATTATGAATGAGGCAACGCTTTTTGCATTTTTAATGCCTTCATTCTTCTCGTTAATGCTGAAAATCACTTGCAAATTATTTTATGCCCATGTACCAAACAAATAGTTGCAAAAAGTCTGCAAAACATTCCGGCCCTGCGTAAAAAAAATAAAAATACCAGATAAACAAAGGTAGAGTCACACTACAAATGGACAAGCGCAGAAAAAAGGATAGTGGCATGAGTTGGAAAAATGGGAAAAGCTGCGGGGCTGATGTGAAAAATAAAGGCGAAGCGGGGGAATAGAAAAGAGGATGCAACGCTAACCAACAACAAAGAGAGACTCCTCTTGTCCTGTAACTCCTCCCACACACAAAACCAAGCAAACCAAGCCAATAACAATGCAAAATTCAAATATGCAATAAAAGCAAATGAAAAAATAAAACATAGCAACACATAAACTGAACCTGAAGTTGAAGCCCAAACAGAAAAAGTTTAAGAAAAACTTTAAGTAAAGTAAAGGACGCTAAGCAATACACTTTACTTAGGTCCTTAGATTCGGATAGTTCCAAAATATAAATAATAACTTATACATTTATTAAAGTAAAGTAACTGTTTATGTAAGACTAAGTTTAATAAGAATCTTAAAAAGAACATACATTTTTAAGCCATCCAATTTAATTATTTAAAAAGCTAACTTAGCTTAAAATTGTATTTTTTAAATTTTGTCTACAAATTGGATTCCCAATTCTAAATACACATATACATAAATAGTGAATGGGAAATTCAAATTCCAAGTGCGTTGCCTCAGCGGTCGTAGGGAAACAACAGAAATAACAATAGCCACCGTTAAAAGCAGTGGCAACAATGGATGATGGCTGGCAGTGTAAAAGCCAAGTTTAATCAAAATACGGCATGGTCTAGTGGGCAAAGGACAGGCCGTGGTTGCCTTTGCACTGGCATGTGGCATGCAGAATGGTCGTGGGCGTATCCAGGAGGCGTGGCATGTGGTTTTCCCAACGAGGACACTCGGCAGAGATTTTTATTTTTAATTTTTTATAAACACGCAAAAATGCTGGACACAGTTTGCGGTGCAACAAAGGATCAGCCGCCGTCCAGGACATATCCATGGAAATTCCTTCTACTTTTGTATCCCAATTTCTATCTGCACGGAAGGAAACAAATTTTGTAAAAATATTACATAAAAAAACAAACTTTTAATAATAATAATATTCAATAGAACACCCATTCAAAATATAAGACAAAGTTTAATATTATGTTACATATTTATGTACATTCTGTCTAATATTATCTTAGTTTGCTTCTGTAATTTTTTAATGCTTTTTCTGGATTTGTGAATATGTATTATTATGTACAAATAATTATATATATTCACTCAATATTTGTGAAATTAAAAATATTCAAATAAATACTTTTGTGTAAATTAAAATGTTACAAAAAAAATGTATTTATTATTCACTAACATATGGAATGAATTTATTTTTATATTACAAAAAAACCTTAATATAATTATTATTTAATATTTGTTTTAAATTTGTATCTAAGTATTTCATTATCATTCCCAATTCGACTGCTTGATTATTCAACACTTTCTGTGCGTTTTGGTCAGCATATGGAATATGGGACTTACTTTTATTACTATCAGTATATCTAGCACTATCGCAATGCGAACTGTTATCCCAATTTTACCTCCGAATCGCCCATGTGCCGTATCGTGCCTTTAGCCCATAAAATTAAATCAAAATCATATTGTGCTGACACTGAACATGATAACTAATTGACAGACTTGTCGTCCTCATTGCTGCCTGGATTTCGAGTGTTCTAGAGTAGGTTCCTGGTTTATTGATGGAGCTGTTTTCATTGTGGAAAATGGTTGGGGCAGTTTTACTCACCCGATAAGCTTTTCCGATTAACAAAAGCTGACTGGACATGACCAGAGGCAAGCAATTCATTGGCAATCTGCGTTACTATGCAAACAAAATAGTTGAATCATGTCAACTGACAATTATGAGGGACTGTTTTTTTTTTAAGCCAGGATGATTGGGAGAGATTATCGAAATGCGGAATGATATGGAATGTATTTGTTTGAATATAAATATGCCCTCAATCGAGAGTTAATGTTCGTTGTCAATTATTATTAACATACTTTTTTTAACTATGTAAATGTACACACCTCTGTAGGTTTTTTAACATATTTTAATGTTAAGTACAACAATTCTTTCAAGTTGTAATTTTAAGTCTTACAGTTTTGTTATCTATCTCGTTTTAAAATAAAACTAATTCGTAAATTGAACATGCATTTTATGAATTAGTACTGATACGTTTAGATATTTTAAGAATAATGAATGAAGTAGAATTTCTCAAACAAAATGTAATTCTCCATGGAAATATTTTAGCGCTATCTGGATAATCCAAATACTTTTGGCTGCTCTCTTTTTTTTATTGTTTCTGCAGCCAAAGTAATAAAATGAAAATAATATTGTTGGAAAAAAAGAGGCGAATCGACGAAGAATAACTTCCAGCAAATGCAAATAACGCAAAAGTTGGTAGGTTGTGGGTTGAGGGTGGAGGGGGCGGAAGTGGGTCTGCCGAAGGGGTTGTGGTCTGCGCCCAGAAGTGTGGGCGTGGCATGCTGCTACTGCATGGCTTTCGATGATTAAATGCAAACACGCAAATATGACGAGCGACGACTGACTGAATGACTGGCTGAGTGACTGAGTGACGGACCGACTGTCTATATCCCCTCGCATTTGTTTTCGAGTGTGCGTCTGTTTGCCGACTGCCAACTGTCTTCAAATATGTAAAAATACGTACATATATGGGCAAAAAGAATGGGAATAAATAAAAGTTGGCATTAATAATTTATGCAATATTGTACAATGTACATATCCGAACGCATATCTGCATGAGAGAACGAAATATTTCAGAGATAGCAAATGATGAAAATTGAATGCCTTACAACATCGGATGCTCCACCGCCCCCATCTTCGCCCCCAGGATATGGCCTTTAGAATACATAAACGTCTCTTCTCCGCTCTTCAGCCAATTTGAAATTTCAACAAAATGCTGTCAACGCTTTTGCCTTTTGCTCCAGGCTACCACAAAAAAAAACACATACAATCTGTAGCAATAATACAAATTGTGTCCTTGTCTTATTGGTATCTGAATGGAAATATGTGTAACAATCTGCAAGTAAAAGTTATGATTAAGGATAAACCGAAATGTTTGTAGATATTAAAGCAGTTGTTGCCAAAAGATAAACGATTATTTGGCTACTCGTGTTGTTCTCACATATTGCACCGATAATCATATCTTTACCTATCTTATCGGGTGCGCCCCACAACATATGCTATATATTCGTGGACGATATGGTGCCAGCGAGTGCGGGTAAAACGCGTTTAATTAACCACTTACATGGTTTTAATTTATCGCCCTGCCGCACTCAAAAAAAAGAAAATTCCATTAAAAAAACGGCACGAAAGTGCTCTGATAAAGATTTAGCTACAACAAATTGGTGTTATCTTCCGTGGCGGCTTTATCGGGACAGCAGTAGATACCTAGGCCCACATGGCAGTGATTTATGCGCAGAAAACTGTCATGATTTTTCCCCGGGTCCCCAGTTTTCCCCTGCCCAAAAACTAGTTTTTCGAGTGTGTAATTTTGGCATCAAACAAACATTTTCGCTATTCATTTGTCGAGTGGAGTTTTATTTATGCATATTTAATATTTATCAATATGAACTGTGCCCGATACATGTATATGTAAATGCCTAGATGGTTATAGTCGGGGGACTGAGCTTCCTTCTGTTTGGTTCTGTTTCGGTCTAGGCCTGTCTCTGGCTGGTTATTAAAACAAAAGAGAGTGGCAAAATTTATAGCCATATTATTTGTTATTTATTTAAGCTATAAATATGCATATGAAACGAATGAATGCCAGCAGCAGGTTTTTTCACCATACCCTAGGGGCTACCAAACTTACGCCTTTCTGGGGTTATGATGGACATATTGGCACAAAGTTTAATTAGCTTGTAATACTTATTAAAAATAACCTACAGCTCAAATTAATTGGCACCTGAAAACTTCCATTTATAAGCTTAATATAAATTTAGTTATTAACTTTTTGTGCTTATTTAAAAAATGTTTGGTACACTATAAAAGAGTAATTTAAGGGATTTGCTATATTAATATAGTTACTTTTATAAATAGCCCAATATTCAAGAACACCAAAAGAGTAATATGCATGGGAATAGGAAGTTCAGTAAGTATTTCTGTGATTTATGGAACTAATAACCTTTCTAGGCTAACGCCGCATAATTACCTTAACACGAACTTTTCCGAGGTATTTTTATCTTCGTTTTTATCTGGTTTTGGTTATTTGGGGTTTTTTGGTGGGTCTCCCTCTGTTGCCATCCCTTTCGCACAGGCGCTATCTCTCTCTCTGGCTCTGACTGCCACTGGTTTTTCTGTTATGTTATTTATGTGGTCATAAATTTGCAGCTGAAAGCAAAGCTCCGAGAAAATGGTTTGGGGACAAATAGTTGCACAAATACGGTTTCTTTTCAATGTGTGTGGATAGTCACAGTCACACACAGAAAAAATTGCATGATTTTCTGTATGATCTATGCAAAAATATTATTAATCCTGGATGTTTAATTTTTTTTTGTACAAAGAAATAAATAGTTTATTCTCTATCAAAATGGTTTTTATATTTTAATACAAATTATATTTTTACCTGTGTATTACTAAGCCTTGACGCTTCGCTGCCTTTGAGGGCAGAATTCAGTTGAGTTGAGTTTATTCCAGTCGGGTCTGGTTGAGTTATACGTGCAAATGAGCATCGGCAAAGCCGCTTAAGGACATTGTCCATGGACGGGACTTGGCAACAGGAGCTTATGCCACTGCGCTCCGCTGATTTTGAATGGGAAAGGCTGTTCCTGTTCCTGTCCCTGCCCCTGCCACTTCTGCCTCTGCCCCTCCCCAGAATTTCCTGCGTGTGTTACATAATTTACCGTTGCTGCAAACATTTCCGCTGAATTTGAGGCGAGCACGCAACCCAAGTCCAGGATATTTCTTTATAATCAGCTGGGTGTCATCATAAGGTCATCACGCAATACTATTGTTGCTCACATCATTTGTCCGCTTAGTCCCGGAATAAAAAGTCGGAAAGTCAACCCCCCGCGCGTCTCACGAGTCCTGGATTCTTATCGGACACCATGCATCGCGCATAATGTGCATGGGGCACGTCAGGATTCTAGAATCTACATGACCAAGTTACCATCGCAGCCTACACAGAACATAATATTTTATACTTAATTTAATCTATTTAAAATCTATTTATAAATTATTTTTCAAAACAAAAAAAAATCTTAATAAACATATATTTAAGTTAATATAATATGAATAAACTGGAAAAAGAAATTCAAAATGAACATCCTAGCTTTTTGTATCAAGGTGAATATTATTCCTTGTGTAAAAAAAGGAAATCGAGTGAGGAGCGAAAATAAAGCAGCGACCGTCGAAGAGCGCTAGTAAACAAATTAGGAACGTATCCTGACCGGAAGTGAAGGCGCAACCAAAAAAATACTGAAACAAAACAGACACACAACACAAAAAATGGACAATCAAAACAACAAAAAGGACACAAAAAACCAAAAAGGGACAGTCAGGATAGTAAACTTTCCCTTTTTTCGGATATCCTTTGAATACCGTTTGCCTTGGCAGTATAATAATATTTATAATATTTTGTACTCCAACGGGTTTGTTGCATAGCCGTTCAAAATTATGTCTTGAAAGGGGGAATAATATAAATTAATAAAACTTACAGGATAGTTAGTATGTCTAAGATGTCTGGTTTTAGGCTAAACACAAATATTTAGCAAAGGAATATCATTGAAACTTTTTAAACAAAGTAAACATATAGATCTTTTCACTATTGCTTGAAAAACAAAATTAAAAACTTAATTAATTAAATAACTTAATATAATAATATAATATAATAACAAGTGTGCTTCCAAAAGGGTATACAAATTTTCAATTATTATTATTTTCCTACATTCTTTATTTCTGCTCCTTCGGTGTTTCTTTGGTCAACATATTTTGTGTGGTCGTCGGAAATTTGTTTGTCCTGGCCGCGCCTGGAAATCTGTTGGCCTGCTGCGCCTCTTTAAGTTGCAATTAACTTTTTGGCGGCTTAAAGCTGACCAGAGCGAAACCCTCCCCGAAAGTAACTCCCATCCCGAGTCTTATGAGGCCAGTGCACGCAACGCGGCCGCACACTTTTTCATTTTAATTGCCCCTGACTATGCTAAACTAATCTACACAAAACGCAGCTCCCTAGGGGGTGACTTCTATACCATTTCGATATTGTAGTCGGTCATAATTTTGATTGAGAAGGTGAAATTGGTATTTTGTGATATATTGACATTGCCGCTCAACGATGTCGTCTGCTTAGTCACTTGCAGCAATTAGTGGAGTGGACAGTTGGACTGTGGGAGTCGTGGCATCTACCCAGCAATTATGACTTTTTATGGATAGTGGATGGATGGCTGGAAGGGTTGATTGACGCACTTTCATTTGCGGCAAGTTCACCCATTCCAAAAGTAGCCCTTCTGCTACTGTAACTGCCCCCCATTCACGAATATTCTTTCCATTCTTTGTGCCCAAGCACTTGGCTTCTGCTAACACCAATTTGTTCATTGCTTTTCCCGGCTTCAAATTAAAAATGATGTTTGACAAAAAAGAGGAGAATAAAAAAAAACCAAAACAGGAGACGCGATAAGCTAAGGGCAGTAGTTATAAGCAGTGCGAATACCCTGTAATCAAACTGAGTAGATAGTACAGCAAAGATTTACGAAGGCTATACTGAATTATTTTATAATGTGGAGTTCCTAAATAAAAAATGTTTAATTATTTTCAGTTCCAGGTCTTAATTTATTATAGAAAACATTAAAATATTTAACGTCGTATAGTAAATTTAATATCCTAACTATTATTGTTATGCAGAGAATCAGCTTTATGAATACCAGTTATAGAATTAATATTATTATATTATATTATTATATTATTACCTCAAAAGTCCAATAAATCTTCCACTTAAAACCAGGATATTCCAGGATATCCGCTGCATATTGTCCCCATTTGATTGTGCAACTGTTCAGCGCTGTCGCATTTTATTTCAAGTTGAGTGACTTCAATCTGTCGCCAGAGAAAAAGAGTCTTGAGGCCTTTTATTATTATTATACTTGTTGTCGTTGTTCGAGTTCTTTCAATTTGGCAAAATAAAAAAAAGCGAGGGTCTGGCCAGGGGTTGTGCATATGGCAGCATTAAAAAACCCACACGTACAATGTCCAAAGAAATTAGATGTCGTCGCTGCCGCTGCTTTTCTCTGATTTTTTGCTCTCATCGTGTGACATACATAATTCCGGACTAGGTGCAACAACGAGGACAATCGAGACAATGGCCAGCCCAACACATCCTCCTGCCCCCCGAGTCCTTGCCACGCCCCCCGCTTCAGTCAGCAGGACAAAGGACATTGCGCGATGTCTCAGCGTTGCCGACACTGATGAGTTTTGCCTTTGTTTCGCTCACAAAACCCCCAACCCCAACCCCAAAACGCCCCCTCTGGACCACGCCCACAAATGATTAAGGCACATTATTTTTGTCGTTTTTAATTTGTGTTTTTTTCGGGGGAGAGAATGAAATTGCCAGGTCTCCGTTTCATTGTCTGCAGCACTTCAAACGTAAAAGGAAAAAGCTGATCAGCCTGGCTGCGAGGAATTATAAAATATTACATGTTCTTTATCTGAATTAGAAAATTCCTAAGTGCAGTCAATTTTAGGGGATGCGGAATTCCTTAGAACTTAACATACGTTTTTTAAAAGTCCTCGAGACAGTAGAATAATTATTTTTGTTTATATATAGACAATAATTATATTTAAATAAGTATCAGACTAACTTTTTTAAGCATGTTTAACACATAACCAGTTAAAACCCTTACAATTTGTATGCAGCCAACCAAACTAATGTTGCCTGTAACGCAACTAAATATTAAGCCACTTTACCCTTTCAAATACATTATTAAAAAATATTATATTTGTCCACAATATTAACCCCATTCTTAACAGCCAGAAAAACATTATTTAATTGTTCAATTCTTTATTTCATTTGTTTTAATTTAATTATAATGTTTTTGCACAAAACGTTGATGTCTATAAAAAATACATTAGGTAGCTCATTTTATTTTTGCCTTTTTTCCCATTTTTGTTTTGTGAGTGTGTTGGTGATAGTTGCATTTGCTCCAAAAGCGTTGATTAATTCGATAACTGAGAATTTGCAGTGTTTGTGGGTGAGTTTAATACAAGCGTTAAATTAATGTTAATACTTTGCATTAAACATAAACTACAATGAATATATGTAATATATATATGGATATAAAATCTATGCGAGTTCGACTTGTTGTGAATGTATTTTAGCGAATGTGTGAGTGAGTGAGTGAGATGAAGTGAGTGTTTAGTAAACTAATTTAAGTTAACGTTTAAGTTTATATAAATAATATTAAAAATATTTTGTGTGTTGCTTCTGCTTTCGATTTCCAATATTCCTGTTGTTCATCTCCTTGCGAATGTTTCAAGTTCTGTATTTTTGCTCTTTGCCTTAGGTTTTTTTAATTTTCTTTGAAAATAATATCACTTTGAGAGTTGAGACTTCGAGTTAAGGGTTCCGCCCAAAGGACAAAGCTACAGCCTTAACCTCCTTTGATGTGTGTCTGTGGATTGTTGTTATTACCAGTGCTGATTTTGTCTTTGGTGCGACTATTTATCAGCTTAATGACGCTATTTCTTTGGGCCACCTCCGACTTGCTGTACTCGTCTACGAACTGGAGAAATATTTAAAATAATTATTAACATTTAAATAAGAACAAATAGGAATTCCTAAAGTAGCTAAGATTATATTTAAAGTATACATTTACTAATTTATTAAAGTCCACTTACCGCCAAATCAAAATCCTTGCAGAGAAGCTCCCTGGCAGCCGGATTGCCAAATGAAACCGTCACAAGGAACGGATAAATCACTGGATTTAACTGGGCCGACAGCTTGGACAGATTCTTGAAAATCACTGCAAACTGCTCCGATATCAGCAGGTCCTGGTGCCTTCGATTATTGACACAGAAAAAGGCCAGCGAGGCGATCAGGTCAATCAGCATGGTGGTGCTCTCGTTGTTCTTCACCCACTGGGCATTGGACACACTGAAGTTCAGGATGAGGGTCATCACATCCAGCAGCTTCAGCGACAATGGACCCTCCACAGTCAGGGCCTCCTGAAATACAAAAACAACATTTAATTGGCAACACACAACAAAGGGGGAAAAAATAACCGAAACCGAAATCACTGAGCAAATGTTTTAATTAAGTCAAAGCAAATATCAAAGAGTGGCACTTGTTTAGGGCAGGAAATGAAGGGCCGGCACGTCCTGCGGACCGATTGTTTATATTCATGCCTATATATTTGCGTGTTATTTGCATAAGGGACTCGTAGAGAGCGCTTCTAATTTGTTTGCCCTGGCAGGCCAAAACCCGAAACTCGATTCAACAACTGAAACTGGCAACTTGTTCGAGGACCAGGAGGAGAACGAGTAAGAGTACGAGCACTAAGCAAATATTTAGCCAAACAATTGACATGCCTGACTGGCTAGAACAACGCCCCCTCACTTTTCCGACCCCGGCAGGATATGAGCGAGCGGCAAGGACTTTCCAGCCGGAAACAAAACGAAAAAAATAAAAAATAAAACGAGAACGATTGAAATTGCGTGGGCCTCGGATTGGCTTGGGTTAAACTTGAAAATTTCATTTTACAAAGTCAATATTTACGCAAAAACAAGCACTGCCGGTGGAGCGGCTCTCGAAAATTGAGTTTGCTGATTAAAACCAAATCAAATTATTTGCCAAAAACGGAGCAACCGTCCCTCGCTCACGAGTAGATGATGAGCAACCGAAACCCTTATCTATTTTTGTGGTAATTTAAAACAAATAGCTCTAATCCCAGTGCAATTCGGGGTTGGAGCTTTCGGCAGCGGCAAAGTTTGTCTAGCAAATTAGTTTGTCAAGTGCGTAGACTTGCCTGCCAGCCTGCAATTGATAAATATTGACACGTGCAACAGACGCACACTCGAATACCGGATAGGGATACACAGGAAATTAAAATCTGGCTGCCACACTCTCCAAAAAAACAACGGAGATTAGCTACATAACTTTTGTAACTGGTTAAAAAGTTGAATATATATTATATTATATAAATTTACATTAATCAATGTAATAATTACAGTGATTTATTAATAGTTAGTTGAGTTTATCACAAAAATATATTGTTTTATTATTTGGCTTATTGTGGAAATACCCTATTTACATTTGCTAGTGCATTAAAAGAGATACAGGGTGGTTTGAGCTAACTCCAAGGCTGAAGCTCAGTTAGAATCACGATTGCAGCACTTCGATATTCTGTTTCATTGGCGCGGTTTTTGGCTGCCAACCAAACTTAGCTCATCTCATCTCCAGTTGGTTCGTTTCGTTACGGTTGGCATAAATATTTCAGGCCACGCCAAGACGACTGCCGACATTTGCCCCAAGTAAAGTGTCAAAATATTTGCGAATGCCACCCATCCTCGATTTTATTCCGAACCCCCGCCGCACCTGCCATTTTGCCGATTTTCTCCTCTGAATTTTCGCAGGTACACGAGTACAGAGCAAAATGTCATCGCGGTTCAATGGCGTTTGCCTCATGTTGTGTTTGTCATTTGGCGCTGTGTTGTCTGTTGAGCAAATGTCACTCTGCCCTGACTCTATGCATTTTCGCCAAACCAAAGCCCACTCCCCCGGAAAAGCCCACCCCACAAAATACACAATTCTCGTGGCTGTCATGACATTTGGCAATATGCAAATCACTCTGGCGAAATTCACTCGCAGATTGCAAGCCGCAGCAATTGCAAAGTTTTAAACGTCTGCACTAACTTTTCCTCGTGTTTTTCCTCCCGCTTTTGTTGATGTTGTTGCCGATTTTCTCAATTTTCGCCAGGCGATTTCACGTTCGACAAAGTTTAGAAGAGCAAAGCAAAGAAAAGCCAAACGCATACATACACCACCAGCAAAATCAAGAGTGGCATCAACAGGAAAAAATAAAACAGAAGAGGAAAAATTCTAATGAAATTTTCTCTGCGCTTCGCTGCTTAAGCAGGAAAAACCAAGAAACATTGGACAAAAAAATGGGTGCAAATCGTTTGCTTAAAAAATCTACAAACTTTTAATTACTTATCTATCGGTCTGCATTAATCATTTGAAATTATTCTGCTCTGCTGTTGAACATGTATTTAAAAACATTAGAAAGAAATATATACCCAGCTGATACCAAAGTATTAATATATACCTCATCTTGCATTAAAAAACTAAAATATCGTAAGACAATTTTTTTTTAATAGCTTATTTGTGATTGCAGACAATAAGCATTGGAAATTGTTCTGATCTGCTTCTAAATTTTTATTTAAAAAAACCTATGGATATGTTTAAATACCCAGCTGATAGAAAAGTATTTAAAGCAGATATCTGACATTAAAAAAATTCAATATCTTAGGAAACTTCTTCTAAAGTACACATTTGTCTTACGAATTCATCCTCTTAGTTTTTCCAAAAAAACTCGAACCACTGTGCCCTTCGCATTGGGTTAAGGGCTGACTGACTTTTTGATTTGTTTAAACGGCGACGCACGACGTTCGGAAACTCCTCGGAAACCCTCTCCCTTAGAAGGGCAAACTCACCTGGAAAGTGTTCACATCCAGCGAGGCCAGGGACACGTAAAGATGAAAAGTCGATGCCGCCAAGGCGGTCGTGCGCGGTGGAATGCATTCACCTGCAAAAACAGAACATAGAAACACAGAAAAAAAGAGTCAGAAAATAAGTTAGAAGAGCGGATGAACGGTGATAGCGGATATTCCCTCATAAAACATTAGAGGTTTACGGAAAAATCAAAACTAATTTCCGCCTTTGCGAGGAGATCACGTTACGTGGGTTGTTTGTAAAGTGCATTGAAATCTAATTAGCACCTCCGCACCGCACTGCCTCCTCAGCAATTTTCAGCTACTGTTTTGGATCAATTCAAAACTCACCCATTGGCATAACACTCCCATAGAGCATAGATACGGTTCCAAAGAGCTCCGTGGACTTTGCAGCGCTCAGCAGACGTGTCGGATCGGCAGGACCTGTCGAAAGAGGATAAAGAAACGAATAAACAATGATCCTCGGGTTTATTTACCCTCAACCAGGTGTGACTTCTGCTGCTAGAAATATAGCCTGGATAACATGACTCACCTGGCTGGCAAACATCAAGGAATCGGGACAGGAAGCCCAAGGTGGTCAGCAGGCTCAGCATCACACTCTGGTTGTCCTCGATGGACTCGCGCACCTTTTGATTGCGACGGGAAAGGATCTCGATCAGACCAGTGATCACAGCAAAGCTGAAAGAGGAAAATAAAATAAAAAAATTAATCAGAAAAACTATCTCTACATTGAAAACGAACATAAATAAGTCTTTTCTTTTTCAATTACCATTAACTCAGTTAATGCTTTGATTAATATTTATTCTATTGAATTAATCTCCTTGCAAAAAGTGATTTAACAGAATGACCCCTGGCTCCCAAACAATGGAAATGGCTCAGAGCGATCCCTTCCTATTCAACGTATATCATTCAGCCATTTTCTTGTTGTTTGCCCCGTGGTTTTCCATGTCCATATGTTGCTGGTTCTGTTGGTCTATCCCCTCGGCACTTTCTACCCTCTCAACTAGCTACTACCTTTGGTCCAGGACATTCTACACTTGTTAATCGCCCGGAGCGTTCAAAGGCACAGGATAAAATCACGGTTGTCCGACAATGGAACCCGACCATGTGTCATATCATTTGAAAGCGATTTAAATTCATACTCCCCATTCGCCCAACAACAAGTTATCTCCGCCTCCTCCGCAGAATCGGCCCTTCATCCCGAGTAATCAGCGAGCAAATGACATTCCATTTGCTCTCGTGGCAAGGTGTTTCCTTTCACATATTGAGGGGACAAGGCAGGAAAGCAGACTAGTGTCCTGTTTAACCTCCGAGTGAACATTAACATGTCCTTGCTCTGGCTGCTGATGCTGTTGCCTGTTGTCATTGTCAGCGCAAATCTGTTTTGATTTTAATCCAGCTTATGCGAGCCCGAAATGCCGAAATGCATGCCCATGGTCCTGCAGGACCTCTGCTGCCTTCTGCTTCCGTGAGCTTCCCTCTTGTCCCTTATTCCTGTATTGTTGTTCAGCGAACTGTGCTGCTCATTGATGCTACACTTAAAGAATTATTGTTATAAAATGTGAGTCTGGAAATAACTAAAAATAGCAATTACATTTCAATTGCAATTGGACTTTATCTTTAACTATTAGGAATTTTAAAATTTTTAATCAAACCCCTTTTTTTCATTAAGGAAATTCTTTAAACGACAACTCTTATTTTTTTGGATACAAATTAAAAAAAAAACAAATTAGTTCTATCGATTATGCATTAAACAATAGTAGATTGTCTTCATTGGCTCATTTTTAGACAAATAACACCATTTTATAAAATCTATAAACATTTCCATCAGTATCTATCTTTTTAAAATGCTTGAAAAATCTTTAAATTATATAGATTTTTAATTTAAATTTCAGAAAGAAGTACATTCAGGACTGAAATTATTTAAAGTGTAACCAGATCCGATGCTGCTACTGTTTTATGCTGCCGATTATGCGCCTTAAGTGCCGAAATCAATGCACACAAATGCCCAAATTACAAGCGCCGTGAAAAGGACATTTTCCAGTCCGGGGAGGTAGGGGACAAATTTCAGTTTCGTCTAAAAAATAAAAAAACAGGGACACTTTATACCCTGTCAAGGGGTTGCAATTTTTCTTGGCAATTGCAACTATTTTGTTTATTAAACAAGAGAGACAGAGCTTGAGTTAAGTAGCGTGTGCATTTGACACTTGTTAAAATATTTGCGCCTGTCCCACACACACACACTTAAGGGAGGTCCTTGATGATTAACAGGGGGAGGAGATGAGGGGGTGGTGATGCCTGCAACTGTCGCGCGTATTTAGCGAACGTGTTTTCACAACTAACAAGGATGTTAATTTTTTTTTTCCAGCTGGGGATTCTTATTTTTATTTCGAGCTTTTCACCAAATGCCTTTTCACACCCGAAAAAGTCCTGTCTGGGTGTCCTGCCAGTGGTTTACCCCCTCGACATCCATTTTCGCCCTGTGTTGTCGCATTTTATTTTTATTTTGTCGCCATCGTTGGCTGCTGCTTTTGGCTGCTGTTTATTTTACGGCGCTGACGATTATGTCCTGTCCGGGGTCCTTGGTCCTGGGAAAGGAAACCTCGGCCACATCCGATACGTCTCTGGCTCGGGTGTTGGCCATTTTGTGTTTGGATTGATGCGACCAACGAACTAAATACTTTCCTCTGGCGAAACTCCGGCCAGGACACATGACAAACGATGACAGTTCAGTGGAAAAGGGGAGGTTACCCACAGACTCGGGGTAAAAGCATCCTTCATGCTCCGTGCTAGCTTTGTGCTTGTTGGTTTAAGAAAATTATTAAGGATATTTTTGTGGTGCTGATGAGTTTGCCGAGTACTTTTTGCCCTGCAGTTTGAGAGGAAAGCGGAAAGGTTGGGGGGTGGAGGGGTCAGATTGACCAACCAGGAGAGCAAACATCATGTGGGTTGTCCCTGCGTCCGGGCGTCCCTGTGTCCTTGTGTCCGCCTGTCTGCGCTAAGTGTCCTGTGTGCGATGCGAGGCACAAATAGCAAAACAGGAAGCTCAAGTATGTTTACAGTTGACAACGCCAGAAACGCTGTGGGGATATCAGCATGGGATCAGCAGGGATGTGCTTTTAGCTTTATTTTTGGGATTCCAATTAGACATTTATTGTATTTTTTTTAGTAGCTACCCAGTATTTATAGGCACAAATTTTTAAAGCATAAATAATCAAAAAAATTGTTTACACTTTAGATTAGTTTCAATTAAAATGCATATCCTTTATAATTTAAATATTTTTTATGACCAAAATATATAATTGTTTTACCCCAAAAAAGGATCTCTATGATTTTATATCTAATTCTAGCTTCTTTTTTTAGCAAATATCTTAAGCTAGCAACACAGATCCAGATATAGAAGAGCGGGACTTTGGGACTCATCCTGACAACGGCACGTAGTCCTTGCTGCTTTGTTTGTCTCTCTCTTGTGGGTGTGTGTGTGTGTGTGTTTGCTTGCTTGTGTGTGTTAGCGTTTGAGTAATGGACGCTTTTATTTGCGAACAGGACTTCTGGCTGTGTCAAAAGGGGTCAAAATGGATTTTTGGGCTATATAAAAATTGCTGCTGGCCGTGTTTGCTTTTTGACGCTGCTACTGCTACTGCTGCCCTCATGGTCAACGGAATTCCCTGAATTCTGCGGCAGGACATTGTCATGGCATATCAATCACTCATATATAGAGAAGGTTATAGATCTGTGTATGTTTATGGCTTGCCACTTAAATAGCAGAAATCTGTATGCCATTCATTTGTATTGTAAACATCGAACGATGAATGAACTCCTTTTGTTGATGATTCGCTTTCGTTTATTATGATAAATGACACAGAAAATAATGAACGGTCAGGAAGAGTGAGTTCTGTTTGATATTTTTAGTGTTTGTAATCAGAATTCGCTTAATTGAAATCAAAACATCAAATTTATTTGCACAACAATTTCTCTTTCAAGCTATCTTCCCAAAAAAAAGCAAAGAAACCAAATGGTTTGAGAAGGACTTGCACTTGAATCTACAAAAGCTGCTAAATAGATGCAATGTCACAATTCTCGGGTTCTCACACACTCTTCACAAATGCCACTCGTATTTGCTTACAAACATTTAGCAGCATTTTATGGACGAACGTATCTGAATCTTCTGCTAATCGGTTTTTGCATTTTGAGCATATTTAATGCTAGACGCGTGCTGCTCATTAGCATATGAAAGAATTATATTGCCATTGTCGGTGGGCTTTAAACAAAATTTGCAGTGCACGTGGCATTTCGAACAAATGAACAAACGATTTAAAAACTGTTTATGGGATTGGTGGC
Organism: Drosophila kurseongensis; assembly: GCA_018153305.1. NCBI lineage: Eukaryota > Metazoa > Arthropoda > Insecta > Diptera > Drosophilidae > Drosophila > Drosophila kurseongensis. Next base: position 18,533,232 of record JAECXX010000210.1, read on the forward strand.
TAAAAGTTGCGCATGAAATGGGTAAATTTTATTGAAATCTTTCGTTTGTCAGATTTAAGTTGCCAAACAAATTAAGTAAATTATGTGTAAACATGTTATCTCAATTCCCTAACATAAGTCCATTGACTGTTTATTTAATTTGACTAATTGATTCATTTATGTGGCAACTGGATTTTTATTGAGAGTATTAGATTTATCCAATTATTAAAATCACTGAATGATTTAAGATAAATCTAGCAAATCATCTGAAGTAATGACAATTGTATTTAGTTTTCAATGTCAATATTATTTTATAATAATCTTTAAGCATGGAAAAAAAAAGATTATAATAAGACAAACCTTTTTATAGTGAAAATAATAATTGGCCCAAGAAAAACACGTTCGTTCGTAATAAATAAACTGGTTTATTAATAACTTCTAGTGCATTTACCTATACAATTCATTTACGCAAAAATGATTTGCCCATTTTTAACCCCAACACATTCTGTGTTTTCACAAACAAATCTGCTTAGCAGATTTCGTAGTAATTCAATTTCAACACGAATCATTGAAATTCATCAGATTCAAATTCATTCAATCTAGTAAAGTCAACAACGGAGGCTGGAAAAATGCCAGCTGGCTACCATTCTCCACCCGAGAACACATATAGAAACCAAATCGAGCCCGATTCAGATTTAGGTCGGAGGCATGTGCATAAAACTCAACGCCTTGCGGTGGGCCTAAAACAACATTAGGAAATTCAATTGTAGCCGGCAGGCAAAACAAGCGACACACACGGATCGAAAGGTGTTAAATGAAAACTAAACCGGAAAAAAAGAAAGCAGGGAAAGGTAGCTTGTAGCTACCCCTTAATTTTCCGCAGTGAGCACGAGCCGGAGTTGATTAAAATGCAATTTCAAATTGTTTTCTCTGCTGGTTGTCACCACTTGATTAAGAGCAACTGTGTTTCTTTTCCGAGGGTTAAAACTGTCGCGCCTGCGCCTTGCTTTTTGGCATCCCCCCTCCCCCCAAAGAAAGGGAGGATATATCCCGGGGCTACCCTATTCGGGTGTCATGTCAAAACAATGCAACTCGAGTCGCAGTTTTAGGGGTAGCAATCGGCAGTCAAACAGCCGGCCAGAGTCGAGGGCTCTGATTGCCCACAAGTGGCTGAAGCAACCCTCGGTCGAGATGTCATTTGAATAACATCAAGGTAGGCGAACATTTCTAAGGTATGGTTTTGGGTTCCCATGAACAATGACCAAAATGTATAAAAAGTTATAAATCGGTTTCTAAACTAGACTTCTCGTAGCTAGAAACGGAAAACGGCTAGAACGGAAATTTATAAAACATGATTTTATAAAAAACAATTAATGAACACAATTACAAACAAATATAGTTTCAAATAAATATATACTTTTATAATGAATAAAACTATTTCCTAAATCTTCTTTAAATTTAAAATAAAATTAAAATATTATACAGATTAACGCAACATATATCAACCCAAAAAAATTATAATTGGTAATTATAATATATATTGATATCAATATAATCAATTAAACGATATATAGCGTATATATATGGAGCAAAATAATGTATCTATCTATAGCAAAATATAATATTGAATATTTAAAGAAATTTGAAAGATCTCTAATAAAATGCCGTCGGATATTTTCGGCAAGTATATGGCTATCATTGATGGTGCTGAAATTACAAAACACCTGGTGCGGGCTTTGGCAGCCAACTTTGTTGGCCATGTTTATGCATTAGAGCGCGTGTAAAATAATTTCACGGTGCAAGTTGGTAGCCTCCTTTATGGCCATAAAGGGAGTCAGTGGCTAAGGGAGGTGAAGGGATTGCTGTACTGCGGGAGGGTGAACTTTTAATGGGCGACGCGAAAAATGTGGGCATGTGGAGTTAAGTAACATTATCAGTGGGCGAAAGCAGGGACATCGTTATCATTAAGGGCCACCAACAGTGTGACATCATCATCATCATTTTATCATCATAATTATTGGGCTTACTAGGGCAGCACGTACAGCAGCTGTCACTAAAACAGTGGCTGGGGAACATATTTATTACATAAATCTGTGGCAGGACTTAAACAATTCGTCATGTCACAGGGATTCGCCACGGAGAGATCTCAATTGTGGGTAATGGAGCTAAGACTCGGAAAAGAAGTCCTCTTATGAATTTCAATTGCCGAGTGGTGATCCCCTTTACCTATTGTGTTTCTATACACAAAGAAAAGTATTGACAATTATAATGTTATTTTATAGATCAAAAATATAATTTAAATAGACAGATAAGTAGCTTTATCAATTGACCAAAAGGCTTGACTTAAATGCATTTCCATTTTATTTGGTTGCTTAGACATATTTACTAGGTAGTTTAAATCCCAAGATATTTTTATTCGCCACCAATGAATGGAACAGACATTTTCACATTATTTCTCTGTGTATGTTTACATTACTAATATGAAACGCCTCCAACAACAATAATCACATCAACAGGAGTTCGGACGTGACTCTCTAATGCCCAGCAAGGGTTCCGTTTCGCTGGCAGGGGGTCTCCTTTCGGCCTGCATGTCCTTTTGCCACTTCGGACATCCTGCGGTGCTAATAACCCACTTACTTAGACTTATCCCTTTGTTAAAAGAGGGCAGAATAGCGAAAGGAAGCGGGCCGATTCCTCCGCTGCCCATCAATTATTGCCCGGGAAATGCAATTCGGAATGGAAATTGAAATCGAAATTGAATTGACCGCATTCGTGTGCACATATTTTTGATTTTTTTTTTCAAATTATCCTGTGGCAGGCATAACGAAATGGTCAATGAAAAAGGGCACCCCTATGTGCGGATGGATTTATGGTTTATGCTTTGGGTGGACTGTTATGCTTGAATTGCATTTGTAAATGTTTTGGCTGAGGAGATGCGGTTATGATTGGGAGGGAATTTCTAAAGTTTCCCAACGGGAGACCTACGCGAATTGTCGATCGATTTTTAATAAAAGGTATAGAGTAATAATGAGAAATGAATATTTTGAATACAGAGAGTATTTGTGTAGAATAATTAATTATGATAAATAGTAAATCATTGTCAAATTCATATTAATATCGAATATTTTAATATTGGATCTATTCGTTTACTCCTTTGTAATAATAATAATAATATATGAAATAACTGTCTGGAAAATCAGCAACATCACATCAGCAATTAAGCAATTTTTACATTTACAGAGCACGCATTAGTCGAATACCAATTGTACCAAACCGAAACTTCAAACTTAAAAAGAGGGTTCTTTTTACATTTTAGGAACTATTTTTTTTTTTAATTTTTCAATATTTGTGTGTGCAAAAACCAATCGAATTCAATCGGTCACGCTGAAGGACTCGACAGGACTTCAGTTACGGTTACGCCCTGTCCAAAGGCCCCTTCTTTTTTTTGTTGGTCACACAGCTGTCAACAGAAACCCTTGGAAATCTTTTTGCGGAAATTTAACTAATTTGTAATTTTAAGTAATTAAGCGTTGAACAAAAAACCACAAAAAAAAGAAGTGTAAAATAAGAATAACAGAAATACAAATCAAATGACAGGCGGAGAGGCGAAAAAGGCAGCTGTGTGTTTTTGTTCATGGCCGCACCTTCGACTGATAAGAGTTCCAGTTGAGATCGTAATTAATTTCTGGGCTCTCCCCTTACATTTTTATTTTTATTTCTGAATGCAAATGAATTTGTACGTATCGTCCGAGCAACAACAGCACTTTTAATTCATTTACCTTGCGACAGTCGCCGGTTGATGATGATGACGATGATTCAGTTGGAGAATGAGGATGCCCGAACCCAGACATTGACGTAAATTGATTTTCAACGCTGTAGCAGAAAGAGAGGGGTTGATATAAAACGAAAGAGATGGCAGGAAAGGCGCCGCAAACCGCAAGACAGCGGATATCAAGGTACAGCGTACAGCAAAAACCGCAGCGAAAGGATTGCCTTTGCATGAGGTATATTAGATATGCATATTTATATACGAGTATCTGCGCCTCGGTCTTTTGAGCTCATCATAAATAATTCGCCAAGTGGCTAAAAGCGCAAGCCGAGCCAAGATGCCAGTTCTCAGCTCTATGAAACTTGGGAAAGAAACGAAAAATTTCGAAGTAGGTGGAGAAAAAAAGAGATGCCATGAAGAGATTTATACAGAAATGAAGCCATTGGCTAATAACAACTATATTTCATTAACCAATGCAAAATTCGTAAGCTGTCTAAATACATCTATATAATTTAATGATATAAATACCATTATATAATATTATTATTATAATGTATATTATATTATATTTTAACCATTTCAAAATAATAGTTAAACATTTTATTAACTTCAACAAATAATCCACTTTCCCTCTTTCGATTCCCCTTTAATCCCTTAAAATTGGTTTATAATAACCATATTGGTTATTGACTTATAACCCGCTGACACGCCCACCAAGCTGAGATTACCCTTTTTTTTTGCGACAGTTGCTATAGAACCCATTATTTAAAATTATTTCAGGCATGCACATTTTCCCAAACTGCGAAATCTGTTAAACTTTTTACAAGGCTGCGCCTCATTAAACCGCCCAGAAATCGGTAGCCACGGGAGCAGGCCCATTACCACGCCCATTAATGCAAATTAAACGCAATGCAGACATATGCCAAAATCAAGACCTCGCCTCCTGGCTCATCCAGTTCCGTTCGCTTGGCTTGGGTTCGAATGTGTCACAGCGCATTATCATTCATAAATCAAAACATGGAAATTGTTTAGCGCGGAGTGAGGGGTTGCATTCTGGCCTGGAGAACAACAATATAATGGCCTCCCCTCGGTCTGCGCAGTCTAATAAACATATATAAAAAGTTATGAATAAATTAAAACATTTGGTTGTCAGTTCGGTTTAAAGGGATGCAGATAGATGTGCCCCCGGGGTTGTTGCTCACTTTTTATACTTACATCAATGATTAAACTCGCATTACGCGGAGAACCAAGGGTTAAGGGTAAGGAAATTTTAAAGAGTGCCTGGCAAGTGCCGAGATTGAGCTGTCAAGTGTGCCCTCAAGATTTAGCCAGAAAATTGTGCGAAAAAATACGCAAAAATATCAAAAGGGGGAAAACGAAATCCAAGACGACGGTGAAAAGAATCTCGAGTGAAACTCAAGTAAATTCAAGTTATAGATATGGCAGGAAAAATAAATCTGCATGCGGTAGGCCAACGAAGGGCAAAGACAAATACGGATGTGGCAATCACTCGGTGGGATATATAATCCCGATCCTGTCTAGCCGAGTTTTTAAAATGAAAATTCATCAACACGTCAGCCGTCCATCCAAACCATCCATCCATCTATAGAGCAATACCATACCAAACCAAACCATTCCATGCCGCGTCGTGTCTCCTGTGTTTTCTTAGTAACGAACGCCACCCAAAGCGTTTTCCATTTACCCCAAAAACACACACGGAAAAACATTGGGGCGACAGACAACGGGGTAAACGTTTTGTCTTATATTAAATATATATATTTTGACAGACGGGGTGGAAAGGAGTGGCTGGGGGAAAGAGTTCGGGCATCTTCAATTACGACACGCGCGTTGAAAATAAAATTTCAGCAGTTTTTAGCCATCTACAGAGAGAGAAATTAATGAGACTGCTATTAAGAATAAAAGGGAATACTTTTGAGAATTGATTAATTATTAATCAACCAAAATAATATTGTCAATTTTAAAACTCGTTAAATATTTTAATAATGTGAATAGGTTGTATAAAAAATTTAACAAACAAAGAATATCATGGAATCCATTGAAAAATAAAAAACATTTTAATACCGGCTTAAACTAACCGATTTAAAGTAATTATAAAATGATTTTCTAACTAATTATCAATTTTCATATTTGTGTTCTTAGATTACTCAGACTTTCTCACAGTGCCTGCCTGCTTTCCATATGGGGCTTGTCACCGTTTAACATAAGGCGGCGACTTCTTGTTCTCTGCCTACCGCAGATGCTGATGCAGAAAACCGAAAAGATAGGACGGAGCCACAGACTTGAAGGGGGAGAAATCAACGTCACAAATGGACAACACACGTGGGGCAGTGGCGATGACGGGATTTGGCATCGGGATGCCAACCTTTTGGAGGCTGTTAAAAGCCAAAGTCGAAATAGCTGCGAGAAAGTAAAGCCGCTCGTAAAACTCAAACGAGGCGCGAAGTAGAAAAAGCTGGAGAACCCAACGGCAGCAGCACAAAAACATGGCGCCAAATAACCGCAACCATAACGATGTTCCCCCGACGTTCCCATCATCAAATCTTTCCCAGAGCTATAGAAAGACTCTGAACAGGACCATGCGGCGACGTTTGCCGCCATTTTGTAGAAGAAAAGTGCATATAATAAAATAAAATAGCAACAAGACCAACAAAAGCCAGTCGAACAACACACACGACCAGGAGGTGGGACACAAAAAAATGGCATGGGCATCAAAAGTATCGTTGTTAAAAAATGGAAAGCGAAGATTGGCATACTCTACTCAAAGTAGATAATCATAACTAACTTTGTAATATAACTTTCTACAAATATTTTAAGTTTTAGAATTATTTAGTCTATTAAATATATTCTAAAATAGTGAATTAGAGACAATGTATTGATATAATAAACAGTGTTATTTTATGAATGGTGAAATGAAACTTTGTAAAAATTAAGAAAATTTAAGAAATTTAAATTTAAACTAAACATGGCTGCCTGTTTTTAAATACATATAATCTTAAGTAATTTTTGGGAAAATTCAATTTTTAAATTTACAGTTTTACTATTTTAAAATTTTTTACAAGGAGTTTTGTATACTTTTAATATTTTTTTATATTTAAAAATGCAAAAACGAAGAACCACCATAGGAAAGTTTACATACCCCCTGAGCAAAGATTTTCAGGATTGGTAAGTTTGAGTCTAGGACCCAAGTCACTGAAAATGGGCGCCTGTGATTTGGCTTTTCCATTCTGAGACTGTGTGTGTTGAAGAGTAGAAAATGGAAAATGGCGAACGAATGAAAATGTCGCCGAGTGAGCATCGTAAAAAATTATGCCCAACGTAAGGTTCCACCTCCCCACTAAATAAATGTATAAGTATGTATATATGCATGGGGAGTCGCAACCAAATTGCGTTCTTATGGCACTTTAGTGGCAAAATCAAATTAGAATTTATGGAAAGTCGCCGCCCAATCATAAATGCGGCGCCCCCATTTATAAGTATATGTATGAGGAGCCTGTACCGCCCCCGCTCCTGGAATTTCCCACATCCATTGAATAGCCATAACCATAGGAGCGACTTTTCCTTTAGTGCTAAATGACCTTTACGGCCGGGCCATTTCAAAAAATACTTTTGCGAAGATTTTTAGTTTGTATCGTAAATTTTTATGCGGATCGCAGGAGGAGCGGGCGGTCTGGAAAATCGCGATGGGTAGTGGGTAACTCTCTAGGATTAGTGGCTTGTAATGTGCGCCATCTGCTGGCCACTTGAGGGCATTACTCATGCCACATTTGGCCCGATTCAAGTGCTTAGCGTGTTAATTTGCACCAGTTTTAGTCCCTGTTTCGGGATCTTCAACAGGGGATGCGACCGGGACTATCTGCCATATAACTATAGTGCGAGGGTTGCTCGGTATTTCGATTGTTTTGCGGCCCGAGGCCTCGTGTTAAGCCCTCACAATTGCCATTTGATTGAGTGATGCGTCAGTTGGTTGTCCTTGTCCTTGCGCCTTGTTGATCTCCACCCCCTCATAATCACCCTCCTGCTCCTGTTTGTTTTGAGAGCTACGCATTAGCTGCACTTAAAAAAAACTCTTATTACTTCTTTTTTAGTAAGATCCTAACACTTTAAAGTAAAAAAAAATATTTGTGTTTCAGTATTTTCAAATACGCGGTTTGGTTTTAATGTTATTGAAGCCTTTAAATAAAATTATTACTATTTACTACATTCCTGTTTATTTTTATATAGAAGTTATGGATATTTTTTTTGTTAGGAATTCTAGACCATATCAATTATTTGTTTAATTGTTTGTTCATTTATTTGAAATGAAGATAGCATTCATTAATTAAGATAACTTTTATCAAGTCTTATAGTTATTTTTCCAAGTGATAAAACAAAAAAAACGGAACCAGGAAGGATGTGATTTTATAGAGGGTGCATCATTATCATCCCGGAGATATAGTACTTCGCATCTGACGAGCATTAAATTAACTGTAACCGGCACTGCACTTTACACATTTTACATATGTCGCCTACTAGAGACAACTTCATCTTGGTGGGTGGTTGCTGCCCCGCCCCATCCCCCGTGAATTTTCCCCCGAGAGGAAAAACCCAAAACAGAGCAGTGGAAAAAAACAAGGGCAAAATCAAAGCGAATGCACTCAAACGAGGAGTGGCTCAGTCTCGGACTGAGCCTGTAGGTAATTCAATAGCCAAAAGCCGTACCGCTCGTACCCCCACCCCCCGGTTCATCCTTTGACATGCGGCGGAGCTGGACAGGCACTCATCAAACTTTTGACATGCAGCTCGACAAGGGACAGGAGTTTGAGGGGAGGACGGGGAAAGGACATAGCACATAGCTGCTGAGGCTGCTGCGCCTTTTTGCATGCAAAATGTCAGCGCATATGTCAGACTTTTGCATATGACCTCTTCGGGTTATGCGAGAAGAGGGTGCACACTAAAGTTACAAGTTTTCACTTTTTACAAAAAACATTATACAAAATGGTAATATTCTTTACCATATTATATTTATATTTATTTATATTTATAAGAAAAAAATGATTTCTAAGTTTAAAATATATTAATAACTCACACTATGTCTATTGAGGGTTGATTTAAATCTAAAAATATTTGAACTTAAAAAAAAAATGTTATAAATCCCACCTGCTATTCGAGTCATAAAATATTTTACATATTTTTTGTCGTTACCTTATTTATGTACAATTTGTATTGTATACATCAAAAATTGAATTGTATTATTAACAAATTAGAATTTATATATTAAACTAGTTTTTGATGAGTTTTTGTTCCCCAATACTCAATAAACCACCCTCTATAAACTTGTTTTTTCGGCAGTCCTTTATGGACAAATGCATTTTGATGCAAATCTACAGCGAAGTTTTAGGCTACACTTCTTTTGAGCTACTACTCTGACCCTTGACCCCTCTCTATTTTGTACCACTCCCCCAAACACCGCCCCTGCCCTCACACTGCGCCGATTTCGTGATATTTGTGTGGGTTTTTGTGCAGGGGTTTTGCTATGATGTCTTTGTAACTGTAATTGATGCTGACTTTTTGACAGTTTGAATGTCGAAACGAACAGATGAGCAACGAGAGCTGAAAACGAAAACTGAAACTGGAATAGAAATTGAAATTGAAACTGAGCTTCAGTTGAGCAGTTGAATACAGTCTGAAGAGGGGACAGATGACAACTCTGATTAGTTGTGCGACAGTTTTGTGATTTGAATTCAATTATGACATGCAAAAAGCTGGCAGGTGGTTTGTGTACAGGCGAGATTCTGGTACTTCAAAACCAGTTAAAACATAATCAATTCGACTATCGACAGGTTGACTTGGCATCAATAACCCATTTCTTCTATTATCTATTAATTAAACTTATCTTTATAATAAAATTGTATTCCATTTGTGTAAAACTAATTATAAACTTAACTTATAAATAATAAACTTGTGAAATAAAAGTTTAAGAAACAAAGCCAAAATTTATGTGAACTGAATTAAAAATATATTTTTTAGTGTTTTTAAAATACTATACAATGCATTGTAATGTCCGAAATGAACATTATTCAAATTTTAATTGAATATAATAATATTTAATTGACTGTGGGGAAAACTGCGAAAGCCTTGGATTATTTTCGAAAACTGCAATTGCGAAAAGGAAATTTGAGGCCACCTCTTCCTCCCAATTTTTCACCCTCCTCCTCTCCCTTTTTTGGGGGTAGCTGAAAGATCAATAAACACACCGTTAAGAGTCAATATTTTGATTTTCCTGCAAGCGGGGGTGGCAAAAAAAATGGAAAGGGCGAGGGGCAAACAAAAGGAGCGGCGCACTGGGCAAATAGGAAACTTCGCCAAAGCCAAACAAAGCAAAAGAGACAGCAACTGAGCCGAGTTTTCCCTATGCTCAGCCTTTTGTCAAAAAGAATCAACAGAGACGAGGGGAAAAACTGAAATCGGATATTAAACGCCGCACATAAAAAAACTTACAAACAAAGGCCCAACGAGGAGAAACAGGAGACGTTGAAGGATATTTCGAAAAGAGTGAGAGAAAGCGATAAGAGTGAAGAGCAACGAGGACAAAGGACCAAGAATGAAATTAATACATTTGACCAGATAGGAGAGTCAAAGACTATGGACTATCGAAGGGGCGTAGTGGGCTGCTGTCTAGTTTAAGGTCTAAATAGTTTTACTAATATGTCGATAGTAAAATAAAACCCACAGCCACGTGTGTGTGTGTGTGTGGGAGTGTGCTTAGATGCCAGATACTGTCCTTGTAATTGAGCCAAAGTTTTATTGGCACTGGGAAAATAAACGATATAAAAACATGAATTAAAAAAGAAAAGTAGTTAAGTAATTACCAATTTTATTTATATACACAGTTTAAGCAATTATAATGAACTAAAGTAAAAAACTTGATTAAAAAATTATCATTTGCGTGATTATTTTGATTAAATTCATAAATTTGAATATAATTTTACTTAGCACTGAAGAAATTTAATTTAAAGTAAAGTAAATTAACTATTTCCTGATATTTTCTCATTTATAGTTCGTTTTTATGTGTAAATAAATTAAAGCTTTGCCATTTTCTAAAAGCTTTTTTTCTTTTCTCAACTTTTTTTAGCGCAGTGCAGACTGGGTAACAATGTCAATTGCAAAGTGCAGGCCACAAAAACTTGCACACTCGGACCCATGCATGCCAACATCCTGGAGGATGTGAATGCAGCAGCTCCAAGGTCTGTCGGCCATAACTCCAAATTGGCCATTCGATCTGGTTACTTAAAGGGTAATTAAATTAACTGCCGCACAGCAGCCGAGAAGCTCAGCAGCAAGCGGAAGTAGCTCTGCCAGCATGTCGTCCTTGCTGACATCCTGCCAGTGGAAACAGCGCCAGCAGGAGCATCGGTAGACAAGCCAAAGGACGAGCACGCGGCTGGGGAATATCGAAGAGATTTTTTTGCCTACACCCAGAGAAATATGCATATTTCATTATGACTGCTTTTTAGGGGTGGCAAGGAAAGTAAAGGGGTTCCGGTTCGGGTTTCTGGTTTCGATTCCTCGCCTAGGGGTGTTTACTTTATCGCGTGCCAAATCATCGTTATGATTGGGATGTGCCTCCTTTTCAGTTGTTGCGATTGATGATCAAATCGTGATTAAAATATATTTTCTTCCCATTTTTTACCAGGAGGGCTAATGACTGGGTTGATTAATTATGAATCAATTACATTGTAAAAAGATATCTCATAGATCTGCGCACCGCTCTTTGTGTGACGTGAAGGTGCCAGAGCGACGCAAATCAAATTTGTCATGGTCTTAGAATGGGGATGACATGCTGGGTGGTGGGAGGATACGATTTATGGTATGCAATAATGTTCTTCAAAGCCAAGCAGAGTATTTGGATGAATAGAAATCAATCAATATGAATGTGCTATAATTAATGATATGGGAGGCAGCAATAAATTTCAAAAATCAATTTTAAAAAAACCACAAAATAAGCATCAGCCGAAATTAAAATTAAAACTTAAAACATTTTATCTCATCGACGTGGTAAAAATCTGTCAACGATTGTTAATTGCACCTTGTTTCTTGTCTTTTTCTTTACCATTTAGCAAAACAAAGTGAAATTTAATTAAAAGAGAACCAACTTTAAAATTGAGCAAATGGAGTTTTTCTTTAGAAAGAAGAATTGCAATAGAGAACAATTTTTTACCAGAAGTTTCCTAGTTTCAAACAAAGTTTCAAAAGAAGAGAAACCCTTGTCTAGAAATAAAAGTTCCTCTTTGTCAACTTTAATTCGATTACACGACTCCACGAAAACTTTATTCAAATTAAAAACAAAATATTTAAAACTCCCCCACCTGAACAATTACAAATAAACAACAATTTAATTATGCATCCGACAAAAAGAGGCACGTAAAAGAAAAAAAGAAAGCTGCAATTGAATTAGAAAGACGGAAAATGCCAAATATTTCGTGGCCAAAATGGAAAAGAAACCGGAAACGGAACAGGGACAGAAGAAGAAAAAGAAGTGCAAGATGGCGGACTATTCAAGTGCGGCGAATTGAGTTTCCCATTCGAGCAGGTTTATTTATTTTCAAGGCAAAATGGCGCAAGGTGCAGGCAAATAAAGGGGAGTGGGAAAGTCGGGGGTTGTTTCCCCAAAAATTATAGTCAAGAGAAAATTTGATTTTGCAAACGCTGTAATTGAATTGAGCCCCGAACAGCGCGCTACGAAAAATGGCCGAAGGAATAAAGGCGAATAACCAAAAGAATAAGGATAAAAGGCACCAGCAGCCACCACAAAAGGCTGCAAAAGGAGACACACTAACGTAAAAAACACAACAATGGCTGGCTAATAAAATAAACGAAAAGCTTTTGTAAGCAAATTGAAAATATAAACAAACGAAAATTGATAAAGGACATAAAAAACGGCTGCCAACAAAATGGAATAATAAAAAATAAAAAGCAAACAGCTAGGAAAAGGCAGAAAATTGGTCAGAGCCCAGAGCACACACAAAAGGATAAACAAAAGCCACAGCACATGCAAGGAAAGCCAACACAGAAAATGGTTAGGAAAAACCGAAACAAAAACAAACGCAAATGTAACAAACAAAAGCCAATTCACAATTGGTAAATGCATAACAAGAAAGTTTTTCTATGTAAAAGTGTAAGGATAATACAAACACACACAAAACTAAATGATACATACTAGCACACATACAAAAATTGAATGCTCAGCGAAAAATAAATTGTAAAGGAAATTTTTATCTTATTATTTATTTTTATGAAATTTTTTTATTATTTATTTTCCGTAAATAATTTTTAAACTTAATTTTTATAAAAATTTGTTTAAAAAAATATATGAGCAATCTTATTTATTTTTTAGATTATAATTAATACAATTTTTTTTACTGTGCATAAGCAATGAAAAAATGGCGTCTATATTTGGGAGCTATAGAAACGTCAACAATAACATTTCGATTAAAACTTTTCCCACAAAATGAGCGCAAATTAAAGAAAAACAGTGTGTCGAATGGGAAAAGGAGACGAACGGAATCAGAATTGCCGAACTGGATGCAACATTAAAGTTTCCGATTTTTAAATTAAAGCAAGTCAGAAGGCAACGAAGGGCGGCTATAAAAAATGTTTTAGTGCGTTGAACGAACATCAATAGCGAGCAGTAAGAGTACAAAGGAATCATATACCACACCAAAATTACATGGAGAAACATGAGGCAACTTTAAATATTTTTAAATATAGTTTACCTTTAAGTCTATAAAATTCCATTTTTAAAACAAGAAAATATAGAGCTTTAAATTAACAATTTAAATCATTTTTATAATTCCAGAAGTCTAAAGACCATTGGATTGGACTTAAAAATACATAAATATATTATCAAATTCTTAAAACTTGATATAGAAAATTCTTTTATCTAAGGGATGTCTCACAGATAAAGTTAAGAAGTATTTGTTTATGTAACCTTTAAAATCCAACAATATTAAAAAGTAAATAATATAATAAAATCAAATTATATTACAACTGGTTTTTGAGAAGTAACGTCTCATCTTTTTTGAAATCACTGTAATAAACAAAACCCCAAAATCATGCGAAAGCGTCCCATATGATGTGCATCAGTGTGACCAACTAAATAAAAACTAAAATTAAAAATAACATTTTTTAAGCGCGGTGACGCGAGCAGCGCAGGCGACAGCGACGTCGGCGCTGGCAGCGCTGCAGCATTCGCTATCCCGCTCTCGGGCAGACACGCCCTCTGTGGTGTGCGAAAGCGATAGCAACCGCGCAGACTACTATAGACATCCCGCTCCCACTCACACCAGGTTTCGAAGTCGTTTTTCGAACTCGCGGGAGTTCCCCTTTTTTCATTCGAAGTTTTTGTAGTTGGCCGCAATAAACCGGCGTAGTTGCACTTGTTGTTGTACTCACTTTATCATGTCCGGCAGGCGTTCCGGAACTTTTGGGTGGGTGTTCTTCTTCACGTAACTTGAGGACAGCGCCTCCGTGCAGGCCAGCATTAGCTCCGTGGACAACTCGACCGGATGTTGTGGTGATTTTTCTTCGGGTAACTGCAACAGTTCGAAAAAGAGTTAGAAAAACATATATTTCGTTTATACGCACGTTTTATTTTTATAAAAAAAATACGTATCGATGGGCAGATATTGCTGCGCTAATAATAAAGTAATGAACATTTGAATAGATAAAGTCCCTATTTGCAAATAGAAAGCAAATAGTTTTGCCTTTGGCTAACGATTATTTGTTTTAACTTTGTGGCAAGGCAACTTTTTGGTCAACTTTAAAGGCTTTAAAAGCATACAAGCAAAACAGGATCATAACAAAAATCACTGTCAGTAGAGTTTATTTTAATTTTTAAATAATTTAATATTGTAAATATCTGCCGGATAAGCTTGGTATATATCCCGGACGGATTAAAGAGACAGTGCACAATTGTTGCATGCTTTTTGGGGCCATCACAGAAATTATTTTCCCCGTGTTTAAATTAATTATCAATTTAAGCAGAAACAAAAGACAGACGGAGTGACTGAGAAAGATACACTCACATCAATCAAAATGTTAATTGAAATTTCTCCCTTGCTCACTTTCAGTTAACTTTTTCACTCTGTTGCGCCTTCTTCGCTTCCCCCTTTCTCACCATCTCCTTTTTCTTCTTCATTACATGAAAATCGGCGCGCGCGCTGATCCATCAACAAAAAAAAAGGAAGGTGAAAAAGAGAGGGGCAGGGGGTGGTGGGAGCGACAATAAACACGAGCCAAGTTAACAATGCCAACAACAAACAACAACAACTCCAAAGTGCGATGAGCAGTAAAAATATTTTTATAGATTTAAATAAAAAATACCTACGAAAAAATGCAAGAGGATCAACCCGACTCTTTGCTACCCCTTTACTACTTCTATTAAAATAATTATTACCAAGTTTAAAATGTTTAACTTTATATTGTAAGTTTTGAAAATAATTTGTGGAATTATAATTATAATTCAGTATAATCAAAGTTTTGAAAACTTTTTAAACTAAATAGTCGATATAGTTTTTTTAAACATTTTTTACGACAATAACGGATTAATAGGTCAGTCTGATTGCCTGAATTATATCCCCTGTAACTCCATAAGTAAAGGGTATTATTTAAGAAAAACATATTTGTACAGCAAAAATAAAAAAAGATGAAAAGTAAGGAAAAAAACATTTATTGGGTGGGAGAGTGGCTTTTTATGCGATTTAACGATTGATTTAACAGCAGCCGCAAAAGTATAAACATTTTACACGCTGACAAATTGGCCAGGAAAGGAAAAAGCAGTTGAGCCGCGGGGGTCCATGGAAGGGCGGTCAGGGTACCGACCTAGTGCTTAAAAATTGATAGGCCAAACGACAGACGAGCGAGCTCACGAGGCCAGTAAATAAAATTCAAATAAAAATGCCAAACAAACAAAAGGCAGCGCCAAATAAACGCGTCAAAGAAATGGCAAATAAACAACGCCAGCCAAACGAGCAAAAACAAAAGCTGAATCGAAACATAAACTTTAAACAGGGCCAAATAAGTAACGTGTGCTGATCGACCTGCACATGCTCTTCCTAAGTAATTAGTTTAAAAAATACAATTATTAAAAGCTAGCTTTTATTGTACACCGATGAAAACGATGACAAATTAATTTTTAAAAAATATTTAGGGCGGTTAAATAATACTTTTTGTAAAATTGTATAAAGTGACGTTAATTTTTTTTACGTTTTAGACCTTTAAAGATTTTTGCCTATAAACAATTTAGAAAGCAATGTTAAAATAATTACTGTGCTTGCTTTTTATAATTAAACAAGTCTTAAAATATATAAAAGTTGTACCATCAAATGTACATTTACAATAATTTGTTTTAGACCTGCGAAAATTTCTAAAGACCCGAACAAAACTAGGATTTCGTTTCTCGCGGGTTAAAGACGAACAGAGACATAAACGCGGCCAAGTGTTAAGTGGCTGCCGGGCAGGACCATAGCGCCAGCCAAGTACGGATTTATACTATACACATAGGCGACATCCGACGTAGCCTGGGGAATTGTGAGTTGCCAACTTTTGCGACTGTTCAAACCCTCTCCCCCAATCTCAGGGACATCCCCTGAAGGCGAGGACGACTGCCTGGCGACACTTTTATTGTGGAACAGTTTGGGTGGCCAAAACTTCTTAAAAGTTTCTTTTGTGAGGAGGTTGCTTTTGAGGATTACCTGAAAACTCTTGTTGATGGCATCGAACAAAACGGTTATGGAATTGCCCAAAAGAGCATGACGAGCAATCTGAGGGCACACCGAGCAGGCATTCCTATACAGCTGCACGGCCAAATGAACAGATCTAAAATTATTAAACACATAAGTACTTAAATTTGTTTAAATTTATAAATTTATGCCAACTCACTTTCTTGAGATCTCAGAGTTTTCCTCCAAGCCCTTGCTGATCACATGGTTGGCCAAGATCCCCAAAGCATCCATGTAGAGAAAAGCTTGGAAATCAAAGTTCTGAGCCTTTGGTATCACACGCAAAAGATTTCCTAGGTTCCTATCCAATCCCTGGGCTCCTCCTCCCTTGACCACCAGATTTAATAGCTTTGGCACTGAACTATCCCTTTTTACATAGGCGGGTAAGGGATCCAAACTCTCCAAATACTCGGCAGCGCTGTAA
Source organism: Drosophila kurseongensis (assembly GCA_018153305.1). Classification (NCBI taxonomy): domain Eukaryota; kingdom Metazoa; phylum Arthropoda; class Insecta; order Diptera; family Drosophilidae; genus Drosophila; species Drosophila kurseongensis. The sequence goes on from JAECXX010000210.1 coordinate 18,550,183, forward strand.
GAGTGAACAATTGTTATAAAATGAATTGTTCATATCAATACAAAAAAAGTTTTAAATCAGTCTATACGTAACAAAGAAGATTTCCGAGATCAGATTTGTAAAATCATGAAAATTAATCTCATTAATTTAAAACAGTCAGTCAATAAAACTTTAACGATTACGCGGAATTTCAGCACACGTCAATATACCCAAATTAAAATTATGCAATAATTAATTTAGTTTCATCATTAAAAGTTAACCAATCCCATTTTACTCACTTCTGACTCATCCTCTGTTTAAGCTTCTTCATCTTCTTTTTGTAGCTCCTCGAATGACCAGGGATTCCTCCCACGTCGGAAAGGGTAGAAGACAAATCACAATCCTCATTGGTGGTGCTTGTAGTATTTCCATTCAAGACGTCATCGGACTCATCCTGATCGCCACGGTCGTCGTCCGCCTGCCTTGTGGGCATGGTCAGCTCCAGAGCCCTCTGCCGGATATGCTCGATGTTCTCCTCATGGCGGCGAGCGGACTCCATCTGCTTTTGAAGAATCTTGCGTTGCAGTTCCTCTGTGGTTTGTTGCTGCTGGACTTGTAAGGCTAGAAGTCTCCCTTCACGATCCCTGGCTTTTTCCCTGGCCAGAGCCTGTCGCTGTTTTTCCTTCTCCTCCTGCATTTTGCCAATCCTTTGTTCTTTTTCCAGCCGCGTCTCATTCATCTTTTCGAGCTTTAGCAGACGTTCTTTTTCCAGAGCTTGGCGACGTCTTTCCACAGCCGCTTCTTTGGCCAGCTTTTCTTCCACCCTCTTTTGTCGCTCCTGCTCCAAATCTTGCAGTCTTCCCTCTGTTTCCTTTGAGGATTCCAGAAGATCCAATCGTTTGTTCTGAGCTTCAATGTTTTTGATAAAGTTAATTTCCTTAAGTTTTTTCTCCTCATCGTGAGCTTTCTCAATGATTTGCTTGAGATATTGCTCACGATTTTCAGCTGCCCTTTGCAATCTTCCTTGCATTTTCTGGCGTTTGTCTTCGATAATTTGATTTTTTGCTGCCTTGACATCCTCCACTCTTGAAAATAGTTGCTGCAGCTTAGCTGCCTTCTCCTGCTGGAGCAGATTTCTTTTCAGCTGAGCCTTCGCTTGTTTTGCCTGATATTTCTTCAGAGTTTCCTGTAGAGAACGACGCCTGGAGGGCGAAGATAGCTTCTGATGCAGTTCCTGTGCTCTTCCCGGATGTCTTGCCACATATGCCTGCAAAGTGGCCAAAGCCTCTGCTCTCTCATTCCAGGACATATCAGATAGCAATGCCTGATATCTCAACTCCAAGCTGGCATTCTCGTCGTCACTCATGGTCACAAAAACAGCCGAGTCGTCGCCGCTACCCAACTCCAATCCATCGTCCTGCTCCTCCAGCTGAACTTCACAGTCCGTTTCATCCGTTTCCGTATCCACATCGATCTCCGTTTGCTCAAGTTCTCTGATTTGTCGCTCCAGGGATTCCTGAACCTCAACTAATATCTTTTCATTGCGCTCTTCTTCGTTGTCATCCGTATTTTGCTCCTCGTTTTCATCACAGGCACTTAGGATGCAAGCATTGTGTTTCAGGCTTCCATTTGGAAGCTTGCACCGGGCAATGCTCTCGTAAAGTTCTCCGATGGTTTTGGAGAACTCGCAATTGGTCTGGATCTTGATATCTATCTTGCTGTGGTCCTCGTTGTTGGCTAAAATTAAATATAATTTGATTAATTTAAATAATAGTGATATGTACAAGTAGAATAACCCACATTCCACGACAGTTTCCGCGGATGAGGAACTGCTGTTGCCTTGTTTGTTTCCCTGCTCTTTCTGTTGAAGCTTTCTCAGTGCATTCTTTTCACTTCTCATGTACTCCTTATGCAATGATGTCATCTTCAGGCCTGTAAGATCGGATTTCTGTCTTTTAATAATGGACGTGCGTCCAATAGAACTATTGTTGCTGCTGCTTCGAGTACCGCTTGAGGGAATTACAGGTGTGGGCGCCACCTGCTTCTCCGACTTTTCAGTATTCTCTGATTTCTCTTGCTTCTCTGGTTTCTTCACTTGGCTGGTGGTGTTTCTCTGAACTGGAAATGAATTCACCTTGGCCTTGGCGTTCTTAATTTCCGGTCGGGATGTTGTTAAAGTCGTCTTGGCTTTAGCCTTAGTCTCTGCTGCCGAAGCTCCATTTTTACCTGAATTGGATTTGCCTAAAGTTTTTTCTTCACTAGCGGATGATCCTGCTCCTTTCTGTTTCTCTTTGTGCTCCTGCTCTTTTTGTTGCTCATTTAGCAACGCCAGCGTAGGCAAACTTGCATAGCCTGTGGGCTGGTTGAATCTATTCGCCCAGTGCATACTGCTCCTCCTGCGATTTTTCACAGTCAACCAACCATCGTTGGCATCTGTCGGCAGTTGGATCTGCTTAGGCTCGGAATGTCGTTCCTCCTTTAAAGTGCTTCTTGAATTTGAGAGCTGTTCATTGCTAGCTTTAAGAGTAGATGTGGAACTCGCTATATCCTCCCTGGAACTGAGTCTCGAACTCATGGTTGTTCTTCTGGCAGTGCTTAGAATGGAACTAGGAGTCGTTTTCTTCAATGAAGTTCTAGCACCAATGGAAGGATTTGTATTAACGGTACTCCCATTTATTTCCAACATGGTTCTGGATCGTGCTGACAGTCTGGAGGCCACATTGTTGGGAGGGCCATAGCACTCGGTTTTGCTGGAGGGTCGGGGGGGCTGCAACCCACTTTTACCAGTTGTTTTTGGTGGAGGAGGAACTGTTTTAAGCCTACGTAATCCATTGACTTGTGGCGCGGGGTTTGTCTTCATCTGACTCGGTTTAGTTGCTATTGTCTTGTGGGCTACTATTCCCCCAGTCGGCGGTACTACCTTCTTCACGGGGCGATTTAGCACACTGGAATATTTAAGGGGACTGTTTTGGACAGTATTGCCTGCTATGGGATTTAAGGGTTGTGGTTTCTTGAAAAGCTCTGCCACAGGCTTAACGAGAGTGCTAGGTGGCGTGGGCTCTTTGTTGGCCTGCTGGTTAAGTAATGCATTCTCCATGGACTCTAGTGAAGCCACAGTCATCTCCAGAGCAGTGGGTTCTAGTGCTGTTGCCATCAATGCAGTATCCTGGTTCAAATCCGCTTCATTTATGATTGGTTGTTTCAGAGAAGGCATCTCTAGTTTGTTTGAGATTCCCTCCGTGTTATCTTTATCTACTGGAATGATTATATCTTCTGAAGCCGAATTCTCAATCTTCTGCTGAGCTTCTCGTTCCTCCGCCTCCCTCCGCAATTTCTCCCGGACATCCGCTAAAGTTAAGTGTGGATCTTCCAGATCCGTTTGCGAATACTGGGTGTTTAGCTGCACATAATTTGATTTGTCGCCACTCAAATCCAGAGGACCCTCCATGTTGTCAGATTGGGATGATCCTTGAGTAGCTCGCTTGCTTGCCGCAAAGAGTTCCCTGACATTAAGACGCATTGCTCCCTTTGGCACTTGGTCGTAAGCACGCAGAAGTTTTTTGGGCGATATCTGACCATGATCACAGCACGGTGAGGTTTTTCCGGATTGAGAGCCGGGAAACAAGGCTGGACTCGATTTACCCGAGTTGTTGGGGCTGCACAGACTTTTGGTTCGAACTCTGGGAGTGGGATTGCTCTTACGCACTTCCCAAGCCAGGCTTTGGGGTCGTTGTTGAAGTGGTCGAGATTCATAGTCCCAGGATACTTTGAACCACTCGCTTAGCGCCTTAAAGTCCCGTACATAGTTCTCCAGCACTAGGATCGCCTCTTGGCAGCTGGAGATGTTTTCATAGCACTCTACAGTTTGGTAGATTTCATTGACAGCTCTCTGGAGATTCCCAAAGAGCAAGGCCCAGTATCTGGCTTGCAGCTCCGACTTTTTATCTCTCCCTGTTGAGGCGCTACGCACGCGTGGACCACTGCTTCCAGCTCCTCCTGCACTTTCGGAGGGTTTCAGTCGCGGTGAAGTGGGGGATTGGCAGTTTTTTGGCGTACCGCTGGGCGACTTCAATGGCACCATCGGCGGCTTGCGATAGCCTGTAAAGGATACATTTTAATAAAGGGGAAAACAAGAATGGAAAAGCTAAGTCGTTTCCTATACCCGGTACTCAATTTCTCCTACTCATAAATATTTAAAAATTCTGTATCTTTGTAGAGTGAAGCAATATGTTTAATTAAACTTGAATTCGTATAGGAATTGATCAAAATAAAATTGTTGTTTAGAAATTCCCATAGAATTTGTACTATGGTATGGTCTTCTTAAAGAACTTGCAATATAAGGCACACGGTAAATTAACTTGATTATTAAACCGAATAGGATTATCTTCCTTTAGCTTCCTCTATACATTACTACTAATACAAAATAACCAAGAAACTCCTCAAGTATCGAGTATTGGAAGGTAACAATTTCTGTGTCTTACAGTCGCCATTTAAGAGTACGCCTCCGCTTCCAGCTGCTCCTCCATTGCTACCAGCTACTCCTCCTCCTCCTTCTCCTCCGCCTACGGATCCACTAGCACCACTCGAAGTTGTCTCATCGCAGAACTGGTAGACGAGCAGATTCTTCGCTTCTCTTCCCTCGCGACTCAAGACCTCTCGCATTTCCATTATTGGGAGATAGACCGAAAAGCTGCTGCCTCTTGTTGTTGTTGTCTGGGTTTCGTCTGCTGCTGCTGCGCTGCCTCTGCCTGCGTCTCTGCCCACGCAGCTGCTGCAGCTGTTCACGCAACTTTTGGTTTCGTCCTTTGTGGCAACCCGAATCCTGATTAGTTCCTCGACTCTTGCAATCAGCCGCTGGAAACGCTCGCTTCCTGTCCGAATTTAATTGATTAATTCGCCTTTTTCGACGTCTCCTACTTAAAGCGACGCTTCTTTGTTGTTTTTGTCGCTGAATTTCGCAACGCCAGCGGACTGGGTAGCATTTTCGCACGATGGCACCTGGTTATATCCACATCGACTTTGTCGATCGACGCCTTCCGTGTGTCCTCCTCACTGTTCCAGAACGTAGTTCCTTGTCGTGGCCCTGTGAAATGGAAAAATTCCTTTGAATATGCGTCCAAAAATTCTGATTTCTGCCAATTTCAGCCGAGCAGAGCCAGCTGATTTGGACGCAGGGCTGCTTTTGAATTACCAGTGCAATCGATCAATCGATGGGAGGCACAACAATCGATGAAAGCGTTCTAAGAGCGCGCAGTCAGTCGATATGAAACGTAAATTCAAAATCATAATTGAACTTTTTATAAATTGTGTTTCGAAACGTTATTTGTAAGAGAACTCCTACTTAAACAAATACATTGCTGAATATTATATTACAAAACTGAAAGTTTTTTGAAAATGAAACTTGAAAATACGCTTTTAATGGGTTATGTTATGCCCCAAAACCTATTTAAAGAAATTAATTTGGAATATTTATATCTTTAGCTTATTTTGATTTTACAATCTCAGTAAGCAAAGAGCTCCACTGATGGACAACAAAAGCTTACATTTAAAAGTGGCGCTCCGTCTACAAGCTCCAACCGAAAGCTCCCCAATGAGAAAACGAGACAACGAGAGGTCCGGTAGAGAAGCATAGCTAGAGGGCGAGAATAATCGCCGGTGACTTGAAAAACCAGTCTACCGGAGCTGCGGGCCTGTTACAATTCCGGTCTAAATCTAAATGATGCTGCTCACTGCTCTAGTTGTTCGAATTGGAAGTGCCAGCGGAGCGAAAAACCGCGGAAAAAGACGAAAGTAAAAGAACCCGGAGTCGGTACTAGCTCCAGTCACACCCTTTTCCCTTTAACCACTCAACTTTTGAGTACTGAGTAGATTACTTTGACACCAGATAATAAAATCAAGTTATTTCCCAGCTAAGGAGTATCTTCTCCATACGAATATTACTTCCATTTTTTTGACGACTGCAACTTAACCAACACTAATTTTCGAATTAAGGCAACGGATGGGAAAACAAAATCGAAAAAAAGACAATATCGTCACTTGAGCCACACAATTTCGATTCATGGACTCTAATGAACAGGCGCCCAGGCAAAATAACCAGTTGTCCATGAGATTTATAGTCACTCGACCTCCGATTTCGTTCCGTTTCAACTGAGTGTGAATTTCTCAGGCCCATGTGCGGTATATGTTTGTTGGTTTGTTTGATTGTTTACTTGTTTGTTTACCTCTCGCCATGGAGTCTCTTTTGAGAGGGTGTGTATGTGCGTTCGTAGGTGTGTGGGCCAACCACTGACTGAGTGGTGATTTTGGGGGAAATCATATTTTGAATTGAGTGGTGGATAGAGTTATACTCGGGATATCCGCAGCACATACTTATAAGCTCATTCCTTGGGTTTCCTTTATCTTGCATGGTGTCTCATTTTACTTAATTAATGTTACAAATTTAGGAACTCTTTTATTATTAGATCTCCTCTTTAAAAACTATGACAACATTATTATTATTATTATAAATAAATAATTGGGTATTTTCATGGTCATTTTTATTTAGGACGGACACAAAAAATGGCGGAGTAATATCCTATTTCCTGGACAATATCATGTGCCTTCTCAAAAATATTTATTCGGTTTTAATAAATACAAATTTTTTCTTTGGAACTTTAATTTAAAAGTGCATTAAAATAATTGTATCTTTTCTAATTAGCCAGTAAGGAATACTTTTTAAAAATTTTTTGACACAGTGTTAAATTTATTTTTAACAACTTGATTGGTTAGCCTTAAATGCCACCAATTGCCATTGATTTTTCAATAGACAAAATGAAATGCTTGCCAATTTTTTAATTATATTTACCATCGTTTAAACCTTTTCTCTCTAATTTGGTTCTCATATTTCAGATCAACCCGACATCCTACATACGTCAAATCGGCATGCCTGGAAGCTTGAAAAAATCCTTGAACATATTGACGAACCAGGAGTGCAGTAGCCGGAGCTGCATGACTGACGAAGTGTGGCACACATAACTGGAATAACTGCTGCCAAGTCAATGCCACATTATCGGGAACTGAAGTTTCTTTGGGGGTGGCGGCGGGAGTGGAGTGGTGTGGATGAGGCGAAGTGGAGACACGACATTCGTGGAGCCGACCATTAGAGGAAGCCTTGTCCAAGGCTGTGGGTTAGGGGCAGGGGAAGGGGCAGGCGAAACCGAATCAGGCAGAGGATGTGGCTCCAGTTGTCTGGCAATTGCTTAGACATTCCTGGAGCTCCTCAAGGCCGCTTTTGGAAGTGCACAGTGGCCACAAATCGATTGATTTATTTCATTAAAAATCATATGTAAATTATAATGTAACTTAACTATATTCCTAGTAGGTCTTTCCACATAGTCTTTCAATCAGTTGACAAATTTCTAAGCATTTTATATGTTTTAGACGAACTTTTTTTTTAATCCTGTTCTTCCGTTTGTTGTTGTGGTCCTTGAATTCCCGACTATGGCAGTCGTACCAGTTTGCAATATTCACACAATACGACCAAATCCACTACAGGGTCTGGAATTTTTATACGTACCACTGCACTATAGTCTACATGTGACTACCACTCTAATTTCTGCCATTGGGACCTTCTTGTACCGCCTGTGGTCGCCGCCCTTAAGGAGAAGTTGGTAAGGTAAGTGTATAAAATTAATAAGTCCTTTAGGACATCATGGACAGACAGAACTGATTTTGAAGTGATCCTTTCTTATAACTTTGATCACTTATCATCTTATTAGGTTTAGGGTTCTTGGTACTTATTTCTCCACACCATCCACAGTGCCTCAGATGCTGAAGAAGCCTTAGCAAGGAGAGGTTAAAGAAGCCAGACTTGGACACCAAAGGAATTCGAAGCCGGGGACGGACACGACATCGAGCGAGGCAGATGAAGAAGATGTTAGCCCGAGCGGATGCATAAGTAAAGTACGAGGAGGGACAAGAAGGGACCATGACCAGGACCAGTCTGGACTTAGGGCGCTGGCTTGGATCGGGAGGAGGTGGAGCGGGAGGAAGAGGTCCATGGGAATACGAGAAGAGGCAGCATCAACAGCCACAGCAGCATAAACAAAACGACCAGCAGACCTGAAGGAACGGAAGAACCAAGCACTGAGCGAAATTTAGCAGGTGTTTTCTTTTATTTTGAAATTTAAACCTCGAGTGTATTTTTAATTGATTGAGTTTTAATGGGTTCAAATCCAGAAATAAACCCAATATAATAAAATTTGTTTTAAGGAGTAAATACAGATTTGTACAATGTACCTAAATCTTGTATATGGATTGCAAACACTTTAATTGAAGCATTGAAATTTTCGATGATTGGAATAATTTTGAGGAATATCTATAAAAGGAAATGTATCTTTTTTGTAATAATAATAATAATAATTATAAAAAAAGAATTAAAAACAATGAATAAAAACAAATGTGTACCTTAGAGCGGTCCAAATTTAAAGGTCCTCTCTCATTTAAAGCATCCCAGAAATAAACTAAAAAACAGAATTTAGATTTTTAAATGGTTTTTTTTCACCAAGCTAGTGAATTTTTATATTTATGTCTGAAATCTTATTTAATCTTTGTTGACCACTTTTAGGCACTATCATTATGTCCTTTAGAGGTCAGATGGCCAAGGTTACTGAAATAAATTATTGTTATTTACACATTTAAAAAAGTTTTAAAAACAAAAGTTATTTAACGATTTAAGCCATCTTACGATTTCCAAAATCGCCCTGATTTCGGTAACAAAAGGATTATCTTTTTTTCAGTGCTTCAGACCCTGGGAGCAGACTCAATGCAACAATAAAGAAAAAACGGAAAAGAAGGCAGTGTGTGTGTGAGCGATTCTCCGGCTGTCTCTTGTTGAAATTCTCCCCATCCTCTTCCTCTTCTTCATGGGAAAATTCAGGCCGTGGGAATACATGTGAAATTTCGATGGTGTCCGGGAACAGGCAAGCAGCAGCGATGGAAAGATACATGAGAAGCAGTTATATCAGCAATCCACCCCCTTTCCGACCACTTCCACTTCCCATTCCCATGCCGATTCCCATGCCGATTCCCATGCACTGTATATTATATTCCCCATGTCATTCCAAGCGAAAAAGAATTCTAAGCTAGAGCGAGAGGGCTAGAGTGTGTGTTGGGTTGCATATCTGTTGCGAAGGGCCCAAAAAGGATTGGGGCGAGAGCGAGGGAGACGACTGGTACTGCTGGCCCTTTTATGTTGCTCCCCTGGATGTTTGTGCAACATTTTGTGGCCTCTGCCCTAGAGCACAGATTTTAACGGAACAACTTCAAGCAGGCGCGCAGTATTCAAAACCCAGCGATCTCATACTGCAGCATGTTGCATGTTACCACCACGTTGCTCTTTCTAAAAACGATTATCTCGGCCGGCAAAACTCCGATTTTTCAGCTAACAAAGGGCCAAGGTTATTTCCCGAGGCCATCATTAGGGTAGAAGGTTTCGTTTCGATTAGAAATTGCAGCAGGCACGCAGCAAGTTGCAGCAGGTAAATGGAACAGTCCAACATTCAGTCGGCTCCCCTCCATCATTCCCCATTCTCCCAATTTACCATTATACCCATTCCCCATTGCCCATTCCTTGGGCCCATCGTTCCTCGAAATGAGGTGGTTGATACACTTTAATTTTACCATTCCTAAATTCCCAACTTTAATTTAGTATGCCATTTACCCATCTGTTTTAAATTTCTAGAAAGATTCACTTACATACTTAAAAATTGTTTTATTTATCACAGCATACTTTAAAGCAACATTTTGAAATATTTTTAAACCTTCGTCATAACTGTAAAGGATCGACACTTCAACTGTTTTTTAAACCAGTTCAATTAAATATTTTTATTGATTCAAATGACATTAAATCACATTTATTCTAAATTGAAAAATGAACGTGTTACCAAAAGGTGTAAGACCATTTGCAAAGAAAGTGTATGGAAAGAATTATGTTGCCCTTTTTGCTGAGCCAGAAGAACGGCGGCAACAAGAACTTCTTTATTTTTAGCCACCAGCCATGAAGACAAGGCAAAAGGGGGGAGTTGGGTAGAACAAGAGTGGAAATGGCAGAAACCAAAAAAAGAGGACGGTCAAAGAGGCGGACCAGAACGAGTCTTTGGTACCTAAAAAAAGGATTGCAGAAACCACATTAGTGGTTTTAAAATGTATATATAAAGTTTAATTTTTAAGCACAACATTTGTTCTTATTTTCGGAACTCCTGAAAAATAACTTCTCAAAAAGAGGGTTTTTTCTGATTTTTGAATCAAATTTGGTTTTAAATTGCTACCGTTTGTAGACAAGCATTGGTAAAACATGAACTCGTAAACGTTAATTAATTTGTGTGGTCTTTCCATATAATTCTGAAATTTTTGTTTTAATTTTTTTTCAAATTCATACATTTTTGAGCATACTCTACATTTTCTAGAGCCTTCAGTTGTTAATCAACATTTTAAATTTAAATAGCGCGCATATCTGCACATGTGCTGCTTAAGAATCGATAACATAAATGGCTATCGCAATATATCGCGCAGACAGGTGAGTGGCAAACCCCCTTCTTTCTTTTGTTTGGCCCCCAGCTGGTTATTATTTCGTCGCTCGTTTATTTTATTTTTGGTTTTTGTTTAGTTCCCAATTTGTTAATGAAATGGATCAGTTGTACCTGGAGATCGAAATAAGTACTCAAAAGGAGACCACAATCTACACAAGTGTATCATCGTTTTTGGCCTTGTTTACTTATCAATTCCTGGACGATCCAAAAAATGTGCGGGTGAACTTCGTTTCTACCAAGGTTTGATTTATACAATAGATAGATAAATGCCCATTTTAACCCATACCAATTATCCACCAAGATTGAAGGCGGTAAAATAGCTTTAAGGAGCTCCCAGCTGCGAAAGGAGCTCACGGATCAGCACATCACGTGCAGGGAGGCCGCATCCCTGCCCGCTATTCGGGATTTGAAACTTCCCATCTACGAGAAGGATGGAAATACCTATATAGCAGGTTCTTGTGCTGTTTGCAGGTTGGTCAATAATTTCCAGATTTTTAAATAAAAAAATTAGGACTTTAATTACAAACAATTTTACTCACAGAAAGCTCTCAAGATTTTAATCGAATATTCTGTAAACTTGATAAACCATTTGTTTATATATTATTACCTGTATTCTAATTTTTAATATTTATATCTTAATTAATCATAGTTCTTTAATTTCAGAGAGCTAATTGCCAGGCAACCAAATGAGGAACTAAAGAAACTGTTGGGCTTCAAGGGCAGCTGCCTCCTGGCTCCATCAGAAGCTTCGATTTGGACCAGGTTCTGTGAGGTGGATGTGGTTGACGTTGTGAGTAATCTTCACAACGGTCAAATTCTTGACTCTGTACCCCCAGAAGTAGTAAGATTTGAGCAACATATGAATGAACCGGTGAGAATGCACAACATCTACAAGCAGGCCAGGGAACAGGCCAATCAGACAGAGAATGGCGGCAAAGTCAAGAGAAAAGAGCGAGTGCAGATCAAGTGCACCACGCCCAAGGAGGATCTGCTTATAGAGCACCGATTCGCTGAGGGAATTAGCTTCACCATTGCCGATCTCATCTTGTATCCCCTTTTAAGGATCGTCTTCCAGCATTGCGGGCAGATGCTGCCCCATTTTCCACTCACCAGTACTTGGTTTAGTGAGGTTAGTAAATAAATCACCAATGCATGACTTCTACAACCGTTAAAGTTTACTTTATATACCTCCAAATACCCGACTCTTTGCACCGTGATACCAAGAAAGTTAACCATTTCAGATTGATGCCTTCGATGGCAAATGCGCGAGGATCCTGAGGGAGCTATATGTGCCACAAGCAGTAAGGACCCCTCCGGGCGACCTTGGAATTCCCGACTGCGAGGCAACTAGTCTTTACAAGGCTGATCCTAAGCGATACAAACCCCGAAATCGCATCTACACTAGTCAGTTAGAAGTGGATGCGGCCCTGGGAAAACTGGCCTCGTTGCAGCTGCAATTCAACTCGAACTCGGAGCACACTTACGGACAGCAGCTCATCGACTGGGAACAAATTGAGCCCACACATGCCGAGAGTTCAGCGTTGCCAAAGGAGCGACTCCAACGCAAGCGACAGCAGCTTGAGAACATGGCCAATGCAGTGGTTTCCTTAGCTCAACCTGGCGATCGCATAGTGGATTTCTGCAGCGGCACAGGACACTTGGCCATCCTTCTGGCCCTCAAACTGCCAAAGTGCACCATTATTGTGATGGAAAACAAAGCTTTTTCCCTGATTCAAGCTCAAAAGAGGACTGTCGAATTGGGCTTAAACAACTGTGTCTTCTACCAATGCAATATCGACTACTTTGTGGGCGGATTTGAGATCGGGGCCTCTCTACACGCCTGTGGAACTGCCACGGATATTGTTTTACAGCAGTGTCGCAGAGCAACGGCACACTTTGTTTGCTGTCCCTGCTGCTACGGATCTCTGCAACCCATGCCGCACATTTCGTATCCGCTGAGTAAAGCATTTCAAGGGGTATTGGAGACAAAGGACTACCTGTATATTGCCCATTCTGCGGATCAGGCGCACGAGATGGGCACCACCAACTGCAAGCCGGAGACCACGCTTCAGGGACTCCACTGCATGGCCGTGGTGGACACCGATCGCCAGCTGCAGGCGGAGGAGGCGGGCTACCAAGTGATCCTCACGCGCCTGAAGCCCGAGCAGTGCACGCCAAAGAATCACCTGCTAGTCGGACGTTTTGTTAAACAGAACTGAACATACAAACTGCCACTGATACAAAATAAATGCATTTTTATATACTTTACGAAACATGAATCATCATTTCGGTGCGTAATATTTAAATCTGTCTGCAGATTTAAATTAAGCCGGATCACTATGTAAACTAAGCCATTTTGTTTTAAATTTTAAATATTATTTCAAAAGTGATTCATTGAAGCCTTTTGTTTAACTTTTGTTTAATTTGAATCGCTTATCCTAATGTGATTTGTTCACTTTTGCCTTTTCACTTCCTTTTCTCTAAGCGAATATAGCTTTAATAGTTTTATGTTTTATACTTTAATCCGATGCTTCTCAAGCTTAATATATTTGAATGCATTTTAAATGAGTGTTCTCCAATTTAAAACAGTCTGTTTAAATAAGTTCCGGCATTAGTTATAGACAATTTATCAGGATGGAATCACCGCCTCGCAGAGCCAGGACCAAATGGAGTACAGACCCACCTTGCACCTTGTAGTCGGCCGCGGTTTTATCATCATTCCTAGAGAGGATTATATTCGAAATTAGTTGAAATTCAAGGTTAAGTCCCTGAAAAACTCACATTTGCTTGCCGGAGAAAATAAGACGCTGTTGTTGCGGCGGAATGCCCTCCTTTTCCTCCACGCGCTCCTTGATGCGATCCACCTTGTCCGTAGGCTCAATGTCGATTTCGATTTCCTTGCCGGTCAGGGTCTTTTGAAAATATGATACATATTAACATTAGTATTATTTTGGGGCCATAAAATATACACTTTAATATTCATCGCTTTTGTTGTTGTTTAAAGTGACGCTTCGCCCGGGGGCTGCAAATCGTCATTATCCCAATTGTTGCGAATATAACTTTGCCGCCACTCCACTCACCTTTACTTTGATCAACATAGTGTGTGTGTTAAAGTAGCCTGTTTGGTTCAATTACTAAATTATCTATAACTTTTTGCTAATTTTCACAGCTGGCTGTTTTTTTTTTGGCTGTCACTCGTTCGGCGTTGATTCGATTTCAGGCTAACTAGAGCTGTCAATACATTGATAACACTATCGATAGTATTCAACGGCTCTGTTAAGTAGAGCCACTATCGATGTTAAAACTGTCTCTTTCGTTGTGAATGGGAAATTGCAGCGCTATCGATAGATCGCTTTATTGCTGGCGCTAGCAATCAAAATTTTTGAAATAAAATAACGTATAATAAACATAAAAACAGTATACAACTTTAAAGTTTAAAAACAAATTGCAAAAGAAAATAACAAGAGTTTGCAAAATATTTAACATTCAAAAGTTGTTAAAATATCAAGAATAAAATAGCCACTAAAAGCACTAATAGTAGTCTTTTTCACATTTAATGTTTTTACTTTACTGATAGATTTCAACTTGTTAAAGTAACTTTTAAACTGATTCCATTGTAAGTTACCAAATAAAGGTAACTTGCACAAGTTGGAAGCTATCTAATAAGTAATAAGCTGAGAGGAGCGATCATGTTGTCAAACATTTCTTTATTTAATTTAGGTCTATGTCTTAATAACTAATTACGCATATTTACAAGACAAATTCGACATGAATTTTGTTCAGTTTGAAGTTACTGAGATACCCAGTTTTTTTGCTAGCACTTAGGAGAGCTTCTTCAGCTTGTTCCAGTTGCGAATGGCCTCTCCAATGTGGCGGATATCCCGCGCATAGGTTCGACAACACCCGCCAATGACCTTGGCCCCCAGTTGCGCCCACTCTGGGACGTAGTTGGCGAGGGGAACACAGTGCTCCCTCCCCTGCCAGCCGTTTACCACGTCGTAGACTTCACCACTGTTTGGGTACACGACCAGGGGAATCTGCTCATCCACTTCGCGATCTCCATTCAAACTCTTGAACAGAGGAGTCACGAATTTGGGATGCACACAGTTAACCCCGATGGCCAGACATTTATCCTGGGCATTTCGCTCCGCCAACAAGTCCCAAATCGCATTCGCCGCATCCGCAAAAGTCTCGCCATGCGCCAATGTGTTCTCATCCTTGCACTGGAAGGCCACCCAGAACTTTACGTCCGGATAGTCATCGCACAGCATCTCCACCAGAGCCTCCGCCTCCATTTGGCAGGGAATCGTCTCGATGGCCAGTGCATCCACGCCGGCCTCCAAGCAGGCTTCGATTCTCACGCGGTGCCAATCCGTAATCTCCTTGGCGGGCACATAGTCGGCATAGCTGCCGGTGTATTCGGATCCATCGTGCAGATGGGCGCCATAAGGTCCAATAGACGCGATGACCAATGGGTAACCTGAAAATAAAATAAAATTTTAGGTTTACAATTTTTTCAAATAATACAATTAAAAAAAAACAAGAAAGGAAAGCTTACTTCGGGCGGAGCCGAAGTTGAAATACCCTTGCAGAATAGTCTGTAAATTATATTCTCCAAAATTATTCATGTGATGCATTCTTAATACTCATAAAAAATCCCAACTTCCTAATTTTAAAAACACCAAAGTTATGGCATTTCCAATCGTTCAGTTATATGGCAGCTATAGGATATAGCCGATCCTTATGAAATTTGGTAGGTCAGATTGATTGGTCAAATATAAAACCCATAGGAAATACCAACTAACTTTACAAACACCAAAGTTATGGCATTTCCGATCAATCAGTTATATGGCAGCTATAGGATATAGTCGGCCGATCCCGGCCGTTCCGACTTATATACTGCGTGCAAAGGATCGAAGGCTGTGTGCAAAGTTTCAATTCGATATCTTTAAAACTGAGAGACAAGTTCGCGTAGAAACAGACAGACGGACAGACAGACGGACAGACGGACAGACGGACATGGCTATATCAACTCAGGAGGTGATCCTGATCAAGAATATATACTTTATAGGGTCGGAGATGTCTCCTTCACTGCGTTGCACACTTTTGACCAAAATTATAATACCCTCTGCAAGGGTATAAAAATTCAATAATAATAACATCTAAACAATCTGTATACATTAGCCGAAGAAGGTATGTTTCTTTTAAGTTTAAAAAAAATCTTTAATAGTTTTATTCTATATATTCAAACCAGTAGGTTTTAAAAATAAGTAGTCGAATAAGATATATGTATAAGGTATATAACTAAGGCAATCAATTGCCTTCACTGCGTTGCACACTTTTGACCAAAATTATAATACCCTCTGCAAGGGTATAAAAATTCAATAATAATAACATCTAAACAATCTGTATACATTAGCCGAAGAAGGTATGTTTCTTTTAAGTTTAAAAAAAATCTTTAATAGTTTTATTCTATATATTCAAACCAGTAGGTTTTAAAAATAAGTAGTTGAATAAGATATATGTATAAGGTATATAACTAAGGCAATAGATTGAAACAATTCATAAGAATTAATATTTTGGGGAAAATATTTTTAAAATGACTTCTTCAAGTTTTTAACAAATACCAACCAAAATCAAGTGCCAGCTGAATAACTAAATATTTCTTAAAATAATAAAAAATACCAATAGCAAGTAAAATATACAAATTATGGTTGGATTAATTAAAACAATTTTTTCAAGTAAATGTACTGCAAAGGCTTTAACAACCATACTCTTACAATATAAAATATTGTGCTACTAAAATATCAATTAATCCAGCACGTGCTAAACAGATACTGGATACGGAAGATCCAGCAGGACCTGCACTTACCTTCCGGAACCGCCAGCTGGGCCTGATAGCACTCGGTGAGATAGCGCTCCTTGGCAATGTGTGCCAAACGGACCGTGTTCTTTATCAGCTCGATGCTCTGCTCCTCGTCCAGCTCCAGATACTCCATGTAGCCCTCGACACTGGACTGATAGGTGTTGGTCAAGATAATATCGGCTCCATCTGTTGTTGTCAGGGGGAAAATTCAGTTAGTCTGCTGCTAATTGCTCCTAGCAACCAGGTGCTCACTCTGCAGAAAATCCAGATGGGTGCTGATAATGGCCGCCGGATTGGTGGCATTGAACCGGGCACTCCACAGCGGATCCCCATCCACGGAATTGCCCACATGGACGGTCATCTGGGTGCCGAAGCCGCCATCCTTCACCAGCACGCGCGTCAGTCCCATGATTACAATTACAAGGTTACTGAAAGGGGAGCCACCAAACCAAATTATTTATTAGTTACATATTCCTACGTCAGCGGAATAGGAGATAATTAAAATGCATATATTTGTTATATGAGCGCCGACATCTGGCAGATTGCCCATTAAATACGGATTGATCGGCAACAGCAACAATGTTGCATCGAGTGCTGGCTTTGGCACAGTTGTTTACTGCGAGTAATTGGTTCATCCAAACTTATCGCCCAGTTTCTAGTTCAACGAACTTGGCACAACGGAAACCAAGTGCACTGACAACTAAAGAAGTACTTTCTAGAAAGTACGAATAATTACGATAAGCCAAGTTCGAAATACTCTAGTTTATGTATTCGTCATATTTGGATACACATTTTTTATCAGAGGCGCTTTTAATATATTTTTGCATTATAATTTTAAAGAAATGAAAAAATAAGTATTTAAAAAGTACAAAATATACATTTTTTATATATGTTAAAAGTAAGAATATTAATCAATTTGGATAAATTGGATTCGGTTTTCAATATTTAAACATTATTTAATTTTTCTCTTGAAAGAACTGCATAGATAAAAATTTCAATTTTAAAGGAAATATTTTAAACTTAAGTTTATTTTATTTTCAAATAGTTTACATCATTACAAAAATATATTTAAAGAACTGAAATATACTTTTAATATATTTGGAAAGTAAAAACATCAATCAATGTGGACAAAAGAAATATATTTTCAAAGATAACTGATATGATTTTGAATACTTAAACTTTATTAAATTTAAAATTATTTTTTCTCCTGACAGAACTAAATTTCACCTCTTAAACTTAAGTTTATATTCTTTTCATATAGTTTTCATCTATTTAAGTAAATTAATAACCGGTATTGAAAATTACATAACTTGTCATTTTTATTAACATCGATTCTGTTATTGTTTTAAAATATTATAGAATTCGAATCATAAAATTAGGACTCTTCTTTCGCGAATTTAAACACCCTTTGTTAGGGAATCTGGCACCTAGACAGCCAACAAACACACGACATTTTCCCGCACTCACCTTGGAAGCTTATTTATAGATCTTGTAAATCGCTAAACTCAATAACAATTTTATTAGACGTTGGCTGGTTATCAAGCTTTTTGTTTTTTTTTGTTTTAGATCTCTCAGACTTTTAGATATGATCTGTCGCACTGGGT
This sequence comes from Drosophila kurseongensis, assembly GCA_018153305.1. Taxonomy (NCBI): domain Eukaryota; kingdom Metazoa; phylum Arthropoda; class Insecta; order Diptera; family Drosophilidae; genus Drosophila; species Drosophila kurseongensis. The sequence goes on from JAECXX010000210.1 coordinate 18,568,179, forward strand.
GTTCGTCGAACGTTTAAGTGTTTTACAACGCGTCGACGGGCTTTTATACCTTCTGGCTAGCCACTCAGCTGTGCGGCTTATCAGGGCGAAATTAATAAATAAAATTTATAACAAAACAAAACGGCAAACACAAACACGAGAGTGCCCCCACCAAGTGTTACTTTGTGGGTGATAAGGCGGGTACACAGCTGCCAGACGCTGGCCAGCCAGATTGGATTGTCCGCGTTGTCGGCGCCTCCTCCGCAAGGCTGATGAAATCGTCAGATCGTTGGATCGTCGGAGTGCGTGGTCCAGGTCTCCGAACGATGGGACTCGGCATATGCTGCTCGGCAGCTGGGCTAAATCGGCGTCGATAACCCCTAGAAGCCAACTTGGACCACCACTCGCAGATGTACTTGGTTGTTGACTCTGTCTTTCTCAGGGGGTAACACCGAGTGCTTCCAATAGCAGAAGATTATAAATAAATTAAATAATTGAATAAACAAAAACAGTTAAGGATCATCTTTATGTAAACAAGCAAAAACATATTTGGAGCTGATTTCTCAATGCCATGTTAAGTCTTTTACCTTGGTTTAAATTTCTATTTCGCAAACAGTTTTAATGTTATCTTACTGAAAACTCTTAACTAGTGGCAATGTTCTGGTTAAAATGTGTAGCCTTATCTTCATTTTAAGGTTTGGCACCCAGACTAAATAGAAATCGCTTGAAAAGCGTATTTGTGCTACCGAACTATTTGAGTTCATGTGTGTAAACTTTCTCTGACAGATTGCAAACTAGAATCTTAACATGAAATTGAGAGAGTATCAGGACAACTCAGCAGATTTAAATTACGGTATGATTTAAAAGTATATTTTACTACACAAAGTAGGTTATGTAACTGAAGAAACCGATTAAATTACAGCTTTTAAAAATATATTAAGCTATGTTTTAAGAATAACCAAAAACATTGGATAAACCATAGAAAACTTATCAAACTTACATGTTTGTTTTATAATTATAAAAATGTTTGATAGATAATAAGTGTTGAAATAAATAAAGTAGAGACAAGTCAGTGACATTACTGAAAATGTTGCAATTTATTTCTTACTTAAAAAAATACATCAATTCTTTCAAGACTTATTTATTTAACATTTAGAGCTTATGTGCAATAGGTTAATTTATAGCATTTTTAACAAGATTTATTGATTCAAATCGATGTCGGCGATAAAATATAAATATTATTTCAAAAAGAAAAAATGCACTTTGCTATGTAAAAGTTGAATCAGAGATTATTCAGATTTGAATTTCGACTTAAATTGAGCTAGGTTTGCAAAAACGGTCGCTGGGATACGGTGACGGCCAGTCCCTGTTCCCCTGCATCCCGCCCACTTGTTTACCTTTGGTCCGCCCGTTTAATCTGTTTTTGTCTCCCAGCCGTCCACGCTTTTTTCCACTCTCGGCTGATTAGGCAGCCCATCTGATCTGGGTACGTTTAGTACACAAATATTTGTATGTATTTAGCAAACTAAATAGGTCTAGGTCTAGTCCAACAAAACCGCTTTCGCATTAACGACAAGGCAGCTATCAGTGCTCAGAGTGCTCTACCGATTACGGCCTTATGTTGAGGCTATCGATGTACTTGCGGATCGCCAACACATCCGTCGGATAGACCCGGCAACAGCCGCCAACGATGCGAGCTCCCAACTCGATCCACTCGGGCACAAATCTGACCACTACCTCGCCGGTGCCGGTCCACTCTCCTTGATCAGCATCATAGATCTCTCCACGGTTGCTGTAGACCACCATTGGTATACGATCCGATCCTGCGGCCTTGGTGAGTGATAACAGCAATGGGGTCACAAATAGTGGGTTCACACAGTTGACCCCAATCCCGAAGAGCTTGCTCTCCGCTTTGCGGCTCTGGACTAACCGCCAAACGGAGAGTGCCGCCTCCGCAAAGGATTCACCACTCGCCAGGTGCTTTTCATCCTGAAATTACAAAATATACTATGTTACTAGATCTTGTTTGACGCTGAATAGTAAGTATCCCTTAAAAATTAAGTTAAATTCAAATACATTATGGAAACAAATTGCAATGAAAGCTTTTAAACAAAACTTCCTTTAATAAAAATTAGCTGAACTTAATATTTCTAATTCTTTGTTTATGTAAAGCTAACTTAAAGTTGAAACGACATTTCTATATTGCACTTCTTTCGTTTCAAAATATTTATATCTCGAATTTTGTTTTGCATTTTATAATTGAATTATGGAATTTTATTAGAAATAAGAACTTATGGAACGCAATTACTCACCTTGCACTGAAAGGATACCCAAAATTTGGTATTTGCGCAGTTGTCCAGTACGAATTCGGTGACTGCCTCCGCTTCCAACTGGCAGGGCAATGTTTCCAGGGCCAATCCATCGACTCCGGCTGCCAAACATATATTGATTCTGGTCCTGTGCCACGCCTTCAGCTGCTCCTTGGTCATTTTGTCCGCGTAGCTGCCGGAATACTCCGATCCGTCGTGGAGATATGCGCCATAGGGACCTATTGAGCCCAAAATCAGTGGCAGAGGCGAGTCCGATCCTGAACCGGTTTCAGCTAGGTACTGTTCCTTGGCCTCCTTGGCCAGCTGGACACTCTTTTGGATCAGTTCAACACCCCGATCTTCGCTCACACCCAGGAACTTGACGAAACCCTCCACACTGGATTGATACGTGTTGGTTAATATTATATCCGCTCCATTGCGCAGAAAGTCCAGATGAGTTTGAATTACAGCCTCCGGATTGGTGGCATCAAATCGAGATCCCCACAATGGATCTCCATCCACTTTTTCGGTCACATTCCTAGCCAATTGCGATGAGAATCCTCCGCACTTGACTAGAATTCCCTTTGTGCTCCAGTTGTGGTTCTCCTCCATGGCTTCTCTGGTCTACGTGATTCGCTCTACTGCAAATTATTCCCAACGATACGACTGAATTTTGTATCTGACAGATACGTGAGATTGTGAGTTTTGTCGACTTGGAATTTTATTATTTTTGTCGGATTTTTTTGCTTGGGTTGGCAACTTTTTCCGCTTATCTTGTGTGAGTTTTCACAATACAAAACTCACTTACACTTCCACACAGCTCAGCTGTTCTTTGTTTACACAAGCTAGCTGTCTACAGTGAACTCTCGGTGGAAAACTTTTAAAAATTTTCGAAAGAAATCTCAGTTTAATACTATACCACTGGACCATTGAACTGCATAATTAGCAATAAAGAATTCAAATATAGGATTGAAACTACACTTTATAAAAAAAATCTTAACCATATTTGAAATACCAATGAAATACATTTTAAAACAAAGTTCTTTTAAACAAATCGTAAAACAATGTTTAGGTAACAATTAATTTATGTTGAGTTCATACTGTATGTGTAAAAATTCAATGGCATTATTGTCACAAAAGTACTAAAATAGCAACAACCGGTTGGCGAGGAGAAAAGAAGGAATGTATAAGGTACTTAACCGCAAAAATATATGTATTTTTGAATAAGCAACAGATGTCTTCTCGTTATCTTCCGACAAGAAGCAATCCTACAGCTGACACACTGCCCGCTAACAGTCGTGGCTATAAAATTGTATATTAATAATTTAAAAGAAATATATAGATTTTTTTATAAAATGGAAAAAAAATGCAAGTAATTTTAATAGCTAAACCTTTTACATACTTCTTCTTGTATCCCAAGAATACCAATGAAAACACAGGATTAAAATATAAATACAATAGGCATATTTTATATAGTCGAGATAATACATATGCAAAACAAATGGTGTACTAACATAAACTTGTATGTTAATCGATACAAATAGAATAATTAATCCTTAAATAAATTGGTGTTAGTGAATGCAATTGGTTTAAGTAATAAATTGTTTCGGGGTTAATATTGGGTGTATAATCACATATTTTTGTATAAATAAATAATTCGGGGAATATTTCAAGCTGAAAAATGCCACAACATAAATGTAACTTTGGTAGGCTTACGCATTGTATAAATTCTAAAACATTTTTCGCTTCTAAATCTAGTTTACAGTTTTGCACTAAATAACAGTTATAGGTATTGTTCTTGTTGTGTGTATAATATGTGTAGTAGTGTAATATTATCCACTTTTAAACATTGCTACACGCGAATAAATACTAGGCTCAAAAAATACAGATTTTTGATATTGGAACGACACAAAAGTCGGAACGGAGAAAAGCATAAACGAAATGCCAAAATAATTTGAAACACTCAGTCTCAGGTCTCCATGATAGTTTTTTCCCTACTTTTCATTTACGAGAACAGATTGTTGCGTCTTTTGAGGGAACCGAATTTCTTCTCCGCCTCGAGTAACATCTTCTCGTTCCTAACCACTTCGAAAGGAATGGTTCTGGACAGACGATCCATTTCCTGGTCCGAGGGAAAGTCCTCAAAGCTCATGTTGCTGAAGCCGGTTTTGGCCGAATTCTGAATGGTGTTTGATTGGAAATTGCGACTGCCACCTGCTCCTCGGTTCTCATCCTGATTCGGTTCGTCGTCGTCATCATCGTGGGATTGGTACTGCAGTCGCTGGTGCTTCTGCTTGCTGCCAGAACTGAGAGAAGTGGTGGATCCCAAGGCGGCAGCAGTTACTTTTTTGTACGAGTGTCCCTTCACCTTTTGGGTGAGCTTACCGGGCAGAACCCTCACAGCCAGATGGGACTTCTCCTTCTTGACCTTCCCAGGGGCTGGTATTGCGATTCCGTCTGCCACCACATCGGCATCACGCAGCACCACGGGCTCCTCCTCGTCGTCTGGTGTGAAGTCGGAACAGCGATCTTGGGAGATTTGCACATAAGCATTATCGGCAATGGGCAGCAATGGTCGAAGATGGGTGGCAGCAGCTGGAATTGGAGCTGGAACAGTTACGGAAACGGGGGCAGGAACTGGAACAGGTGCCGGAACTGGAATTACTGCTGCTGGTGAGGATTGTGGCTGGTTAATAGAGCAGGAGCTGGTACTAATGCTGGAGTAAGACGGCACATTCACATAGACACTGCTGGTGCCACTCGACTTGACCATCTGGTTATTATTATTATTAAAGTTCATCGGTGGCTCCGGCGTTTTGTTGATAATAATTGAGTGATTTATGGTCACCAGTTGTGGGGCAGACACATTAACAGAAACGGACACGGGAACGGAGGCAGGAAGAGACACAGATACGGAGGCGGGCACTTTGATCACATTGTTATTGTTGTTGGGAAAGTGGTGGATCTGGTGGTGCTGCGGGTTCTGTTCGATGGTTCGAATTACCTGGGGAAACGGCTCCAAGCCGAACAGATCGCATTGATTATTTTCCACCTGTTCCGGCTGCTGTGAGTTCTCCTGGAAGGGATTGAAAATTGGTTCATTGAACTCATCTAGCTGCGGGGAATTCCCCGTTTGATTTGTAGGCGTCAGCTGGGCTGGAAAGTTGGCAAAGTTAGTTGCGGGATCTCCAGCTCCTGCAGCTTTAACTGGTGTAGAAGTCCACATTTCAGGTTCAGAGGGTTTCGGCTTAGCCTTGGGTTTACTCTTCCTTTTGGGAGGGATTCCCACGGGTAACTTAAATGGAGCCAAGGCAAATACATCTTCCTCGGATTCGAGTATCTCTGTATTAGTTGGTAGTGGTGCCGCCAGTGGAGATTCAGTGCTGCTCTTGCTTTCTCCAGAACCATAGTCCAATTCATCATCCAGCAGCAGCGGACGATCGCCAAACTTATGCAGAAGATCGCTGGAAGTGGGACTTAGTTCTTCAGATGGGACACTTGCATCGCCATTACTGGCTACGAGACTCCTGTCCTTCTTCCTCATGCGCACTTTAACCACCACCCTACTCCGCACATCATCTTCATGGGTGGTCACGCTTTCACATTCAGCATGATAGGCAGAACTGCTGCAGGTCTTTACCGACTCGCTAATTCCATCCATTTCCGTTGGCAAAGGACGACGTAGCTTGGCCTGCATCTGGCGTGGATTTTCGTCGAACAGGTCATCGTCCTCTGCTCGCAGATCACTTGCAGATCCTATTGAGTCCCCGTCCGATTCCGCCGCCTTGGCAGCTTCTTCAGCCTGGGCAGCCACTGCGGCAGCCATGAGATTCAGCTGTTTTGCCGCCTGGTGGGCAGCTGTTGTGGGTTTCTTGGTCTTGTCGCGAAGTTTCTTCACAATTGGAAGATGAGCTGTCTTGTCCACCTTGTGATATGCCACCTGTTGGATCTTATGAATTGTTTCCGGCAAATTGCTGGTCACCAGCTGCATCTGCTTGAAGATGCCGCCACCTCCTTCATCGCTATCTTGTTGGAAGAACTCGGAACCTTCGGAATCGGAGTCATCGGAAGTGGGCTGATCCTTGCTGCGCAGCTTCTCGTACTTGTTCCGGTCGTCTAGGGGGAGCTTAACATAGCCAGAGACACCCTCCCCAGATCCGCCAACACCTCCTGGAATGCCACCTTCTGAATCGGTTTTCAGTTTGCTGATAAGCGAGGTCTTCTCCTCGCTGGAAACCTCCAAAGTGGGAGAGAGCAGCCACTTGGATGAGTTGGATGAGGTGGCAGTGTTGGCTCCTCCTGTTACCAAGCCGATGGGCGTGGCCACGCCACCTCCTGATCCACCAGAGGGAACGCCAATGAATTTCGCTGTGGACGAGAGCGAAGGACTTTTATGCAGTAAGGTAATGAGATTACGGGTTTACGGGTTAGCGGCAGTTTGTTCTACAACTAATTATGAATGGAATGTGTGAGAGCATGTGGATGATCCCCTGGAATATAATGAGTTACTGAGTGATTTATGTATGCTTTATGCTCAACGTGACGTATACGTAATATTTTCGTTAGTTCAATGGCGAAGGCGACGATAAAAGCTGGAAGACATTAATAATGTTGACCCAAAAGTTAATTCGTGGAATTATGTGTTGATTTTGAGGAATGCACAGTTCAATTAAAGTTTCTATATCTCTTTGTTTTATTAAACATTGTTTTTTATTAAATGTGGATCTTAACATTTAAAATTAAATTGTTTTAAATTTTTAATACTCAAAATTTTAACATTTAATTTAGACCACAGATAAAACATTAAGAAAATTAAGAAAAAAGCTAGGAATTTTAATGTTATAAAAAATATTCCTGTTCCGATAGATTTTAATACATTTAAAGATTAACTTTATTTAATTGGGGCTGTGCATGCCTGGAAAAACCAATTAGTTATTAAATATATTACCCACACATTTAGTTAGTTTGATTTACATTTTGTGAATGTTCAGTTTGGTTTTGAAACATAATAGAGAGTTTATTGCAGTTTTGCTTCAGTTTTGGTTTAAATCTCATACAATTCTTGTGGCTGAACTTAAGCTAACGCCCTTTCTTAACTGGTTTGTATAAATATATAGTGCTTTATGTATATATAGATATAATCTGTATTTGTAGTCATCTGATAATTTGCTTGTATGTGTCTTGGTTACCTGACTTTTGTTGCTTTCATTGCGCTTTATCTGTTGCTCATTTTGGGTACTCTAAATACTAAATTTTAGCTCTTTGGTTTAACGCTTCAAGGTGTCCACTCCCATCGATTTAACTTATGTACAGTATTAACAAGAGCAGTAGTTATAGCTAATTGAACATTTCAATTGGTGTGTCTGTGTGTGAGAGAGAACAATTTTGACAATTTGGAAAACATTCTTGGACTATATATCTCGGACTTTACGTGTATTGTCTTGGTTTGATTGGACTCTCGTGGTGTCTATTAACAATTGATTGGGTTATTTTTGTTTGTTCGTCTGCTGCCACATCCGCAGAGATCGCAGCTTGATACGAACTTTATCGAAAGCGTAAAATATAAAACAATTAGAAGATAAGAATCTTAATCGAGTTTGCTGTCATTTTGAGCGGTAATTGAATCTACAGATCCATAATAATCTCATTAGCATAAATCTTTAGAATTGCACGTTTTTAACACATAAATAGTAAGTAATAACTTTGATATGCAAATTATTGCCAAAAATGTATACGCTACTTAGAATTCAATTGCTTCACACTCTACGCCAACAACATGAATAAATAGTTCTAGGTTTTCTCTTAGTTAGCTAAATTTACAATTACACACAGAGTAGATACATTTGCAAATAAACCAATGAATTGTACTATAAAAATAATTGAAATTTTGTTCTTTTGATTGGTTAGTTTTCGAACCACAACCGCTAGTTTATTACTGTTAGGGACTAAATTTACATAGAAGCTATTTATTTTTTAAAATTTTGGTTTTGTTTTTTTATTTGTTTCTAGCGTAGTACCAGCACCAAGAAGAATTATTTTGTTAGAAGCGCTTAGACTGGAGATTGTTAAAGGGGGAGGGGAGAGGGTGGTGCAAACGGGTAATATGTATAATTAATTTCCATTAAAGATAAAAAAAACATAAAAATATTTATAAACACACACAAAAACCTTTTACAAATGAAGGATATGGAAAAAATATTCCCAAATTTGACTTTATATAATAATTGTTTAAAAAAGTTGATTGACAATGTCTAACATTTTAAATATTAATAATTTTTTTATAATATTATTTTTGAAAGTAAGCTAAAAAGCTTCCATTGAATAGTGTTTTATTAAATAATTTTGTATCTTTTTTTTGGTTTAATAGAGACAGGTGTGGCTTATAATTCTGACATGTAAAATTGTCGAAATTTAACTCAGTGAAATAAAAATATAAGAAAGACAGTTTCTTTGGGTTATTTTTGTGTTGATTAGTGGGTGCTTTGGGGTATTTACAAATTGATTGATTGCACTTAAGAAGGCTACGTCGCGGGATCTTCCACCCATTTATGTATATGGCACGCTAAATCTTTCGATCGAGCAGGGATCGGCTAGTATACGCATAATCTATAGCTGGAACTGATCGGATCTTTCGGCGGCTGCCGATGCTGTCTGGAAGCGGCTCCTTGGATGGAGGAGATCGCCTTGGCGGCTTTCTGCTGAGTTGAGCTGAGCGATACTAGGAAGTTTTTAGACTACGTCTACGTCTACGTTCAAATCACTTTCACTTTCTGCATCGAGATTGAGAGCGAACAAAAGCAACAATCGGAAAACTAAACGTATTCTGGCATTGCAAACGGTTAAGGTAGAATTTCATGCTTTACCTCCGGTTTTGCGCAGCGAGCTCGCCTTCTCGCGCAGTCCGGGTGGCAAACTGAATGGCGCCGATCCAAATGGATCCTCCGAAACGTGCGGATGATGCGGGGATACAGCGGCGGTAATCGGAGGATGAGGCACTGTAACTGGACCAACAGGAGCAGCAGCTGAAATGGGTGCCACTGCCGCCGAGGGATTCTGCTCCGTGGGCGTTAGCGTGGAAGTTGTGGAAGCCGATTTGGCTGTGATACCTGCAAAAGTAGTCAGGAATTAAAAAACTGGACCAGAAAAAACTAAATCCTACTTTCCCAAAAGCTTTAAAATTATAACTTTAATGAATAGCCCATTTCCCAACATACTTCCTTGACTGCCTCTTTGGCGAATCTTGTCGAACTCTGCTTCGAAGATGTGATCCTCGGTCATCTGGCTGAAAGGCTGCTCCTCCTCGAACGGATTCCAGGCCTCCACTCGCTTCTCCACCGCCGTTTGTCCTGGTTTCATTAATTCACTTATGGATACGGCAGAATTGGCCGTTGCAGATGCATATATCCCAGGATTTGACGCAGCACTGGCCAAAGTCTGGGGTCCATCTCCCATGGCAGCCAAGTTATTGTTAAACGGGGCCAGAAACTGGCTTGTCTCATTTGCAAACGTTCTGGAGCGCAACGAAATAAAAGGATGAGTAGATGATCAGTGAATGAAGGGAAAATTATAATTAAAAGGGAAAAGAGCATGCAAAGCAAGGAAAGTAAAGACAGGAAAGGTTACAGATCTTAAGGCTACTAAGTTTCTATTGACTGCGCGGCTCATCGGCCTCATCCTGGTCACTTGTAGCTCTTAATGATGTGGAACACACAGAAAGAGAAAAGCGGAGAGTGAGTGAAAGAGCAAGAAAAGAACAAAACACTTAACACATACAGGTCTTGCCGGATTAAGCCAATAAAATAAGTCTAAAATCAAGAATATTTGTTTAGTTAATTAAGGTTTAAATTGTTTAATAAAATTGTGAGTCCTAAAAGCCATATTGTATTGTGCTATTAAAAGATTTGATTAAACGGTTTAGATCTTAATCAGTTATTGTAAAATGTCTTGATTTAAAAAGAAAACCTCTTTTTTGAGAAAAAACATTCAACACATTTTATAGAAACGTATTATTTCAATTCAAGAATATGCAATCACATTTAAAAATTAATTTGGTATTCTTGATTTTAGGTGATATTTTACTTCTTTATTTCACTTACTTATTAAAAGCCGAGGTGTCGCTAACATTTCGTCTATGACCACCACCACCGCTGGGTTTCGGAGGCGTCAGCATATTCTTTGTTGGCGTTACTCCAGCAACAGTCAAATCCTGTGGCAGCTCCTTTTTATTCTGCTCTTCTGCTGCTGGTTTGAATTCAGCTGGAATTACTGCTGAGTCTGGCTCATTGAAGGGATCTGGATAGCTAGTTGCCTCGAAGAGATTACTAGCAGCGGGAGCTGCTGGAGTAACGGCCTGAGAAGATGGGGGAACTGCTGGTGGCATAGTTGGGAAGTTGGCCTGGAACTGCTCCACCACAGGTTGAGGTTGAGGCTGTGGAGAGGTAATATTCTGCCTTGGAGAGGGGCTGGGGGGCAAACCGAGACCCAAGGGATTTCCTCCATGTACCGAGGAGGACCCTTTGGGGCGCGACCGAGGAGCTACGCTGGTCCCCGCCTCCACAACCGACACATTTTGGGCTTTAGCTGCTTTTGAAGCAGCAGCATTGATCCTTTTAGCCTCCGATTCAAAAGGTGGCACCACCAGCAGGTCGAAGTTTGGAATGGGAGTTTTCTGTATTAAAATAAAATATATATATTAACCGTTTTTAAGTATTAATTGGCCCTGCATTTAGCCTCACTTACATGCAGATTCTGTACGGGATTATCCTTGCCGGCCAACCGAAAGGCCACCTCACAGACCTGCCAAATGTTTGGCCTCCGCTCCAGATCCGTATCCAACATATATTTTATCAATTGGTGCATGCCCTTCGAATACTTTGAGGTGTCTGGAATGGAGAACTGCCCGTTCTGGATTGCCAGTGTGCTCTCCCCAAATGGCAAAGAAAAGAAACACAGCTTGTAGAGCATACAACCAAGTGCCCAGATGTCTGCCTTAGTGGTGATGCTCTTTCCTCCGTACAGATCGATCATCTCAGGAGCTCGATAAGATAATGTGGTGTACTTTTGGATCTCCTCCTGCACTGCAGTGACCCCGTGCTGCTGAGGATTCAGCGTCTTGGCCGTCGACGATCCAAAGTCGCAGAGTACAAAGTTTCCAGAGTCCGTCTGCAGGATGTTTTCCACCTTCAGGTCGCGGTGAATGATCGGGGTCTGACAGTAGTGCAATCGGGAGACCGCCTCGGCAATATCACAGAAGATGTTGAGCACCTCGGGCTCCGTGAAGCCAACGTGTAATCTTTGAGAGAATTTTATTAAATTAGATTTGACTTTCAGGACCATTTTAACTTGTTATACCCTTGCAGAGGGTAATATAATTTTGGTCAAAAGTGTGCAACGCAGTGAAGGAGACATCTCCGACCCTATAAAGTATATATATTCTTGATCAGAATCGCGTCCTGAGTTGATATAAGCATGTCCGTCTGTCCGTCTGTCTTATTCTACGCGAACAAGTCTCTCAGTTTTAAAGATATCGAATTAAAACTTTGCACACATCCTTCTTTCCTTTGCAAGCAGTATATGAGTCGGAACGACCGGGATCGGCCGACTATATCCTATAGCCAACATATAACTGAATGATCGTAAATGCCACAACATTGGTTCTTTTAAAGTTAGGAAGTTAAGATATTTAGAATGCATCATATGAATAATTTTGGAGAATATAATTTACAGAATATTCTGCAAGGGTATATCAACTTCGGCTACGCCCGAATTGAATTAATTTTGTTTTTATTGAATTAATTTGTTTACCTTGCATTCATCATGGCCAGCATGTGATGCTTGCAGTAGGGCATCAGGAGGAGCACTTCGCACACCCCGTTCCCGGTAGGCGTGATGCTCGAGTCCACGTAACCAATGATGTTCTTGTGCCCACTCAGGTTGCTCTGGGGGAGTGAAAGTGATTGTTCTATTAGATTAGGTTTGTTTGTCCTGATTTATTTACTCACCGCAATCTGTATTTCGCGCTTGGCTACATTCAGATCATGCTCATTGTTGACGTACATTCGCTTCAGGGCGTACTTGGTCGCCGAGGAACTGCCTCCACCGTTTCCCCTGGCCAAAAAAACCATGGCGAAGCCACCTGCAAGAGTTTCGGGGGGGTGGGTGAAGAGAAAAACAGAGCATTAGTGGGGGTAAGTTGACGGACTAGACATCCATAACATCTGTCAGCTGTAAAGCAGCAAAGCTTAAATGATTCACATTCTCATGCGTGAAGTGCTAGCATGCACTTAGTGGAGCTCAAACTACAGGGTACCTTAATTCGAGCGATAGCAGTTACTGTCTGGCCATGGAACGTTTTACACATGTTTTGCCTAACAGGCGATTTGCATGAGGTTTATTTCATTTTATTGCAAATAGAATTCAAGTAGAACAGCCCACATTCAGACCCTCTCCACCTGTCGCTTTGCGCCACTTCAAAATGTACGATAAAAAGGCAACGCAATATAAAATAAACTATTGAAGGTCACGTACAGAAATAACAACAATAACATGCGACAATAACAATACTCAACGGGGGAAGATCGAGGGGGTGAGAGAAAGAGATAGGGAGCATGGGCACTGAGAAAAAATAACAACTAAATTGTGTATCAACAACATATTTTTATTAATTTATTTGGAAAATTTTAAAGAATGTAGAACAAAAACATATTATTATTATAAAAGATCATTTGAACTAAAATTTACAAACATATGTCATAAATAATATCATTTATTTGCTGTGTACAAACTAGAGAGAAATGTATAGCGGACAAACGAATGCAACCATTTTTGCTCGACTTTGTGAAATTATGGCGTCAAATGTTAATCAATGCTGAAGGTTGCCAGCCAACAGCAACAAATCAACTTTGGCAAAAAGTAAACGACGACATCTAGTAATAATAGTATGAAAATTACAATGCACAATTGTAGCGAAGCGAGAAAACTTGAGAAGGCAATTTGAAACGCAATCGAGGGTAGAAAAAGTGGAGCCAAAGGCAATGTGGGCACTAAGGGGTTAAGGTGGGGTGCAGGGGAAATTCGTTAACCGTTTGACGCTTAGTCATTTGCAATAGTTGTTGTTATTGCCGCTGTCTTGTTGGGTGCTCAAAAGTTAAGCCAAAGAAAGCAGGCAAATTTAAGGTGATTAAGCTCTGTTTAACTGTAGAAATACCCAGCAGTTTAGGCAGTAGGTATTCATTGGATTAGAATTTAAAACAAGCATAATTACTAACAACATTTTAATTCATTTAAAATTCACAGCCACGGACGAACTATTAACAAAAAAATATTTAATATATTCACCTCACTTAAATAACTAACTAAAAATGAAAAATACGTCCAAGTATGCTAAATATATTTCTTCTTCATCAAAAAAAAAACAAATTTATTGTTTTTCCGAGAAAAACCATAAAAATCATTTACTTCCAAAGCCATTTATAATTATTAAGAAGAATGCAAGAACAAAAGGAACAACTCGACACTATTTGCCCAGACAAACTACAGGGTATTCCTGCCAACAGCTGACTGTCTGACAGCGGCGCCAGCGCAGCGCAAAACAACATTACGAATCGAGTCCGCTTGCCAAAAGTACGAGTATAAAAAGTAAAAAAAAAAAAGAAGGAAGGTAGCAAATGGAATGGAAGGCATTGTGTGAGCAATCGTGTGATGATCAAATGTTAGATGGCGGGTGTTTGTGCCAAGCCAAGGAGGAGGCACTTGCACTGCAGGATATGGCGCACACCGCATTTCAAGGACAAGGACAAAGCCCGGCCAATTTCCTCCTTAGTGGCGAACTTTGCCATTTAGCTCGGTAAAAGGTGGAAAACGGAAAACTGGGAGACATTCGGCAGATGAAGGTGGCTGAGTGTTGGTCTTGCCGCTTCATTGGCTAAATTAACATAATTGATTCAATTGATTTGTGGCCATGTGTAGTAGCTATGGGAATTCTATGGGTATTCTATGGAAAAACCAACCAGAACTGTGACTCTGTTTGTACAGTCGGGATTCTCTAACTCGAACCAACATGTGTATCATACATTATTTAAGTTATAGGCATTTTGGTTTAGTTAAAAACGTTTTAGAGTGTTCCTCACATTTAAATATATTGTTTCACTTTTCTGATGATAATTGAAACCCTTTTTTGATTTTGTTTAGGGAATCCTACATAGAACAGCTTTAAGTAATGAACTCATAAAATTACTGAGATTTGCAAATAAGATAATATATATTTTAAAAGTTCTTGTTTTTTGGCAGATATTGGGGGTGTTTGAGTTAGGTAATTTTCACCGTATGTGTAATCGGAAATGCGACAAGTGGCGCCCCCAATTAAGGGGATACGCAGCTGATTTTACTGCTCTTCAGCGGTTTGTGTACGCCCCCATTTGTAAATAACCGGGTTTTTTATCTAATCTGGCAAAGGGAGAAACGAAAGAGGGCATGTAGGCAACTGCCCACCTGTAAATCAGCCCGGTGATAAGCATAATCGCTGAGCAACGTGTTGGGAGATAGGGGAAATAGATCGGAGTCTAAATGGTATACCTTCTGCCAGGACATCCTCCACGGTGACCGTGACGCGTCCCACTGTAAAGACCTTGCCCACAAAGCTGTTCTTTTCGTTCGAGGATGACGAGCTGCTGCTGTTGGGCGGGTTCTCCAGTCGCGAGTTCTCATTGCGCTCGAACTTGGAAAGGATTTTCTTCATTTTCCCCGGATTTTCACCAGAAAATGTTGACTGCCCAGCAGTACTACACAAACACACACTCGCGGGCACACGCACACACAACCAATTACACGGTCTTAATTGCCTGCGCGTAGGTGTTTTTGGCAATTTTTTTTGCGGGGGCGACTGGCGGTGATCGGGCGTCGGTGCCGCTGGCCAATTAATCTACGTTCGAGTCGAATCGATTAGCTGATTTAAGCTATTTTGCGCACTTTGTATTTTTGCATCCACACACACACTGCAGGGGAAAAAGAAAGTTGTTCGATTTTCCTGCTGCTCTTGTTAAGTTGTTTGTAGGGCCAGTGTGACCAGAGTGGTGAGCTGCAATCAGATGCGCAATCCGCCGCCAGTGCAGCCAACCATCGATTGGCAAAAAATAGCTCAAATTATATCATATTAAAAAAAAGGATTAAAGGTGGAAGATTTAGGTTTAGATTTAATCTTCATTATTTAATTTGCTAAATTGCAAGCGATATCTGTATTTCATTTGAATGAAACAACATTTTAAATACAAACTTTTGAATTTACTTATATTATATTGCTAATAGTTAGGTGCAAAATAATAATAAATAAAGCGAAATTGGCAAAAAAACAAAAACCCTTTGGGCTAAGTTATGTTACCAACACCTTATCAGCATTCTATTTATGTTATCGATTGCAATTGCACCGCTGTAAACACTCATCTCTAGAAATAGTCGCGAATTTAGAAAAACTTTAATTTTCTGCGATAACAATGATAAATACGGCTAAATACTTTGCGCTTTTAGAGAATTTGAAGTTCAATAAAGCTCTAGGTAATTGGTTTGACATGTTTTAATATATGGAATTACTTTTATATCATTGCAGCAAATAAGGTAAATAACACTGAGATCCCTGATGCCTTGGTCAACAACCTGCTTATTCTAGAAAAATATGTTAAACTTGAGGTGGATCAGCAATTACATGAATTATGCTTGGAATATCAATTAACAGCCGATCATGAATCCAGTATAGATCCGGGGATAGATCCCACCGTATCTTATATACTCAGACTGCAACATGTGCTTCATTCGATCACGAGGAATATTAATTTTCATAGCGACGCAAAGGAGGATCTTATATCGGTGGCGCACCTTAAACTTTGCATTCAGGCTATCCAGGAGTTGTCTTACTATTCACTTCGATGTCAGCTTCATGAGGATTTTTACAAGTCGCCAATATTTCTTGAGGCACAAAGCAAAGTAAAGGCAAATCCTTCTCTGCTACTGCTTAACGTTCAGTTCTTTGTAAATCTACTGCCCATCCGGCAGTTTCACATAGCCAACTCGATGGAGCTGGTGCAAAGGGATCTCCTGGCCGCCATTATGAGTCTACGTGTTCAGAAGGAGTCTGAGCATCTGGATAAGGCCATTTCCTACCTCTGGCAACAGGAATCCAAAGCGGATTTCTTCCGCCACATTTTGCTTTTGAAGGCCACTTCTCTTTGCACGCCTTTGGCAAAATTGATGCATCATCAACTTCTAAGAAAGCTAAACTCAGCCCAAGGATTTGACAGCTTTGTAGATGCGCTGCAACAAACTCCCAACGTGAATCCTACAAAAAATGCGGAAATAGTTGCTAGCATTGTAGCTCGAAAAGGATTTTCTCAACTGGCCCAGCAGAAGATGATTCTCCAGGTATTGGAGTTTTGTAAGTTTAACCTCCAAGATGTAGACAAAATATGTGCCGGTGTCCTTACCCTTAGAAGGCTCCACGACTTAAATGTTACAAACCAGAAGAAGATAGAGGAGATATTATCGAAGCACTGGGAAACCCTTATTGAGCCAGAAGATGTTATCAATGGCCTTATATTAATGGATCACCAGGAGCTCTTCAATAACATACTCTTGTGGCAGCAACTTTTCTGCTCCTCCAGCGTGGCTTGCTTACCCAGTAACTTATTAATACCTTACCTTCCCCTGCTACTTCAACTTTACGATAGCTTACCTTTTGAACTACCAGCAACTTCACAACTTTCTGGAATCATCTTACGTTGTCTGGACAACAGGGACAGGGAAACTGAATTGCCTGAAATACTTAAAAGACTTTTTAAGTGGGAAATTAAAGAGAAACCTACATGGAAGTGTCTTCACCCGCGCATTCTCATTCTGCCTCCAACGAACTCAAATCAAATTCAGGTTAAAGTAGCCCACAAGGACCACGAAGTGGATCATGATATGGGCAGAATACTGCCTGGACTGCTTGTATCCAGCTCTCATCATTCCCTCACCTGCAATGTTTTTCTGTCACTTTTGGGTTTTTTGAGCAACCAGTTAAAGGAGAAGTCTTCGGCCAGTGTAGATTTTATTTCATCGGAAACGGAACTCAAGGACTTTCTGCACTCCAAGTATCAACTCAATCTGGATTTGCTTATTGCACTTAACCAAATGGTTGCCCACCAACCATTAAGAGCTCAGTTAGCTATGCAAACCAAGTCGTTTTTGCTTATATTACAAGATTTGTTACTACACCGATCTGGAGAACAGGAGACTACGGACCATATTTTACTCCTCGTCCTAAACCTTTTACAAGAACTTCTTGAGGGCAGTGAGGATCTTCGACTCCCAGAAGGCAGTAAAGAACTGAAGGATCAACTGCGGCAGTTGGGATGCCAGTCCTCCAACCCTCTCATCCAGCAATCTGTACAATCCCTGCTTACTTTAATCAACGGGGCATGGCGCCCAAGCGAAGCTGTAAAAATCCAACCCTTCCAAAAGGCTCGCTCAATGATAGAAGACAAGCAATCCCACCTGCAGGTTTATGGCATCCAGATGTTGATGGATTTGCTGAAGAAAAGAGATCCCGCAACCATGTCGCAGGGTCATCTCATAATAGCTTTGGCTCTGACCACTCTCAAGGATAAGGAGTCCTACACCTTCCTTAATTGTGTTCGGCTTTTTGTGTCGTTGGTTCAAGTTATGGAGTCTGAAGTATTAGACAGGCTGAGTGACGAATACATTTCAGAGACGGCTGATCTAGACTATCGATTGGTTGTGGGTGAAACTATCCTGAAAGTCGCTCAGGAGTTAGGTGAGTAACTTCGGGACATTTAATGTTTGAACTCAGACTTTAATTCTAATACTTCTCAGGTCCACTTTCTTATCGATATAAGGGCTTACTCCTTAATTGCTTTATGCATGGATCTCGCTCCCCTGTTCACGAATTCCGTATGTCTGCGTTCGCCAATCTCGCCCAGCTTTGTCGTCTGTTGGCCTATCAGGTGCACAACTTCTTTCAGGAGCTACTGCAACTGGTTAACAGCGAATTAACCACAGGATGCTATGTGCCCGCTAAGCGGTCTGCAGTCTTGGTTTTAGCTGAACTTTTAAATGGCATGGAGAATCTGCTGGACTACCAAGAAATGCTTCTTCCCATTCATCGGCTCCTGAAAATCATTGAAGCGGAAGAGTCTTGCGACCCTCAAATGCGTCAGCATGCAGCAAATGGCCTAAAAATATTGAACGAAAAGTGCCGACAACTGATTCAATCAAGCTTGGAGGAGAACTCTTTACAAAAACAAATCAAGGTGCTGGGCATCAAAGACGAGGTTTCTCCTCAAAGAAAAAACAGACACATCCTCGAACTTAATTAATAATTAGTCTATAAATCAAAAAACTTCTTACATTTTTAATTTTAATACCAAATATATATAAAATTTACAAAACAAAATGCAAAATAGACAGAGCAGTAAGTTACTGACACTATAAAAGCATAATTTTGGACATAATGTGATTTGCAGACGAGTTTGGACTATTGCTCAGATTTTTGTTAAGATATTCGGTATCACTTGCCGATAGAGAACTCATTCTCGATCTTGTCGGCGATCATCTTGGCGATAGCCAAACTGCTGGTTGCGCCTGGCGATGGTGCATTCCTGCAGTGGAGAACCCGCTTGGCCAGCGCTCCTGATCCCTCTCCTCGATCAAAGACAAAGTCGTCCACCAGGTTGCCCTGCAGATCCATAGCCTGTGCACGCACTCCAGCGGGACCGCGCTGGATGTCGTACTCCGTAATGTCTGGGATGTACTTTTGCAACGCCTTGATCTGCAGGTTGATGAACCACGACTTGGACATCTCGCTGAGCCCGAAACCGATGTATTTACTGGCCATCTTAGCAAAGCCCGGATAGCGGAGCGCGTCGAAAAGTTCGAAAATGTTTATGTCACCCCAGCTGGAAAGAGGATAAGCCGAAAAAGGTCATTGGAATCTAAGCGAAAATTTCGAGAACAAGACTTACGTGTAACCCTCTCGTTTAAGAGCCAGTACGGCATTTGGGCCCAGCCAGATGGATCCGTCCATGCGCGGTGTAAAATGAACTCCCAGGAAGGGGAAACGTGGGTCTGGCACTGGGTAAATGTTGCCCTTGACCATGTGCTGTTTCTCCTTGGTCAACAGCAAGTACTCCCCGCGGAACGGCACAATTCGGGGATCTCTTGGGCATCCTGTCTTCTCAGCCAGCAGATCGGATTGCAATCCACCGCAGGTCAGGACGTTCTTGGTGCGAACCGTCTGCCCGGGCTTAGCACCATGTATGGTCACCGGGTAATCGGTGCCCTCCTTGGTTTCGCTGAACTTGCTGACATTGAAATCCAGGAAGATATCACCACCGGACCGTTTAAAATCCTGACCATAATGCTCCGTAACCAATCCCCAGTCAACAATTCCGGTGTGAGGACTGTGGAGGGCCTTTAGACCCTGGCAATAAGGTTCGATATCCTGAATCTCACTACCTTCGATCATCTTCAGGTCCGGAACATTGTTGGCAATGCCACGCTTCTCCAGATCCTCAAGCAACTTCACCTCTTTCTCATCCGTGGCCACAATCAGTTTGCCGGTCTTCTTGTATGGGATCTTATGCTCATCCAAATAAGCGTAAGCCAAATGCATACCCTCCACACAAAGACGTGCTTTCAGAGTTCCAGGCTTGTAATAAATGCCAGCATGGATGACTCCTGAGTTGTGTCCACTCTGGTGCTTTGCCAGCTTCGACTCCTTCTCCAACACAGCCACTTTCAGGGAAGGATGACGCAGAAGAATTTCTCGGGCAGAGGCAGCGCCCACAATACCACCACCAACCACAACCAGATCATAATCTCTAATGGGAAGAAATGTAGAAACTCGAAAATTAACACCGATTATGTTCCGGATTTTAAATTTACAGAGATAATATACATTCATGTGTATTTACATTTTTAAACTTTTTACAACTCTTCATTCTATTAAGGTATATCGTTTTTAAGATAATATAGTTTGTGGACTTGGGAACAAAACTTGTATGATTTTGAATTTAGGATTATAATGTATTTTTAAGTTCTTAAATTTTAATTTCTAAATAGTATTAGTGATATAATCTCTGAATAAATTAACTTTACTCAACTTATACTGTAATTAACTGCAAGCAAGGGAAATATCTGAATCTCTGGTCAGTAAAAAGTATCTAAATCTGCAAACAGCTTAAAGTATTTGAAGACCGGAACACTCCCGAAATTGAGAGAATCTTATCGAATCGAAATCTAAAGAGACTTACCCGCGGGTCGTCGAGCTGTTTCGTTTTTGGGTCGCCACCTGGGCGGCAGATTCGTGGGGCGTGGCTACGCCTACATTGAGTAGTCCCCGCCGAACTCCCTGTACCAACAGTCGCACCTGAGCCATTTCTCTTGCTTTCTCCTTTCACCACCCTCACACACGAGTACAATTTGGATTATTCGTCGGCCAAAAGAAAGACCTTGCTTGACCTTGCCTTTTCCTCCGCCAAATTGTGCGTACAGACCGCCTCCGAGCGAATCGACAGACTGAAGCCCGTGGAAGTTTTCCGTGTGGCGAGAGAAAATAAATGTGTTCACGGGACGAGCATCTGGGGGGTTTTCGGGGCCTGGGGGTAGTCATAAACGCGCTAATTGATAAGTGTGACGGATTATTGGTGAAGGGGCGGTGGGGGAGGCCGGTAGTGTCAGCTGTTTATTTGTTGATAAGATTCAATGTGGCCAGCTGACTATTTTGCAAATTTATCGTTAGTCAACACTAAAACTTGTTAACAATAGCCAATATTACTATCTCAAATAAAGCATGAATATAAATTCTTTGGAATAAGAATAACATAAAAAAGGTTAGTCGAAAACACACGCAAACCAAAAATAAATATTTTATATTGTTATATATATTATCAACAAACAATATGTATCACTTTCCAGAACTGCACATCCCAGAAGCAAAACAAAAACAGCTGATGGCAATCATTTTGTCAACAACAGAATTTTACAAATAACTTAACTGGACAATAAAACTACAAAATATGCCGGCTCACTGCGCTGTTGTAAATTGCAGCCATAAATATGTGCACGCCGGCAGCATATCCTTTCACAGGTGAGTGAACAGTGGTTTTCTAACTTTATTTTACCCAGCTCCTTTTCTCTTGAAGATTCCCCTTTAAACGGAAAGATCTCCTCCAGAAGTGGAAGGACTTCACCCAGAGGAGTGGTCAGTGGTTGCCCTCCAAATGGAGTGCGCTGTGCAGTCGTCACTTTGTCGATGAGGACTTCAATTGCTGTAACAACAGGAAAACACTTAAAAAGAGTGCTGTGCCCTCGGTTAGAGTTCCGGAAGATGACTCCCTTAATGTCCACATGGAACGGGTGTCCCCCAGTGCTAGACCAACCCACAAACAAACCCTCGCCAGTGCAGCTGAGCCACCAGCAACAGGTGTAAAAGCCACATGTCGCTTTTGTGGCTCCTCCGCAAACAATTGTTCCTCGTTCGACAAGAGTTTCGAGCTCTTTGGCATGATCCAGAAGTGCTTTCCCACGCTCCAGATCCTGCAGGATGACACCTTGCCCAAGGATATATGCAAAGAGTGCTGCCTTCTGCTAGAGCGCTTTTCCCAATTCATTGATGTGGTGATGATGGCCCAAAGTGAACTGCAGAGGAACTATCGCCGCCAGTTAAAGATCAAACAAGAACCTCTTGTCCGTGTTAAACAGGAGGCTTGCGACAATCTGGACAACCTGTTTCCCGACGAAATGGACATGGGCTTGGAGCAGGACGATGGTTGCGATCAGGAGGAAACGGAGCAAAAGTTTCAGTTCTGCGATTTTCCCATGCTTAATTCCCAGGACATTATCAACAATTGTGATATCATGGAGATCATTAATCTGGATGATCCCTTTATAAACATTCCGGACGATACGGATGTTGGGCAGTCGGAGAGAACCCAACCCGGCAGGACGGCTAATGAAATGCTGCAAAATGAACTCTTGACCGAGGAGCACAATTATGCCAAGGAGGAATGGCAACTGCCCCCGCTTCAGTACAAAACTGAGAAGGTGGAGGGAGCGGAGACTGCTCCAGATATCGCTCCTTCGCCTGCCGATCCTCCATTGCTTCACGAGCGTATACCTCCTCTACCCGCTCCCGAACCCAGGTCCTGCAAACCCATTGTGACCAACGTCAGCCAGATACCAAATCCTTTGCTCTGCGAACTGCTGCCACCGCCTGCTCCTCCCACCTCGGTCAAACCCAACATTGTGGTGCTAAACGATAGTGTGGTCGAATCCTCAGCGGCATTTCGGCTGCACAACTGCACATTGTGCACTGCTAAATTTATAACAATAGATAGTTTAAATCAACATTATACCCATAGCCACAGTAATATAACACCTATGGTGAGTCTTCCTCCAATGAATATAAGCTTGCCTAGCTTGCCAATGAATCCTCCTATGAAACTGGAAGGCTGTCGGGGATTTGTGGCAACTGAACAATTAGATTACTGGCAGCCAGGATGGCAGAACAGTCCAGTTTCCACACAGCCTAGGAAAAAGATTGATATACTGGACATGCAGAGCAGTTTCATGCATCATAAGGATCTCATATGCACAACTACTCAACTAACAGCACCTGTTCCTGATCCTCAGCTGGATGTAGCGACGGCTAACTACGCTAAACTGGCTGCTAGATATCGCAAATTGCAATTAAAATGCCAAAAGATGAAAATTCCTAGGAAAAAGAATAGAAAATCATACAGTTGCCGTATGTGCAAAAAGAGATTTTTCAGTTTAAGAAAGTTATACCACCATCGTCGAATAGAAGCACACTTCGTCAAGTTAATACCTTATTTTTCCGCTCGTTGTTGTGGTTGTTTAAAATTATTTCGATCCCGTTTGGGACTTCGGCAGCATATGCGATACATTTGTCAATCGTTGCCG
The DNA here is from genome assembly GCA_018153305.1 of Drosophila kurseongensis. Lineage (NCBI taxonomy): Eukaryota > Metazoa > Arthropoda > Insecta > Diptera > Drosophilidae > Drosophila > Drosophila kurseongensis. The sequence goes on from JAECXX010000210.1 coordinate 18,591,437, forward strand.
CTGAGAAACCATCGTCGAATTCAGAGCTTCAAGTGCCGCCACTGCCAGGCCATTGCATTTGCCCACTGGCGCCTGTATCGTCGTCATGAGAACAATTGCAAACCCAGAAAGTCCAAAATGAAGGTCCAGATGTCATCGAATTTAAAAAAGAAAGTTGCGCCCGCCCAGATTTTTGTATGCAATATTTGTAAAAAGTCATTTGGATCGCTGAACGGACTCCGCCAGCATAATATCACCCACTCGACGGAGCGGCAACACAAGTGCGGCATCTGCGAGCGGGTATTCAAGCGGCGCAACGGACTATCCCAACACATTAAGGGCTACCACCTGCAGCTCAAGCCGCACGAGTGTCATGTTTGCCAGCATCGCTATGCCCTGAAATGTGATATGCTGAGATGCAGACATTCCCTTCGAAAAGGGCCGACCGCCGGAGAGTAGGACGAAGACTAGGACAAATAGGCAAAGAAGATGCATCCCTAGTAGCAAAAATGTTTGTTCAACTGCTGTGGTCTTTGGTGTAAGTTAATATATCTCGAATTTTAAAAGATGTATTTTGTTTAATACTTTGGTCAATAGAAATCTTAACTAACTGACTCATATTTTTAAAATTCTCTTTTTATTTTTTTTATTTATGTGTGATAAAACCCATTTAAAAATTCTTATCTTCAGATGCTCTATTAACACATTCACTATTTATTTTTAGCTCTGGATCTTCATGTCAGCAGAAGCGTAAAGTCTCTCCATGGGGTACTTAGTTGGTGGTCTCTCACTATAGCCCCGAAGGTGATAAAGAGTTCGCAGCGGGAAGAAAACCGAGGCTTATCAAGGGCACTGATGATTAAGTTAATCCGTGTATAAATACATTGGAATAGCGCTTGACTAATCAGGAACAAGGTTTCACTACGCTAAAGGTTTACGATTTTGTAAAACGATAAACGGAAATAAATATGAAAGCCTTCAAAATAATTTTGTATTATATACATTTATTTATTTAAATTGCAGTATAAGTTTGTGTTAAACGCTCTCTAAAAGTACGTGTATTTTCTTGTATATTCGTATTTAATGCATTAGTATTGCTTTAATTGCTAACATTAAACATGAAATACTGTAATCGAAACTTAATGGCATATTCCACATATGTATGCCAACTTGATACAACTGAAACTAAGATTGACTGCCAACGTAGGATTTGTATGTACAAAGTAGGTTGAATTTCACAAATTGATTTGCTTAACGTAACTATCGATTTCCGTTTTTATTAATAAAATTAAAACAAAGAAAATAAAAATGGCACTACAAGTACAAAAAATAAAGTAAACAAACATAAATTTTGGGCAACCATCAAGGGTAAACATAGTTCAACAAGGATATTTTGCGCAACACCAAACAGTAAAATAGGTCTTAAGGTAAAACATTTTTCACTTAACTAAAGGTTAACTATAAATACGCTTTTGGTATGATCGTTATCTATGTACGCATGTATGCTTATGTGAGGGCTAGAGTGGCTCGATTCGGGTGGATTATAAAAAATATATATAAGGAATTTAACGTTATTTTTGGATAATGGTAAAGTAAAGTTATGGTAGTTTCGTATCCGAAATACAATGATGAAAACAATTATTACTTAATTTTTTCCAAAGATAACATTTAACTCCCAAGCTGTGTTAACCAGCAAATCGAGTGTATATATGAGACGATTAGTATGGATAATATTACTGTATGTGATGCTTAAAAAATGCCTTCTGCTTGTACGAAGCGTATCCTCTTCTCCCGGGATTAGTTCCACATTCGATTAACCTACGCCAGATAATTACGCGCTAGACTACGGGGGAGTAAATGGATCCTTTATTGGAAGACCGCCGCCCGCTGCTGGAACTGCTGGCGTCGCTGGGCCCGCTCATCCTCCTCGCGCCGGCGATCCTCCTGCTCTGCCCGGATCTCGTCGTGGAACTTGTTCGTCCGCAGCTGCTGCTCGATTTTCGCCTCGAAGAAGTTCTTTGCACCACTCACGCCCACCTGCTCGACATCGATCTCGGTGAGGCGTGCCAGCTGATTCAGCCCGGAATCCGAGTCCAGTTCCCCGGCCTGAGCCTTTCTGAAGATCAGCAGGAACTCCCGGAACGAGATTTTGCCATCGTTATCCTCGTCCACCTCGGCAATCATCTGTTTGAGACCCAAATGGGTCTGCGGTGCACCCAGCTTCTCCATCATGAACTTGAGCTCTTGCAGGTCCAAGAAACCATCACGAGCCGTATCGTACCTGGAAAAGGCAATAGATAAAACATGGTAATCAATTAGTCAGCAGTCAGAGAATCGAGAAAGAAGAAGGGTAGGGTGAGAGAATAATGAGAAATTTAACTGGTCATTGACCAACCGCGAGACACGAGACTGCCGGAGGCCGCCAATGTCGGGGATTAGCAATCGATAATGCAAACGTGGGTGCACTGGAGAGGTCGCGTGGCCCGATGTTTGCGAAAAATGTGGGAGGTTTGGGTTTTTCAGAGGGCTCCGCCGTTGGCAAGCAACCCAATTTCATGCAGAAATTGCAAAAATACAGCTGCAGACGAAACAATAGCACCTAGGAGTCGACCCATAAATTACATGAAATCACGTAATCTGCAAACCAAATCAGGTGTCTTTAATTGTTTGGTAAATGTGCTCGGATAATATGAGGATATTAATATGGGTAAGTTATAAAAAAAAAAAACGTTTTATTTCATATGCTAATTCTTTTGTTTATTATAACAAAGTTATTATACATTTTTATTACCGTGATATTTTTTTATTATTGTCTTTATTTTTCATCAAAATTAAAAAAAGATATTATGAAGACATTATAAATCCGGAAGCATAAATACAATACCATATTTTTATGCATTTTTTTAAGCCATATTTTGTTTGTTTGAGAAACTATAATCATTGTTATAATGAATATCATTTTATTAAGATTTATTTGGAAGTAAGTATTTCAAGTGTGATTAAATTAAGTTGATCTAGACATCTAAATAAACTGCCAGCCTGATATGCTCCCATCCACCCTTTAAGCCATATTTTAGGAGAATTTCCCTCACGATTCCCGTTTATTTATCGCAAGTTCGACGACCGAAATCGGCGAGTCAAAAGTTCAAACTTCCGTCAATGTGCGGCAGGAAATCGCGATGGAAATGTAAATAAAACCCATTTACTATCTAATTGTGTAATATATTAAAAGAGAAAACGCAAGAAGCACGCTGTCGTCTGAGTAAATCGTGTGTTGCTGCGGGCGGCAGATGAGCAACCATGTTGCGGAAACTAGTTGCACAGGCTCCAAATCAGCGACCTTGCGAGTTAGGCGAAGGATGCTGATGATCATCATGAAAACTAGTTAAACTAGTTGGGGCTCTAGCTAAAAATACGCAGCAAAGGAAGCATATGACAATAAATACCCATTACCCGCCAACGGATACACACAGATGAACGTACACCTTGTCGTTACCCAATAGTCGCAACTTTCAGTTTCGATTTCTCGCTCGCCTAGAAGCCGCCTCGTAATGACGAAATAGTATCTATTAGATTACACCGTGCAATTGAAGTTTCGCTTTCGTTTCATAAATAATTGAATCCATATCGACAAATTGCGTGTTTTTTTTGTGAGGGGAAAAAAAAGAGAGTGAAAGTAATTAGCCGAGATGGAATGAAAATGGTATCATCTCAGGCGTGTCTGGCAATGATGGCTTGGTGTCACCACCACTGCGCGTTTCGGCCAACATCCAAGATGGGCAATTAACGGTGGCCAGTGTTACGCTATCGCCTCTTTAATTAACTCCAATTGCACTATTTTCTTCAGCTTCGAGTTGCGTCAATGTGACAATTGGTGGCACTTTTGCTTTGCTTTTCGCCTCCCGGTCTCTTGTTGTTTTCTTTCCAATTAATCGAGGTGTTGTTGTCTGGCTTTCGTTTCAATTGCCGGTGGTTCACTATAGACGCCAAACGCCAACTACTTCAGCTGTTCGATTCAATTAATCAAGCCGCCGCTTGTGTTTATTAAGGGGGTCTTCTAGTCTAGAGGCTCGAATTTCGACCTTTTTTTAACAATTAATAAAAAAAAACAATAGATATTTTTACTATCCGTTTTTTTATCATTTGTTTATTAAACTTAAAGGAGTACAAAAAATAAATTTCAAAAAAAAAATATTAGTTTTCATTGAGTTATTCCTTCTTGAAGAAGAGGGGGAAAAAAGAGGCCGTGTCCGCGTCGCCATGATATCTATGCTTGTCGTTGTCTCAAAAATAAAACAATGATAGATTCTTTATGAGTACGAATGTCGCTATGGCATGAACCACCAAAAAAAAAAATATCTTTTTTTTTCATGAAGTGGCGGCTACTCAAAGAAAAAAGTCGATTTTTTTCACAAATTTTTCCACTTTGTCGAATTTTAAAAAATATTATAAATTTATAATTTTTATTTTTTGTTGGTTCATGCGATAGCGATATATTTAAAGAATATTCATGCCAAATTTCAAGTAAATCGACTGATTAGAACTTGAGTTAGAGTGGCGACCGCATCAAAAAAAGTAGTTTCGAGAAAAACGCTTTTAAAGTTCCAGTCGTTCGCTCAACCGGTATAGCTGCCACGTCACTAAAACGGCTATAACTTTGAAAATAATTTTAGTTTTGAAAAATCCTTTTAGGGAGATATTTGTGAATATAAAAACTTTCGAATTATGAAAAAAATTTTTCGATTTTCTCAAATTTCTAGACTAGAAGACCCCCTTAAATCATATCATATGAATTTAGCACCAACAGGGGGTATAAACGTGGGTGGGATGCATTTTTATCCTTCCACACAGATAAAAAAAATTAGAGCCACTATTATCCTTGTATACCTAAGATTTTAATATAAGGATTATATCAAATAACAAATAAATTTGTATTGATTTAAAAATGTTTTTTTGACTACCAACGTATTCAAGTATTCTTTATAATATTTAATAATAGCGATCAATTGATTTAATCTTTTAATAATTGATCTACTCTAAAAAATATTTTCCCTGTGTACATATGTATTCAAAACACCTGCTGTGGCGGTGTGGCAACACCTCAACCCCAACCTCCCACAGCCTCCCCCCTGGATTTAGCCTAATTTTTATTGATTGTTTTCATTCCAATGTATCGAACAACTTCACACTCCCAGGTTTTTGGGGGTGTCGTACATCTTTCTGCCCCATTGCATGTTGGCCGATGTTTTTGTTGTTGTGGCAGGGCCATATGCTATATGCTATATATGCATGCGATTTTCATTTTCTTTATCGTTTTTTCGTGTACAGTTCAACAAATAAGGAGGTCAGCTGGCCATTGTTATTGGTGTTGCCGTTTATGCCTGCCGCAATTTGCATCGTAAATTTATCTATGCATGTGCCTTGTTTAGTACTTTGTAAACAACTGCGGTTAAAATAATAGCACTGGCTAATCAGAACACATCCCCTCGACATCGTTTTGTCGTTTAAAATGAATTCTTTAATTTCCAATATTTTGAAATTTCTAATCATGTAAATGCCCACATTTCTTGTCGGTTTTGAATTAGCTATTTACTTCTCAATTAGATGGTCAAATATTTTAAAACTTCTGAGCATGAGGTTTCCAAAATGTTAAGTTTTACAATTTAATAATGTTTTTTAAATAATTTTTAAATATTTAGACCCAGAAATTAAAGGGCTTCTTTATTTTTGATTTTAGTAGTGCTAATATTTTACCTTTTGCCGTTACTATTGCTTCTGGTCTGAGACTTGCATGGTGCAATTACTGTATTGAACACAGGTTTTCTCTATTAACAGCCTAATGCATCGCAATTGCAGCTTCTATTGTGAATGGAGTTTTTGTGCCCCCGATGTTCAAGCGGGTTAATGCCAAAGAGAGTCCGATTTCGATTCAAACTCTAACGCTTTTGCAGTTATAAGCGCGTCAAGTTCTTGAACTTTATGGTAACGGTTAACCGACTGCTGCAAACGCTTAAAATGCACCGCATGTCTTCATAGGGCGGGTTTCATCATTAAAGCGAAGCGGTGTACTACAGAGTACCCACACTGGGGGCTTTGTCTCTCATCTATTGTAGCCGAATCGAAACGAAAAATGTTGAAAAGCGATGTCTTGCATACACAATCGCTTGTTTATTTCGACCGATGTCGGCTGGTTCGTCTGGATCGTCTCACTCACCTGACTTTTTTCTGTTTCGAAACCAAACATGCACCTGTGCACATTGCCTGCGCAAACAGCGGTATGTAAAATAGTAAATCAATAAATAAAAGACATGACTGGTAGGCTGAGGAGCTTGTATTTAACGGCCGCCATAAAGGTCTGCGGTATTTAGCCAGGGGTTAATTGGATGAGTAATCGGGTCCCCATGTTTGAATAAGCACCTATCTAGTTTTAGGCGACTTTGAATCTGAATTACAAAAATAAACCCTAGTATCATTATGCTTTTAAGCTAAAATTCAACTTTTTTTCAACAACTCGAAAAACAACAGAGAATTAAACTAAATAATGACTGCACATTTTGTTTATTATTATTATTTAGTATATAAAAGAGCAGTAATAAAAAGTTAATCACAGTTATTAAACTTTTACATGTTTACAAAGGTTGAATTCTTTATTTATGTTTATTTTCATACGGACTTTGATGATGACTTCTACTTCTAATGGGGGTCTTTCCTATCCTTTCCCAATTGCTCATGAAATGTGTATGGGAGTCCCAAAATAAACTCATATTTAGACTTTTCGAAATTGGAGCAACCAGAGGCGCTGTGAAGCGGCAAAAGAAGCAATGCGTGGGTCGCATCTTTGATTATTTTTAGTTGCTGCAGGAAACGAGAAGCCGCAACAGCAACTATGAGTTCTTCTTATCGCCATAGAAGTAAGCCAATCAAATGAGCTGGACAATGAGTAAATGCAGTGACTAATTGCAGCAAGTTGGGGACACAATGACTGGATGAGTGATGATGATGCGTAGCATGCTCGCACATAATTTGATATTTCCTCAATTGAGTGGACATCACACGACACTAAATCAGTAGCCACTACATTTGCGCATATGTAAACACAATTGTGGTCAATCTAATAGCACAGCAATGTCATGTCATAATAATGCCAGAGATAGTTGGAGAGTAAGTCAGTCATATAATATTTAATGCAATAACATTCATGTTTGATTAATAGATTGTGAGTGAGTTTTTCAGTTTGGTAAAAAATTGATATGATTTAAGTCATGGAGTTTGCTTCAAAATTGATATCATTTGTGATTGTTATTTAGTTTCCAGGCTTATGAAACTGATATTAAAAATATAACGCTTGAAAGCTTGTTTTAAAACTACCAAACGAATTCAAATGATCTAAAGCAACTTTAAAGATTCAATTTTAAAGAAATATGGTGCACCGTAAAACTTTACCACTATACAAAATAATCTACAGGGGGTAATATCGCGTTGTTCTTCAAAGCTTTTCTTATTTTCTTCATATTTATTAATTTTGAAAAATGTTCATGCTAAAATTTTGCCCCATCATGTGCCTGTCATCCCGCAACCGCAGACCGCGCAAAATGTAATCACAATGCGCACAATGAAGCGTCGATGGAAAGGAAGCGGGGGTCCACTGTCAGCCCGTCGTTGGCTTTCCTTTGTCAGCTAGTTTACTGTATGCCATTTTATGTTACTTTAGCGTGTTTTTTTGTGGACATGCCAGACTGCCCGTCGCCTGCTGAATGCAATTCCACATCTGCCCCTCGCGGGTTGCGAATTTTGGCCAAATGCAAAAAGGTCGTGCACATGTGCGCGGAAATAATTACAAGTGGAGGCTGGAGCCGGAAATGTGCGGGGTGTACGATAGATAATGCATCGCTATCGATTGCCCAAAAACCCGCTTTCCAACGGTAGAGATTACCGAACTCCACGAAAGCTGCATGCAAACAACATTTCGGTAAACAACAAAATTAGTGTCAATGAACCTAGACAAAGTGCGGCGAATGCAAATGCATTTGTGCGCAGAGAAAGCACTTTAAGAACTCACATGCAATTGTCCTGAAAAGCAACCCTCGGAATATATAATTCGCATAAGTGCAGAGGGGGCTGTTAAGGGGTTATGCCCGAGTGATAATGGGTGGTAGCAATGGCAACTTAATTAAAAGTTCTCCTCACCACGGTAGCCGCAATAAAAGCCCACACAGAAACGGATTCCTCCCCCATTGTAAAGTGCGTACAAGTACGTTGCTTTTTGTCCATGAACTCGAATTGTAAACTGTAACCAGAGCGACGACAGCCCACGATACGAGTAGCATTGGCATCGATAGCACCCTTAACGGAAAAGGGGGAACAACAAGCTCTACGCCCACAGTGGTCACTCCCTATTCGGAAGCTCTTTTTCTCCGGGCTATTTCTCTTTGCCATCTTATTGAACCTTTGAATTCAGCCAATTAAGCAAGGTAAGTGGGTGTATTAAATAATTACACGATTTCTAGTGAATTTGAAGAATTATATAAACAATAAACAATTGATATTTTTATATAATGCGGTTTAGCACTTGAAAAAGTGGGTATGTTTCTAAAATGTGTTATACATTGTATATGTATAAAGTCAGAATAATAAGTAAATAATATCCATTTGACCTCTGAGTGCAAGATTTATACTGGGTATTTGCTAAAGAAAATGTATATTATCGAATAATTATTAATTGAGTTATCACTGTATATAATAAAAAGCTTGATGCAGAATTGAATCAAATGTACATACTAACGAGAAGTATCATGCGTAAGTGGATATATGAACGTTGGTGGTTGGTTTCCTCCAAGTTTGAAAAGGGATTTATGCTTATCAACTCCTCAAACAGACGATGTAGCTACATTTACGCAGACGACAGACCTCATTATGATTTACTATATTTCGACAGACTTAAGGCGCCATAAAATGCATAATCGATATAATTCTGCAGTTAATCTCCTACCGGAAATTAATGCCGCTATATATCTCTGAAATTCAGCAGACATCCGTGCGGAAAATGGCGTAGTATTACAAGGGGAAAACATTCAGGAAACTAAACCAAAGCCCAAGACGCTATAAAAGCGCAATGTACATTGCGTGAGGAGTGATAAGGTTAGGCGTGGAACGTAATTGTATAAAAATACGCTTTAATTGCACTAGGGCTTGGCCAGTAAAACGCTGAACTTATCGTTTTGGGAAGTTCGAGAGGAACTGACTTGCTCTGAAATCATGACGTCTTGGGACGAGTTTGTTTACATTTGCATTTTTTGATTATCGGAAAACATGTTCGCAGAAACTCGCTCGCTTTGCTGAATCAGTTGCGAATTGTTTATACAAATTGCTTTGAAAAACAAATTCAATGCGTGACTCAGGCGGCGTTTTGCTTTCGATTCTTGAATGTATCGCATGTTTAAATTAACCGTTCAGGTTTGAGCGCTTTAAATTTGCCAGTTTAGCACATCAATTTAAGTCGCCGGACGACCCAACGTGACTGGAAATGCCAAAAGCCACAAAGGCGCTACTTTAGCCGGTTTTTCGTTTTATCATTATTATTTAAAAGTTCCAACCGCAAGCCGTGCAAAGAAGATGGAGCCATCTGACATTTGTTCGGGTAGAAAAAAAAGCGCTAAAGTCTAGGAAGGTAATTCAATAAACTACGTGAGTAAATAGCAGAGTGAACCCTCATAAAAAATTGTATATGTCTTGTGATCTAGTCATATTCGTTAAGACAATATGTACAAAAACATATTTTTTTTTCGATTAGAAGAACTATTATCTGGTGTACAGAAATGTCTCATAAGCATTCACTAAACTTAAAAAGAATTGCTTTGATATAAAGTTCAACGGAAGTTCTTATCTCAAATAAATTTATATTTAACACAAATTTCAAATATGTATTTATTATGTTATCAACATTCAGAGAAGCATCTTATTTCACATGAATATTTAATGATTTTAATTAATCATTTTACTAAAAATTTTTTTGCCATCTAATAATTTGGAATATATATTTTCTTTTTTGTTTGGTAGCTTGTCATGACCAATTCCGGTATTTCCTATACTTACACATAATACAAAAAGATTGTATAATTCATTCTGTCCATATCCAATCTTATTACCCATATATATGTGCAAACAACATTAGCTAATCGCAGACCAAAAGTCTCTTGTCTGTCTGCCATTTGTGGCTTATGAAGCCAGTATTTCCCAGACAGCCTGGAGTTGTGTTTTTCTCTGTCTGCTTCTGTCTTTTTGCTGCTGGTGCATTACATTTCAATTGCAGAACACGTTCGCATTGCCATAATGCAGGCTGTTTTCTTTTTGACAACTTGCCAATGCCCCAGGCTCTGACCCAGATCCATTGTAACAGATTTTAGGGGAGGAATAACACAAAAGCTAATAAGAGGCCGAAAAACCTGGTCTCAACAGAAGTAATTGTCCAATTGGCTGGTCTATGCTAATGATAAACAAAATCAGTTTCCATTCAACGCCTCCTAATTGGCATTCTCAATTAGTTGAGAATGAGCCAGGTGACTCAGCCTCACCTCAGGTGTGTAAAGAGTTGAATCAGTAAGCAGAAGTGACAGGTGCTTGGCGAATTTCAGTTAATCAGCATGAAAAAAAGATAATTCGGATGAGCCTCAGATAACTTATCAGCCCACACGGCCCCACGTGCCAAGTACTTGAATTTAAATAACAATTCTAGAGATTTAATCTAACAAAAAAGCCATTGCGCAACACTGCTGCGGTTGATTTTGATTGAGTGAAACCCGACCCGGGCTATCACTAAAACGATCCACCACAAGACTAGGAAACTGGGGAAGCGAAACCTCGGAAAACATTTCGTTTGCAAGGTGTCAGTCGACGGCTGACGTTCTCGGATGGTAATGCAAAACCGCACACAAGTACGGCATAAATATCGATAACCTCTACCGCTTATTCTACACAAAATATTATTGAAGAAAAGGGCATATCAATCCGATTTTATACAGTTTCTGTGCAATGAACTCGAAACAACGCTGTTGGTAGGATTAAATTTAGTGCTCGAACCAAATAAATTTCCCTCTCTAGTTCAAAGACTTTGAAATACATTATTACAAATATTTTGTATGTCGTTTTATGGATAGAATATTGTAAAAAACATTAAGAAACTTAAATTTGATAGTTAAAGTAACATCCATTAGTAAAATTGAAATTGGGTGCAGGGAATTTCACTTAGGGGAGCTCGCCTGTAGTGTAATAATTGAATCCGTCTCAAAGTGTTGGGGCAGAAAACCACTTTTGACTCATGATCCGCGCGGCGGGAGCACGACTTGGGAATAAGCCAGTGAGTGTGACAATATTTCTGCCCAAGTACTTGTGAGTCATGCCCCATTGCACAGGGGACCAGCTTGGAGGGGGAGAGGGGGAGGCACCAAGGAGGGGCTGCAGTAAATGCAATTTAAATGCCCATTAGGCGCATGAGTTTTATGTTGCCAACTAATGAAATGCGATTGCGGTGAGATGCCTGGGAAAGTGGCAGTCGCAGGTAAAAGGAGTGCGAAGGTTACTACTGCGGACCTTCTACACAACAACCACTTTTATAACAGTTTTAAAATTCTGCAATAAATGTAATAATTAAATATATAAATCTAAAAAAAATACCCAACACTTTCAATATAATTACAAAAAACCAACAACTTTTAGAAAATTCTTCAATTCTAGTTCCTCAATTGCTTTAGAAAAGTAATTAGTATTTTGTTGAACTTACATTTATTTTAAAATTAAAAATTAATGAATAAAAAAATTGTTCCAACAAAAAATAAAAGAATATTTTCTGTTAATGGATTTTGATGTAAAGAATGGAATAAAATATTTTGTAACTAAATAAAAAATGTTATTTAAAAAAAATTATATTCTTTTATTAGGGTAATAGTATAATAATAATATATTTTCTCTTAATTTTTTTCTCAAATTTTTGAGTTCATATTAAAGTTGTTAAAGGGGACTTAAGTTTACATAAAAATTAAATTTACAAATCGAAGGACAGTGACTTACGTGTTAAAGGTCTTTTGGTAGTCCTTGATCTGCTTCCTGGAGAACTCGTGGAACTCAGTGTAGACGTTGACCACCTTGAAGGTGCGTGGGATCTCAATGCCAGCCTCCTGGGAGTCCATGATCTCCTGCCGCCGGTTGAGGATGTGCGTCAGCTCGGAACTGTCCGTGTTGGTGGTGCTACTGGGGCTGTCCACGCTGTCCTTGTTGGAGGCAGAAGAGGCATTCGAGGAAACAGACATTTTATCGGCCCTTATTGACTTGCTTTGATGCGCTGGAATTTCACTTGTTTTCCTTCTCTTTCTACTTTTTGGCACTCCCACGCAAAAAGGACAGCAAAAGAGACGTCGGGATACACACACGAATGCAGCGAAACGACGGATGCGCCAGAAAAACACACACACACACTGTTAAGTTTGGGCGGGGGCGTGGCCTTCAGTCCTTTTCAGCTTGGAAAAAAAGAGTTGCAAAGTGCGCTTCAAAAGCCGGGTTTTTACTGCAGATTGCTTTATCTTATTGGACAATGGTTTTCCGCTTAAATTGCGCGCAGACTTCCGAACCTTCCGAATGTTGAAAAACGAATAGTGGGCCCGTGGCCGGAACGTTCAAATATACGTGCAAGCGCGGCATGTGCGTCTAATTAGAGTCGGTGACTTCGCGGCGATTTAGGAACGGTGGAATTTGAAACATAAGGGCGGTTTTGTTTTTTTGATTTTCGCACTATTTATTTGAATCGAATAATTGCTCTGCCTCTTCTAATGAGGCAACGTGGGTGTTGGCACTATCTCTGTGAGAGTTGTCTTAATTATCAAAAAAGATAGCGTCGAAAATGGTCTTGTTTTCATTGGGTTAATGTCATGGATAGGCATTTGACATTGTGGATCATGACTTGGTACCCAGGTGGCTCTGGTTCCGGAGTGAACATGTTCAACTTAAACTTTTCAAGACCTCCTACTGCAAATCAATTTTCTCAAGAACTGTGAGTTAAATTTTCATAAGATTTTCACGAAATGTTCTTTAGATAATCCCCAAACTGCCCATGTGTCGTGGACATTGGCACAACCTCTACACGGTGTGCCCTATGTATTTCGATTTTTACTCCGCGTTTTTTTGTATGGAAAACATCAAAGGTTTATTCACTGTTATTCGATTTTCTCAAAAACTGAGGACCTAATTTTTATAAATCTTTCTGACAATAATCTTGAATTAACGTTTAATAGCCTGGTTTCGCGTGCATATTAGCACTACCCCTGTGAGCGGAGAAATTAGCAAAATTGTGAAACCCGATTTTTCAAATGGATGCCGACCTCTTATATACTTAAATCTTATATATATCATTTGATTAAAAAATTTATTTTTGCATTTAAAAGTTGTCGATTACGTGCCTAAATAACGAAAAAATCAAAAAATAAAAACCGCCTTTTTGTTTAAAATCTCTCCATTTCTCAATCGCCGCTGGAAAATATACATATACCAAAATTCTTGAAGTTGAAAGTAAAACGGCCACTCTCATCCGTCAGCTGCACAGCCGGTCACACTCAAACTGCGGGCAAGTGGTTTTTTCGTGATAAAAATTAGGGAAACTACTTCGGCATTGATAAGCGATCTGATAATTGCCAGCAGAGCACTCCACGGGCAGGCTGAGCAACACCAGGCCTAGCTGGATATAGAATATAGACGCGTTATGCCCCGCCGATCGACTGGCAGAGAGTTTGTGCCGTGCAGTAACCTTCTGACGTTCGCTTTGCAGTCGTGGTGTTTTGTTATTGGGGCGGAAAAACGGCAAACGAGATTATAAATAGGCACAAAATGTGTGTCGGGAGGATGCAAGTGCAGGTGACGCAGAACCAGTGCGCCTGAGTGTTCTCCAGAGACCAGCCATCTAGTACTACTAGTACAACCACCCGTAAAACCCGGGTGAATTTAACAATTTAGGTCGACATTTCGCGCAAGGGTAAGCATATTTCGGAGTACTATCTTACTCAAAACGAAATTATTGGTAAAATTGTGAGCTAATTATTAGTTGTCTGTTTCAATTAAGCTGCATTCGCTGATTTAAAAGCTAAATCAAGCGGACCACGGGCCCAAAGCGGAGTCAACAAAGAAGCGGCCAAGAGAAACGTCGAAACACATAGTTTCAACAGCACACGTTCAAAGTGAAGGTCAACGTCACAACGACTCGAGCGGCAAGTCTGGCGTCCAAAACCGAAAGACAAAGTGATCCACCAACATCATCGGTAGTCTCCAGATAGCCAGCACCATGTCCACCGCCTCCGCCTCACCCGCATCCCTTGCCTCTAGCCAGCGGCAGATGCTCTGCATCCTGGTTGGCCTGGTCATCCTGGTGGCCTGTACCCTAAGCACCGAAACCACCATGCCCACACAGAACATGTCTCACAAAGAGCGGGCTGAACTCAGGTAAAACCTAGCTGTATTTGATATAAAATAAATTATGATCATCAAAACCGTCAGGACTCTTGTGTCTAAGGACTGTTTTCATTCCGATAATTACAATTTAATTAAAAATAACCAATATATGCCATATGCAGGTTAAATTTGCATAACTCGTTTTAAATATAAATGCATATAAATTAAGATATGGCCGTTTCAAATAGTCATCTTATGAAAATTAACGAATTAAGTAAAATACGTGTGTAATATGAAGAAACTATTGATAAATGTACTTAAATAAATATAAATAAAAATATGAAAATTCTAGTTATGCTAGTTTAGTTTCTTTAAAATGCAATATTACTATGTAATTACTTACATATATTTACAAATATTTACTATGTAAGCAATGTACTAGTTTTTATATCATTAAGAATGAGTTAAACTAGGGTATTCTATCTGATTTTAGGGAAGAGGCCCGTGATATGTTCTACCATGCATATCACGCCTACATGGAGAATGCCTATCCGGCTGATGAGCTGATGCCGCTCTCCTGTAAAGGACGCTATCGCGGAGTGACGCCATCGCGTGGCGACATGGACGATATCCTCGGAAAGTGAGTTAAAATCAATTCGTGTATAGGCGGGAATGTTAACATTATTTTTACAGCTTCTCCATGACTCTGGTGGACACGCTGGACACCCTAGTGCTGCTGGGAGATTTCACCGAGTTTGAGCACGCGGTTAAGCTGGTTATTCGCGACGTTCAGTTTGACAGCGACATTATCGTGTCTGTGTTCGAAACGAACATTCGAATGGTTGGCGGCTTGCTGTCGGCCCACATCCTTGCGGAGTATCTGCAAAAGCATGCGGACACGATGCACTGGTATAAGGGCGAGCTGCTGGAAATGTCCCGCGAACTGGGCTATCGTTTACTGCCCGCGTTCAACACGTCTACGGGCATTCCGCATGCACGGGTCAATCTCCGTCTAGGGATGAAGGACCCACAGTTAAAGAAATCCCGAGAAACTTGTACCGCATGCGCAGGAACCATCCTGCTAGAGTTCGCAGCTCTGTCGCGGCTCTCAGGCGATCCCATCTTTGAGGTGCGAGCCCACGCGGCCATGGACGCACTGTGGAAGCTACGGCATCGGGGCTCTGACCTAATGGGCACAGTACTAAATGTCCATTCTGGCGACTGGGTGCGTAGGGACTCCGGCGTCGGAGCGGGCATTGATAGCTACTACGAGTACCTGTTCAAGTCTTACGTCTTACTGGGCGACGACAAGTACCTGGCCCGCTTCAATCGCCACTACAACGCCGTGATGAAGTACGTCAGTGAAGGGCCCATGCTGCTGGACGTGCTAATGCACAGGCCCCACGCCAAATCAAAGAACTTCATGGACTCGCTGCTGGCATTCTGGCCGGGTCTTCAAGTGCTTTCTGGTGACCTGAAACCGGCAGTGCAGACACACGAAATGCTCTACCAGGTATGGTTCATCCTTTGCAAAGCCACAGATCATTTTGATTTAAAAAATATTTTATCTTATCTTTCAGGTTATGCAGATGCACACGTTTATTCCAGAGGCTTTTACCGTAGACTTCCAAATACATTGGGGACAGCATCCCCTGCGCCCGGAATTCATCGAGTCCACATACTTCCTGTACCGCGCCACTGGTGATCATCATTATTTGCAGGTGGGCAAGCGGGCTCTGAAAACACTCCAGCAGTACGCCAAGGTCTCCTGTGGCTATGCCGCCGTCAATGATGTACGAACTGGCAAGCACGAGGATCGGATGGACTCGTTTGTGCTCTCCGAGACAATCAAGTACCTCTTCTTGTTGTTCTCCGATCCCCAGGATCTAATCATCAACGTCGATGAATTTGTCTTCACGACCGAAGCTCATCTGCTGCCCCTGTCTATTGCCCAACTAGGAAACTCCACGTTTAGTAAGTATTTAAACAAAACGTTCAGAGAGGGCTTACTTTTATTCGTACTAACAAAAAACCTAAACCTTTCGTCGGCCAAATAAGAGGGAAAGAACGAAAATGTTAAAATACTTTTGTGTTAAATTGTTTTATAAATCTATGCCGCGTTGAAAACGTTTTTCTTATTATTTAATTTGCTAAAGAGCCCTTGGAGAATTTGAACAATTGATAAAAGCTTATTTGCGTCACAAAGTAAAAGAATTTCTAATCAAATAATTTTTATTTGTAATGTTTTGGATTGATAAGGCATATTCCCTAAAGAGTAAAGATCAACAAATATTTTTTTTATTCTTGGGGAGAAATTATTTGAAAAGAATTTTAACAATTGCTAAAACCTTTTTTTCGTCATAAAGTAAAAGAATTTCTGATCAAATCGGCTTTATCTATAAATTTTTGGATTGATAAAGAGTAAGGATTAACAAATTATTGTTGAAAGCAATATATTACGGATGGTAAAGCAATATAATAATATAAACATAAAAAGTGTCTAGATATTTGTAACATTTTATTAATTCCCCCTTTTTGTAGGCTTTCGGCAGTCCGACGAACACAACGTTCTCGACTTCATGCGCACCTGCCCCAGTTCAAATAAGCTTTTTCCTGAAAAAGTACGCAAACCGCTGCGCAACTTCATTACGGGCTCCTGCCCGCGTACCACAGCCGGAAAGCGACTCAGCGCCCTGGATTTTCAGGCAAGCAATGCAGATCATCTGCGAGCTGTTTACGACATGGGCATTACCATGGTTTCGGTAGGCGACCGAAGCCAAGGCAAGGTGCGACTTTTCCATAGTTTTTATAATGTAAGTTTTTTTCTGTTCCGCTTTTTGGTTTCGTTTGCATTTCGTTTGACACAATGGGTGGGCATCTTTGCACTACAAATTTCCTGGATCTTTCGCCCTCACATTCCTTTTCCCTACCATCATCATCGACTCTATCATACCAAATTCCACAATATTCCATGTGTTTGCTTTTATTCAGGCCAAAAGCCACGAGGAGGGCGAAATGGGACTGCAGTTTATGCAGGAGATGCTAGAGCTGACCAAGATGCAGAGCATAAATCAGCTGGCGCAATTGCAAGTTCGTAGATCCTAAAGAAAAATGGTGAAATAATAATTAACATATATTGTTTTAAATTTACAGGCCGTGGCCTACGCCACCGACGAGAAGGCTCAGGATTGGATCGCCCTAATGGCCGGGCCTTCGCACTTTAGCCCGGAGCTAATCGGTGACCAGTTCGTCCAGGGAGATTTGGTGCTAGCCAATCCGCGTCGCGCCTGCGAAGAGCTCCTGGAGAATGCCGAGGAGGCAAAGGGCAAGGTGCTAGTTGCCGAACGCGGCGACTGCACGTTCGTGAGCAAAGCACGGTTGGCCCAAAAGGTGGGGGCGGCGGCTCTGATTGTCTGTGATAATGTACCGGGGTCTTCCGGCGAGACGCAGCCGATGTTCGCCATGTCCGGCGACGGCAAGGACGACGTGCTTATTCCGGTCGTCTTCATGTACAGCGTGGAGTTCGGCAAACTGACGGCGGTGATGCAGCGACGGAAGCAACCGCTGCGCGTCCGCGTCATGCAGATGGTGGAGTTCAAACGATGGCAGCTGGCCAAGGCGCAGCGGCAAAATCAAACCGCGACGGTAACACAGAAGCCGGAAAAAGAGTTGTAGTGGACTGCTGCTGTTGGACCGCCCTCAGCGTTAACTTATGTTTTGGGGCTACTTACCGTCTTGAAAAGGTTATCGCCAAAATAGAGATATATTTTCTATATTCGTAAATTGTACAGTAAGCGATCGCAACTAAATTTGAAATTCTTGTACTTTACTAGACATGTAAGCACGAATTAAGGCCGCGAGTTTTTGAACTCTTCAGTATAGGGATATTTGCATTTCGTGGTTGGTTCTCAGGTTAGCAATGGCTTCCTAGTGGCAATATGATAACCGAATAGCATCTGATATCCGCATTCGCGTTCATTCTAATTGTATATTTGGTCCACCTCACAATTTTTTAGACGGATTTTACTCTTTCGTGTAAGTAAAACTTGTGTACATAAAAAGATTAGATCATAGCAGCAATAAAACACTAATTAATGAATAATTTTAAGAAAAATTAGTTAATAATGTAGCGAGTCAGGAGATTGATCGACAAATGTGTAGTTAAAATTGTTTAGTTCTTATACAAAAATAAACAGTCTAAAATATACGAAAAATAATGAAAAACCCGAAACCATATTCTTTTATAAAATTAAATGAACTTCGTTATACGTTTAGTGAAGACTTTATTAAAAACACTGTTAAGCGGGGAGATATCACAAATATAGTTAATGTAGAGTAGGCATAAAATGGAGGAATTTAAATTTAAAGTAAACGTTTGAATATTATTTGTAGCACTCGAATTGTCTTTTTTATGGTTCGGGTTGCTCTAGGCAGGCCTCGTCTGTGAGAATTCTGCATTCGAAGGTGTAATAAGTTACGCCCTTCTTAAATCGCACTGATTCTTTTTTCTCTGACTCTGTCTGTAAAACCTTTTTGACGACCTGATTTTCCTTTTTGTATGAATACACCTTATCGCGACATTCAGTCGTTCTTGTCCTCCATATACTAAGAAGAATGGAAAA
Organism: Drosophila kurseongensis; assembly: GCA_018153305.1. Lineage (NCBI taxonomy): Eukaryota > Metazoa > Arthropoda > Insecta > Diptera > Drosophilidae > Drosophila > Drosophila kurseongensis. Next base: position 18,610,465 of record JAECXX010000210.1, read on the forward strand.
TCCTTCGTCCAAAAGAATCGGTAGTGCCACTGCTAACAGGATGTTAATCAAGAGGTCCAGTTCATACCCGGGTGTCATTTTTGGAACCTCGTTTCTGACCAGGATAAGCGCCGTGGAGAGTTCTTCCCGCTGGATGAGTTCTTCTTTAACCACTCTTACACGAGATGAACACTGCCTGGTTACTGTGCTGTTAGCGTCCAATGGGGCGGATGGTAGTTCTTTATGGTTATCCGTTGGCTCCAGCTTATATATATCTTCTGGGATTTCGTAGCCGATGAAGTAAGATGGTGAGTTCAGAGACGGTCCCGAAATTAGCCACAAACTTTCTTCGTGTACCATTGAAAAGAGCCACAATATGAACTCGAATAATCTCTCCAAAAACATGTTTTATAAATAAATTGCAGACACTTTTCAAGGTATGTTGAGGCAAATGACAAACATTTTTCGATTGCTTTTCAGAACTAAATCGAAATTTAGTTTTAAGATCCGGAAGAAAAACCTATTTAGCCGTTTTCTCGCCCGCCCTTCAAATTAATGAGCACCAATTCCCTAATTGCTTTCTTATTATTTAAAGACTAATCATAAAACAACCACTGTATTTTTAAACAGATTTCCTTTTAATGACATTCATTTGTTTTCATTTTGGTGTTTCCTTTGAACTAAAAATATGACACATCTACTGCTGCAGTTGATATATGTAGTAATAAATCAAATATTTGAATTCATAATTAGGTCTAGAACTAAGTTACCTTAAGCTAGGGTTTTGTTTTTCTTTTAGAAAAAAATAAAAAGAACCAAAGAAACAAAAACACTTAATCAATGATAGCGGACAGCTTAGTAAAGGCTTATAGGGTCTGACTAACTAAAAACTTATGCAAAATGTCGATATTATTGGATGATTATGTTGGTAAAGACTACAGGGTTTAACACGCAACTTATTATAGTTTCGTATATATTTGAACTACATGTTTTCGGCTGACAGCCAAAAGCATATTTATGGATCTTAGCGTTCACAATAAAGGCGTTATTCGTGTTGTGTCTTGTGGGTGATTTTCAACAGGGATTTATGTGAGAAAACAAAAAATCGGTTCAGGGTCAAGACTTTCCACTTTGCAAGTTCACTGGCACTGGCCTACGTCGAGTGCCGTTGCTGGACAGCCAATTTCAACATGTGATTGGCGATGCTGTCTACCGTCAAATGTTGCGAGGACATCTCAATCACCTGGGACTTCTGGCGGGCATAAAACCGCTGCGCTCCATTGTTTTGCGGTGCCAAATAGGTGAGCTGCCTCGGATCCGCAGCACTTATCCAGGCCTCGTCGTTCGATGCAGACTTGATGATCAGATGGTCCCCGGTGTTAACTGCCTCTGTGGCGTCATCGAATTGCGGGGATGGCAGTCGGTGAACCTGCAGCAGGCGATGCGAGGGCGTAGCATGCGATAGCTCGCAGGCAATTACATGCACCTCAGCCGGACTGTTTGGCTCTTTTACATGCTGGTAGAGCACTAGCATACTGCTTTGGTCCATGTCGAGGCTGGGATAGTGCATGGCAGCCAGGCTGCTACCCAAAGGACGGCCCAGATCGTAGTTCATCAATGTGTCACCACTGCGATGGTCCCAAATTGTGATCCGCGTCTGTCCGTAGCCGATTAGGCGGTCCTCCGAAAGGCACTCGATGTGGCGCAGTTCGTGGCGCAGCTGCTTGAACTCCCGAATGGAGGCCAGCGTATCCAGCGTGGGCGTCAACGAGTACTTGCAGATGCCCGAGCGCGGCTTGCCCATCACCAATTCCTGCTGCCAAGCCATAACAAAGTAGCGCGACTCCGCGATCGTAGTGTAAATGACATTCGGCCACTCGCTAAAATATGGAAGTTAAGTTAATCTCAGAATGTGCAAAAGGAAATGGTTTTAGTACTCACCAGTTAACAGCGTCCAAGTGCACAGAGTGCATCCGTGGCCGTAGCTCCTCCTCGCAAAAGTAGTACACGTTCACGTGCAGCGATGTAAGCTTCACCTCCCGCTTGTGGTGGTCCAATGGCCTGCTTCGCATTTCAAGGTACACCGGCGTCGAGTTATGCACACAGATACGGTTGCCAAACGGCGTAAATATCTCCTGTTCTGCAATGGGTTAAAGGAAGTTTAGGAAATGTTAAAATGTCTCAGAACCTCCAATTTATTTAACCCACCGTTAGTGAGGCGCCGCACCCTTCCCAAGTACACCCATCTCGGGCCAACTTGCAGCTCCTGCTCTGTGTCCTTGGAATCGCGCGGATGCGTGTGGTGGAGCTGTGGTGCAGGAGATTTCCTAACGCCATCTAAGAAGGGCTGCTGACGCGGTTGGTGCAGCACGTTGAACACTTTGGAGTACTTCCAGAAGGTTATGCAGTTCTCCTGTAGAACGATAAGCTGTTCCAGCTCGTAATACATATAAAGAACCTTGCCGTGCTTGGCGGAAAGTGGATTCGCTAGCGTTGACGATCCCTCGCTGAGGCGTAGCAGTCCACCAGGAGGAATGGCCAAGATTTGTTGAGCAGGATCCACATGTCCCGCGTGCTGCCGAGAGCGACGTGGCTCCGAACCCTTAGAATTCAATGGCGGGGATGTGGGCGAAGGCGGGTAAATAAGAGCGGGCTGAGCATAAGGCGGTTGAGCGCGGGAAGGGGAATGAACGTGGGTCAGTTCTGCAGCCTCAACGGCAGCGGAGTTATCCAGATGTTTGTGGGGTTCCACAAGCACATTGGAAACTTCTCGTGCCAACTCCGTAATCCTAGGAACGGCGACTGGAGCTTGGTTAGGCACTGCTTCAAGATTACCGGGCAGAGATTTGGCACGTGTCCTCTTCGTGCGCTTTGTCTGTCGATTTATAGCTTTCGTTGCACTTGTCGTGACGGTGGCATTCTCCTTCACGGCCTTCATCTTGCGGGGACTGTTTGGCGGAGCCAACTGCTGCTGCTGCAGGCGATGCTGTTCTGGAAGACTCTTGTCTGTCGGATCGGGTCTCTTTAGGGCCGCACGTACAATCTTGGGCATCTGGACTTTTTTGACGCCATGTGCTGTGCCGCCGCTTAGTCGCTTGGCTCGTCCCTGGGCCATTTCGTCCGAGAGAGCGTAGCTCTTAAGCAGACTGACCTTACGGTTTCGCAGCAGCTTTGAATTGAGGTGCGTGGTGGAACGAGTAACCAGGTCGCGGACGCGAGTGTGCTTTCCTGAGCTTGGAGCTCCCACGGTAGTGCGTCTGCGTTTTGTGGCAGTAACTGGCTTGGTAACTCCATGGGTTTTCCTTTGCTTGGGCGTTTTTGGCGACTGAGCTGCAACCACAGGTGATGAAACTGACGATGGAGCATCTTTAACTGGACTGATCTTTATGAGATTTGTCTTCGCTGGTCGAGGAATCACTGCAGACGGACACGGGGCACCTACATCACCAAAGTCTTCTATCAAGTGAGCGGGTGCCGGTGAAATGCGAGACTCCTGTCTGCCTGGCGATGGTGTCTGCGGCGAGGCATTGTTTGTAGCCTTGATAATGTAAATCGATGGCTTGGTCTCGCGCGCCTGGCGCAAGCGTTGCTGCATTTTCTCCAGCAATTTGGATTGGGCAGGAGCAGCAGCCTCGTAGACCTTGGCGAACGCTGCCTTAACAGACTGCTCAAGTTCATCCTCGGGCTCTTTGTGTTCCTCATACTTCTTGATCCCTTCGCCCTCCTTAGGAGATCTGCAGCGTTGCGGCTCCAGTTTCTTGGGAGATTTGCACCTTTCCCGCTCCTTTGAACACCGGTGCGGCCCCGTTTCTTTAGGGGATTTGAGTCGCTCTTGCTCTTTGGGTGATTTGACCAGCGCGCGATCTCCCTGTGCCCGTAAAATGGTGTCGTAAAAGTGGTTCGACTGGCGCTGGTCTTCTGCAATCGAAGCTGGCAATTGGCCGATAAAAGTAAGATCTCCATCCGCCCCTGGAACGGAACCGGCTATCTGAGGCAGGGAGGACTCCTCTTTATCAGTGCTAAGCTCACTGCTGGTGGTCAGCGGCAGCTTCTTGTCCTTATCCTGCTGGCGGTCTCGTTCCCGCTCTCGCCGTTTGCCGCGCACATCACTGCGCATCCTATCCAGCTGGTGTTGTGGTCGCACTCGCAAGGATCGTCGGGCCACAGTGCTGTTGGCCAACTCTCGCATCGCAGTAGCCACCGCGTTGGCCGTGGCCAGTTCAGTAAGACCCAGATAGTTGCAGAACTCCTGCTGCTCGTAGAACATACTGTCGTTGGGGCAGCTAAAATTCAGCTCCTGATTCGGGCCCATTTGCAGTGGCATCTCTGCAAAAAATAGTTTAAATAAATAAGTTAATTAAACTATGCAATTTGATGAAAGTTAATAATTTAAGAGTTCATAAATATGTAAAATAAATATTTATTTTTGCTGTGATTTCGATTTGAATTTAAACTAATTTTTTGATTATGGTACCTAATTATTATTATTTTTTAGAATGTTAATTTTAACATCCGAACTAAGAATGATTTTTTAAGAACTTTATGAAGCAAACCCAATAATAATATTTTTAAATAAGGATGGAAAAATGGGCAAAGTACTTGTGTGAATAAGAACATTAAGAAAAACATCTCACCTTGTGGCGCCTGTGGCAGATCCTGGTAGCGATAAATCTGTTGTTGCTGCTGCATTTTATGCTCGATAAACTGCTGCTGTTGCATTTGCACCTGCTGACGCATAACATCCAGGACAGCAGTAGCCAGTTGCCGGTCATCTGAAGGCACAATATCACTGGAGTTTGGCTGCATTAACTCAACTATTCCTTCCGGAGCAGCGGGACAAGGTTGAGCATTGGAAACGGATGCAACCAGGTCCAAATGCACGGCGGATGACCCCGCTGTTGGTGCAGCCGCGCTGCTCTCCAAATCTGTGGTGGAAGTTTCCTTGGTAAGGAGCCGTTGCTCAGAGGTTTTCGTCTCCATGGTCTTCACATCAGAGGCATCGGGAATCACCTCCTCTTCTTCCTCCGGTTGTTGATCCATTTGCAGCTCCTCCTCGGGAATCAACGTGGTGACGGAGGCGTTTTCCATGCCCACCACCTCGTAGCAATCGTCGTCATCGTCGTCCAGCACTATGGTCTCTTCGGTGGGCATGATATGCAGGTAGCGCCGATGAACCGGCCGCTCCGCTGACTGGGAGCTGGCTTGCTCTTGGGTGGACTCGTCGGAGGTCTGCATGATATCGCGACTGATCTTCTCCAAGTTGCGGGCCAGTGATTCACGAAACTCGAGGAAGTTGAGCTGCTTGAGTGGTGCTGTGGCAGCCTCATACTGGTCGAAGGCGGCAGCGAAGCTCTCTACATCCTCGACGGCCGCACACTCCTCACTGGCTGCCGTCTCCCAACTAGAGACCTTCTCGGCGGGACTCATTTGGGGCTGAGCCTGGCAGATGCTGGCTAGCCTTCGATCCATAGCCTCTCCATGGAGTGTATTCTTCATCAGTGGCGGATACTTGCGCTTCAGCGGAGCCACTTTGGACGGAGAGTGGCCGCCCATTAAATCGTCATCGAATTCATAGTTGTAGCTGGCGTTGGGCATGGAGGAGGAGCTGACTGGGAACTCCGTGGGACTGCTGTGCTCGCGAGGCAACTTCCTGAGCAGATTATTCGGCGGCGGCTCCTGGCCCTCCATAACGCTGATGTCAATGGGTTGGCCCGGTGTTTGCTGCATCATGCCTTCCTCGTCTTCATCGTCGTGGTCCTCTAATTCGTGATCATACACCTGACAAATGTCGGGGCGTTCCTCTTCCATCGGAGTGTCGTCCAAAAATGTTGCGTTCTCGTTCTCCTCGGGCGCTTCGTCCTCGACTAGTTCCTGATGAACTAGTGGTTGTTCAAGCGCTGCGTCACTGAGGTACACATTGTTTCCCGCCGCCATACGTGCTTCATCCTCACCCAAATCCTCTACCACCTCCTCAATATAGGCAGCACCATTGAGGCACTCATTCGCACCAGTTTCTTCGGGCAGCAGACCCAGCAATGCTCCGGCTCCATTCCCGGCCATCAGGATAGCCCTGGCGAACTCCTGTTCGCATGCCACGCCCTGGGTGGCCACTATGATCTCACAGCAGTGCTCCTCCGCCAGCACGACCATGTTTTCTCCATCCACCGATTCGTAAATGACACACTGATCTCCCTCCTCGGCTACCTGAAGCTCGTGATCATCATCGTCACCGTCAGGCACCATGGCGAACTGGTCGACGTTGCCGTTGGTCAGCAGAATGCCGGGACTGTTCACTACGGCTTGCATCAAAGCAATAGCCGGATCCTGTGCTGATTCGGGCGAGTCTGTAAAATAAATTATATATTTTTAATGCTTATTAATAGCTATTATATTGCGCACTTTTCTATTGGAAACGGTTTAATGCATTTTTTTACAATTTTGTTTAATTATTTTTGATTATAAAATTGAGACTACGATTTAGATATTTATATCATAGTTGGTATTAGCTCCCTAACCCACCATTGATCTCGATGACCTCATGACTGCTGCACGGACGTTTATCGGGCGTGCAAGTGGTCCATTCAGGAACTGGAGTGATCTCCTCCGCGGCCATCATGTGCCGGCACAGTCCGTAGATGAAGCGTTCGCCTTGGCTGACGAAACTGGTAGACGGGTGATCCTCCGCCCAGCCCTTGAAGCCACTGCCACTCGAGATAAGGCTGTGGATGTCTGAATCGTCGGAAATGACGTGCAGCATGCTGTCTACGGCAGGGTCCAGGTCCGATTCCGGCGCCGGTTGCTCTGCATCGGATTCAGTGGGACCCGCGGGCCGCACCCGATCCTCTGCCACGCCCGATCCGGCGGCTGGAGCCTCGACCGCCTCCGAATCCACCTCGTCGCCTTCCAGCGGCGAGTAGCAGTTCAGCAGGTGCTCCTCCGCCGTCATATAGGCCATCAGACTGGCGCATCTTTTGGACATCGCTTCGGGGATTGGATTGGATTACTAGCCCTAGCCCGCACTGGTCAAATGGTCGATTTGTGTAGCAATTGTGGTAGGATTTCTTCTGAATTTAGCACGTGAAATTTAAAAAATATACTTGATGCTGTCTACAAAACAATGCCGGAACTGACTGTGGCCGTGCATGATTACATTATCGGTGCCTGGTCGGTTTGCTTGGATTGTTATTTTATGTATTTCTGCGTGTTTTTTGTTGTATATTTCTTATTAGCAGGCTTATTTTTTTTTTGATTAGCTGCTTTATCCTGTGTGACCGTCGCTGGACCGTACAAATATATCACATGGATCTTGGAAAAATACCATAGAAATATACCACATAAGTTAGCATTTACTTTTAGCGCGCGCTTAATCAATGTAAAAGGACCCCTGTATCTTTAAGACTTTCTTAAATTTTATAAAACTTGAAACTTATATGGTACTTGTGTCATATTTTAACTAAGCTTTTGGCTGTACTTTCGAAATTCCACGACCTCTGATCTCAAAAATAATACGAAAACATAGGTCAAACTTAAACCGATTTCTTAAAACATAAACGTAAATACCGTTATTTTTGGTTTTGGATATTATCTTCCAAAATATCAGTTTTATTAACAAAGCAAGGGATGAAGTAAGTGGGCCGAGATGACACACCCGTTAATATAATCGCTATGTCGATATACATATATGTGCAATCAACTGTCATTCTCTAAAGAAAATACATAATCAAACAATTAATGCGATAACAAAACAAATGTAAGCCTAGATTTAATCAAGCAGCTGGCTTTATATTTGTAAAAGGCTTAAATCTATTACGCTTTGATTTTTTTAATAATAATAATAATAATAATAATAATACCAACTTGTTGCAATAAATAGGCGCTCATTTTAAAATGTCTGTAAAAAGGCCAAAGTTTCCAGAAATTTTATCTTAAAATAATTTACACTTTTACCATTAAATATGAATTCCAGGTAGATCTACAACTTTGTGTGTAATGGTTTTATATAGGTCTTATTTTAAAAAAATCGTTCATCTCGCTAACTTCGTCTTAACTATTTCTAAATCAGGCCCAGAAATAATTCAGTTTAGAAATTATCAAAGATCATTCAAGAAAAGATATTTTGTTTTTTATTGAAAATAAATTTTGATTTATTTTCGATTTTAAATTACATTCAATGTTACGCGAATGGCTTAAAAACTTTTTAACCATTTTAGATAGCTTGATTAAATGGCTTTAACAGCAAATAATATTTTTACTTACTGTGAAATAAAATTAAATGTATATTGAAATAAAAACATCAGGTTTTCATTGGTTTTCACAATCAGCTGTTGTATGTTACAACTGCGAAATAGTTGGTATTCATCGCATAAAACCGCGTCTTTTGGTTTCCTCATCCAAGCTCTCCATGGTCACTCTACTCTCACGGTATTTGCAATTGCGAGAAAAGAAATGAAAGAATTGAAAAAGAGGCAACGGCAACGGCGAACGAAACACAAGTACACCGCACCTACATCCCGCAGAAGTCGAAGTTCCCATGCGCCCGCGCGCTGATAAGGCCAGTCTGAGAATCTAAGAAACCGAATAGGAATCCGAAAACTGAGTAGCTCGGGGAATAAATATATAGCGGGCGTCGTCGTAGCTCAGAACAAAATACACCCAGCTCTCGCAGCGTGAACGTCGTCGATTTCAGTTTCCGCCTTGAAAATCAACTAAACATAAATTTCACTCCCGTCTCTCGTCTAATGTGCGTCTGCTAGTGTTCTAAATTAAAGATTGGAAAATTCAATAGTCAATAAGTCGGCGAAATGGAAGACAAGCGAGCAAATGGCGATGCCACTACCTGCAACGGGCATTCCAAGGAGAAGGACGTTCGCGTTTGGTGCGACGGATGGTGAGTCATATTCTTGGGGAACACTGTCCGGCTTTAAGAATCGGTCGGATAACGGTTCCCATTGCTTCACGTCACTCGTTACTCAGCAGTAGAGTGTAAAGTGAGTCAAAGCAGAACAATTCCACCACGTCGGTCTTATTGATTTCATACAATTCCAATACCCGTAATCAGCTATCGACAGATTCCATTTGGGGCGTGCTAAGAAGTGTTCAGGGTTTCTGAACTGATTAGCGAATGTGTGTGGAACTGCTTTCGGTCAGACGATCAGTTCCCGCTCTAATGGGCATTCATTGCCGTCCGACTAAAGTGTCTATTTCAGGTTCAAGGTCTCCCCGTACCGAAATATGCAAACGCTCTACGGTTGACCGAACATTTTGCATTGTCTTTACTATTTATTTATGTATAATTAATCTTTTCTATGTAGTTGGAAATGTTTATATAGTACTTGCACCATTTATCAATCATGTTTATTGTTAGGGATGACAATAAGAATTTTTAATTTAATTTACATTTTTTTATGGTAACGAAACTAAAATAAAAAAACTAAAAATAAAATTTTATGAAAAAAATGTACATATAGGAAACGGGATTTGTTCAATGGTAATTTGCCGAGGAATCAGATTAATTCAAAAGCCAGTAATCGCGTTTTGGGATCTGTAGAGCGCTGTCCCGGCTGCAAAAAAAATAAATATATAATTTAACAAAGTTCGGAGCGCACTCCCACATATGCACACAAAAATCATTTGCACTTGTGTTGTGTAAAATGTATAAACCATTTATAAAAATAGAATAACTCTCCGTTCTCCATCTCCTCCCCTACCAACAAGCGTCAAACAAAAACATTTTTTCGGTCCATATGTCCTATCTATGTATGTATCATATAATACTTAATATTAACTGCGTTTTTGAGCTGAAATCAACAATATCCAAAACAAGCTGGTAGATTAAATGTTTTTTTACACATATGTTTTGGGTACATATGTATTGGTCGCTGCCTGCATGGATATCTGTATGTATGTATATTCGATGAACAATCAATTGTTCTAAAAGCATTACGCTCTGCTATAATAGGTTGATTTTGTGCAATGCATCACCGAGAACCGGTTTATCTTTATCAGGAGTGACGCATTAGACGGCGATACGGATGGATGGCCTACCATAACAAGTTTGTCTGCTCTATCAGACGACTGAAATTTCCTCAATTGTGGCTTCCGCCAAACGTTTTATACATAGAAATACATCCATCTATTGTTTATGTTTAACCTATCTATCCCTTTCTCTATTTTTATCTATGTCTGTATTCTCCCAATTAACAATGGCACACGCTTAACTAACAAAAATAAAATAAATATGTACACACTAAGATCATTTAAACACAACTGCGTATACTTTATCATTCGAGAAATGTTTTTTTTTATTTTTAGTTTAAATTTTTAATAATAAGGAGTTCGGGAGTTTTGATGAATGTTCACCGTTTCTAAGAATGGCTATAAATAATAAATATATACTTTAAAAAAGTAATAATTGAACCTATATGTACATACAAATGTATTCTCAGCAAAAAGCAGCGTCAGCTTTCCTTCCATTCTTTTCCGAGGAACTTTAGATTTTTGAGAGCTGCGTTTACGTGGCTGCCCGCCGGTTGTCCCAAAACATCACGTGATTCAGGCCTGCGCATGCCTTGACGCCTGCCCCACACCCATTGTGCACCACCATCATCATTGCCATTGCCATCGCCATTGACACACAATATACTGCCGTCATCGTCTGGCGTTCTTATTGTGCTTAATTTAATTGGCAATTCGCTGGGCTTTCCCTGCCCTAAATTATCGCAAAGGATCGGATTATTTTAGGAGGTTATTTAAATTGCAGCCGCTACTATTAGGAAACAAGATTGTATTATACATATATCTTCCAAACTATGGCCAGCAATCTTATCCGTCCGTAACTAGGGATCGGAATGAGACAAATTGGGGCACCACAAAGTATACTCATAGGGTAATATAGGAACTATATTTTAAAATCTATTTTGTACACTACATATTGAAATATGGTAGTATCATTTGATTGAAATTTATTTAATTAAAGTCACTTTCAAGTTTGGTATTTACAAACTGTACTCACAGTGCAATACTAAAATCGCTAAATTAGTCACATTTAATTTTGAATACCTCTTTGATCACCTAATTTATAGTTTTAAACGTAAAGTAAATAATTAGAGGTTAAACAAATATTTCCGGGTATTTTTGGCAATCTATTCTTCCTTAACCCCATTGTCAATAGGTGAGACCTTGCCTATGTGGAAGTCCTCAAGCTGAAGGTGATAAGACCGTCCGAGAAACCGCCGAACTGAAACCAGATTAATAAAAAATGATTCCACATCAGCTGCTTCTTGGCAAAAACAAAAAGTATAAACAATATTTTCGTGAAATCTGTCCATTAACCCAGCAGATGGGAGCACATGTATGACTTGGACCCAAATATTCTAATCAGCAGAGATTGATCATTGACGCAAGCAAGTGCGATCACTTGTCTTTCCCGCACTCGCTACCTCCTTTCCATCAAAGTCAATGAACCTGGTCTGGCAGCAAGTTGAAAAAAACAAATGAATGGGGCTCTCGTAACACTGTAAGAGAGCTGGGGCCTCACGCATAGGGTCTACGTTTACCCCTGGGGTCCAACGACAAATTCTATGGAGAATCGCGTGATATTTTTTAATCAGCAAATGGGCGTCGGCGTTGCTGTCGCTTGAGCTGCTGCTTTTTGCCCACTCAATTGATTAAGCGGCCCCTGGGTCTGTTCTACATATAGAGTACAATGCTGTATATGTACATTCGGCACAGATTTATTTCTACTGCAAAAATCTCCGGGAGCAAAGGTTTCGCTTCGATTAATGAATGGTCCACGTTTTTATTAGCTGCTTTCTGCTCTCCGGTTTGTTACTATCAGACTTCCTTGCATAATCGTTATTTATTTTTACTAGGTCGATTTGTAGGTTCCGATTAGTAATAACGCCTTTAATTTGTTCATTTTTTAATCATATGCTTGTTAATGTTTGGTATGTACTAATCTTTAATTGGAGTTGATCTTATAATAGTTCCCGCTCACATATTTCATATTGCGCGCGGCATTCAATCGATATCTGTAGAGAACACACCGGGCTGATAATGATGACGTTTTAACTTCTTATCGTTATCAATTTCATAAAGTGGTTAACTTTTGCATGTTTTATTTGGTGTATGCGTAGCCCATTTTAAGAATTATTTAAACAAATGCATTTTTGTTTTAAATGTTATGGAGATTGATTAATTCATGTTTAATACACGTTCATTAAAATAATTAAATGACTAAAAAAAACAGAAAGAAGAAAGTAATTGTTAAGCAATCAATCGATATGTTGCGATAATTAATTAATTAACACCTTATAAAAAAAAAAAAACCAATAATTTGAAACGACTATTCCCCATTAAATTTCATTTAAGACCACCTCATAATTGCGATTATTTTGGGTGCAAAAATTCCGTTCCGCAGTAAATACGTATATAATTGGTTTTAAATGCAATTTGAGCAGCACCTCACGTCGCACAGATGTATTATCGCTTTCCCAAGCCAAACAAAAACCAGGCCAGGGCGGCACGTCTGCCTATAACCATATTGCTTAGAATCGACAGAGAATGTAAACAACTTAAATAGCGCTATTTGCGAATATGTGGACACTGAATCACTGACATAGCGCATTTATAATTGCAATTAGAATTGCAAAACGTATCCCGCTCAGGTTGCTTCATCTCTTAACATTGCTGTTTTGTTTGGCGTACCGACTCTGATGATCGGGTCCAAAGATCAATCTTTACCAATACCCTGCCAAAGTGGAGCACGAAACCCGCCTGGGGATAGTCACCAGTCGGGCAGCTACTGGTCATTGAGCGCACTCGACCAGACATCATTGACGCGCTTCGACAGCGGTTTATGTAAATTATGTAAATGGCTTGCTCGAACAAGTTTATTGCTTTGTGGTCTCGGTCATGTGCGGTACTACTTAAGCAAAGGTTTAATCTCGGGTTACCTGTTTTGCACCATTAAGTTTAATTATCAGGATTTCAACTGAGCGTTATTGCAAACCTACATATCCATAAATTCCATTCATTTACTTGTTGCTTTTCCGAAATTTACATGTAAGGGCTATGTTCTCTAATTTTTGGGGTTCGGGTTCAAGCCGAGACTGCAAATATTTGCCATTTTCTGAGTCATATTAGTAGGACCAAGTTCGTTTGCCGTCTGCAACTCGACAAAAACGCCGTTGTTAAAGATCGAAAACATTTCCGTTGACAATAGACATAACTCCCAGCAAAGTTTGTGAACTTGTTCTTCGGGCACGCTTCTGATAAAAATCTTTTAACAACTTTTTGCCTTTTAACAAAGGTAGTAATTACATTTTTTGTTTACAGCTATGATATGGTGCACTTTGGGCATGCGAATTCCCTCCGACAAGCCAAAGCACTTGGCGATAAGGTAATTGTGGGCATCCACACCGACGAAGAGATCACCAAGCACAAGGGACCACCTGTCTTCACCGAAGAGGAACGCGTCAAAATGGTCAAAGGCATCAAATGGGTCGACGAGGTGGTGCTCGGTGCTCCGTATGTTACCACACTGGAGGTGCTCGACCAGAACAACTGTGATTTCTGTGTGCACGGCGGTAGGTACAAAGATGCCTTATTAATAGAGATATTCTTTAAATTAGTTATTCTTTGCAGATGATATTACAATGACAGCGGAAGGAGTTGACACATATCATTTGGTCAAGTCGGCTAATCGCTATAAGTAAGTATACAAAGACTTATTGAAATAAAGCCTTAAGAAATAAACTTTGTGCAAATATTTGCCATTTTCTGAGTTATATTAGTAGGACCAAGTTCGTTTGCCGTCTGCAACTCGACAAAAACGCCGTTGTTAAAGATCGAAAACATTTCCGTTGACAATAGACATAACTCCCAGCAAAGTTTGTGAACTTGTTCTTCGGGCACGCTTCAGATAAAAATCTTTTAACTGGTTATTAGAACTTTTTTTTTTTAACAACGGTAGTAATTACTTTCTTGTTTTATAACTAGCTTTCTGTCTTTCAATTAACATTTTTTTCAAATATATATACTAAAATTTAATTTTCTTGTGCAATCTACAGGGAAGTTAGACGCACTGCTGGCGTTTCGACCACCGACCTTGTGGGTCGCATGTTGCTGCTGACACGCAACCACTTCCGTCAAGGATCCGCCGAATACGATATCGAGAAAGAAGGTACCTCCAGCTTGTCCCAACGCTTTTTAGCATATTTAAGTTTTATTTTAATGTCCTTGAATCGCAGCGAGCACAGTTCCAGTTTTGTGCGCCATATTCATAGTTTTTTACTTTTTAGTGTCTAAAAATTACAAATACTAACATTAGAATTTAATTTGTTTGGCACTCTCCCTGTCTTTCATCTCTTTCTGTTGATCTTGTATATTGCTTTGCATGCTGTGCATAATATAATACTGATATATTCTGTTTGTTCCTGAACCACGCACGCTAAGTTTATGCTTTTATTTAAATTTATTTCCTTTTCACCAGTTTTTATTTGCAATAGTTCAACGTAAATAATTCCTTGGTTTATGTTGCTCTCTACAACTTTACTATTTCTCTTCTTTTTATTTCTATGTACGCACTGTTTACCACTAACCAAAATATAAAATAATGTATGAAACCTATACAAAATATGCTAAAACCTCAAAATGCCAAATGTCTTGTGCGTGTGCGCGCCCGCGAAATAAATCCAAAATGCCAAACCCAACGACCAACCTGCAATCAAAATATCCAAATCCGCATCCAAATCGAAATCAAATCAAATCCTAAACGTAAATTTTGCTCTTTAATACACACCTGCTCATTTGTCTGCGTTGCTTTACAATACAAAAACGTAAAACAGTGAACATTTTAAAACGACAAATAAAATCCCATCCAGGTTCTTCGAATATGGGTCAAGACTCTGCTGCCAAAAGTCCATGGACCGGATGTAGTCAGTTCTTGCCAACTACCCAAAAAATCATTCAATTCAGCGATGGAAAGTCACCAAATCCCGGCGATAAGATTGTAAGTTTAAGGCTTATTGCTGCGAATTATATAT
The DNA here is from genome assembly GCA_018153305.1 of Drosophila kurseongensis. NCBI lineage: Eukaryota > Metazoa > Arthropoda > Insecta > Diptera > Drosophilidae > Drosophila > Drosophila kurseongensis. The sequence goes on from JAECXX010000210.1 coordinate 18,625,488, forward strand.
GACTGACCTATGCTTTTTTTCAGGTTTATGTGGCTGGCGCCTTTGACCTGTTCCATGTGGGTCATCTGGACTTCCTGGAAAAGGCGAGCAAACTGGGCGACTACCTAATTGTCGGCCTGCACACAGATCCAGTGGTCAACTCATACAAGGGCAGCAACTACCCAATTATGAATCTGCATGAGCGCGTGCTGAGTGTTTTGGCCTGCAAGGTAAGACTGCAGTGGTAAATCCAAAGTGTGCACCGTTTAACGCCTGCTTTTCCGCAGTTTGTCAATGAGGTTGTGATTGGAGCTCCCTACTGCGTCACCGAAGAGTTACTAGAACACTTCAAAATCGATGTCGTCTGCCACGGACGCACACCCATTGCGCTGGAAAATGGCAAGAGCGATCCGTACGCCGTGCCCAAGACGCGAGCTATCTTCGAGCTAATAGACTCTGGCAACGAGATGACCACAGAGCGTATTGTGGAGCGCATTATATCGCATCGATTGGAGTACGAGCGACGCAACCAGGCCAAAGAAAAGAAGGAAATCGAGGCTTTCGAGGCTCTTCAACGCCAAAAGCAGACACAGAAGGCGGGCTAGCCGGCACCTGATTCCGTCCTCTCACACTAGACGGATGTTTTTATTTGTTTTAGTTGCATTCTTTTAGTTTTTGTTCAGTTACCGGCTCTTTTGTTATGTTACGTTCAAAGCGATGCGACGCTCTCGGAGATGCTGTACGCCCACTAAATTTCAAAAAGGCTCGGTCCCAGCGTACCGCTCGCTCGTTTTCTAGTACAATTATTGAATAGCTGCGGGTCGCACAGGCGACTCTTGTCAGGCCTTAATGATATAAAGTTATATACATATATATATATATTTGTAATACCTTAATATAGCATATTTAAAATCTAAATTTTATGTATGTAAGCTCAAAATTTGTAAATTCTACTTTGTATGTGTTGAGAAACAAATCCAAGTCATGATTGAAATGAGAATTGTACGAAATATATGTAAGACAAATAACAAAGATAAACTGTGACATGTTATCCAAACGGTTGGCAAAAATTTAATTGTATATATACGGCAATGTAACGAAAGTAGGATGCCCGGATCAGGAAATAACTGCTTTTATCCAATGTAATCTCCGATACTTTGTCCTTATTTATTAATATATATACTTAGTGCAAGTTCAAGTTTTATGTTTCAATGTTAATCTTAGACTAAAATAAAATGGCCAAAAATATTGCAAGCTCCAAGTTGTCGATAGTTTTATTGATCTATTAAATCCTTGCCTCGCCGATCACCTTCAGTTCCACGGTAATCAACTGCTGCCACACATCCAGATCCATTAGTTGTCGGAGATCATCAAAACTGATGAGGACCACGTTGCTGTCCGTCTTAATGAACTCGCTGCAGGGCTGATTCGCTGACCATGGTAGGATGGGACGGGCCTTGATCTGCTTGGAGTAGTAGCGTGACGACTTGGTAGGTTGAACAAGCAGGCGCAGTGTGATGACCACACCCTGCAAAGGCGTGGCCACCCAGATGGCCAAGACCTCTTGATCGACCCGCTTCCTTTGCCACAGCATTGAGTGTGCGGTGCGGCAGGCGAAGATAAAGAGAGGGCTATGCTGGGAGAACTGGCGGTAACGGGCAGGCAGATGGGTGTTCCGGTGGCATTTTAGGGGATTCAGGCCTGTACGTCGGTAGCCATAAACGCCCAACAGTGTGTTGACATCCTTCTCCAGGCTGCTAAAGTGGCAGGTTACAGAAGTCACCTTGCCCGCCTCCAACTCGAAGAACGGAACCCCCATAAACGGCAGATGATCGTTTAGATAGTGGCCCAACAGGGCGCTGGGTTCTATCGAGCAGCGGCATCCTTGGCAGGGACAGGGCACCAAGCGCAGACGAGCCCACGGCGAATTGCTGGACGGGATCACGAAGAGCGGGCTCCGTCTGTTGCTGGGCGGCTCGGTCATCGATTCGAAGCGTTTCAGTTGGAACAGTTGTTCTTCGGAAGATGAAGCCACCGAAACAGGAAGCCGGCAATTCGAGAAGTGCTTTGAGTACAGCAGACCTTGCATTTCCTGCAGACGCTGCTTCCGCCTCTCTTGGCGTTTTCTATTCCTGCTCATCCCATCGCTTGTCAGAGTTTGCGTTTTGGTCGAACCACCCCTGGAGGGACTGGATTGGGAGGAGGATGCGGCAGACATGGTCGGAGTGAGTTTTATTCAAGGCCAATCGAACGACATAATTTGGATGAGGATGTGGAACCACAAACGTTAAAATACTTTTGAATTAAAAAGCACAAACAAACTACTCCAAGTCGGAAACAAATACTTTGCAATTTTAAAATGTATTTTTAAGTTGGGCCGAAATCCCGGCGGTACTGCAATACCGGGCCAACCCGCGACAGAGGTGGAGCAAGCTCCTAGCACTCCGTCTGATTCCAAAAATCAGTTTAACATTTGTTGTCCTCCAATGGAGGAACTATCAGATGTTAAGCTGATAAGAACAGATACTACACTTTGATCTTAGCCATAAGGCCGAGAAGCGATAACTAGACCTGGGAAATCAACAGCCACTCCATAAGAAAACATCTAGAACCAGTTGGGAATTATTGGCAAGAGCATAGAGATGAATAAGGGTGCTGTTTACCTGGCTGCAGTAAGAGAATGTTGGTCCTGGCAAAAAAAAGGTCAGGATCAACTACAGTTAGCCAGTCGGAAATGAATGGAAATCATTACTAAATTAAAACAAAAAGTCCTTAGCAAACAAGCCAATTTATAAAATAAGATGATAATGATTGACTAAAAATGTATAAACATTTTATAAAACCCACGTGACTTTTAGGATGTCATATTATACTAATTCTGAAAAAAATAATTATGTTTTTTAAAAGGGTTCATGTCTTAATTTATAGACTTATTATTTCAAGGCATCACTTAAAACTTTACGATTTAATTATTTTCACTTAAAGTGCGTGGGCTAAAACACTTAGAATTGTGTAAATAAATATTCTTAAATGTACTTTTAAAATACATAATTTACTAATAGAAATAAGGCGAGGTACGTTTCTTCTTGATTATACTTCAAGGGATGCGATTCTTCTGCGTCTTTTTTTTCTCGTGGAGTTCTCAAAGAGGTAGGGTTGATTAAGATTCTAAATTCAGGGGCAGACTAAAGTTGAAGTTACGGTGTCTTCGAAGATGTCGGCGGTTTGTCCATGTCAGCTAGGGTATACAAATTAATGGGCTATTAGTTTTAATTTCTTGAGAAAATTCTTACCGCAATGAGACTTTAGATCACTTTTACTAATGTCCTTATTAGTGTTATTACCATCTATCCCAACACTGCCATACTTCTCCTTAAGGTACTTTTGCACATTGGTATTGTACTGGCTACGAGGATTAATCTTTCCTTGTTTTACTTCATTGTTCCCAAAGGCAGTGTGGTCATTGGAGGGCAAAAGGTCCGGTTGATGTTCTTCGATTTGTCTGTTCTTATTTGAGCTGCCAGTAGAAAGCGAGAAACTCTTAACATCAAAGTGTCGGGGACTTCCGTCGAGCTTATCTGGGAAAAAAAGGGAAGTAGGTAATATAACTCCCTATTGTAAAAATATTGCATTGTATTTTCTCACATTTTTGTTTGTGCTCTTCATTGTTTCGTACACCCGCATGGTTTGAATAGAGCCCCCGATCCCGCGATGAAGTAGGGCCTGCCTGATTGTCAAGATATCCAAAATAACTATTGGTGTTCAATCTTACGCCTTCAGTTTTTCTAGTTGCAAGGGGATCGTCTAGGTACATTTCGTTGTCATTAAAACTGGTCGCATTGAATAAATTGTAATTTTTACTCGATGTTCCATTAGCAGCACACATGGGATCCAACATAGTCTTCTTTTCCTGAATAACACCTGAACTTAAGGCGCTGATCCCGGCAACATCATCACAACCTGATTGCTGGGCAGGATAACTTGTTTGTTGCAAAAAGGTATGCTGATTAGGATGAAATGGTTTGAATCGCTTGAAAATTAAGCATGTCACCAATGACAATAGGATCGACATACTAAGAAATCCCATTGCTATGAGGCAGATTATTGCAAAGAGGTTCGTGTCAATCAGCGGAATCCGCTGCAAGTCCTTTTGTACCACCACACTTATTTGAACGGAATCTTTACCTCCAGGATTTTCCGCTAGACATGTATAGACACCCTCGTCGGTTTTCTTGGCATTTACTATGGTGAGACGTGAAACAAATACATAATGTCCAAAATTTTGAACCTTCGGTTCATTTTCCCGCAGCATTTCTATATAAATACGCTGTTTTTGCAGACTTTTTACCGGCTTAGAGCGAGTGTCGTATACTTGATTGTTGTAGTCCCAGGCAATGACCGTATTGGGAGATCCGTGCACGCGGCATATAAGCGTGACATTCTCCTTGGAAGTGTTAATGGAAGTACTGAGTGCAGGATACACAATCTTAGGCTTACATGCGAATGCCTCAGGCTGATCCTCGATCCAAAGGCGACCCCGCAACTGCAAAGGATAATGACACGCTGTGGGCGGGGTATATAGATTCATGTCTATAACGAAATCACGGAACATCTGAAGGTCACAGGTACAATTCCACGGGTTCTCGGCCAGCGATAGGGCTGTCAGTTTATTAAGGCTCCGAAAACAATCCACTCTTAGTTTGGTTAGTTCATTGTTGTCCAGATAGATCTGTGATAGCAGCGGCACCCCCACAAAGGCCTGGGAATCGATTCTAACCAGGCGGTTGCGCTTTAGCTCGATCTTGTGCAGATACTTAAGGTTGCGAAAGACCCCTTGGGGAAGTGTTTGTATCAGGTTGCCATTTAGAAATATGGCCCTTACTTTGGACAGGCAGTCAAATACATTGGGTAGCAACTCTAGCAGAAGATTATTGGACAAGTCAAGCTCAATCAAAATCTGTAGTTGGGTAAAGCTTTGCTGGTGTATATGTTTCAGAGTGCCATTACGTATCAGAAGCTTCTGCAGATTCTGCAAGTGGGTGGTCGAAAAGGCGTTCTCCTCCAGGTAAAAAATGTGGTTGTGTGACAGATCCAGCACTTGAACCTCCGGACTAAGGTATTCTGGTACCCCGCTCAGGCTCAAATTGCGACAATCGGCTGTCTTCTTGCCGGAGTTCCATTTGCAGTGACAATTTCCACAGTCCATCAACCAGTCTGCACTGGCACTTCGAAGGATGAGTAACAAAAAGAATGTTTTTAAAAGGAGTAGCGACACGTGGTTATAGGAAAGACTACATGGATCGAAGCTAAGCTTGATAGCCATTGAGTATTTTTAAGGAACGGAACGTCAAGCTTTACCCCAGTTATTCTGGGTTATTGTTGTCGCACATCTAAACGCTAGTATTTAATTATTCCTCATGTCCAGTGTCCGGGATCATTTAAATTTCCGTCTTGCATTAAAATGCCGAGATCCATCCTGTAAAGTGAACATTTTGTATTATGTTGTTCAACTTGTGTTCTGATTAAACTTAAAGATATTATTTTGAAATTTTTTTTTGATTCCTAGTTTTTGACATGTTATTTTTGATGTTCGTAGATACTTTTGTATGATATCGAATTCCCATGGCGTCTATTACCTTAGCCAAGGGAACTGCAGCTTCAAGGCCATTTTCCCTGTTTTCTTTTTATCAGTACCAAATGAAATCAGTGGAAATTGGCGTGTAGACAACTGACACTGGCCATGACAAGAAAGCTGCACTTTGTTGGCTTACCAGATATGGAAATACAATATAAATCTACTATACTGCCACGCCTTCGGCTGGTGTTTAACAAATTCATCTAAAGACCTCGGCGTATATCCATCAACTGTTTTTCTAATTTTATACTGCCCCACTTACCAGAGGGTTAACAGAGAAACTACATTGGCGCATGCCAAGTAGCCGTCACACTTTTTTGCTCTTTAAATGTAAATTAACATTAGGTTTATTGTTATTTTCATTGTTTTTCCTTATAAACAATAAAAAGAGTGTTGGTATAAAAAAAAACATGCGTTTTTTCTCCTCACAGCTGTGAAACAAAAATAGCTTACTTTAAAATAATTTAACATATTTAAAAAAAGAAAGGCTCTACAAATTTTATTGAGAATATTTAGCAATTAAACACATTTTGTTTGAACTAATAAACAAAGCCAAAACAATTTCATTAAAACAGACACAAGATATGCCACCAATATAAATATTACCTTGTTCATTTTTAGCTTTAAAAATAATAATATGACTTTAACGAATTGTTATTGTTATTTTATTCAAAATATTTAGCAAATAAAAACATTTGGTTTAAACTAATAAACAAAGCTAAAATATTTTTTTTAAAACACACACAAAATATGCCACCAATTTAAATATCAACTTGTTAAATTTGTAGCTTAAAAAAAATATAACCAATGAATTGGTGTCCTTATTGGCAAAGCTGTTTTAAACCGGTCTCTGCAATTATAGTATTATCCGATACAAAGTTATAAGATGCGTTTCTTGTTGCCTCCTTGTGCATTGCAGAAAACAAAACACCTACCCCTAAAAGCAGGCTACAGCAACATCAAAATATTTTTCGTGTGCGCGTACTTACAATTCCCAACAGGTTCTAGCAGTTTGCTCATGGAGACCCTGTTGATTTGCCAATTCTAGTTATCGCTTCTCGGCCTTATGGCTAAGATCAAAGTGTAGTATCTGTTCTTATCAGCTTAACATCTGATAGTTCCTCCATTGGAGGACAACAAATGTTAAACTGATTTTTGGAATCAGACGGAGTGCTAGGAGCTTGCTCCACCTCTGTCGCGGGTTGGCCCGGTATTGCAGTACCGCCGGGATTTCGGCCCAACTTAATAATAAATTTAAAGAAAAATTGATTGGTGAATATTATACCCAAATTTACCCAATCATTTCGATTTGGTGTAGTGGAGGATTAAATCGATGGCCATATTCCATGTTAAAAAATAAACATAATTGATAACAAAAAAATAGATTTTAAATCCAATAAAAAGACGGCGGACGACTACTATTAAGTTGTTAGTTAATAATTCGTATATTTATTTCGATAATACACCTATTATGAATACAGTTCGCTTTTTTTGATTGTTTGTATTAATTAGCTTTGGTACAGTTAGGGCCTTTTTTCACCTTCTTGCTAAAGATTCTTGTTTGATGCGATGATAAATAACGTTTCATGGTATGTTCTTCTATTTGCGACAATAAAATACTTAAAAATGCATTTTCACCACAAATTATTATTGGATATCTAAAAGTTTTCTTGACGTTTAAATGCAGATGAGTGAAAAATTATTAAATGTGCGGAAAACATTGCAATACTGCAAGGCTAGAATATATTTAATTAACATGAAGATGAAAAAACGCCCCTTAAGTCCGTACAATTACAAAGTTCAGTGGAGACACGCTCATTTCAAGGGCTCCTCTAAAATTGTTCCTAACACTCCATTCCGCATTCAACAATAAAATTAAATACATAATTTGAAAATAAACATATAATCGATTCAAATAATGTTCAGCAATTACGATACGTTAATATACTTTTTTCAAAGTGAATGCTTAGTTTTCGGTGTTTGGTTTCGCTTTTATAAAGCCAACTTCAACTACGGAACAATCTGAGGCTGGCTGCTTCCTTCGTGGCTAACTATTAGCATGTTTACTAACTGGTGAATAGCTGCGCTATGCTCCCACAAACAACATCAACCGTAACAACGCGCTTACATATCTTTGGCGAGAAACCACTACGTTCAATTAAATCGAAAAAAAAGGGAAGAGATTTGTGATGAGTGTAACGTATACAATGCCATAGAGCTACAGTTAAAGAGTGTTTTACGTGTGGGTAATGCTTAAAACGACGACAGATTTTGTGTTTGACCATCTCTGCAGTTCTTAAACAACCACTGCCCCAGCCTCCGAACGGCTAACTGGTAGATCGGGACAATTTTTCCAGGTGTCCGATAGCGGATCATAGCATTCAACAGCATTGATAGTCACTTGTGCTCGGTAAAAGTTTACCTCACAGGGCTGCAAGAGAAAAAAGTATAATATTAAGGATTTAATACTCGAAATTATTGATTTATAACCGCAAGCATAGGACAAATTCTGTACTCTACCGTTTAAATTATCATGTTAAAGGGTTATCCCCACTTGAAACATTATATATATATATATATATACATATTATTTATATATTCTTTATGTATATTCTTTCTGTGGCTGAGAAATTGTTACCTGATCACCGCCAGCTACGTAAAGTAGGCCATCGGCAGCGGCCACGGCAGGAATGGCTCTGGGAACGTTCAGGGCACAAACGGTCGTCCATTTGTCCTCGTCAAAGCTGTAGCGTTCGACGGAACTGAGAATGTCCTGGCTAATACTACTACCGCCAACCACATATAAATAGCGATCCAGAACAGCCACGCCCATTTGACAGCGGGCCGTTTGCATGCGGGCCAGTTCGGTCCACTCTTTGGTCACCGGATTGTAGCTGCAATTGATGTTATTGATTATAGCTATCATAAAACATCATATTATATCGTTTAATACCTGATAAGATCCGGCAGATGACGGGTTGTTGTTGTGCAACCACCTACAATGTAGATGAGTCCCTCGAAACTAACCACACCCATGCTGAATCGAGGCTGCGGCATGCTGCCCATCAATTTCCAGAGGTCCTGCTCCGGATCATAGCACTCCATGGAGCCGCCGATGTCGTCCCCGATCCAGCCGCCCACGGCGAAAAGATTTCCGCCCATGGTGCAGAGTCCGAACTCGCAGCGCGGCACAATCATAGGGGCAATCGGTTGCCACACGTCGTTCTGTGGATCATATACCTCGCCATTGGCCAGAATCTGTGAGCCCCGCTCTCCTCCAACCACGTAGATCTTGCCATTCAATGCCGACACACCCGGCAGGATGCGACCCACCTCCATGGGTGCCGTCTCCGTCCACTCGCGACGGAATATGTCGAACTTGGCCACAGTCTCGAAGATGCAGTCGGCCGAGTTCCAGGTGCGCGGCGTGTCCCGATGAGATCCGCCAATGATATAGATGTTCTTCTTGGCCAGTTGCCGAGGGCAGACGCGCAGCGGTACCAGTTGACCTCGCTTTGACGCAATGTCACGACAAATGGAGCGCAAAGCAATTTTCACCGACATGTCGCGACAGTCGTCCTTTAGAGCTTTGTCGATCACCTTTACTGGAACAAGAGCCATGCGAACATGGGACAGGACATCGAAGACGTAGCAGCGGCGCTGTGTGACATCGTGCTTGATCCAGCGTAGAGCTGCCTGGAACACCTGCGACTCCGAGTCCACACGCAGTAGCTCCGAATTCAGTAGCTGCGAGAGCAGAGTCTGCGGCGTTTCTAGGAACTCATCCTCCAGAGTTATCTGTTCGGAAAACAGTAAAGTCAATTCAATGTTATTAATAATTATTGTAATAGGTTACTGATAATAATTATCTTGACCCAGCTCTCTGTTTAAATAAACTTAACTGTTGGGGAATCCACCAAATTATTAAAACAAAAAAACTGGTGTGGGAAATACATATATGGGGAACTCCGTGGGAGTATCACAATTACTTGTTGATTAATTAATTTTATTTATTAATTAATGGTAAATTTTTTATTAATTAATTGTAAGTTTTAATTTGGTTTATTTTTGAATTATATTTCATTTCTTTAAAGCTTATAAATTGACATTATAGTCCGGTGGATGTTATCTGTTTCAAGAAAGAACTACATACATATATGGTTTTAAAACTTTTGTATTTTTTACCAGACCTTTTGTCTTGGAATAGTATACCAATAAGCCAAGCCTTTTAAGTGCTCCTCACTTACCGCTGGAAAATTGGCGTGGACAAAGTTCAGTGCACTCTTGGCCAACGACTCGCAGTTGTGGGCCTCCGCGAAGCGTAAAATACCCAGTGCATTGGAGGCGTGCAGCTCGCGGCAGAGGAACTCGCAACACCCGTCGACCACCTCGTTTAGCTGCAACATGTCGGCGGCGGCGAGCAGCTCCTGGACATTGGACTGCAAGGACGGATTGGGGATTAGGGAGCAGGGGGAGCAGGTAGCCAGACTCACCTGGGTGATTTCGCAGCGACCCGTGTAGATGAAGTCGAGCAGGATGTGCAGTATGTCGCCGTCTATGGTGTGCAGCACCACTGACTTCTGCTTAACCTCGTTTAGCCCCAGTTCGGGTCGAAACATGGCCTCGAAGTAGGCACTGGCCGCACTCAGAACAGCCCGATGGGCACTTAACGTGGCCATTCCGGCAATGATCTCCACATCGCAGAAGCGCGACTGCTCGCGCAGCTGGTTGAGATTGGAGAGGACCTTGAAAGGATACTGGGCGTTGCAGTAGGAGGGTAGATTTGTGCGCTGGCTGACCGCCGTGGCTCCCAGTCCCAGATTCTGGCCAAAGAAGTCACTATCGCCGCTGGTGGGACTCTGATTGGCGTTCTGATTGGCATTCGCATTTGGACTGGGATTGCCATTGTATTCGTGGTGTATTTGGTATGTTTTTAACGGTGGCATTTCGAGTGTTCTGCGGCTATGCTGCCTTAACTTTTTAGGGACAGTTCGGAACTCGCCTTAATAAATGCACTTTTCGGGGGCAACAGCTCAGCTCAGACTTTTCACATCCAATTGTTTGGCTTAATTAAACTTAATTGCTGCACTCTGCACAGTTCATCCGTTGTTGTTGTCCGTTCATTTTCCTCCAATCAGAAAGCGAGCACACACACCCACTCCGCAACACAGATGCCAGCAGGCAAATGGAGTTAGCATTTCACGAAAAGAAACTACCGAAATCAGTTTTTTATCTATTTCTCCATTAAAACGAAACAGATAACTTAACATTTACAAACTGGCATATTTCTTCAACTTTTCAATGCACTTTTGTATGTGCTGACCCAGGTAGTAGAGCTGGGCTAACCACCCACGAGAATATCGATATCGATATGTTTCAGTTTCGATAGTATGCGATAGTGGGTAACGAAATATATTCCTATTAACGGAGTATATTGCTATTACTCAGATTTGTAATTTTTTTGCTTGCAAAATGTAGAAAATATTCAAAAAACACATTATATATAAAATTCACAATTTATTGAATATTTTCTTTAACACATCTCTACCAGGTAACGGTGTGACCATTGCTTGATTTCGGAAATATGATTGTCGATAATATATCGCTATTTTCAAAGTTTGTTGGCCACCTCTAACTTGTTGTTATTTAATTTTTAATTTTCCTGGATTTTCAATGAAAAATCTCACAAAATGCTGACGCGTAAATTGATAAACCTTCGTCTCGGCCACCTGGCACGCCGGTGGACAAGCACAGACCCACTAAGCATCCAGAATGAAAAACTACAGGCATATTTGGAGTCCTTGCGCCAGGAATACTATGCTGTCCGTGTTAATGCCGCTGGAAACAGCAAATCTTACGCCCGCCTCGCTCAGTTAGAGGGCGTTGTCAGTGCCTTGGAGCAACGACGAGTCCTAGAGCGCCACATTACGAGCGCCAAGGACATGGAACTAGAGAAGGACGAGGATATGCGCCAACTGATGCAGGAAGAGAACGAAGTCTATGTGGATCTGCTGGGCAAGCAGGATCAAACTCTGCTGCAAGAACTACTCACCCTGTCGGATGACGAGGTGTATACGGCGCTTATCTTCGGCCTGAATGCCGGCGCCGGTGGCCAGGAGGCCATGCTGTTTGCCCAGGAGCTATACGATATGTATACCGGCTTTTTCGAGCACATGGGCTGGGAGTGGGAAGAATTCGCAAGCGAGTCCACCGACATTGGTGGCCTGCGTCATGCCAGCCTGATGGTGACCGGCGAGGACGCCTTCCGCTGGTTACGTTACGAGGCGGGCGTGCATCGGGTGCAGCGCGTGCCGGCTACCGAGAAGTCCGGTCGCATGCACACCAGCACCGCCTCGATCACAGTGATTCCGCGACCCGCTGACATCCAGGTGCACATCGCGGAGAAGGATTTAAAGATCGAGACTAAGCGGGCGAGTGGCGCTGGGGGCCAGCATGTGAATACCACCGACTCGGCGGTGCGGATTGTCCACCTGCCCACCGGCTTGGCGGTGGAGGCGCAATCGGAACGCTCACAGTTAAAGAACCGGGAGCTGGCCATGAAGCGTTTGCGTTCGCGACTCGTGCAACAGCAGCTGGAGAGCACCGAAGCCAGTAAAATGGCCACTAAGAAAGCACAACAGGGAAGTCTCAACCGAAACGAAAAGATTCGCACCTACAATTTCGTCCAAGACCGAATCACGGACCACAGGGTTCAGGGCGGCACGCTGCACAACCTCGATGGTTTCCTAAAGGGCGGCGAACAACTTAGTGGACTCATCGAGAAGCTACAATTGGAGCACCGAAAGGAACGACTGAAGGACCTGTTGGAAACGTGGCAGCCGCCAAAGGAGGCTATGAAGAAAAACTAGAGCTCCATGCTTGTTATTACATTTATACGCTTGCGATTTAAAAGTAAATTACGTCTGATTAGACATACGAGATCTTAGGAAATTGTGTAGTAAGCATCAGCTTTTGGTTTTCGATACTGATTTTTTTCGAACGGAATATTTTATGGTCATTTACAAGATTGAAGAAAAATTCGAATAATTTCTTAAGATCATTCTGTTTGTGCGACTTGTGAGTCCTATTTGTTTGTAAAGGAGACCAATAGAAGAACAATGAAGTCATGGAAGGAAACCACTAATTTATTTCAACAAACTCTGGCCCAATCGGCAGCACTGCCCATGTGTAGCAGATGTTCCTTGACAGCGGCCTCCAATATATCTCGGATCTCACGGCAACCGGCCATCGCTGTCTCGATGACGGTCTCCAAATGGTCGATGTGAAACCGCTCGCTCATCTCAAGAAAAGCGATCTTCTCGGCGGTGGGCAAGGCAGCTACGGTCAGTTTGGGTCCGCCGGATACCTCTTCAAAGTGCGAAATGTCCGTTAGCGGGATGTTCGACTTGCTCAGTGATGCTGTGCAGGCGACAATGAACTCGTTCAGGCATATTCCGGCATCGATCAGGGCCAGAGTGGCCGCGTTCAGGGCCACCGCATAGTTGGCTCCGTCGGCCTGGAGCACCTCCACGTATATGTCTATCTGGGAGCGGGGATATAACTCCGATTTGATAGCCGCACTGAGTGCCTGCTGCAAGTACATCTTGAACTCCAGAGATTTGCGATCGCCTCGGGGACGATTCTTCCGCTCCGCCGTGGAGAAAGTTGCCTGGCTGTACTGACAGTTGATGATCACGTCGTTGGACTCCGTTTTTTTACCCTTGGCCTGGTGAGGTCCATAAACGGCGGCCAGGACCTTGGTGTTGCCCTGTTCCATGTAGGCACTTCCATCGGGCTGCTCAAAGACGCCCAGTTTGCACTTAATGTGGCGCAGCTCATGCGGACGACGTCCATCTAGTCGCAGGCCCTGTTCGCTAAGAAGCTCAAAGTTACTGGCCATCTGGGGCTTTAAAAATTAAATTATTTTCAATATAAATAAATAACACACGTGTGGAGCGGTTTGTTTACAATTTTCGTAGTGCTGGAAAATGAGGAAAGGACAATACATTTACATTGATGAAAAATACCAAAATATTACTTTCTAGGTACGTACCTTTTTAACATTTTTGAGTACACTTTACATAGCCTTTTAGTAACGCTGTTAATATATTGCACTTAGTAGATTTGTTTACAATAAGTTTTTACTTTAATCGATTTTCTACGTTAAATAAGACAATACAATACAATATAAGACAATACGTGAATATATATGTAAAATTTGTATTCAAATACCCTAAGGCCAGAAAAAATGCATCTTGCCTTTGCTAAGAACTTATTTTTTAACTACTCCTTAATGGTGTTAAAAAATACTGATGAATTATATTATATTGCAAATTTTTTTTATTAATTAAGCCCCAACTTTTATATTTTCGACATTTAACAACACTTGTAAAAATCGTAAGGTAATCGATTTTCGATAATAGCACAACGATAATTGACCGTATAAGTGGCAACCCTAAAAAATATATAAATAGCTGCGAGTGCAAAATATCTGTATTTATGGGAATAAAATAGTTAAATATTAGCTAATTATTGTGAAAAAGAGTGCTTGCCAGCACCACAAATCCCCACAATGTCAAAGTCAAGTGCAGGTGGGTTAACATCTATGTCATAAACCGCTCAAACGGAGCAGACGCTTCCGAGTGATCGCAAAACAAAAATAAAAACCCACAAGAATTTTAAAAAAAAATAACCGACTTACTTCCGGATTTCGCAGCGCGCTGGGTAAAGTTCTTCAATGCTGCTGGAATTCCATCTCCAGCGGCAGCCGGCTACGCACACGTCTTCGTGGAGAACCGCATCCAGGACGACATGTTGCTGGATCTAAACAAGGAGTATTTGCGGGAGATGGGCATCACCCTGATGGGTGACATAATTGCTATCCTGCGGCACTCAAAGACCGTCTGCGAGCAGAATGCCCGGGATCAGGTCCTCACCACTGATGTGGTCCAACCAATTGCCCGACCGGTGTCGCCAAAGGTCAAGACGGCGGTGGTTGCCAAATCGAAAGCTTCTCCGCCTGCCAAACCGGCGAGACGGGTGCTTCCCGAACACGAGGGCAAATACAAGGTGACACTACCTTCGGGAACCACCGAGCGCAGCAAACAGATCCTGGCCAAGCGGGAGAAGCGTAAGATTAAAGTTTACCTAACTTATAAATCTAAAATTAACACTTTCTGGTAACCTTTTCAGTGTACTCCGATCGCGTAAGCAGCACCAAAAAGTCGGACATCTTCTCGCGTCTGCAAACTGGAGAGGACGAGTCCCAGGAAGGTATCGTCTCTAGCTCTGGCGAGAGCAGCGTTCGCGTGCACATCACTGGAGTGTCAAAGGTGGCAGACACCTCTAGCAACAATTCGGTATTCGCCCGACTCGGCGGCAAACAGTCTAGCTTGCCTAAGGACTTAACTCTTAACAAGGAGATTAAATCGATCCTTAAGAACACACAACGTTCGGTGGGCGGAGGCGTCACCAAGAACTCACCCATTGTAAAGGCCAAGAAGGTGGCCACGTCCGCTGTGCCGCAGCAGAAGGTTATGCTCGTGCACAAGGTACCTCTAAAACGAGGAGACGATGAAGACGACAGCATGGATAATTTTGAAAGCGATGAGGATGACTACGCCTCCTCAGGAGAAAGCGAAGATTTCGATATGGGGTCCGGCGAAAAGATCGTAAAGTTCGCCTCAACAGCGGAGGTTCGAGAAATAGCACCAGAGACGTCCTACAAAGCCAGGAACGGAAAAAACTTTGCAAACATCAAATCGAGGCTGGGTATGGGTATGTTTGAATAAAAACTCCTGAGTAGTAATTAATTAATGTATTATCATATCCTTAGTATCCAAACTTCATGCCACCAAGAAGACCTATAACTTAAAGGCATCGCCATCGAAGAAGTCGCAGGGACGCCTTAGTCCAGTTAAGGGCAAAGCCATCCGGATGCGTAGCGACGAGCTAATGACGCGCCAGGACACGCTGCCCGTCCACAAAAGGCTGGGCAGTAACTCGTCTTCCGCCCCCATCAGAGCTCCGCCAGCAGTACCGCACCGTCAGCAGCGACCAGAGCAGCAGAAGAAAAAATATATTCCGCCAAGGCGGTACAATAGCATGAATGCAGGCCATAACAAGCCACGAGATCAATCTGGATCGGTCTTTGACCGCCTAGGCTTCAATAATTCAATGTAAAATATAAGTAATGTGACCCTCATAAATTGTTTTAAGTTCAAAAGCCCCTAATTAACTTTGTCAGTAAATGTTCGAATTCAATCAGCTATCTGTTTTAAATTTTTAAAAGGGGTAGAAAATTATCAGAGGCAGTTTCTAGAATTTTAAAAACGAATATGTATTTTTATAAAATCAACAGACAATTTATTTATTTTAGAACATATGTAACTGAGCCATGGAACGTATAACCACAAACGGATATTTAAAAATAGTTTTGTTGACTTTGTGTCAATAAATTAATTGTAGTTATGTTTGATGCCAGTTAGAAATGTAGTACCAAGGTTTCTATTTAGGTTTTACAAAGCCCATTTACTTAGTTCCCCCTGTATTCATTAGAAACTATAAGCTTTAAATTTACGATTTAATAATGATTTATTTTGTTTAAAATTAGAGTTATGTACAATTACGCTAGGACTTTGATTTCGTTCATAATGTACAATCTGTCGGCGGTCACTTAAAGGTCTATATCACTGGTTGCTAGGCAAATCACTCCGTTCAGAATCTATTCATTTTCTTTGTCAGTCCTCAACACGATGCTTATTTTTGTAGCAGCGCCTGGAGGGCCTGTTTCCATTCCAGGGGCCAGGTGTTGGCATCCGGATTTATGCTCAGTAGTTGACGCATCTGCAGCACGGCCCGCTGCTTTTGCATTATGTAGGCGTAGGCCTGGTGATTCAAAACCGGGGAGTGGGTAATAGGATGTTGGGTAACCGAATATTGAGTAGCCGGAAGTTGTGTCATTGGAATTTGGGTGGCCGAAATTGGTTGTTGCTGCTGCTGTGGTGGTGTTGTGGGCGGCGTGGGAGGCAGTGAATGGTGTTGCAAATGCTGGTGCTGCTGGATTTCCCGCTCCGTCTCCTGGCGACGTTTTCGGGGAGTATTCTCGCTGAGGGCGTATGGTCGGAAAAGAGGCGTGGCTGCGGCTGTGGGGGCAACCTTCTTTCCGCTCTTCTTGCCAAACTTTTTGTGCGTATAGGCCGAAGTCTTGAACTTCTTGTGGGTGTAGCTCTCGATAACTTTCGAATCGTTGTGGTAATCCATGTTCGAAGGTGCCATGATTGCTGTTTGTAGATCTGAGGTTTGAGTTTCGTGATTGTAAAGGTGTTTTCTCGATGGCTGTTAAGGCTCGACTGTTGCTCCTGCTGCTGCGCAACCCGGCTTTTATACCCTCGAACTCAGATGTCCTACCTGAAATTATCATTAAGGCCCACTGCGCCTTGTTTATGGGAAAATCTTCGTTGACAAAAGGTTAGCATTGCCGTAAGGAGAAAAGGATTTCGGCAACACATATACTACCTGTGACCGACTACCTGCTCGCCCGAAGGTCCTTTGTAATTAATTTTTCATTTGCTGCAACGGGCTCGCACCTTCTTTTGTCTCTCCCAGGTCTGTCCGGTTTTTCTTGGAATTTTCCCCGATGTGTTTCTCGAGAACAATCTTATACCTCGAGATCTTCCAGCGCCTGCGCTTGCCATTCTTTGATGATGGTCGCAAGTTGCCTCGGCGCATCGGAATGTTAAATCTTATCTCGCTTACCGCTAATCTGGCTCATTACGTTCTGGTCCAGGGTATTCGGGGATACCTTCATGAAAATGCCAGCCGCTTCTTAGTCACAATGGTCATTGAATGGAAATTTATTGGGATTTTCCCGAAATGTTGCGTGTGTGCTCTCCTTAGTCCGTCAGAGGGATTTATTTCGTAGTCTCAGCCTTTCTTCACGTTTATTTTACTTTCCAGCTTGAGTTCTTCATCATTTATTGATCTACGCGATTAGACAGATTCGATTTGTTTTTCTAGTTTCATATAATTAATTATTCATTGATAGAACATAAAATTTATTTTTATGAAAAAGGTAATGTATTCTTGATAAAATACATTATATTGACATCATTTAAAACGACTTTATAGAAATTATTAGGAATATTAAGAGATTGATCCACCTTTTGAACGTGAAAATATTACGAGCTAACAGAAAAAAATCAATGTTATTAAATAATTTAAATTATGCATCTGGGTTTAATTACAACTTTACAGATTTTTAAAATGTTATTAGGCCGAGACTTAATAAAATTGTAGTTGTCACTTATCTAAAATAATTGAGTAAATTATTAGGATATGATGAAATGCAAAATAAAATAAATGTCTAATTTAACATGTTTGACCAATAAATCAGTAATATATCTTATATAACTTATATGGTTTTTTTGTTCTGATGCTGATTTCACTACCACATGTGTTTTTATCCTAAACAAGAAAGGAAAGCTAACTTCGGGCGGAGCCGAAGTTGATATACCCTTGCAGAATTATCTGTAAATTATATTATCCAAAATTATTTATATGATGCATTCTTAATACTCATAAAAAATCCCAACTTTCTAACTTTATCATTCAGTTATATGGCAGCTATAGGATATAGTCGGATTGATTGGCCAAATATAAAACCCATAGAAAATCCCAACTTCCTAACTTTACAAACACGAAAGTTATGGCATTTCCGATCAATCAGTTATATGGCAGCTATAGGATATAGTCGGCCGATCCCGGCCGTTCCGACTTATACACTGCGTGCAAAGAAGGGTGTGTGCAAAGTTTTAATTCGATAGCTTTAAAACTGAGAGACTAGTTTGCGTAGAAACAGACAGACGGACAGACAGACGGACAGACGGACATGCTTATATCAACTCAGGAGGTGATCCTGATCAAGAATATATATACTTTGTAGGGTCGGAGATGTCTCCTTCACTGCGTTGCACACTTTTGACCAAAATTATAATACCCTCTGCAAGGGTATAAAAATACAATATTTTAAATTCAGTATTAATGGGGAAATGTATTTGAAAATACATTTTAGAAAAGAAATTGAGTAGTAACAAAAGTTTTGAAAATGTCTGGGTTTTCAAATACGCTATTCTTTTTTTTCTCTGAACTAGATAAATCTTATAAAAGTAAATCAAATGAGAGTATTGGTATTTTATTTTATGAATTCTGTTTCCCATACTTAAACATACATACGCCGTTTATTTTGTACTATTAATGCTATATGTGGTTCCCATCCACCAAACTGTTGATAAAATAGTATTCCATGTAACATTTAATTGTATCACCGGTGAAAGCACTTCCTGGTAGGTTATTGTCAATTCTTTACCTTACTAAGGTCATTCCCCTTACAAAAAGGAAACACCTTCGAGGACCCCATGCAATCGATTCTTTCCTTTCCAGAACAGATGGAAATTGATCAATATAATAAAAGGAAACAATTAAACAATGCGACGATCTTTCACTGTAATACTTCAACTGAACAAATATCAACTCCTACTCCTGCTCCTGCTTATTGACTTTGGTTTTTCTGAGGGCTGGTCTCAAGCCCACCTGAAATAAATCCGCTTAGGCGGAGGAAGGTATCGGTGAAATGTGAGAACCAGCCAGTTCTATATTCGTTCTCTGACTGCATAAATCAATGGACAAAAGGCATTGAATGAAACGAAAATCCGACATAATGCCAGCAGACACGAAACAGCCATCAGAAGGAGCATTCAGTAATTGCCGAGGTTCTAGGATTTGGACCGACCCACAGAGACCGTTTTTCAGCTGGCCGAACTGAAGTCATAAATGCTTGTTTTTCGGATCGGTGCCGGCACTGCGTGTCTGCAATTCAGGTGCCACAAAGAAAGCCGAAACAAAAGCGGGCCGGCAGACAGCCTGGCCGAATTGAGCGCCAGGATTACAGAGATCCTGGATCGAGATCCCTTGCTGACGCTCCGGTCTCAACAGGTAATTCCGCCGAAAATCGCCGGCCATGTAAACAGACGGAGGAAGGACAACAACTGGTTTATGACACCCTCGAAAGCAATGGAGCAAACCGAAAAGATTGTCAGCCGGCGGATTAGGGACGCCCTTTCTCAATTCAGGTAACAAACCGATTAGTTCGGGCCAACTCAAGGGAATGAATGAACTGCGTTGGGGAAATACCTGTCCCAGGTATATGGTGGAAATAGCTTATGGTCCTTGGGATTTCGGGCAGCCCGTTTTGTGGGAGGCTCTGTGATTACCTAGAGTTACATAAAAATGGTCGCCAGGAGGAGGTGCAGCACAGTCGTCTCAAAGACAGCAAAGCAAACACAGCTTCCTCACATCAATCAATTAATCAGAGATCGAAGAATGGATAACTATAGCCACAAGAAATTCACCGGAGCCCTAAAGCGAAAGCGCAGCCAGGATGGAGATTCTGATGACGATGTGGTCTTCGTCATGGAACAGCAGCCGGGTCAACGTACTCCGGAGCAGCCCCAAGCCAAGCGTCGCTTCTTCCGCCCCTGGATGGATGAGTCCGCGGAGAAGGAACAGCCACAGCCGCCTCGTAAGATTGCGGCCACACCCCCGCAAATGGATGCCACCTACCACGCCAATATGGTGCGCAATCATCACAAGCTTCGCCATCGCAGTCCCAAGGAGCAACTGCGTCGGGATCGGAACACCTTAGCCAGCCTGCGCCACCGGCGATCGCAGCAGCAACAACAGCAGATCATCGAGCAGGAGTACCTGACCAGTCGGATCCAACACGAGGCCAAACTGCAGCAGCAGATCCGCCTGAGCCTCTACTACGTGCGCTTCCTGCAGCAGACGATGGCCTCCATGGAGCCACTGCCTCCCACGCAGCCAAAGCAGGTGCTCCTGCCCCAGAAGACTACCACCCAGCATCCTTGAAGGGTGATTCCTTGACTTGGCGCCGTCAAAGCGCTCTAAATTATTGTAAACTAGCAGAATAGCCTTGTGATTACTTTTAAAGTTATAATTATTTATTTGGTTGACTAAACAATAAACACAAAAATTGTTATTAAAAATATTTTATCTTTTTATTGAACAACGATCCTAGCTTACAAGGTAAGGATTTATATAATCCGAATCCTAAAACTGCATGAACATTATTGTCATCTATCTTTCTTTTGAGTTTGCTCTTGATATATCTGCCAAAGACCAGGAAAAATTAATTCGATGTTCTTATGCTTGATTTGTCTGATATGTTATATTCGTACCTGATAGCTATACCCACTATGGTTAGATGCACATCTACGAACAAATATTTATGGAAGCAAATAAAGTTGAATCGATCGAATATACACATATCCGTAGGAATAAACAAATAAATGATCAAGTTTGCCCTTTTCTTTGTGCGGATTAACCTTTAACTGACAAATCATTTCATTAAATGAGGGTTTGCCGTTCCTAAATCTTACTATATGTAGATTTCCTAATTATTCATTATTTATGATTATTTTTATTTGTAACGGCATTTTAAGTTTTATTTAAAAGTAAAAATAATCATTTAAGATAATGGGC
The DNA here is from genome assembly GCA_018153305.1 of Drosophila kurseongensis. Taxonomy (NCBI): domain Eukaryota; kingdom Metazoa; phylum Arthropoda; class Insecta; order Diptera; family Drosophilidae; genus Drosophila; species Drosophila kurseongensis. The sequence goes on from JAECXX010000210.1 coordinate 18,646,660, forward strand.
TAAATTTGATTAGAGTATTTATTTTCTTATAAATTAAAATCGATTGTTTTATGGCGATTTATAATGGACCGAAATTACCGGAAGCACACAAATTACTTCACTAAGTTCATATACACTATTCAACACACAATTATATAATCAAATTCTTGGAAGTGTAATTAGCAATTCTAATTTAAAAAAAAATACTAAAGTAGTTACAGATATATACATGAAGTAATACAAGTGATTCATACTCAGAGAAAAATGGGTTTTGAATAGATATAACTCAAGAGTCATAGTATAGGAATAAAATACCTATTTATTTTAGATAATTTCTATTATTTAATTTATAATCAAATCAGCATTGCAAATGTGATAATAAGATCCGCCTTTGTGGATTGTGATTAAAGCTGCGGTTACTTGAACTCCAATTTAACTATTTTCATTAATACAATTCACAAGTGACATCTGCCAGCAGTTTCAAACGGCATTTCCTAACCAGGGATCAGGTCATTTTTTCTTGTCATTCTTCAAGGAAAGTGTTTGCAAAAGGACCCTCGAGAATTTCCAGAGAACTAAAACAAATTGTGGTAGTGAAAATAGGAGCCATGGGACCACACGCACACTCAACAAATTGTGTCATGCAGGTCAATAAAAAACCCTTAGTCTGCATAACAGTTGTTCAGTCCAGAACTTTCCTGTTCCGGTGGCTACCTTTGGTCGATAATCCAGGTAATCCACAAAAAAAGGGATAATGAGGCAATGCTGCGACGGCAATTAGTGCAGGTCATAAAACAGTGCTTAATCCACAACGATTACCTAACGCGGGATGCGCTAATCCCTTTGTTGACAGACCCAAACAAACGGATTCCCCTTGTGGCTACCTGTGATGCCAGAGTATATGTCCATATAAACAGGATATCAATCCCAGAGCCAATCATTCAACAAGCGATCGTCCAACGATTCACTTCACACCAGCATTATTGCAGTGATATTAGTTGAGTTGTAACCAAATATATACCATTAACTATACAAAATGGAGAACACACCAAGCTATACCCACAAGAAGTTCGCTGTGAGCAAACGCAAGCGGGATTTGGACCAGGACAAGGTGAACTTCACACATCAGTTGGAGCAACCGATCACCAAGCGCCGCCAGACGCAGGGATTCTTCCGACCCTGGTTGGACAATGAGCAGAACCAGCAGCAGGAGGCAACCCAATCCACCCCAGTGCGGAAACCAAGTGGCCAAGGATCCCCAGTCAGCCAGTACCATGCCAATATGGTGCGTCGCAGCCACACGCAACGCCAGCGAAGCCCCAAGGAGCAGATGCGTCGGGATCGGAACACCCTGGCCTGTCTCCTCAGTCGGCGGGCCAAACAGGCCCAGGAGGAGCAAGTGGGTCGGCAGTACGAGCAGTACCGTAGCCACCATGCCGCCATGCTGGAGCAGCAGATCCGCCTGAGCCTTTACTACCGCCAGATTCTCCAGCAGGCGGTGTTCCAGCGAGCCATCACCCCGGCACCTGGTCATGTCCTGCCCCAGCAGCAGCAACAGTTCCTGCAGCAGATGGCCCTCTCCCAGCAGATGCTCATCTTTGGTGGCCAGCACTGACGCCCCAATCGAACATCATAATCAGCGACTATGGATAGCCCAAAAATGTGATCTAGTTTATTAAGCCTTTATTAATTTATTGTTGACTTTGAAATAAAAATAAGCATTTAATGAAAATTTGTCGTTTTTCTGTATTTGCAAATTATGATCAGAAGATCAGATTAATATTACATCTGTTTGATATATATTAAGTTATGACATTCAAAACATTATAATAACCACAAACTTGTTTGGTTTATTATTTTATAATCCCATTTAAAATCCTGAGCTCAATTTATTCTAAACCATTTTCTCGCAATTTGAATGACATTCATTACTATGGTTAGGCATAATGGTTAATTCCATAAATCTTGGAAACGCGAAACAATGAGTAGATTACCACCCCACCCATTGATGGATATTTCCCAGAAACCATTTACCAAAAGCCAGTGCCCAGCAAAGTTCAACTAATTGTTGTCTAACTAATTTCCACGGCGTTCTCGTTTTCGCCAAGGTTCAAGCCCGCACACAGAACAATATTCTTTGACTGGGTCGTGTTTTTGCCATCGCCTTCAGCGAATCGGGCAAATATTGACAGAGATCGGATGTGGAGATATGGCCGAAGTCCGTCCAGAGATTTTCGAGCTCGCCAAAGCTTCAAGTTCAGTTGGGCAGCGAAACAGAGTTTTGCAACCGCAAAACTTAAAGCGTCGAAGTGCGATTTTCAATGTTAGGCCAGCCAAAAAGCCAAAAGAGCTGGCCAAAGCAGAGTTACAAAAAAAACTGACAATTAACTGAAATTGATGTTGGCTGCATGGTACAAGTGCAAAGTGGTTGTGGCCGCGACGGAAATTTTCTGCACTTGGATTTTCCATAGGAAGTTGGGCCGCCGAAGTATTATCAATGAAAATTAAAAGTAATTAACTGCGCTCACAGCGATTGCGCAATGGCAAAAGAGTTAATTATGTGGAGGGGGATTCCCCTCCAGCCCAAACAGTCGAATTTTAGTAAAGCTCTTGTTTTTCACTCACTGATTCAGTCGGCTGCACTTTCGGCGGGAGTGCTCAAAGCCAACATAAGTTTTGTCCATGTCTTTATGTCTTCTGCATCTCTACAGGTGAACTTCCTTGTAGACCGTTGATTTTCTACTTGGTTAGACATTATGCAAGATGGGTTGGCTGAGTTAAGTAGAGTGAAAGCATTGTTAAATACCGAAGACTGCAACTTAGTTATGTTGATATAAAATGCATATCTTGTACCATTCATTTGATTGACCTCATTCTTTTAAATTTGTGTATTTTTGAAAAGCCTCCAAACAATTTATCACTTTTTTTCCATCATCAAAATCAGTTGTTTTTCAAGTGATAAATTTAAATAAATAATTATGTATGTAAGTCGAATAATAGTTGAAAGTAGTTTCATAAACAATTAGAAATATTTTTAAGTGTAGTCTAGAGTAGCAAACATAAGAATATTATATTGATTTCCAATTCCATTTTCAATGGCATTTTTATAATTTTGAGTTAAGAATTCTATTTGAAAACATGAACTTAGAAATGATATCAATGTGACAATACTTTTAACTCAACATAAATAAATCCACCGACTATCTTTTACTAAGGAAATTCTTTCAAGTACGTTAACATATTTATAAGTAAATTTTAAAGCCGAGTCCGAACGATGTTTCGGAATCAGTATGACAGCGATACGACGGTGTGGAGTCCGCAGGGCCGCCTCTTCCAGGTGGAGTACGCCATGGAGGCAGTGAAGCAGGGAGCAGCTACAGTGGGATTGAAGAGCAGCGAATTCGCGGTGCTCATCGCCCTGTGTCGCACATCGAAGGACACGAACACGCTGCAGAGGAAGATCATGCCGGTGGATGCGCACGTGGGGATGTCGATAGCCGGATTGACGGCGGATGCCCGCCAGGTGTGCCAGTACATGAGGACCGAGTGCATGGCCTACCGGCACTCGTACGACTCGGAGTTCCCCGTTCGCCGTTTGGTGGCCAATCTGGGCAACAAGCTGCAGGCCACCACACAGCGCTACGACCGACGTCCCTATGGAGTGGGAATGCTGGTGGCGGGCTACGATGAGCAGGGGCCGCACATCTTCCAGGTGATGCCCACGGCCAATGTCCTCAATTGCAAGGCGATGGCCATTGGATCCCGTTCGCAGAGTGCCCGCACCTATTTGGAGCGGAACATGGAAGATTTCGACGGCTGCACCATGGACGAACTGATCTGTCACGGAATTCAGGCCATTCGAGGATCTCTGGGCCACGATGATAGCTCCAATCTCACCATTAATGTGGCCATTGTGGGCAAAAACTTACCCTTCAAAATGTTCACGGATGCCGAGAACCAGATCTATCTTACAATGGCCAAAGTATTGGGTCAACCTTTGTCAGGGGAGCAAGATGCTCTGTCTGAGGGCGGAATGAGCGATGATGAGATGCTGGACCAGGGACCAAGTGGCAGTGGAATGCCGGGAAATGGTCCATCCGATGCTGACATCAATGCCTCTTCAAGTGGCCATTAGGCACGCTAATCAGATTAGATTTCTCTTGAAAAGTATAACAAATTGTTTGTTTCGTTAAAAGTTTATTAAAGTTTTCTGGGCATTATCAATATTATTATACTTTTTGTTTGGATTCTCTGACTTTTACTTGAAAGAAATTTAAAATATATAAATTATACCAAAACCGTAACTAAATTAAAATATAGTAATGCTTTTAGAGTATGGTCCACCGAATAAATTGTAAACAGCCGATTTCGTCTGCATTATATTTTATTCCTGCAAATTTTATATTACATAGCTGAGGTTCTCAACGAAATTATCCGATTTAAATAATTGTAATAATAATATTTTACATATTCTTACATACTAATAGAATCAAATCTTTTTTATATATGAAGGTGTTATGCAAGTCACAGCCTTAAGCGTGATGAATTCGATTATAATGGCTTAGAAAACGCCGTAGCAGCAACTAGCTAAAGTGACCAGTTAGTTAAACTTTAAGTGCGACGATGACAGGTGAGTGATGGACGGGAATAGGAGTAGTGGTAGTTAACTTTTAAGCTCACATTCCCGTAGTTGCGGTTTCGATCGGCTTACTGTTGTGCCAGTGGTTTGCCCCGGGTGAAGGGTTAATCCCCAGTGAACATTATCCGGCGGGTTGGCCCGCCCGTCAATATCCCACGGTGCTCCACAAGGCGATTGTGGATGGCGTGGCCAGTAATGAAATACATAATGGCCTGATGATCGCCCATGACACCTTGACGACAGCCTTTGGTGTCCTACTGGCCAGTTCCAATGGTTCCACAGCGGACGAGATCGGAGAAGCCATGACGGTGCTCTCCAAAGTGACGGGGATCGCAAATACAGAACTCAGTCATCTAAAACCTGTTTCAGATAAGTTCAAGGAGTCCAGCTTTACAGGTGTTTATGTACCACCCCAATTGGGGATAAGACCGGACTATGCGGACAAGATTCGGGACATGGGCGTGGATCTGGAGCCTTCGCTTCCCAACAGCACAATAGAAAGTCTTTCGGATAAGCTGTCAACCATTAGCGACGACCTGAAAGACACCACATCTTCCGATGATCTACCCTATATCCTGAACCGGCAGCCCGAAGTCTTCATTGTGACAGCCGCATCATTTAAAGCTGTGTGGGCGGATGCAGATTTCCACAACGAGAACCGGCGGATGAGGGAGTTCAATGTGGACGAGCGACGACGCACCTATGTGGACACACTGTACAGCCTGCCAAAGCAACGACATATAGCCCATCTCCATAAGCTAAGAGCCACCATGCTACTCCTTCCTTTAAAGGATAGTCGAGTGAAGTTCATGGTCATATTGCCGGACCTTATCAATGGACTGCAACAACTCGAAAAGGAACTGGAATTTGTGGATCTGCGAAGCTTGCTCAGTGTTAAAATGGACAATGGCAGGTATGATGTTCGCCTGCCCGTGATGAATATCGTTACCAACATTGAGCTGGCCGACAATCTGGGCTTTCTGGGCATCCGAAAGGTTTTCAATCCCAAACAAGCTGATCTCAGTCGGATCACAGGTCAAAAGCAACGCCTTCGAGTGCGCCGATTTCCACATTTGACCCATTTCGAACTGAACGAGCAGGGGATTAATTTTCGCAAATTTGAAATACGTAAGTTCTAAGTGTTCACTAAACTTCTGTGTACTTTCATTTTTAGATCAATTGTTACTCTAAGAGTAAAAATTGAATTCTCAGATAATATTTTAAAAAAGCACTTAATTGTTCTACTTTATTTCAACAGAAACTCGAGTTCGTCATGATGGTGAGACCCATAACCACTTTTATGCTTCACATCCATTCTTTTTCGCTTTGGTGGACGAGTACAAGGTCTATGCAACTGGTCGATATGGCCAGTTAACAGTTGATCCAGATGATATGTAAATATTGCGAATTATTGTATAATGGTAAAATGCCATTGAAAATATACTTTAAATAGTAAAGGTAAAGGCAATAGATGAGCACATGAGATATTGTGCTGGGACTTGGAGGAAACTGGGTATAATCACTTAAAAGCATGTTGAAAAGCGATCAACCGCAAACTTTAACTTATGTGTATAAGTTATAATTCATTTGAGACGTTGAGCTACTGACCTATGACTGAGTAGTTTTTTGTCACGGAGTTTGGATAAAATTACTCCTAATTTTATAGAAAATTTAAAACGCATGTGTCTTTTTCTAAGTATCAGTTTTATTTATTAAGAAGTACCTGCTTAGACTTAAAGGGCTTTTAAATATATTTAGCTTTTCTCGGCCTTAAAATTTCTTGAAGAAACTTAACAACTTAGTATTAAAGTAAAACTTAACTATATAATACAATCGTCACAGGAGGCCGGCGTGTCTAAGCGTGCTCCTGCTTAATCCCACCAATCAGGTAGTCGATGCTGAAGTTGTTTTTCGGTGTGGGCTGCGGGTGGCCCTCCTGCTTGACCAACTCCTTGAGGTGGTTCAGATAGACCCTAGCCCGAAGACTCTGCTCGGCGATCTTGAGGTGCTCGCTGGAGCACTCCTTGTACTGCTGTTCGATCTGGAGGTCATCGAACTTCTTCTTCCGCCGACTCATCCGGCAGGCTATGGTGTTCTTGTTCCGGCGCTCCTGATCCTTCGGCGAACGCTCCTTTTTGGGAAATTTTCGCACCATATTGACGTGGTACTTAAAGATATCTTGGATGGCTTCGGTGCAGATCGGGCTGGCCGAATTGTAAGAAACGCTTGAGGATGAGGATCCCAAGCGACGACGTTTTGGCAAAGGAAGAAAATCGGTGTCTTGGTCACTGAAGCTCTGACTGATGGACTGATCCGCTACGTCGAATGGACTGCGACTGGTGTACGGTGTGCCGCTCCGAGAGATTAGCTCTTCCTTAAGGAGCAGCTCGTCTTTCTCAACATTTCGACCAACATCGAACTTCTTGTGGCGATAGATCGTTTGATTTTCCATGATAGCTTATGTGTTTTCTTCTTGAAGTCTCTGGATTGACTGCTATCCTGTGGTCAGTAACACTAGTTTATATGGGGAAAATCTTATCTGGCTTCGCTTCATAATCCGCCAAAAGATTTTATTACTTTGTTTACACAAATCGACGCCGAATTTCCTTTTTGCAAAACGAAAACAAAACCATAAAACCGCTTGATTTGCCTGCGCACGCGTACACGCCACCCCATCTTTACCTAAGCCCACCCGTTGGGCATCCCAATCCCAGTTCCAATCCCAATCTGCTCGTCATGTTTGTTCTTGCGTGCGTTCAGTTCGGGTCTTCAAATTTACAAACACAATACCATCCAAGTCAGTAGGTGGCGAAATACGCCCCTATCGATTGTCTGGTTCATTCAATTCGTGTTTGTTCCTCTTTGAAAACTGATAATCTCCAGTCTTTTCCAATGTCGCCGTCTTTTGTTAAAGTCATGGGCTTGGGTTACTCTTGTTCAATTGGGTTCCATCCTAAAGTATTTTGCGGCCTCATTTGTCCAACTCCATTTGTTCACTGCTGTTGATAAGGTGTGTGTGGCACTGATCTTTTGTTCTTCGGTTGTTTTTTTTGTTCTTTAAGACCTCGGTTCCTGGAACTTAGAGTGCCAATCCTGGGTTTGCAGTATAGTGCCTAAGATGTTGATAAGATGACTTCTATTTGGGGTTGCAAAAGGGCACATTCCTCTGCACAGTCTACGTCTTCTGATAAGGTGCTTTTATCTCTCTTGTGCCAGGTCTAGTGATAAATCAACGAATACGTACTTTGTGTATTCATCTTGGCTTGAAACTGTCTCGAAAATAGATTAGATTTGTCAACCGGCTTAGGTAGAAAATTCATTATAGCCCATCTTGAAATAAACAATCTATTAATTATTGTATCCTAATGTACACAATTAAATTCTCGTTTGCCTTCTTAAAATTGAACTTCTTAAAATACGAATTGATTAAATTTAAAATTTTTCCCTTACGTATAGAGATGAATCACCTAAAGCGGCTAAGATCTTGTACTGTAATCGTAGATTGCTTACTAGAGACAGGTTACTAAGTATCCACAAATCAAGCACTTTAAATATTTTTGTAAAGTGCACAAACCAGAATTAGCATTATAAACTTATAGCTGTTAACACTGCTGGGTTGACTTCATATGTTTGATTTATATTGTCATTACTCAGCTAAGGGTGTAAACCCTGTTTTAGAAAACCTTATAATTTTCATTATATTTTAACTCATCGAATTTATCATACTGTGTAATTTGAAAAAAATAGTATTATTAAATACCCAAATCAAATGATGTCGGCTTTCAGTTGGTTAAATCAAAGTATTTTTTTTTAAATGAAAAAAAACCAAAAATGTTTTCACAAATGTAAAATACGAACTGTTAACATCTACATACTTATATTTATATATTTTTGGCACTGACTTTCTTAAATAAAATGAATTATAACAGCAATACCAAATCTTACATCACTTCAAGCATATAGATCGAATAATTTTAAAACTAACCGATTTGTTGGATGTATACATATATTGGTAATAAAGTATGCTTGTAAATATAATTATAATCCTGCAAAAAAAGCCACTGCAACTTTTGTCTGCAGTGTAGAATAAATAAAAGCAATAAAAAAGGTTAACCAAAATTTGTATAAGTAGTTCTAGAGGAAATTAATCAGAGACTTAGACTTCATAAAGGTGATTTTTAAAATTATAGTTATTGATAGTCGACTATACTTCCGTACCGTCTTCCACCTGTTTAGTTGTGGCAATCAGCGATATCCAGATAATTAAGTGGCCCATTTTAATTACCCTACTGGGAGGAAAAACGGACCAATATATGGGCACGTTTTCGAGTCACCAGAGCCAAGACGAGGAAACATTTAAGCGGCTTGGAGGAGCACTTGGGACAGCTGCCGGTAGTAATAGGTAAGTCGGGTCGTAAGTTGGGGTCGCGATAAGTCAAATCGAATGGCTGGGTGGCTTCCACTTCACGACTCTATGGTGGAATTTAATAATGTCGTTTGTATTTCACTGCTGTCTATTGACTTTTGCATTTGCTTTGTTTTCTACAACTGCGACGGCGACGTACTCGTCATTAGTTTCAAGCTATTTTTGTTTTCCGCCCACCGCTCCGCCCCAAAATCCCTATTATTTGCTGATGCCGAGCATCTGTGTTTGCGTCTCTTTTTTTTTGCGTTTGCCTTTGCAATTTCGATTTGATTGGATTTGTTTTGTTTTCTTCCCATAAATAAAAGGCCGGCACCCATCGGAGCTCTCAGACGTTGATTCGCATTTGCATCAGCCAGGTTCAACTACCTGTCAGTTCGTAGATAATTTCCCCAAAGGAAAAGTCAATAAAAAATACAATTTTAAACTGATAAAAATAAATACACATTATAAAAATGGGTCGAATCTTTTGCGCTTTGGTCTTAATTTCAATTTCGGGTCTAAGTCTGGCAGCGGATATTGGAGCTGAATTGCCTCCAGTAGAATTCAAGCCGGTCCGAGAATTGCGTGAGTGTTGCAAGTCATTAAACATGGAAAAATAAACATAATTAATATTCAAATTAATAAATCTAAAGTTATAGTAACAAAAATGGAGTCGAAATTGTAGTGGCTTAATACAAATCATTTGATTGTATTTTAAAAGCATATATTTTAAAATAATATACATAAAAATCGTATCCAAATTGTTTGCAAATAAACAGTAATAGTTAATATATTCATCGTATTTAACGTTGGTGTAACTTTTAAAAAACGTTCAAAAGCAAATTATTTATCTGTCACTTTAGTAGATTTTTGAAACGTATCTACTTAATTAGTGATATTATCAGCTAAATACAAAATTGAGAAATACAGAATAGACTTCGTGATAAAAATAATCGTGTGAAGCACGCCATTTTGTGTGAATTTTATAACAAAGCAATTTAACCATTTTATAGTCAAAGTTCAAACGCAGGTTTCCTTAAAACAATAGCATTGCACAACGTTTAATTCAGTGCAATAAATTCTGCCAAATTACTTAAAATCTCCTTTGGAATAAATTTAAATTAAAAATGACATATCGTTGACTTTTTAAAGGATTTTTTAATGGGTTATACAACCCATACTTAGAAATTTGTAAACGAGTTGGATAATAAAACAATTAATATTCTACTCTTCAAGTCATAACAATAAATGTCTCCGTAAGCGGACTAGAAATTTCGAATTAATTCTTATTTATAAATAATGATTGTAGAATTATGTAAGTCTATGTAAAGCATTTTTTTTCAATTAAAACCAAGCTATTAATCACTTACTAAATAGGATTTATATTTAATTTTTTTTATACTGATTCAAACTTGCTTAGACAATTTAGACCATGACAAACATAAAACTTGGATTGTCATGCCGATAAGTTTTGTCTTCAAACAGATTTAACCAAAAATAAACATAACGTAGCCATTTAAATTACCTCATTGTCAAAGCAATAATTGCAAATGCTATTTTTATACGCAATTTGGTGAGCGAGTCATATGTTTTGATGTAGATATAAATACAACATTTTTATGGGAGAATATAAAAATAAAAGACAAGTTTGCTGCTTCAGTCTTTTGTCCGGATTTGTCACTTCCGCTAACGACCTACTCCCAAGGTAGACCAATGGGAAAAGTTTTAATTGCCAGCGTATTCAAACCGAAACAAACTTGAGACGACAGTACAAAACTCTTTTAATTAAATGGAGGAATTTTTGCTAAGCTCGTTGATAAAATCAAATCTAATCAACAAATAAATTGTGCATGACGTTGACAATTATGTGAGCAGCAAAACGTTAAAACGTTAAACAAAATAAATTCTGAGCTACACCGAAAACAAATTTTTATAGAAACTAAACACTCCCAACTATTAAGTAGAGAAATCAACGACACAAAACGAAAAATTTTAACTTGTCGGTTTAGAAATAAAACTATTAAGTATGGGCTTTATTTTCCAATCGATTTTTCATAACTCAAGCTACTGAAATTCGTTTGAGTATTGGAGAACTGGAATTTTGAATTACTTTAGTTTGTTTTGAAAAAAACGTATTTTTTCGGTGTAGAAAAATGACACGTTCTGAGCATAGGCACATCGATCGTACGCGATATGACTGACGCATATGCTGAACCAAATATATGTCAGGGTTTGTGCGCACTAATTTAATTTGTTTGGCATTCGACAGCTAACGATATACCGACCTGTCGGGAGGGCGACATCAACATTAGCGAGTGCATCAAGCAGGGCCTCCAGCAGATAACGCCACGCATGAAGTACGGCATTAGTGAGCTGAACATCCCGCCCCTCGATCCCTTCGAGATGGGCAAGAGCTCCTATAGCTACAATTCTGGGCTGCTCCAGGGACGCATCTCCATGAAGAACGTGGTCGTCCACGGCCTCAGCGAGGGCATCGTGGACAAGGTCGACTTCCGGCTGAAGAACGGCCGTGTGCGCATGGAGATCCTCTCGCATGTCCCACAAATGTTCGTCGAGGGCTTATACAAGGCGGACATCAAGCTCAACGACCTCAAACTCAACCCAAAGGGAACCTTTAACATTACCATGAGTAAGTACCGCAGTAGAAACCACACCAAATTCGTTGCGCTTCTGTATTCGTATTTTCTAGGTAATTATTAGAGCCCGCTTTTTAGTCTTGTACATTTCATTAAGAATGTTCGTTTTAATTGTTTTTAGTTTTTTTTTGGGTTTTCCAATGCAATTTGATAGGAAAATTCCACGCGGATATATTTACCAATATCTCATTGTTTTCTTTTAGCCACGTTAGCTTATTTTACCAAAATTATATTTCTCTATTAGCAAACAAATTTTTATATTTTATACTCAAGAATATATTACTCAAGAGTAAAAAAGAAAATACCTTTTATAAATCCAAAATGTTTCCTTCTACTTGGTTTCATGTCATTTTCTTGACTGCAATGAGCATCGGTTAGTATCGGGTATATTAAAAACAAGAGAGAACGCTATAGTCGGGTGCCCCGACTATCAGATACCCGTTACTCAGGTAAAGGGAGTGCGAGGGAGATGGAGATAGAAACTTTGATCACGCATAACTTTTTAACGAATGGTCCGATTTGAAAAATTTCTTCTACATTTCGATAGGTATTGATAAACACAATAAAACTGCATTTTTACTTTTCCGAAATATTTAAATTTTTAAAATCGTATATATGCGATTGTGGGCGTCAGAGGGGGCGTGGCACCATTTTGAAACACACTTGCGCTGCGTAGGAACTCCTAAAATCTACATGCAAAACGCCAATCTTCTAGCTTTTATAGTTTCCGAGATCTCAGCGTTCATACGGACAGACAGACGGACAGACAGACGGACAGACGGACATGGCTAGATCGACTCGGCTAGTGATCCTGAACAAGAATATATATACTTTATAGGGTCGGAAACGCTTCCTTCTACCTGTTACATACTTTTGCACGAATATACCCTTTTACTCTACGAGTAACGGGTATAAATATATGATATAAGTTAACTTTCATTTGATTTAATGTTATATTTTGCTCTAATTTACCTGCAGCTGATGTCACGATGAGGGCGAGACCCATTGGCGAACTATATGAGCGTGATGGTCACACCTATCTGCGTCTGACTAAACTGGAGACTGAGCCCAAGGTGGGTGACCTGAAATTCTACGCCAACGGACTGGTTCCCGATCCGGTGCTTAGTAAGTATCTGTCAATCCCCGGTATAAATGTTCTAACTAAACTCTTAATTTCTTTTTAGACGATGTCATCTTGGATTTCGTCAACCAGTACTGGCGTCAACTTTATCAGGCCATGCTCCCCGAAACTTTGGCCACCTGGCAGCCCCTGATCTTGAAGTCCACGAATGACTTCTTCGCTGCGTTACCATTCGATATGCTTGTCACTAAGAATTGAGATCCCTGACTTTAATATTGTTATATTATTTATACCCTCCGGCTCCATCTGTTCTACTCAAGGTGTTAACATAGTTTTTAACAAAATAAAGATGAAATTACTTAAATTTTTAATGGAATTTGATTTTTCTAACCGTTAAAAACAAAACTAGCTGACTAAAGATTTAAATTATATTTGAATACATTTATCTGCATGGGTTGGTTTGGTATATATATATTGTTGGAATGTTTTTTTGAACAAACTTTTAAAGTCAAGATGTTAAATTCTAAATTATTAAATATAAAATAATTAAAGTCTTGATTGGTATAAGATATTTCTTAGCCTAGAAATAATAGTGTTAATTACACTTTACTTTTACTGTATAAGAAAACTTTGATCTTGCGTTCAAAATAATTTTCCATTTTATTGAACTTAAGAATAATCGATTAGTCTTTATCCCAAAGGCAATAAATAAGATTAATAGGGTTAACCTGAAATAATGTGTCTGGTTTATATAAACTTAAGCAAACTCTATTAGATTATTTGCGTCTAAAGTTCAAAATACTTATAACTAACTTACAAGTTTGACTCACTAGATGAGGAGTTCTCTTTAAGCTCGATTTGTCAGCCCTTCGACATTGGCATTGTTCCAACCACTGAGTAGCCAAAAAACAGCCCATAATTAGTATACGTACTGGCTAATTATTAAAAGAATTTATGGCAAATCATCGCTGCCATTAACTATTATACCTTCAATATATTTTTCCATTTAATAATACGACATTATAAATCAGATAGACGGAGCCGGTTATACGTTCAGTCAAAGTCTAGCTGTTTGTCGGCTAGTGTTTTGCTGATTTAAAAGTTAAATGTACTTAGCTAGTCTCTGACTTGCATTGTGCAGCGGTGTGCTATTTTTGAGAATAAAATAGCTTGACTTGGAATCTGGGAGCTTAGTTGTTGTTTAACGTTCTAGCAGCAGGTTGAAAGCGGTCGGAGCCCCCCAAAAAAAGGATTTAGTTTGGTAGTATAGTATAGCCCACGGAATGCATTACATTGTTGGATTGTGCCTGTGCCTGCTGGCCTTGGGAGTCAATTCAGCCCCTGTTGACTCCAAATTCTTTGGTGGTATGTATTACATAATGTTTCAAGTGAATTTCTCTAACATTTAACCTTGAAGACTTGCCGAAGTGCTCGACGGATGAGGATCAGCTGGGGGAGTGCGTCAAGGAGCTATTCAATACGCTGACGCCCCGCCTCAAGGATGGCAATCCCGAGCTGAAGATCGAGCCCTACGAACCTTTGATCCTCAACCGCACTAGTTTCCAGTACTCCAGTGGCACGGTAAATGGCCGGATCACAATGCGGAATGCCAGGATCCATGGATTCTCATCCAATCGTGCGAAAGAAGTGTCCGTCAAAGTAAACGGCGATAAGGTCAAACTGCGTTTCGTCACCCAAATGCCTATGTTGAACATTGTTGGCAGCTACAAGGCCGATTTGGTGGTTAATCAGTTGCAACTGAAACCCAAAGGAGATTTTAACGTAACCCTATGTGAGTATATTGATTTGACTCTACGAGATTCAACTTACTATTCCTTTTACAGTCGACGTGGAGGCAACAACGCTTACTGATGGCGAAATCTACGAGAAGGATGGCCACCGTTATTTCCGCCTCAAGAATATCGATTCAAAGCCAAAGATTAGAGATTTGAAAATCAAGGCTAATGGAATATTTGCAGATCCAGAACTGGGTGAGTTTTAAGGTTTTATTTAAGTTTAGTCAGTTACTCAACAACATTTTAATAATGATTACGCAGATATTACAGTAATATATTTTTGTAGATTTTAAACGTTATTTTTACTGTTTCAATAACAAGCTTATATTTTCGAAGTCGTTAAAGTGGAAATACGAAGAAACAAATATCATAACAACAAGTCCATTTAATTTAAGCAGAATACATACCTTTTTACTAAATTTAATTGATTTTTTGGCTTTCACCTTTTTAAAGGAAAATAAATATTAAATGCCCATACTTTTGTTTGTTTTCCTAATAGGTAATGTGTTTCCAATTATTTATTCAAATAATTTTTCACACAACCACTGATCGATTTGCAAATAATTAAAATAATTTGCGTCGTAACCTATGACGCAGAATGAATTGATTGAAAATCAATTGTTTTAAAGGCAAACAACTAACAACTACAGATTTTTTAGTTAATCGACACACAGATCAAAGCTTATAACTGCTTTTCATTACAGATAAAATTGCATTGGATGTGGCTAATCAGTATTGGCGCGATATCTACGGCATCATGTTGCCCGAGACCCGACAGTATTGGCAACCACTTATGTTACGAATGTTCAACGAAGCTTTTGAACTGGTTCCCATCGACCAGTTTCTCAAGGAGTAGATCAATAAACTTGTGATGATTGGTTAATGGAACATAGATTGTTACATTACTTGCTATTAAATGATAATATTTGTTTATATTAATAAACATTTATTCTAGGCGCCATTTGACTGGCCCTCTTAATGGAATTAATTGGAATTGAAAAGCAAGTTTTATTGGATTTTTCATGCCCTAGTTAAAGGCAAATGTAATACACCTTTTTTTTAATGATGCCCGCTGTGTGACTTAATGATTAAAGCCCTAATGGGTATGAAGTGCACACATATATTTGACCTTGATGCTGTGGAATAATAACTACAGTGAAATTGAGCAACACTCAAGCACGACTATCTCTGAACTTGAATTGTGTGGGAAATTTATTATTCAGTTGGGCCGAAATCCCGGCGGTACTGCAATACCGGGCCAACCCGCGACAGAGGTGGAGCAAGCCCCTAGCACTCCGTCTGATTCCAAAAATCAGTTTAACATTTGTTGTCCTCCAATGGAGGAACTATCAGATGTTAAGCTGATAAGAACAGATACTACACTTTGATCTTAGCCATAAGGCCGAGAAGCGATAACTATTACTCGTTAGTGAAAAGTCTCTCCATGAGCTAACTACTATAACCTGTTGGGAATTGTAAATGTGAAAGTAGGGAGAAATCCAAATTTGTATTGCCTATTTTAGGGGTTGAGGTCCCAAGATTTTATTTATCGGTGCCCGATGAGAGAGAAAGAAGGAAAATATGTTTTAGGGGTGGTATAAGTGGAAGAGAGAGTGTTACGATTCTCAACTGGTTCTAGTGTGTTTTAAATGGTACAGTAGATGGTTTGCTCTGAAAAGTTACTCTGGTTTCTCTTCAATTGTCGAATAAATCTTTCGCCTTTTACTAAAGATTTCCGTGGAGAGGAACACTCTAATGAGTCTAAAATAATTTTTGTAGTGCCTAGCGACCTTGGTTGCAGGGCCATAAGAAATAAATACAATATTTACAAGATTTACACTCTAACTGAACAAATATTCATCACCCTCAGGTTATCATAAAAATGATGAGATTACACTTGACTTTAGTTTGAACCGTGGACGGCGCTAAGTATGCCATAAATCAGTCGATTTTATTGCAGTTAATTATATATTCTTAATGCCTTTGGTGACTGGACTGTCCCGTGCTTGGCATGCAAAACAGTAGCGCTATGGATACAATATCCAAACACGCGACTATCGCTTGTCCGAAGACAGGCTCATCATATTAAATAAGTATTTTTAGCTATTTAATTATATACATTTGGCTGAGAATTTGAGCAAAGAGATAGAATTGCTTCCGTAGAATAAGTTTCATTATTGCTAAGATTAAACATTAATTTGTTGCACCAAAGCCTTTTGCTTGGTCAGTACAATTTTCGAAGATGTCACGTACCAGACAGCCTTGAACATCGATTTGTACACCCACAAAGTCACAGGTTCATGAATAATTTTATGTGGCATAAAGAGCCGCAAAGATTTATAACTGACCCACATTTTACATGAGCACTCTGAGGGCTTCACTTCACTGCCACAGTGCGTCTCAAACTGAAAACGTGCCTTGCACTTTGACTGAAAACTGGGATTGGTCACTGTGGAATGGGAAAATGCCCTGTCAGTTTCCTCATTGTTGGCTCAGTTTGACAGATTTGTGGGATCAATCAGCGGACGGATGTTAATATATTATATGATTAGGAATTTGCCTTTACCGATGATGGTCCAAGTGAATTCATAGTTAATAATAACCCATTTTCATGTTAGTTATTTCTAAGTTTCCGATGACTTGTAAAAAAGCGACCCTCAATTGACTTCCAGAGTCCATAGCTTTACCAAATTTAAACCGATTTCAAAGTGACATATGTACCTCTAAAGACTTATGGTTCGATTCCCAAAAACTCTGTATTCCAATTTGTCGTTTTAATTTTAAAAAAAAACATTAAGCATTGATCTATTTTTTTACCCATTTTCATGTTAGTTATTTCCAAGTTTTCGATGTCTTATAAAAAGGTGACCTACAATTGGACTTTAAGAGTCCCTAACTTTACCAAATTTAAACCGATTTTAAAGACTTGTGGTTTGATTCTAAAAACATCTGTATTCAAATTTTTCGAATTAGCGTTGATCAATTTTTTGATCGATTTTTATATTTGTTATTTCTATGTTTCCGATAACTTTAGTTAACTGAGCCGATAAGAGTTTAAGAAAAGAAGCCATCTTCCTCTGTATATTTCAATAGTTTTGTTGCTTTCTTTATTATATTTTAACCGTTTTGGCACAACAAAAGCTAATTGTTTCGGACTTTTTGTAGTCAAACGTTTTTGAAAACATAAATTGATAAATATCTACTATATACTTCAAAATATAAACATGCTTGTACTTGTGGCTCTCAAACTGCAGTACAGTGCTTCTCCTGAATAAGCTTTTTTTTGGCAAGATAAGCTTTTGTGTTCGGCTTTAACTTCGGCTGTGACGGCCTAAAGCCTTCGAAATGTTAAATGTTGTTGTTGTTTACTCGGTCTTCGGCAGCGGCATGGAAAAACTTTTGAACGAGCACTAAAATCGGACAGCTCGAAAACTATAAATAAACGTAGGTTTTATGCAGCGCTCATTTCAAGATTTGCTAGCATCGCGGCGTCAACTCAAAAAATTCGTTTGCCCATTTTTTGCGGATAAGTTTGGCAATTAGCTGGCTGAGATTGTGTGCATCTCTGTGTCCGTGTGTGCAGCAATTGCAGCAACAATTGCAGTTAACCGAGAAAACCGAAAAGCTAACAAAAAAGCAACTGTAAAAAGCACTCGTGAAGAAATAAAAGTGAAGCCGGTTTGCAAAAAATTACGCAAATAAAAAAGGAAAATCGGAGACAACCAAATTACCGTCTGGACTGTATTCGTGTGTTAAATCAAGTCACACGAAAATAGTCGAAAATAGAGTCCAGTCAATTCCATTGAAACGAGTTTGCATCGGCATCGGCCCATTGTGCAGAGGAAATCCAAAAAGCCAGCCCGAAAATGCAATCGCTTTGCATCTCGCTCACTATTTTGGCCGCCTTGGCACTCGGAAGTGGCTATGCGGCCACGCTGCCCACCTCCGCACCCAGTGTTTTCAGCAGCGATCCCAATCAGAATTCCAATCCCGGCGAGGAGTACGTCGTGGCGGAGCCTGCCAGCGAGTTGGCTTTGCCCGCAGGGTCAATTGATTTCGGCGATGCAGGTAGGCTGGCTTATGCAACCAAGACAAGAACTTGATATTCAAACTAAATGTCACTCCCAGCCCACGCCCCCAAAAGCATATAGACGTAATTAAATCAGCATAAGATAAAAAGTTCGTTGCCTAAGTCTTTTGTTTGCCAGGTTGAGGCTGAAAAGTGCAAGCAAAAATTCAGGGTGTGCGCTATTCAAACAAAAAAGGCAGATTTCATTTGTATGAATTATTATTCTATAAATTATTTCACTTTGGTCGATAAAACAAAATGCTATTTTTTTTGTATATTTTAACTATTCCTCACTACAGAAAAAATCAATATGAAAAAAATGTTAAAGTCAAGGATATGTACTGGGGTTGTATTTTCATGGCTCACCAGGCAATGTAAGATATACATTGCTTGGAAATTTTACTGTATTGGAAATTTTATCCACCAAAGTTCTTTATTTTATTGGACACAGACTTCTAACTTCCTGTTTTCAACCACAAGACGTGTACGTATATATCAACAATTTGAATTCTTCGTTTAAATTCAGCACAGGCCTTGTCCGCTGTGCCTTCCATGCCAATCTCCCAGGTTACTCATTGTAAGCTTCTTGAATATGTTTACGTGTATTATGCATACACTTAACACCGCTTTTATAGGCCTGTAACCTTCAGAAACAAACAAAATTGGGAAAAATACTGAGAAACTGCAATCGTAAAAGAGTACTTTTTAATGGGATTTGTTAAGAGCTAAGTCCGGGCTATAGAAAATTAAATTGCAATAGAAATTAGCAAGTGTATTTGCAGTTAAATCTTTTTATTTATTTGGTTTTTTAACGCTTTTGAAATGGCAAGTGGAATATGTAAAAAAAGCGACAAGCAAGTCATCGCCTGTGCCACTTGAACTTGACACACTTACACATCGTTTCGGGTAAAAGTTATAAAGCAGCGCCGAGACGCAAACCTCGGGGTAAATAGAAATTATGACGCAAGTCGGAGCAAGTAATAAATGCAGAATAAACACAAGAGATAATCCGAGCCTCGACATCACTTTGAAATATTGCCAATTACATTAATATAATCAACCACGAGGTGTTGGACAGTGTGCGTGCTTTATTTATCGGTGTGTTGTTTGCGCTCTTGCGAAAAGAGTTCAGCGTCAACAAAAGCAACAACGAGGCTTAAATCGGATCCGAAACCGGCTGCTGTCGCTACCAAGACTACCGACTACCAAGACTACTGCCAAGCTGACATAAAGCGAAAAGCTGAAAAACTGACCTACATCAATGCGTAAGCGGCGCTGCTGGGCTTGTGCCAAACTGAAAGCTGCAATTGTAACTTGGCTCTAATTGCGCAAAGAAAACCGTCAACAACAAGTACTAAACACAAAGCGAGCAGAAACATATTTACATTTGCTTGTGCAAACAAAGGACTTAGGCAACGAACTTCACTTCGACCCAACCCTTTTCTGTCACCTCTCAGTTTTAACATTTTTAGTGCTGATTTGCTTCATGCCATTATAACATGCGGTGCGGCTCACCTTTGACATTGAACTTGTCGGGGAAACAAAAGGAAAAATGTAAAACAAAACAAATTTGGGCACTCAAGCCAAATGACTTAATAGGAGCTGTTCACGTGCGTAATTCGCCTTTGCATTAACCAAAGTTTAGCTCATTCTTTAAACGCTTAATTCGTTTTCGTATCTTTTGAATTTTGGATTGCCTTGCCAAGGAACATTAAAATAATTGCTTTCCGCTTGTCATTAGAAGGAGAAGATAAAAACAATTAGTGGCGTGACTAAATATCATTTTAAAAAGAAGAAGCTTTATAGCTTCCATAAACATGAAGTAATCCAGATTGAAATTTCATTTGATTGCAAAAATGTTTCTTATAGTAAAAAGTTATTTTGCATATACATGTGTATCCTTTAATGTTAAACAATAATGTCTTGTTGTCCTTTAGTTTCTCCTTACTTATAAAATTAGTTGGTTGGGGGAAAATGTGAGAGTTGTATCGATATTATGTTCTTAAGGATTGTTGTCAAATAAGAATAAATGACTTTGAACATGATTGCAATAATAATTTATTGATTTTAATTTAAAAAACGCTTTTTATTGAAGTTTATTAATTTATTTGCAAGGAAAACTACCCAATACCTAGTCAGGCATCACCCTGACACTGACTTCATTCGAATGTGACAGAAGACACATGGTGACAGGGACACGTGAACTTCGTCATGCCTGGTTGGCTGGCACAAATACCGAAAAATGAAATAAATATAATAGTTATAATCTTCCCTTGGTCAGGCGCTATGCTATGCCATGCCTCGACGAACTCAAATCATGAGGCTAGCCATGACTTAACCGACCTGTGAACTAACCTTCCATAACTTTCGCCTTTCAGTTGCACCACCGGCAGCCGTTTTGCCCGGTGGCTCGAATGAGGTGACACCCTGTAGTCTCAGCTCACCGGAGCTCAACGAATGCATACGCGGCTTGATTCAGACATTTGCCCCCAAGTTGAGGTACCAGGGAGTGCCGGAGTTCAATATGGACTCGATTGATCCGTACTTCTACAAGAGAGGCATCTTTCGGTACACGAACGACGGCATCCAAGGAGGACTCCTGATCAAGAACATGGAGATCTACGGGATCAGCCAGCTGCAGGTCAACAGTGTGGCTGCCAATTTCACCGATAGCGACTTCATTATTAAGTTGGGCGTTGAGCTGCCGCAATTAAAGGCAGGCGGACACTTTAAGGCAGACGTAAAGTTCGGGGGACTGCGTCTGGTGCCCAAGGGACCCTTCAACATTACCATTGGTGAGTATTGGCTTTTGCTGGGAATAATTAGTGCAACAGATGCCTGACACTTTTACATTCGCCAGACAACATCAAGGCCACTATTCTGACCGATGGCCACATCGAACAGCTGCCCAGCGGTCAGAGGCGTCTCAGTTTACATCGCCTGAATGCCAATGTCAATATCGGTGATGCCAAGGTGGTGGCCAATGGGATCTTCTCCGATCGCAACCTGAGTAAGCTACCAAGTCCCCATACAAAATTTTCCTATTTCTGATGGACTTTCCTTCCACTGTAGATGCCATGATTCTCAATCTGGTAAATGAGAATCTGCCGGAAATTACTCGCGTTGGAATTCCCGCCACCCGCGAACAATGGGCTCCCATTTTAATTGCGCATATCAACGAGTTCTTTGCCAAGGTTCCCATCGAGAAATTCCTGGTTCAATGATGCACTAAGCCTATTCTCAAGGAACACTTAGCTCCTAGTTAGTTTTAGCCTAATGTGTACAATTACAATTATATCTTAAGCGCTGTTTCCAAATAATTTTCTATCCACAAGCGATTTGGCAATCATTCGGAATGATTTTCAACATAACCAATTTGTATTTATTTATGTCATCCAATTTGATTAATAAGAGAAACTATGTGAAAATTTTAAAATAAATGCTATTTTCAAAAAGTTTATATTTATTTATTATTTTATATTATTATTATACTACGGTTTATGACTTTTGACTATGGGTCCCAAAAGTATGCTTCTTCAGATGATCGCACGCCAGGTAATGTATATGTCAGGTAAAATCTGACAGGTAAAATTCATGTATCTTACGAGTTGATCTGGTTGTAAGTATCGTAGTTTTGTTCAAGGTTAAATCTCATTTTTGTATTCCAAAAAGTCCTTTAAAAACTTTATTTTTTGATATCCAAAATCTCGAAAAATCTACGTGTTCTGTGATTAAAATCCTGTGAAATAATGGTCAATGGTTGGAATGTCATACCTTATTGAATTCGATATACAATTTCCATTCAATTGTCGTTCAAAGGTACAAAAAATTATTTTTTTAAAAAAGAACATCAATGCAAAGACAAAATTCATAAATTTCTTGGCTGTATAAGAACCTCAGGACTCAAAATTTAATTTTTGTACATTGAAACAAAGTTCAAAGTTCTAAGTTAAAATGTAATTCAAATTCAATCTATAGCAAAAAGCGAACAGAACAAGCTAATTGTCCTATAAATAAATATTTCAACGATTCCAGTTTTCAAGTGGCTTACTAAACACTGAGTGGGCAAAATTCCCTTGTCAGAACATCCAATTGACTCACAAACTGAATGAACTTGAAGATGCTGAGAACTGCAAACTCGATCGATACCAATCCCATTGGAAAGCTTTTCAAAAACAATATCCAACACTCCCACTTGTCGATCAATCAAAGGGGCGAATGTGCCCCAAGGCTTCCAATTACAGACAATTAGTTGGCAAAATATTGAAACACAATTATCCCGCAAAAGGTCCAGGCCGTGACACTTAACTTTTCATCGATCAACAAGTGGGACGGGAATCGAGTGCTGTTCTTGAAATGATCTGACCGATTCTCAGGAAACAATTGACTTAATTTGTGATATTTCTAACACCCAAGGCGCCGCCTCAACTCAACGTGGATAATGCGATTGGAACAGAGCCCTGATTAATGTCGTTTTTAATTGAATCCTGAGTCAAGAGGTGTTGTCCCTGTCGCCAGTTCATTGCTCGCCACACCAGATGTAGTAAACTTTGCATATTATTTATTAAAAACACTTGCATCAGACGAAGAATTCAAACGGGTCCACTTCAACTGGCCAAGTGGAAAATGAAGTACCAAATGCAATGTGCACCATGGAATTTAAATGGAAATTCTATCTTGTCGTACAGTGAAAGATTAAAAGGGTTGATGAAACGACTACGTTTAAGGGAAAAATATTGGTTTTTATAAGATTATTATATTCTTGCAGATGACATTTATGTTGACTTTATATATATAAATCAAATTGAGATCATGCTGAAATGAAATGGTTCTAATCTATCGATCTTACAAAATAACAGTATTTATATTTATTTGTTAGCAAATGCTCAAAATATAAAATATAATATGTAATAAAATATTTGGACTTTCAAGAAGGTATGTGTAATGGAAGTTAAAGCATTTCCATATGATAATCATCGTTCTTACTTTAAGTGTATTAAAAATAACAATAACTATTTAATGTTTTGATATTCGTTTTATCTTTATTGTTCGAATGGACTATTAAAAAAAGTATTTCCTGAATTTCTCTAAGTGCATAATAATGGTCAACTGGGCCAGAATAAGAAGATGCAACCGCAGCTGGATTTTTCTTTTATTAGTATGCAGTCGCACAACTTCCCGGCGGCTGCTGCGAGTAGCCCGCGATGTTTAGTCTGAGTTGGTGCGTGTTCCGGATCGGATTCTGGTTAGAAGAGGACTCTGCCGGCTGGCTGTCTGGATGTTTGGCTGCCTGGTGGGCAATGGAAACGGAGGCGTTGCTGGAACTAGTTTGGAAGTATCGCTAGCATCGCGTGTGCATTTGAAGGCGGCCCAATAAGTTGGCCAAAAGAGATCCGGCGATCGAAACGCGTTCATAATTGACATTTCGGCTGCCCCGGCCTCAACATTGCTGCCGGCGTCGCTGTCGCCGGCTCTGCTGCCGCCGACGTTTGGCAACGGAGCTGTTAACCAAACCCCAGAACCTCCGTTGGCTCAGAAGCGATCGGACCTCCCAGCCCAACAGACGGTCCTGTCCGTCTAACGCACGATCCCGAGAATCGACTCCCGAGTTCCGACATCCAGAGCAAGTCCAAGTCCAAGTCCGAGAACTTCGTCTTCGCGATCGTAGTCGTGGTCAGGTGAATGCCATCGGGGCAACGTGCCTGGCATTCGAAGAGATATACATTGAGTCGCGATTCGTGGTGGCGGTTCTTTATACTGTATAGCACAGCCAATTTATATATGGTCTGCCCCGTTCAAAACGAAAACAAATTGGGAAGATATCACCGCAGCGAAAGCAACAAATATCAAAATGTTTGCATTTTTGCCAGTTTTATTACTTTGTGTGCATTCGTTGCATTTTAAAATAATCTCGGGAGCAGATATCCCAGATATCCCATCCATTTCGGGAGGGGCTGGAGCTCCAGTTCCTGTGTGGCAAAATGGTGAAATAAATGCGGCGCCCGAGGCAGGAATTTTAAAAGTGAATTCCACGGCTGAGGAAAATGTAGCTGTGGAGGGTAAGTGAAGTGATTGGACTCATGTACAACAAGAGAGAACGCTATAGTCGGGTGCCCCGACTATCAGATACCCGTTACTCAGGTAAAGGGAGTGCGAGGGAGATGGAGATAGAAACTTTGATCACGCATAACTTTTTTAACGAATGGTCCGATTTGAAAAATTTCTTCTACATTTCGATAGGTATTGATAAACACAATAAAACTGCATTTTTACTTTTCCGAAATATTTAAATTTTTAAAATCGTATATAAGCGATTGTGGGCGTCAGAGGGGGCGTGGCACCATTTTGAAACAAACTTGCGCTGCGTAGGAACTCCTAAAATCTACATGCTAAACGCCAATCTTCTAGCTTTTATAGTTTCCGAGATCTCAGCGTTCATACGGACAGACAGACGGACAGACAGACGGACAGACGGACAGACGACAGACAGACGGACAGACGGACATGGCTAGATCGACTCGGCTAGTGATCCTGAACAAGAATATATATACTTTATAGGGTCGGAAACGCTTCCTTCTACCTGTTACATACTTTTGCACGAATACAATATACCCTTTTACTCTACGAGTAACGGGTATAAAAACTACAAGCTCTCGGTGAAAAAAAATATGATTGGTTGAATTCGGATCGAAAGACTTAGGGCACGAACTTCTCAAATATTAAGATAAAAATAGAACTGATAATACATACAAACATTTTTATATAATAACTATTTTTTGGAAATCTTAAAAAAAGACATTTTAAAAATGTACATTTCAAACAAACCATAAAGTGAAGTTAGTAAAAATAAGCAGAATCTAATCTGCAAAACGTAATCATTTATTTGTTGCAACAAGTTTTCAGAAAAGATAAATAAAAACAAAATTTTAATTATCGTTATAATAATAAATTTGACTTAAAGCTACAAAAACTACTTCTGAATAATAGATATATCAGCACTATCAATAGCTCGTCTTCTTTATACGTCACTAATATAAATTGAAGTTCAACGACATCGAAATACCATTTTTCTGATTCGACAGTAGAATTTATGCATGGCACGCACCGAGCATTACTTGTTTGACCTTCAAAAATCTATAAATCGTTTATAGCAGCAGAGGGAAAATGCGAAATTGTGTTCTGCGAGTGTTTCCAACATTGTTTACCTTACAGCCTCGATGGCTTGTTGTTAGGCCCGGCCCTTTAATCCAAATATAGAAAGCGTTCTAGAGCAAAAAAAGAGAACCCATGTAGGCGTGAACTTTCAGATCAACTTCATCGCTTTTCGATCGTGTTCTGTCGCCTGTCAATGTCCCCGCCAATCTATTCTCTCTTATTTATGGCCAAACAATTAGACAATTAGGCAGCACTTTTGATGGAGAGGCGTGATCGTTGGTGATGTCTTTTCAGGCGACGACATAAGCCTATTAATTTGGGATGCCTTGCAGATTGGGTCATAAACGTGTATAAGAAATTAAGCCGACACCTTTCGCAGATTTAACAGGCCATATTCATTAAAAATTAATTTTTATTTGCGTTTTGTCCACTTTGCTCGATCGCTGTTAACAACGCTTGCAATCGTAATCACGATAAATATCATTTATATGACCGTTGGTCATATAAAATTTAAATGCCACCATAAAGTAGACCTCCAACTCGAGATCTTTGTGATCCTGCGTTGACATTCAGGTTTTCGGTAGCATTCAAGCTGTAACGGTCTTCAGACCTTGAACTTGTAACTTGCCCCTGATTCTTAATAAACGATTTGCTCTTGGCGGAAAAAACAAGTTCTATCTTGGAATGGGTGTGTTTCCAGGACATATAGAGTAATGAGAGCTTCCAAGGAAAAACCGTTTATTTATATTAATTAATACCTAAAATAATTGGGTTATTAAAACCCATTTTTACTTTAAAACATTTTTGTTCTAATTTATAAAAAAAAAGAAATGTATTTTAAAATTTGTAATTCGTGCGAAGTGTATCGAAATCCAAGCAGGATCATCGATCAATCAAAGTGAATTTGTTGCGCTGATTTTCGGCTGACAGCTTGTCATAACAATTTAAAAGAAATCAAAATAATGTCCCAAAAGCGATAAGCATAAAAGCACCAATTTAAGACATTATTTGGGGCAAATGAGTAATATTTCAGTGACTTTCTTTGGGAATCCACACTTACACACATTTCGGTTTATAATTCCATTTAACTGAGTCACAAGATGATTAACAATTTTCGTTGAGTGTAAGACTTACTTTGTAAAATAAAAACTAAAACCAAAAATCATGCATATTCATTACCGATTCGTAGCACGCCCTGAACGTATTCTTCATTACGAGTTGTGTCGGTGAAAAAAGCCACGTGCAGATTAGTAAGACTCGCGGCTCCAATTTCTTCTGAAAATCGCTTTAATGATCGATTTAGAGTCAATAAAACTTGCACCTCATCGAAGACATTTAAGTTTCCGACTGTCAATAAGCTCGTTTAAATTAATCGGCACAAAAGCAAATAGCTCGTTAAGAATAATAACTCCAAGTTAAACGGCACAAATTGCTTATTTAGTCAAATTTTATGCGCTGCCGAGCCGTTCGACTTTATATGTGGCCAAAAGCAGACCAAAACATGAGTAATAAATTAAAAATATCGCAAATTCATGCTAAATAGCAACAGCAACCGTCACACAAAAAAAAAAGTCGAAATAGAGTCGGCGAGCTAAACAAAAGCCTAGACCAATTTTAAGAAGCTGCCAATGGACATGACAAATATATGACAATTGACAGTAGAAAGTTGCCGCAGTGGGGGGCAAGTCCAAGTCCAGCATCTCTGAAATGGCACAGCAATTGTCATTCCGTGTGGAAAAAGCTTAAGTTTATTGTCAATATTCTGGGCAACGAAATATGTCAAAATATTGAGTAATCACTCTCGACTGGCGGAGAAGCGTGGACCCGAAACTGGAAACGTGAACGAATGTTAAGCAAATATTGGCTTGGTCTTTTCTCCACTCTTTTTTTTTTTGTTATTTGGGTGCTTTGTCAATAGCGCAACAGATTGGCCAAAAAAATGGGTTGTAAAGTACCACAGTTTTGGCTAGACAATTGCGTATGTAGCTCAGATCTTTCCAGAGGTCAACAAACTCTGATCTTGAGTGCCACTAGAAATGATCGGGCCAACAGCCTCATACATTTTCACTATTTATGTTTAAGTTTTGGCCTATTTTTGGTAAATAATAATAAACCATTTTATACATTTCGTTTATCAAATACATTATAATAGAATGTTAAGTAAATAGTTGAATTTTCTACAAACATTTGCAACTATCAAGCTTGAAAGACACTTCCCAATCAAATGGTTCTTATTTCCTATTTGTTTCAATAAACTATTTATTTTTATTAAAAGTTTTAAATATATTTTTCCCGATTAAACTGGAAATTCTGGTAAATGTAATTATTTTGGAATGTATTTCTGTAACCTCTTTATAATCTGCAGATTCCTCTCCTCCAAATCTGAGTCGCCAGCGACGTCAGTTCTTCTTCGATCCGAGTATTTTTCTGTGGCAGGGAGGACTTGGTGGCTCCGGTGTTCCAGGTGGCTGGGGTCCTGGCGAGGGATCCAAGTGCCTCACATCCCTTGGCCAACCGGGTGTGTGTGTCCGCATCGATGGATGTCGGCAGTATTACAGGGTGGCCCGCCAGCTATCCATCTTCACCTTGCGCCAGTGGCCACAGACCAATGGACTTGGACTGAATGGCAACATGTGCAACTTCTTCGATCTGCTGGGCAGAGTGAATAATGGAATTTGCTGCACAGACATAGATGCCAATACTTTTGGAGTCTTTCCACTGCCTGGCACAACCACGACCACGACTACGGAGAAGCCTTCAGTGGCAGCAGATGAGGAGGATAGGGTGGATGTGAATCCTGAAGGGGAGGGGGACGCTGAACAGCCAGTGGATGCTCCGCGACCAGAGGACCCAATTGATAATGTGAATAGTGTGGAGGACACTCCAGACTTCCAGGACGTCAACACTATCGAGGGCAACGCTCCTCCAGAAGTGGACGCCCAACCCGAAGCTGAACCCGTGGAGGAGCCGGTGGTGCAACCTATTCCCGCTCAGCCAGCCTCTACCATTTACCCCTACCAGTGGCCATTTGGATCCTTTGCTGGCGGAGTGGCCCAGTGGCCACCGGCACTGCCCACGCATCCACCCACAACGGGCGGCTGGCCACCACCGCTTCCCACCCATCCACCGAACCACCATTATCCCACGCACCCCACCGCAGCCGGAGTTCCGAGTACGAAGCGGACCACTCCGCGACCCACCATCATCGCCAGACCCACCACCACCAGGCGCCCAACTTATCCCAGTTATCCCACGGTTGCCGCAACCACAACCACGACGAGGCGTCCTGCGAGCGGAAGTAGTCCGGAAGGACTCCCTCTGCAGTGCGGCAACAAGAATCCTGTAACGCCGGATCAGGAGCGGATTGTGGGCGGCATCAACGCCAGTCCGCACGAGTTTCCCTGGATAGCGGTGCTTTTCAAGTCGGGCAAGCAGTTCTGCGGCGGCAGTCTCATCACCAACAGTCACATCCTGACCGCAGCTCATTGTGTGGCACGGTAAAATGGGAAAACCTTTTATGTGTTAATTTAATATACATTTTGTGATAATTCCAGCATGACTTCGTGGGATGTGGCGGCCTTGACTGCACATTTGGGTGACTACAACATAGGCACTGATTTTGAGGTGCAACATGTGTCGCGCAGGATTAAGCGGCTGGTGCGCCACAAAGGATTCGAGTTCAGCACTCTGGTAAGAGCACAAATTTGGAATTGGAATATATAACGGATTTTATTATTACAATTTTTCCTAAAATCAAAGTAATTTTGAAAAAAAAATTGGGACACGGTTCCTAAATTACACAAAGAGAGAAATAACAGTCATTTTAAACTTTAAATAAATTTGTTTACCATTACTATTTCTTGTAACCATTTTTAGTATTGATTACCACTTAGACACTATAAAACATATATTACCCCCAAAATTGTTTTTTAAATAATAAATTCATTTTCTGTCCAGCACAACGACGTTGCCATCCTCACACTGAGTGAACCGGTGCCCTTCACCCGTGAGATCCAACCTATTTGCTTGCCCACCTCGCCCTCGCAGCAATCCCGCTCCTACAGTGGTCAGGTGGCCACGGTGGCCGGATGGGGTAGTCTGCGGGAGAACGGACCTCAGCCCTCCATTCTGCAGAAGGTGGACATTCCCATCTGGGCGAACGCCGAGTGTGCCAGGAAATACGGACGAGCAGCGCCGGGCGGTATCATTGAGTCCATGATATGCGCTGGTCAGGCGGCCAAGGATTCCTGCAGTGTAAGTGATAACCCTTTAAAGATATTTAAATTCCTATTAAACGTATCCTGTTGGTTTCATATAAAGGGTGATTCTGGTGGCCCCATGATTATCAACGATGGCGGACGGTACACTCAAGTGGGAATCGTATCCTGGGGCATTGGCTGCGGCAAGGGTCAATATCCTGGCGTGTATACTCGTGTCACTTCGCTGCTGCCTTGGATCTACAAGAATATCAAGTAAACATAGGATTCCGATTAGTCTAAGACGTGATATGCAGCAATATAAGAGCGAACGATTTAATAAAATGAAAAAACCATTATACCTTTTAAAAATGCCTAAAAGTATGCCTTGTTTATCAAGCAATCTTTTGCGATTTTTTGTTGCGTTTCATTGAGGGGAGGATTCTAAAATATTAAAATAGGCATAGCTCTTTATCTATAGATTCTTTTTTCTTAGCCGCCAATGTTTTAATTTTCTTAATCAAACGAAATCTTAGAAGCTCATTATAAAATTGTAATTTCCAATTCAAAATATACAACTGCCAATAACGTAGTAAACATTTACCCAAGTTGGCGAACATACATTATATTACTGAAAAAAGAACTGGCTTCCAAGCAAAAACAAATTGAAACAATGACTTCACCTCGAGTTTTCGCTCTAGAAGATTTGTTCAAGTTTAACCACATTGTGTTGGATCCTTTGGTGGAAGTTTATTCCCTGCCATTTTTACTACCAAAGATCTTGGAATATCCCGAACTGGTGCTAGCGGTAGATGCTCCTGGCGATCGTCTGATTGGCTTCATTCTGGGAAGGCGAATTGTGGATGCGAATGAAAGTATTGGCGATGGAAAGGATCAGAGTTGGAGTAATGGGCACATCTCTGCCCTGGCCGTGGCACACGATTACCGAAAACTGGGCCTGGGTACTCGTCTTTTGACTACTCTTAGGGATATGATGGATCGTAAAGGGGACTGGTATGTGGACTTATTTGTGCGGGGAAAGAATAAAAAAGCCATCAGTCTGTACGAGTCCTTGGGATACGTAAAGTATCGCTGGATGCCCCAGTTTTATGCCGACGATCATGGTTATGATATGAGGCTGCCCCTGGCCCGCGATGTAGATAGAAAATCACTGGATGGGATTTTGATAAACAAACTTTATAGCTTCGGGAATATGCTGTACTATCTGCTGATGCTCTATTTATTGGGAATTAAAGACATTTTAATTGGTGATAAATGGCTTGAATAATCAATTATATGAATCTCCAATCATAATTTTGTTTAATATCCCACTGAGGATTTAGACTTTAATCGGTAAAACCACGAGGTTTTATTCGTTCTGGCAGCAAAAAATATAAATTAAACCATTTAAGAAACACCCAGAAAAAGTTCATTGCACTCGGCCAAAGAAATTCAACTAAAAGTTGATGAACAAATCGCTCAAAGTAAAAAATGAAAATTTATGTCAGAAAGCATATGGAAACAAGATTTGTTTATATGACAACATTGAACCAGAATTTTTAAATGCTGTGCGTTTCAAGTTGCGCAAATTGCCAAATTGTGAAAATCATTGCGCGTGTGTTTTAGACACATGCCCGGACCAGACTACACTTTATATTTATATATATATTCTAATTTGTTTGCTTTGAAAAATGTAGCTAATAAAAAAGACAACAACGAAAGCCTTGACCATCTCGAAACGGAAATTTGCAATTGGATTTGTTTGGCAACGGAGACGAACATCAATGCGTTTGGGTAAAAATATATGCACAACGTGAACATTAGGGTGGACCACTTTTAAAAACATTCTTCTAAAATATAAGTTAATTTAATTTTATTTTTAAGTGATTAATTCGTATCCAATGTTTATTAAGAGAAATAAAATTAGAATTATCTTTTTTTGATTTACATATATCTAATATCCAAAAACTGCATTAGAAGTATTCTGCATATGTAAACCATAAAATAACCCTCCCTTATTATCAAATAATAAAAGATATTAAGCCCCATTTTCGTACCAACAAGGTCCGCCATAGTGAACATTTGCCTGATTTCGTACCTATAGTTAGACTTTGTGCGTCAACGGAAATTGATCTTTAGTTAAAAATTCACCTCAATTGAATTTCTTTAATTAGCTGTGTAATCTGAAAGAAACTAAAATTTGTACTAAAAACGCATGGTGGTATCATCGCGGAAGTCCTGCTTATCGAACCTCCATAGAACGGGGTATGTACTTTCTCATCTCATAGGCATTCTCCGGTTCCGGGTGATCTGGATAGTAGTCCATCATAGTTCGGCAATGCGCATATCCCAGGGAACAATACAGTTGATAGGCAGCATGATTGCTAGTTCGCATATAGAGATTTACGAAATAAGCCCCTTTAAGGTCGGACTTGAGGAAAAAGTAATCCATTAATGCGGTGGCCAGTCCAAGGCGTCGATATTCCTCAGACACAGTCAATGACGCCACATGACCATGAGGCTCTTTATTTTGCTTATCCAGATACCCGAATATATATCCCATTCCTCTGTGGACAGGACCTGGAGCCTCGGCAATCTGTGTGAGTCCTGGGAATTCCAGAAGATGCTTTACGAAGAAAGTCAAACTATAAACTTCGGTGTGGGCATCGAAAACTAATGAATTAATTTTGAATAAATCATCGAAACGCATCTCCCGAAAGCTAGTCATTAGGGAATATAATTTCACTTGAATTAACAAATTAAAGCATTTGTCAAAATCATTTACTACGCATACTTTATTGAATTTCAAATAAATGAGAAAGCATTAATTTTCTCGGTTCATTGTCAGGGTTGCTGGTGGTTATAGACCACACCCGATAAACACAATTAAGCCGGACAGTCGAAAGCCCCGCGCACAAGAATCAAATATTATTTCTCGATCCTCTTCGAATGAGGTTAATGTTCGAGGCACTCGTTGACTCAGCGCCCTGTGCGCTTTTCAAAGATCTATTTATACAATTTAATGGCGCATTTTGCACAAAAATAAATAAAAGTACAAACCGATATTTGTCTTTATATGTATACTTTTATATGTAAGCACACATTATTTCGGTAAGGAGGCAGATATCTATTTATAATCGAGAGCATCAGCCAACTTTGTTATGTTTTCCTTCTGTCTGGACAGGTGGTCCAGTCAAAATGATGGAGAACTTGTAAATGTAAAATGCTAGCTCGGAATATGAAAATCGTCTAACAGACTGAAGAAAAATGATTTGCTAATTTCATAGCATCGCTCTTTTTCCATTGTTGAGGGTACATGTATGTATATTAAACATTTACACATATACACTGGATGTTTGTTTAGCGGTCTTTTTCTTTTATTTATTTTTCAAGCATGTGTGATTTATTATGATTTATCATCACATTTGCCTACAAAGCACGGCCAGAACAACGTATGGAATCATTCACGTTCTGTCGGAATTCTATTTGTCTGTGGTAACAACTCTTTTTGATGTGCATATAACTCTTAAAATGAAGTTTTCAATTTAGGCACTCAATAAATTTATCACTTGCTGCTTGTAGTTTAAAATGGACTATTGTCTGGGTAACAAACGCATAGGAAAATTGTTTTAATTAACATTATTTTAAAAATACCCCATTTTAATAATAACAATAATTACTAAATTTGTTTAACATTAAATCATTGTTATAGCGTTTACTTATTACCTAGTCAATTTATATGTCAACAAATTTAAAACAAATGATGTTTTTAAATACTTAACATTGGAAATCTACTAATGTTTTCAATACAACAAACGCTTTTATTTGTTTTAATGTTTATACACAACAGATTTTAACAAAGATTGAGAAAAACGTTTTGGGGAATTAACAATGTGCTAGCGATCAAAATATTGAAAGCAGTCTAGTGTGAAATATCGGAGTTCCAATAATTTATTTAATGTGCTGAGTGCATTGCGCATTGCCCGACGATGATCGGGCCTGGTTGTAAATACATTAGAATGGTTCTGCGGATCGGGAAAGAGGAAAACAATAAGTACAAACGTCCGCGGGCTTTCTCAACTTTTAGATTTCTTTTAAATAAACTCAAAATTCATAGAATTTTCCAAGCAGACGCACTTTACACATGCTCACAAGTACGCATACAATCGCAGTGCGACCTATACATGCAAATCGGATGTAGACACGGACATGACCGATGGTCGAAAAGAATATGTACCGTAGAAGAAGGAGAATATATTTCGAAATGTGAAATGTGCTTTTCGGCTTTTCGGCCGAGAAAATTTCGTGTGCGAATTCAGTGCGACTTGGGCTGCTAACTTGAACGCGTTGCAAACGAGAAAACCATCCGAAATAAAGAAATTTTCAACTAGAAACTAACACATATATATATATATCTATACCATCTACCATCTAGCTGGGCTGTCTATATATACGGATATATATAGATATAGATACGAGTATTTTCTCTAGCAAAAGTGAGCAATGCGTCGTGCCGCGTTTTATAAATAGCAAATTACAAAATTTTCAAAAGAACATTGGTGAAAAAGGGTTTTATAGTTTTCTAGGCAGTGCTAAACCCTTAAATATAAGCTAGAGTAATCGCTTTTTAATATGAGAATCGTCGAGATTCTGAACACACAACATACGTACAAGTGAAAAAACTATTTCCCAATGGATATGTAGTGATCGTGCCGCGAATTATATAATAACGCGTGATATTCGGTTCAAAATAATTTTGATATAATATTCATAATTTCATTTTAATTTATCATACATTTTTCAGTGTTTTTCTGTGCATAGGCGTCGTTTGCAAAATCTTTTTGTAGACTTGCGTGCGTTTGGCAGAAACCAACGCCTACGACAAAATCTCAGAAAACGCGATTTCCTCCGACTGGTGACTGTGTGTAGGCGGTGTGTAAAAGTGCTTTTGAGTTGAACTTGAAATACAAAGAAAGCGGCTAAAATGAGTTCTGGGTAAGTAAAATTTAAGAATGTATACAGTTTATTTAATAAATCAAAATATACGACTTTTTAGCAAAGAATATTATAAAATTCAATTCGTATTTGAAGCTAAATTATAGATAGCTTTAATGTTTAGCGAATAACTTTTGACAATTTACAAAATTCGAACTTGATAAAATACTGAAAAAGCCATCTGCCTTACCTCTTATTATTCGAGTGTTATTCGAAATCTAATAAAAAACACATGCGTATCTTTGCCGGGAAAATTGTAAAGATTAACCAAAATAAATAAAACAGATGTACTTACAGATTAGTGCAAAATAATAGTGCTATTTGAATGTCTTCAAAACTACAAGCAAAAATAAAATTACCTTTCGTAATTGTAAAAATCTTTTTATTGCTTCACTAAAAAAATTTTTAAAAATTTTCTCTTTTCATGCCTTGTGCTGTTTTAAGCATTTTTTTCACTACTATTATTTTGACCACAGCTGTATATGCCTATACATATAGTCGGAACATCTTTATGATCTTTCCTACAATTAAGGCTCACTCATGAGTTTTTTGAAGGCCAACGATGGCCCACGCCCACACCCAAATCCAAATCTCTTTTGGCCCCATACTGCACGCGCTTTTTGGCAGGCGACACTTTCGGTGTTTTCCCTTCCCTTCCCTTCCCTTCCCTGCTATTTTCTTGCCCCCACTTCTCAGCGAATTAATTAATTAAATTTCCTATTTTTCAACAACATTTCACTCGGGCTGTGGTGGTGCACAATTTTATGTTTTAGCCACAGCCAGCAGCTGTCTCTTGGCTTTGTCTAGAGGCAATTGGCACACGTGTTGGGAATTTAGACGGCTGACGGCATTCACCGGAAGTTTCCCTCGAAGCCACCACGCACATCATAAAACAAATTCTGAAGAACCTTTCAAAACCAAAAACCAAGAATTTGGCATAAAATGCATTTATTTCATTATTGAGTTTCTTTTTTTAAATGTTTTCCTCAGACATTTTTTTTTTTTGCATTTCCTTGTTGACGTTGATGTGTGGCGCATAAATTTTCAACACCCACGGAAATCTGCGATAATATATTGACAAAATTGGGTCAAACTGCAAAAAAAAACAAAAATGCGGTTGGGACCTTTTCACGAATATTAAATTTCTAAGTGTCTTAATTTCATTGTTTAGATTTTGTTCTTTTAGCTAAAAAGCATAAAATATAAAAATTCAAATTTATATAGTTATTAAACACAGAAAAATATATAAAATATGTCTGACTTTTGCAATCTAATGTTAAGTATACGCCACGTATAGCACATACATTTTAAACTTAGAATTAACCATATATTCATTGTATTTGGGTTCTTTATAATAGAATATTGTTCTTAAAATAATAACAGAAACTTTTAAACTTTGTCGACAAAACGTCAAGTATACGCCACGTTTAACATATTAATTTAATGTTAATAGTTTGCAAAACAATGTTGTAAACTGTAATTCAAAAACAAGAGAGAACGCTATAGTCGGGTGCCCCGACTATCAGATACCCGTTACTCAGGTAAAGGGAGTGCGAGGGAGATGGAGATAGAAACTTTGATCACGCATAACTTTTTAACGAATGGTCCGATTTGAAAAATGTCTTCTACATTTCGATAGGTATTGATAAAAACAATAAAACTGCATTTTTACTTTTCCGAAATATTTAAATTTTTAAAATCGTATACAAGCGATTGTGGGCGTTAAAGGGGGCGTGGCACCTTTTTGAAACAAACTTGCGCTGCGTAGGAACTCCTAGAATCTGCATGCAAAATGCCAATCTTCTAGCTTTTATAGTTTCCGAGATCTCAGCGTTCATACGGACAGACAGACAGACGGACAGACGGACAGACGGACATGGCTAGATCGACTCGGCTAGTGATCCTGAACAAGAATATATATACTTTATAGGGTCGGAAACGCTTCCTTCTACCTGTTACATACTTTTGCACGAATACAATATACCCTTTTACTCTACGAGTAACGGGTACTTACTATACTTACAATTTTTACGTGTGAACTTGAAATCAATACTGACCATGTATATTTAAAGTGTTGACGTTTACTTTAGCTTAAATTATTTTTCGCATTTTTATGTCTGAGCCTCTGATGCATTACCAGACATGACTTTGATTTTTGTCAACGACAATTATTTTCACACTTCTTTGTCGGTTTTTTCCATTTTGTTGATTGCGTAAATCAGGTGTGAGTTTATTTATTTAATACATTTTTGCATTTTTAACAGATTTGTTGACTGAAGTTCAAGTTGGTCGCAGTTGACCGTGAAATTTAAATGTGAAAAGGGGAATTAAAATTAAAGGAAGATTCCCAAGTGGATAAGACAGAAAAAATAAAGTCACACCCATATGACAGTTTAACAGCATTGGGATTTGATTATTGGATGTGAATGGACTAAGATCGTTCACATGATAGTTGACTTAATGATTCACTCTGTTTTCGCCTTCTTTCTTGTACATTCAAAATAACAGAAAGAATTCTGAATATCGTTACAAGTTTGCCTCCAATTTTAGTTCGATAACTGCGAGAGAATTTGACAACATTTCTAAGCAATTCAAACATTTTAATTTATTAATATAAATACATTATTTCTTGATCTTACAATTAAGAATATTTCCTTAAAATTGTAAATTTGTGTGCCTTTCCTTGGAAAATGCCGTGATGCTTGGAACTTTCTCCATTGTTTTATGTTTGATTTCACAAATCAATACCTTGGAAATTGTTCAAGCAGCACCATTTCAAGCTGTAAAAAAAATATAAAAATCGAGAAAAAGGCGCTGGCGGGATTCGGTTGCCTATCTGGCCATAAACGATGAATGACGACATGTGGTCATGGTAGGAAAAGTACACAGAAATTCACGTTTGCATGCACATATATCCCGCCATCAGCTGAAGAAGAAATATTACCGCCATCGATTGTGCAACGGGCTTGGGGCAGAGCCTGCGTTTCGCTTTCACCTGGGATCGCCTGGCCAGATTAATATAAATAATTACGAGTGCGGACCAATCCCAATCCCATGGCTCCCTGTCTGATGTGCCCATGTCATGCAATCAACGCAGCGGCAGCCCCAACAAATGACAAATGCAAAACGAGTTGCACACTCAAGTAGTCGTAGAAAGTGATGAATGAGTTCCCTGATTGCGTTTTTTTTTATTTTAGACGTAAAATGTTTTACCCCTTCCCACCAGACATTTTTTCAAGGTCAGTTCCAACAAAAAATATCATAGTTTTACACACGCTCGTGTCTTTGGCAGTGGGTGTTGATGGGAAAAGCTTCTTTATTGGATTATCTTTCTTTGTTTTTTGTTTTACTTTGCCCTGAAAGATAGCTTTGCTGTTTTTGTATTAAATGGGCTATAAATTTTGTTCGTTTTATGTTTGCAAAATTAAGTTTCATATAAATAGCATTGAATCATTGTATATGTATGTATTTATGTTCTTTGTTTGCGTCTCTTTAATGCCCGTATAGTTTTGGTTAATTTATGAGATTAATCGCCAGACCCACAGGCGTTTTTTTTAGGCATTCGGCGTGTGAGAAAAATTATTTTCCTTTTATTTCATTTTTGTTTTTACGACTATATTCTCCTTTTATTATAAACCAAGCAAGTTGAGTAAAAACATAAATTACCCAAATGTTTTCAAAGCCCTAACATTTAAGGATAAAATGTCCTCTTTTTCTTTGTTTTTGGCATTACCGAATGTGTAAACAAAATTAATATTGTAGTCTGTGGTTGCATTAGGGTCGTTGCATAAAATTTAATATAATTAAATAATATCGCACTGCAACAAAGTGGGTCAATGTATTAAAGGAAAGGGAAAGACGGAAAAAATGAAATTTGTTTTCGAAAAGAGCAGAGGCACGTTTAACAGATAATTAAAAATCCCATTCTTCACGGTTAGAAGAAATCATTATAGTATTTCTCACAATAAGAGGCCTGTGGCTAACTAATTAGATGGCCTTCATGATTGATGTCTGCACAACACCGAATATCTCTGTGTGACCCAGTTTCGCGCCAGCCAAAACAGAATTATTGAATGAATGGGGGAAGACAAATTCTCTGACAGTTCTTTGAGGAAAGAATATTATTGACAGCCACTCGAATTTCAAGTGTGCGTCAATTGGCGGCGCGGCACTTAAGTGTTTATCGAACCACATGAGTCATTTAGTCGGGCATCTTTTGCTGGGTGTCTACTTCGAAGAGATCGGGTTCGCCGTGGAGAATGATCTTGACGAAGATCCTCCGCTGCAGACCCGAAAGACACAGCTCCCGTATATCGTTGGCTGTGTACAGGAGGTAGTCTATGTTGAAATAGAGCAGGTCCTCGCCGTCCTTCGCAGGAGTGTCCTGGGAATTGCGCAGGAAACGAAATCCACGTGTCTCGTGGTTATGGAATACATCCAGGAGCGATAAGTGGGCATTCACCCGCTTGGAGGACACCGGACTCACCAGGTAGAAGATGTAGGCCTGGTCCATGTTCAGCACAGGCGGACTCACGTACAGCATGAGGATGATGGGCAGATGGTGCAGAATCTGCAGATCTGGAGTAACCGCACGGCTGAGACCCGCCTTCGGTGATCCCCCGTAGGCGATCACGCCCACCGAGTGGTTCCATCCCGGCGTCAGTTTATCCAGCTCCACCTCGAACTCCAACGGCAACTCGTCCCCGATCTCGGTCATCGAATCCTGCGGACTGTGCCGCATCAACAGATGGGCCAGCATCTCGAGCGGCGTCATCTGCGACTCGCACTTGGCCACTGGACACATCAGGGGAATCCCGTAGAGCGCCTCCAGATCCAAATGGGCGAACCGGTTGTTCTTGATGGGACATTATGGAGTGCTTAGACTGAACCGCTTTTCCTCGGCCTATTTCTAACTTACCATAATTTCGGGCTGGCCTTAATTGTATATCTCTGAATATAGCTGCGGAAATCAGTTAGATCTCGTCAACAAATAGTTGTGAAAAGTTTTCTCTGACAACTAAGGGAGTTTCTGAACGGAATGTCGGTGAGTGGAAAGCAAATGCTTGTGTGATTTCCTACGAGTATTGTCTTGCTTAAATTCATTTTATGAAATTCCTTTAAATTGTCAAATGAAAAATATCTTCAACAAAACAGTCATATAAAAAAAGTAAACACATTTACCTATCAGAAAAGTGAAGCAATTTATTTGAAAATAAATAGCTTAAGGCTATTAGAGGCATTAATGAAATATTATTTTTAATTACCAGTAATGGGATCAAACGAAAGTCTTTTCGAACCAGAACCATCCATAATAACCGTTTGCCGATAAGCTTCCCAATGTTGTCTCTTAACTTTCCCCTTCTTTATGCCAGTCTTTTTTTGATTTCGAACAAATTGTAGCTGTCAGACAGCAAAAGAAAATGATTTCAGCCCAGTCATTCTGCGTTTTAAATTCCTTAACGCTTTCTTGCCAATTATTATTTAACTGGGCACAAAGCAGTCGCAAAAACATCAGAAAAGATAACATCTTATTTGTCTGTCAAGGCTAGTGGGCCACATTTCCGCAGATGCTTGTTCGGCTGAGTTAATTAGAGCAAGCCGAGTGGGGATTCGATAAAGAAATCCCCCGAAGTTAGATAGTGCCGTGGGAGATTCTTGGTTTAATTATGAAAAGCGACAAAAGTAATAAGCTGGCGACATGACAGCAAAGTGAAAACAATTAGCAGCACGATAAGAGATGCAGATACAGCCGAAAGATACAGCCAGATACAGATAAACGAAAGCGTCTAAAGTCTTTTGGCGTTTAGCTGGAAATTTGTCGCCATCATCGAACCGCATTGACAGACGTATAAATTGCTCCCCAGTCCGCGTGCCAGCCGACCGTTTGTCAAGAGCTCGGTTTTCCTTTTGCGACACTGGCACCGCTGAACGGCTGGAAATGTATCTGCAACAAGTTGCCGAACAAGCCGACTCAGGTCCGCCGTCCAACCTCCAGCGAACCCGACTTTAATGCGCCTCGAGAGTCTGCTGCGTTCAGTCGCCCCAGTGCGCTCCTCAGATTCAGATACAAACGAACCTACGAGATACTTTTGCGCGACGCGTGTGTCCAAGTTAGTGAGTGACCAAGGTGTGATTAAAATTTAAGAAAAGTTCGAAAGCAAAAGCATTAGATATCTCCTCCCCCGCGAAGGCCAAGCAAATATTTGTTTAATTCGGAGCAAGTCTTTAGCTCATGCCTAAAAATAATTAACGTGCGTGAGCGTATCTCTCTGAGATGGGAAACAGCTGGTCCACATAATGATTCTGTGTTTGATTCCCCCAAATTCGATATGAGTCATCGGCCACATGAGCATTTGCCGGCTGCCCTGTGTCAAAAAAGGTTAAATTGACTTCCCGCAATCGATCGATCGTTGAGTCATTCGTTGAGTCCACCTAGGTTTCAATCTGGCACCTTTGTTTCCATGTCCCACGATCCGACAAATTTAAATCGATTGTGGCTGGTTATACTGACACTCTTTGTTTTGGCTTCGCTTGTTCAGTGCACATTCACTGATAAGGGCATTTGCAACTTGGCAAATGTGTTGTAAATATTTTTCTTTCAATTGTTCAACTCGTTTGAAAACAGATCTAGAAAACAAAGAAAGCTGACAAATTCTTACAATTCTTCTATTTGTAAGAGCTTCCCATGTAGGCAGAATAAGTGCTTTTTACTAATGAAAAATATTAATTTTTTTCATATTGTTTTACCCTATATGGCGATATACATTTCTAATAATGTTGTACATCTTACCTTTAATAACAAAATTAAAAGCAATGCATTTTTGGTTAGACCACTTTTGCTTTTCAGGAATGAAGAATATAAAAAGATGAATAGAGAAAACTCCTTTTAGATTCCAAAACAGTTTTTAAAGCCCTTTTTGATTTGCAAAATGAGCTCAAAAGGTTATGCCTTAGGTCATTTATTAAAAACCCCATTAGTTAGCCCGTTTATAAAGTGATTTGCTTGGCCATTCGCAGATAGAAAAAATCTTTAAAGTGACTCGACTCCCAATCGCGCTATGCCAGTGTAGTTTAAAAACAAAATTGAGATAA
Source organism: Drosophila kurseongensis (assembly GCA_018153305.1). NCBI lineage: Eukaryota > Metazoa > Arthropoda > Insecta > Diptera > Drosophilidae > Drosophila > Drosophila kurseongensis. The sequence goes on from JAECXX010000210.1 coordinate 18,688,724, forward strand.
AATAGTGAGCAGAAATATAAGAAGAAAATATAAATAAACAAGAAACCGCAAACAATGGCCACCTCAACGCTGCAATCTCCGTCGCCGTCGCCATCATCCGGCCCCGTCTCGGCCAAGAATCCGCAGCTGAAGCGCGTCGTCTACTCCAAGTATCGGGAGCTCCTCGGGTCGTACAATGATAAGGCCAATGCCATCATCGACACGCTGCCCGCTTATATGGTTCGTCAGGATCGCGGGTTCCAGCTGTCAGAGCTGTCCGCGAATGGGGATGCCAAGATGGCCCTCGAATCGTCGTAAGTAGAAGCTAACCACCAGCCAACCAGCCAAACCCAAACAAAAACAAGAGAGAACGCTATAGTCGGGTGCCCCGACTATCAGATACCCGTTACTCAGGTAAAGGGAGTGCGAGGGAGATGGAGATAGAAACTTTGATCACGCATAACTTTTTAACGAATGGTCCGATTTGAAAATTTTCTTCTACATTTCGATAGGTATTAATAAACACAATAAAACTGCATTTTTACTTTTCCGAAATATTTAAATTTTTAAAATCGTATATAACCGATTGTGGGCGTTAAAGGGGGCGTGGCACCTTTTTGAAACAAACTTGCGCTGCGTAGGAACTCCTAGAATCAGCATGCAAAATGCCAATCTTCTAGCTTTTATAGTTTCCGAGATCTCAGCGTTCATACGGACAGACAGACAGACGGACAGACGGACAGACGGACAGACGGACATGGCTAGATCGACTCGGCTAGTGATCCTGAACAAGAATATATATACTTTATGGGGTCGGAAACGCTTCCTTCTACCTGTTACATACTTTTGCACGAATACAATATACCCTTTTACTCTACGAGTAACGGGTATAACAACACACTTAACGCGCAATAGCCAAGGCAAGAAAAAGATAGCTAGAATGCCAGGGCAAAAGCCATTTCCAAGTAAATATTTATCGCCAGATTAGCTCAACTGCGGAATGTGGGCGGCTGGACGGAGCACCCTGTATCACTCTGTCTTCGGATGCAGCTATTTATAGCCAAGACGGGCGGACAATGACTATCATTATGTCATGTTGCATGTGGCAGCTTTCAAGTTCTTACTTCTGCTGCACTGCTGATGTTGCTGGCCTGGCTGCCCTTGATCTTGAAATATGCGCGGCCAGCTGCAACTGCAGATGCTCCTAGGCAACAAGTTTGCTTTTACTAGAGAGTAATCGGGGATATGATGGAACTTGGCCTAACAAATGACTTAACAAATTTTAATTTGATTTTTAAAATATTGGACTTTTAATTGTTGTCTTATTCTATGATTTTATAAATTAAAAAAGGGAAATAACTAGTGCATTCAATCTGTTATATATAATAATACCATATATATATGTATCCACATTAGAATGAATTTGAGCTGATAAAAACCGCCACAAAGATATACATGATTTTGGAATCTAATTAAATTTATTTATAATTTTATTTTTTTATTTAAAGTATTGTGAAAGTAAAATGCTTACAAAACTTCATTCACTTTTAAATGAATTACAGCTTTACAACCCGCAGTTCGTTTATGGAAAAATACCTGGCTTTGAAATCCAATCAATATGTTGTAAATTATTTTATTATATTGTTTATAACAACATTTGCATTATCAAAACCATAAATTTTCTCTTTTTTTCTGTGGACTAATATATCTTTTATTATTGTATTAAAAATGGGAATATAAAAAGTCGAAATGGAAAATTGAAGAGATACCAACATGTTCTCTCATATCGTGCGGATCCACCCGGTTCCAAGTTGGTTGCCAGTTGCCTGCAGATACATTTTTGCACGCTCATTTGCATGCGAAAAAGCGAAAATCAAAAACAAAAACAAATAGGAAAAAGTGAAAATGCGAATTGCACAAATGTTTTTCTATCATTTCATTTTTAAATTGAGTTTGTTTTTGTTACCATGGCATGTTTTAGCTCACGCACGAACAGCTGCGTCTTAAAGATTTCTGACGTTTTGCATTTATTTTTTTTGGTCAACTATAAGTAAAATTTTCTTAAGTATACATATTTCTACAAATATATGTTTATTTAAGACGCAAAGTGCAAGTGAAAAATGTGACAATGAATCGCATTTGCCAATGATTCACAAGGAATATATAGGCAAAGTGTGCCAGTTTATTAGTCATGTCGCATTATTATTATTACATGCAAACTTTGTTAGCAAATTGGCTATGCACTTGGTCCACTCTTCCTGGTTCCACGCAGTTTGTGGTCTGACATTTTAATTGCCAAATCTGTCAGAGGAGCAAACAGTTGGCGGTCTTGTCTTGTGGTCAATTGCTGGCCAGCCGAATCCCCAAGTACCTTCAACTACTGACGCCATGTCCCAGCCATTGACGTCATTAGGCGACATCTGTGCTCTTAGCTCGTGTATCTTTTAGTTTTTAATGTTTTTTTCGGCTCCGGAAATTTTGGCAACGAATTTTTTAGTTTAATGTGCGTGACGATCATTGGAATGGAGAACAATGAATGTGTATATTTGCACTACTGCTCGTTCCTTAGATTTTTTCAGGAAATGTTTAGTGCACAAACTGACATTTTTCCAGGCTTGTCACGGTGTGTTTAATAACTTTCATAACCGAGCCGAATAAGGCGGGCTAACATTAAATACAGCAAAACAGTTAACCAAACGATTGTGTAAATTGAATTTCCTACCCGACCATAAAACACTCCGATCGAGTCAATAAACGAGGGATATAATGTACATACACCCAACTGAACCGATCTGAACTGAACTGAACGACCTCACAATTTTGGGCACGGCCCGACAATTATGGAAGCTGTTGATGCTGTTAATTCGCACATAATCAATGGCAAGTTCAACACACAACCAGTCCGGGCAATATCTATCCATAGTTTTCCCTGTCATCTATAAGGAGCTGGACGGCATTTCTTAGATCGCCCCGAATATGGGGGCAATTAAAGATTTGCTCTGGCTGGCTTTGCTTTGTGATTTAAATGCGATTCTGTCATTTAACCGCAGTCTCGGCGACAGAGTTACGTCATTTGCATTTGACTTTGATGCACGCGCTCCAATTTGCATGTAAGCCAGTTGTGGGTGAGTTTCGCAACCGTTTTCCCACATCACTTGGCCTTCGCATTTGCGGTTTGGGTCTCTGGCCCAATATTGAATGGATTGTACCGCAGACCGCAGCTTTTTGGCCGTGTCAACTTTATGGAACGACTGGCAGACATCACCTGTTCCTGTTCGCCTGACCCACTTGGATGCGAATCATTCACGCACACCAAGCTAATCAGCAACAGGCCTGACAACTTTTTTTCAGAACCCGATCCCGAACTCCATCACTTTCTTTCGACATAACAGGCTTTTAGGCTCAGCAAACGTTAACGAGAACGTCATCTTCGATTTTCGCTTTTAATTAGCGAATTGTTAACGTTTAACGCATTTAAAATAAGCAAATTATGCGGAGAAAAGTCGTCACTAACTGGGAAGTGGGATGTACTTGTATGTACACGAAGACTTATTCAACGGTACTGAGAAAGTGCGAATAGGAAAGTTTTCCCAGCTAAAATCTACATCAAATAAATAAAAGGCATAACAACGTGACAGGCATTATATTTTTAACATACTTTATATTTATTTCCAAACATTTCCTGAAATGTCTCAGTAATCTTTAGAGATTTTGACGTTGCTTGTCGGCAACACTTAATTTTTTTGAGTTTTTTAGCTAATTTTACGTTTGAATAATGCTAATAAAAGTAAAATCCATCAACTTCTTTGTGAAAATGATTTATTCATATTAAACCGCTTATACCGGTAAAAAATTTCGGTTTTCAACGAATTTGGCAACAGAAAATTTGTAAATTATAATTCGCACCCAAAATTTGTTACTTAATTTTTCTATTGACTTTATTTTAATCAAACTACTGCGGGCAATTTTTTCAATGGACCTTTTTTTGGTATAAATACCATAACTTCTCACTTTCAACCTTTCAAATTTGGCACTTCATCGGTCGTCTCACCTTTTATGGACGGTCGTCCGTAACAACTTCAACTCACTTTCCCCCTTGATCGTTAAAAAATCAAAACATTGGCTCATTGAACTATCGATGAGCGACTCATTAGTCAAGCAGCAGCAAAGAAAGGAAACAACACAAATGAGTGTTTTTGCCGGCGACCAAGAGCGAAACAATAAATTAGAAAAAGATTGAACAAAAATGTTGATAAATAGCCGAAACAAAGTGGAGATGGAAGCCAGATTAGCATGGCCCGAAGGTATAGCGAAAATGAAACTGCAAGAAAAAAAAACGTTACCAAAAATCTATAAAATTTGATTTTGGAGATTGGTTCAATGATAAATTATCATAATTCAACAACCATATCCTATGAATAATCTAAGTTAGCTTCATTTATCGTTGTATAATTTATCACTTTATGAGGACAAGTGGCGCTTGAAAATATTACTCCACTTGATAAATTATTTATTTTTTATTATATTGGTGGTGTTAAAACTCTGGAAATAAAAAACTAACTAGCCTAGGACAAGATGGACGATTTTTTTTTCTATTGTGAATATCCCGCGATCAATTTCTTGAAATCGTATTCCCTTTTTAATGGCGTTTTGAATATGTTCATCTTTTTAGGTATGGACAGCGCGGAGGAGGCGGATCCGGAAACGGGGGCTACGAAGCACCCGCCTGCGTGCAGAACGCGATGATGACAAAAGACAAGAAGCCATTCACTTACACGCCCGGCGGCATCGATCTCTCCCAGATCCGTTCGGAGCGGATGGCCAAGCGGCTGGCGCGCAACGCCCAGTCGGAGGGAGCCACCGGAGCCGCCCAGCAGAACAGACCCGCCCAGCCACAGTCGCCGGGCGGCGGTGGTGCGGCCAGTTCGATGGGAGCCGCTGCCATGGGCATGCCGTTCCAGGTGCTGCCACCGCCTCCGCCGCCGCAGCAGCAGTCGGGTAAGAATGGCACTCAAGGTGCTAGCGCTGCACCCCCACCACCACCCCCACAACAACCTCCCAGCACACTAGCGCCACCTGCGGGCCGTCTCAGTGCACCCGGTTCGCCGGCCACGGCCCGCAAATCGCCGACTCCACAGCGTTTTGAGCCACCGCCACTGGGCTTCCGGCCGGAAATCAAGATTCCGGCCAATCCCATGGCTGCGCTGCGCAAGGTGGCGCCGCCCGTCGAGAAGAACACGTTCTGGAAGGACGAGTACCGCAAGGATCGCTCCAAGAGCCCGCTGCCCGAGGTGGAAGCTGGCCAGAATGGAGGATACAGCAACAGCAACAGCAATACCCTCCCAGCAGATGCCGTTGATGGTGAGCAGAGCCCCGAAGGATTTGGCTCGCTTTACTTTTGGGTGTTTTTGGTTCAGCTACTGATCCCGATATACGACACATCATACATCTCCAGCTCTTACTAAGCGGTTGAGGTTGCTTCTCTTAAAACCCCCATTCGACTAACCAGACATCCAAAGGCCCTACAAATTGGCTGAGAATCCTCCCACTAACTGCACTAAAATATTTAAAATAAACTAAAGTATAAAAAGGGAATTTCAAGTTATTTATTCCTTCTTAATATAGGTCCAAGACCGTCAGCAGCTAGCGTGGAAAGCAGTTATAGCCCCTATACACCCACTCAACAAGTGCCGCCAGCGGCCAAGACGCCTCCGGTGCAACAGCAGCAGCCCACACCACCGGCAACACCGCCGCAACAGCAGCAACAGTCGGAGCAGCAACCTGCAGCACGACAGGAGTTCCGCAGTGTGGCCATGCCCACATCGCCGGCTGTCAATGTCTACACTCGTCAGACGGACAGTCCTAGATCGCCTTTCGAGCAGCAGCAACAGCGTTCTACTGAAAGCCCCTTCCGCTTTGCACAGCAGCAACAGCAGCAGTCCCCACAGCAACGTCCACCAACTGCGATATCGCCACTGGCTCAGGTGCAGCAGCAGCAATTGCAGCAGCAGCATCTTCAGCAACAGCTACAGCAACAGCAGATGCAGCAGCAACAGCTACAGCAACAACAACTACAGCAGCAACAGTTGCAGCAACAACAACTCCAGCAGCAACAGCTACAGCAACAATTGCAGCAGCAACAGCTACAGCAGCAACAACAGCAACAGCAGCAGCAGCAATTGCAACAGCAACAACAGTCAGCCCAGTCAGTGCCCTGGCGTACACAGCGCGTTCAGCCTGCAGCACAACAGGAATTGCATCCGCAGCCCATTTACAACAATGTTCAGCAGCAGCAGCAACAAAGATCTCGCGATGTCTTCAGTCCAGCAAGGTCTGAAACACCAGCAGCAAACACGTTCAATTCACAGCAGCAACAGCAGAACTTTGGCACTCAACAAAACCAATTTGCAGGAGCATCAAAGCCGGTGAGTTTCTTAGAAAGTAATTGTTTAAGCAAAGTCAATCAAAAAACTATTTATTTTCTCATGATAATCAAATATTATTTTTGTAACATTTATCCCAAGGCAAATACAAAAAAATAGTTTTATTATTAATAAGTACTTACTTTTAAAATGGTTTTGTATTTAAAACGGATTTTATGAAATGACTTTATATAGTCACGGGTATTTTGGTAAACAGCAAGATCAGCAATTTTATTACGCATATCTACGTATGTGCATAATGCAAATTGGCTCACTAATTTTTGTGTTGTTTCCATATCGAATTGACCTTTAACTTTATTACTCATACGCCTCGTTGAGCAAGCCCCTCAATGGCTTATGAGTAATATTTCAGTTAACTGGTCACTGCTAATTGTCCAAAAAAATATTTATGTTAGGCAATATTAAAAATTCACGTTAATACAATGCAAATAAATGGAATGCCTCAAATCAAGTCAAATGGCTGACAAGCTGTTTTCGCGGAAACACATAAAGATATTTTTAAACCAAAGTCTTTGAGTGAGAATGTTCGATTCACACATAAGAGTAAACATTGAATGCATTCATCAAGTGCAGCGTCTAAAATTAGCCACATGCAAAGGCCAAACACGAATTTTGAACTTGAGGCGATTGGCAAGCAAAAAATTTCATTAGGAGAATTTAAAAATTTAAATAAACTTGTTAGGAAAACAATGATGATTAACAAATATAATCTAAATATTTGAATTTATGTCTATATATCTGTTCATAGACCAACGTTGGCTCGCTCTACATAGCTCCTTTAGCCCAGCCCACAGAGCCACAGGCTCAACGAATCCTTCTGCAGCAGCAGCAGGCATCTACCCGGGATTCCCCGATGCGCCAGCTGCCACAGCAGCAGGGATCGCCACAGCAGCCACAGGCTAACCAACCGATGCAATGGCTCAGATCCCAGCCAGCCAGCAAGGAGCAGGCTCCATGGGCTCGTCCCGAGGAGAACGGTAATGTCCTGCCGTCCACTCTGCGGCAGACCACTCCGGCCCCGCAGCCCCAAGTCGTACCTCAATCGCAGCCACAGCAGCAGCAGCAGACATCCTTCTACCAACCCCAGTTGGCCCAAGGAAATGGCTTTGGACCAACTCCGATCTCGGCTGTTCAGAATTTCGGATCGAATCCTCAGCCAGGAGGACTGCGTTTGCAGATCAACTTAAACACCAATGGCAGCAGCAACAATGCAAATCAAAGTGCTCCGAGGGTAAGCTCAGGTTTTTGAAATATTTCTTGATTCTTAATACCAATCTGATGAGCAGACACTTAAAATCGATGTGTCGTTAGGTCTACATCTTTTATTTTTGTGATAAAGGGCAATTTTATATATTCAAAGTAAAACACACAAATAGGCTTAGTATCTATTATTGTCCATGTTAGGTATGGTTAGTGTAAATAATGTTTAAAATTGTTCGTATCTTCTATTTATTTTAAGGAGCGTATAATACCCATTACCTTAGAGCAGACGCCGACGTATGCCGCAGCGCAGCCCAACTTTGGTGGTAAGTCCTTAAGGCAGCATTTTGCTTTTTGTGTTTTGTACAATATGTGTGGCGCTTTCCTAAATAAAACTCCTTAATGTTTGTGACTAAAACCTTACGTAGTTCCTACCCAAAACCCCAAAAATCCCGTGCACTCTCCGCTCCAAAGGAATGACTCTCCACCCGTGTATTATTCCCAAAATCCCTGCTCTCGTCCAAAAGTGTAACTCTCCAACTTCTACATCACCATGTGTCTATGTATACTCTTTCTTTCCCACGAAAGCGCCTGCAGGTCACATAATACGCTCAGCTAATCAATTTGTCGATCAAGGTTACCAGAATTACCCAGCTCAAGGTCAGCGAGTCCTGTCGCCCAGCCAGCAGCCCACCAGTGCCAGCAACACCAACGGTAACGCCACCAGGATAATCCCAATTGCGATCGAGGGAGGACGCGGCGGTCCAGTTTCCCAGTCGCCGGTGCTACTACAAAAGTAAGTAGACTCTTGTTTGCAGTGGATTTATATCCTACCGTTAGAAATCTTTGTGCTTTACCAACACCAATCAATTGGCCCGCACTAATGCGTATTAATTTTGTGCTTTTCTACCAACTAAACCGACTATTTAGTGCCAATTACAATTTGTATGTGCACCAGTGTCCGCTCGAGGCGGAGATACTCTTCCGAAAGAATCGTCTCAGGTAGTACTAGAGCACTGTGCCCACCAAAGCATCTCGAATAACATCAATAGTTCATGCCATGCATTATTATGTGTTGTTATAAATTAAAAAGGCTTAGCAGAAAATATAGGGGATAAATTATGTGTTACGTAGTTTTGTTAAAGAAGTAATCCATATCTATATAAATATTTCTTAAGCTTAAGAAGTAAACTTTTTTAAAAAGTATATTTAAACAATTGTTTTCAAAATATAACCAAATGTATTGTAAAACTATAAAAAGTTTTGAGTAAAACAAATATAACAGAAAATCTCTAGTAACTTTATACGTCACACTTCAGACTTATAGATTTTTAAGTTGCTTAGAATCAAGAAACTTTAACATTTGTAAGTCAAATTATTTGGAAGGGCCTAAATGTAAAATTTAACGAAATAGAAATGTCAAATTTTTATTTCTTGTGTTCAATGTTTAATATACGTAGCCAGTGTATCGTAGTTATCTAACCTCTCATACATGGCATTTGCATTCTGGCTTCAAGTACACTTTCGTACATTTTTGCAAATTCAAAAAAAATTGGTTTTGTTTACTTCAAATCACAAGTTCAATCCAAACCGAATCTAACCATTAACCCAAACGTTTCGTTCGCACAAAACAAAATCGTTGTAATTTGGTTAATTTCAATACATTTTCGACGGCATGCTAACCAACAACCTAACCTAACACACGCCTATATCTTCTTGCAGCGATCCACGCTCACCGCCCATACAATCGAAATCGTTTAGAATATTGCAAAAGATAACCGACACCGTGGACGATGGCAGCGGGAATGGGGATTTGCGGCAGGACTCGCGGCAGGACATGCAGCAGACGCCCCAGGAGGCGGAGTTGCAGCGGCCGCAGTTCGCCCGCCAGATGAGTGCCCAGCAGGCCAGGAATAGTCCGACCATCGAACAGATGCGGCGCCTACAGATCGCCCAGGATCAGCAGAATAATCATCAGCAGTCGGGTACGCCACTAGCTTGGTCCCCGCAAGGTGAGATCCGATAGGTTGTCCTCATTTAGCCTGGTCCATCCTCAGAAACCTCATTTGTGTATCACCGTATTCATCGGTGGGTAAGAGTAAGAGTCTGGTCGTGGTGAAAGTGCTTAATCCTCGGGGAGTGTCTTGGGTGAACTTGGGAACTCTACTAATAAGTAAAGCTGCTTTTAGCCACAAGAAAAACTTCTGGTTGATAGAAACTAACTAGCTTCCTGTATCTGTCCTGACTAGATTTACAAGTATTGGTGCCACCTAATTCATACCAAAATTGCAGCACTACTAAGTAAAAAATGTATTGTTTAATTATTAAATAACCACTTAATCAATTTAACTTTGCTTTATAAAATGAATGTTTCTTTCAGGTAATGGCGTCTCCGCTCAGAACCGATTCACACAACAACGATATGGTAAGAAATTATTGCGGACAGTTTTAAATTTTTAATCGATTTTAGAGGTTTGGGTTCTATAGCTTCAAATTCGAGTTGTATTAAAATCGAAACCGCTTTACACTATAACAATTATAATCCACCATTTATTAAATCGTTTTTTCTTTTCTGTAGATACACCACAACAACAACAACAGCAATATGTGCCGCCAAGTGAACAGCAAGCTCCGGAACCCAAAAAATACACCGGCAGCGCTATACCCAGTCGATCATTCAAAATTCTACAGGCAATGACAACACCTGAAAATGCCGGTAAGTACAGCTGTGACAAGAACTCAGTGTCCCGAAAACACTTGGAAGGAGAAATCGTTTTTCTTAAATTTAGTTACCAGTTTTGAATCCAATACATACATCATACGAAAATCATTGCTGTATATATAATCACAACTCATTACTAACCCTAACGATCACACGCTCATCCAGACACAAGCACATGGAGCATTGCATCAAGGATCGTAATTTTAAAACCTTTTTTGAGAGATTTCACCTTTTTTTGGATGAATGGTGTCCAGACAATATTTTGACTTAATCCTAATGGCATTTGATATTAACTTTAAAGCATCCCAAACCATTTTGCATTCCTCATGCACCATTTACTTGTACATAGCTTGCTTAACCATTAAACCAATCAGATCAGATTTGATCTGATCTGATCAATTTGACAAAAAGGATCACATACAAAACACAACATAATGTTCGCACTCTCACCGTGTCTATTTCTCTTTTTCTTCTTTTATATTTGATAACCGTGTACCACAAAACCGACCTCAGACCATAAAATTCACTCCGAGCTGGACTCGGATTTGGAAAATGTTGAACTGAACGAATCCCCAAATAATAATAATAATAATAACAACGGAAATACTGAAAATAATAATAATCATAATAAGATTAACAGTAAAACCAATAAACGTCATAGCTACACATCAGCCACACCCACACCCACACCACCACCCTGCACAGAACCCACTATCCACTCATCAAATTCATCCCTCAATTCGGATAGCTCTTGTCCCCCACAGGCACCTCGGTCGCAGTCAGTGCCACCGCATTATCCCTATGCTTTTGGCTATCCATATCCCTGGTACATGCCACCTCCTCCGCCGGTGAATGGCGAGGCTGCCCCTTGGCCATATCCCTATGCCTATCCCCCGCCACCACCACCACAACAATCGGTGGTGGATGGCAAACAGGCAGAGGTATTTCCCCAGTATCCCTATTACTACCCGTATTATCCGCCACCCCTGCCACCCTATGGACAACAGCCGGGTGATCCGCAATTTCCCCCTGGGTATCCCCAGTTCCATGCCATGCCACCCTATGGTCACGGTCACCCATATCCCTATCCAGTGGCCCCCAGTTACAGCCAGAGTTCCACCGAAGAGAGCAGAGCCAGTAGTGTTCTGCCGGACATAATCATCACCCCCAGTACCGATGATATTCCCTCGCAGGTGATCATGCAGCATCACATCCGAGTGGAGCCCCGAGAGCCTCCAAAGCGGGCGCACTCCGTCGAGATCGAGGAGCTCGTCAGCAAACCGAAGGCCCGAAATATCTGCACCAATAAGCACGAGGTCATGGATGTACTGAGCCAACGGTTGGCCAATATCAACAAAATTGCCAGTGGTAATACCCAAGCCAATCTCTCCAAGCAATTGCAGAAAAACTATGCAGGCGAGCAGTCCAAGGAACTGGGCGAGAGATCCCCTAGCGAGAATGCCTCCAACTCCGATAGCGAATCGGAGGAGGAGAGCAGCGATGAGGACGAAGAGGATACCCCCAAGCTTGGAGCTCGACCAGCTCCCTTGCGGTCCATCAAATCGGTGACAAATGTGCAGGTCTACAAAGGTAAGACCCTGGAACAGCAACTGGATTCCGAGAGCAGTGATGACGAAGATGATGTGACCACTGCGGATGAAATGTACGATGAAGAGGAACAGATTGAGGAAGATCAAGAGGGCCTTGTCGAGGAAATGGACGATGATTACATTGTAGAGGAAGACCTCAGTGTTATCTACGAGGAGGAGAGCGAACTGGAACGCAGCAGCGAATACGCCAAGACAGTCATTCGAAAGGATGACTCTAGATCCACCATAGTCGATGATATTGATAAGCAAATCGAAGAAAATGATGATGATGACGACGAGGAGTCGAATTCGGTAACAGTTCGTTTGCCACTCCGCTTCTCCTTTAGCCGCAGCTCCAATGATGAAAACATTGCCACCGTGGAAGTAGGCAAAACAACTCAAGTCGAAGAAAAACAACCGAGCATCGTCAGCTCATTCAGTGTGGCCAAAGTGGAGAGCGAGGATGAGGACGATGACTGTGAAGTCAGTGTGACCATCAGCTTGTCCAACTCTTCGCGTTCAAATTCGGTAGAAAAGTCAGTCCAACCCTATAAGACCTCCAAAGCCTATCCCGTGGAGGAGATCTGCACACCCATTAAAGTCAGTGAAGAAGACGTCTCTGCTTCATTCTCTCTAGGCATGCGTAATAAATTCATGGGCGATACCATGGCCAATGATGTGACCAATAATATTTCACGAGATCAACCAAAAGCTAAGACCGAAGAGGTTAAGGAAGTTGCAAGCTCACCAAAAGAAGAATTTGATTTCTTTGCTACTTTAATGGCCACCAAAATGCAGGCTCAGAAGATGATGGAACAGTCCAAGAACTTCTGGAAAACTCCCAAGCCAGTAGAACCTGCAGCCGAAACCCCAAAACTTCGACCCAAGGAGAATATATCTGCGGCCAAGCCACCAAGACCAATTTCTGGTGATATGTCCAAAACTCAAGCTTCGCTGGAGGCAGCTAAAAATAGCTTCTGGTCTACCTTTGCTACGACTTCCAAAGAAAAAGAACCCGAAGCGGAGCAAGAGGAAAAAACTGAGGAAGTTGACTTTTGGGCCAGCTTAGAAAAAAATCAATCCATCGATAAGGAGGAAAACCAGTGGACCAAGAAAAAGAAAACCGTAACTTATACTCCTCTACAAAAAGAGTCAGTTACAAAAGTGGAGCACTGGACAACAACGCTCAAGGCTCAGGTAGAATCATTGCCCCTGCCGCAAAAAGCCCAGGTGACTTTTGTAGTTGAGGAAAAACCAAAGGAAATTGTGCAACCCCAGGAGGTGGATCAAGTTGAAGAAGAGGACTTCTGGGCCTCAGTTAATCCAAGCAAGGTGGAAAACACAGTGAGCTCATGTTGGGAACATACAACTTACAACTCAGATCCGCAGAATGAACCCGAAATTGACATCTGGCCTTCACAGGAACTGACAAAGGAACCAATCCAACAAGATCAAGAGGATGGTGACTTCTGGGCAGAAATTGAATCAACTACCAGCTACCAAGAAGAAGAGAAACCCATCGAATTTACCTATGACCCCACAAGATATCCAGAAGAACCTCGAGAAGTGGATACCGATGAAGAGATTGATTTCTGGGCCGAGATCGAAGCGAAGCGCAAGCCAGGTGAAGACGATGATGAAGATGTCACGTTCCATAAGTCAGCCACCTTCTGGGTTCGCAAAGAACGCCAGAACTCGGTGGAGGAGACCCCTTACAAGCCCGTCGAGATCAAGGCTTTTAGAGCCAAGTTACCCGATGAAGCAGCTGTTGAGATCGATGTATGGGCCACCTTAGAGGCAGCCAGGGGACACGAACCCGAAATCATGGATCCCGTGGTGGAAGAGGAAAAAGTTCTTGCCGAGCAATTCGAAGAACTGGAACACGAGAGTTCAGAACAAGAGGAACAAAATGAACAGATTACTGAGAAACTCCAGGAAGTGATCCCCGAGAGCAATCTAAGCCACATGGACACCATGTCCATGGCATCGATGCACGAACCAGCCACAGTCTATACCTGGGCTCCACCGCCACAGGAGGCGGATGTTAATGACGACGAAACGGATTTCTGGGCGGACATGGAACAGGAACGGTCCAAGAACGAACAAATCGAGGAGGCTGAACAGAAACGTCAGAACTACCGGCAGGCCATGGCCTTCTTCAACACCTCAATCGATGGTCAGCAGTCGCCGCCACAACAAACTTCCAGTCCCAATCGCAGCAGTGTTATACTGGAAGTCGAGGAGGCACAAGATATGGATCTGGGACCGCCTGGTGAGTACCAGATAGTGGGCGAGGACGGTCTTATCGTGGAGGAGCATAAGCCAGTTATATCCGAAACCGAAGAAGAGGAGCGAGGAGCTGCTACTCCCACTAACATGGAGCCACAACTACCAGAGGTCTATGTGGAACCCGAACCAGAAGTTAAGCGCTTGTCCAATGGACTACCTGATCTAGAGGTGGAGAAGTTTAGTGAAACGCCCAAAATATCGGTGCGTGATAGGATCAGTGCTTTTGAGGTAGTTCCCACGCCGGGAAGCGATAGCTCCAAGGGATTGACCAAGCAATCTTTATCTGTAGACAGTGCCCACGGCAAGGGAACCCTTTCGCGCAACAGTAGCACCCAGCGTTCGGAGTCGGAGATCGAGGAGGATGACTCCGGGGTGACGGACATGAACCGTCAGCTGTCCGAGACGGATACCGAGTCGGAAAGTTTTCCGGAGCTGCGCAAGATGACCAGCTACCAACGGGCGGCCACACATTCCAGGCTCTTCAAGCTGCTGCAGGACGAGAATGATGTTCCAGAGGCGGGAGTCAATCCAGCTGATGAGTTTCACTTGAAACCCAGCCGCAGGAAGATTGTCCACAATGTGTCCATTACCAGGCGTCAGAATCCTGGATCCCTCAATGATGCAGAGACCATGACACAGCGCAGGGAACGCCTCTCGCTGCCGCTTCGAAAGAACACCAGTATCGATGCGGACAACCCCTCGACGCCAAACAGTCCAGCTTCACCAATTATGGGACCTTCGGCGAAGAACCAGCGCGTAGTGAGCGATAAGCTGGTCAATGAACTGGTCCAGAGCCTGCTGCTCAAGAACGACAGTTCACATTTGAGGAATCTGCCCATGGAACGCCTTCAGGCGGCCGCTAAAAGAGCCTTGGTGGAGGAAATGGACTCGGCGCACGAGAACAGCTCGCTGGACAGCACGCCGGCACCCACGCCCAAGCAGGACAAGGAGTACTCCGACTACTACAACAGTTGGTGCGAGGCCAGCGGCAGTGGAGATGAGGTGCTGCCCTCCAAGAGCTTCCGTGCTCTGCAGGATCCACGTCGTAGTCCCTGGACAGTGCGTTGTCCGCGAGTGCTCAGCTCTAAGACCATCAACCGGGACTTGGCCCGGGTCACAGAGTCCCCGGAAATAGCGAATGGAAGGGGCAGCAAGAGTCCGGAGTGCTTCCGCCAGAACTCACACTCACAATCTAGAGAACGGTCCGTTAGCAGTTGGCGGAGAGTCTAGAACATGGCAAAGGAATGCCTATTGTATATAACAGGGCGGGTCTATAGTCTTTAGTTGGGATGTGAGACCGGTTCAAATGGCAGATCGAATCTCGCCAAGAGAATCTTATGCGCCCCGAATTCGAACGAAATAAAAAGCGAACTTAAATCGATTCAGGCGGAGTACTTTGGTACTAATGCCTTTGGTTACTCCAACTTTTGGTTCAAAACATGCAGAATCAAGGGGGTAAAGCTTGAAGCATTTCCGAACCGGATTCCACTCCCGAACTTTTGGTAAATTAAGCACCTCTGCATTTGGCCGAAACTGTCACTGCCCCTAGGAATGGCTGATAAAAATGCCACTTATTGCATTTCTCATTTCATTATTATCAACACACCCATTCACATTGTACATTATGAATATCGAATACACTCAATACATTAATAAACTAAATCTAATTAAACATGTAAATAAACCAATTGAAACCAATGAAAGGAAATCGTTCATTCGTTCGTTCGTTTGTTACCTCAGTAAAGCTCAAAACCAAAATCATTTTCTAAAACTACATGAGTATTTCAAAATTTGTAAACAGTAACTCATGAAATCGAACCAAATAATAACAAGCATATAAAACTGGAAAAAATCTATCAAACGCCACAAAAAACAACAAAATAAAAACCAATTTCATCTCAACTCAATGATTTTGTAAAACTCGTTCAAAATCCTAAGGTACCTAAAAATTGCAATTTTATTAAAAAAAAATTACCCAAAAACAAATGTTAACTAATTGAATGTTTTCATTATATTCAAAAAATTGTCCTCTATCTACTTTATGTATTTACCTTTATTTTCGCCGCTATTTGACTTTAATTCTGTGTGCCGTATTCTTTTTAATTTGTCCATAAAAATATTTGCGATAGAAATTAAAATATATCTAACACAGGTTTGTATGCAAGCTAATGATCACTAATTGAACGATCTTAAGTAAATATTGATAATACAAAACATTTCCCACCCATTAATGTAAAATGAAAGCAATATGGTGTGACATACTAATCATCGCAAATATTTTTATTAAATAATTGTAGTTCCTTTCCCAAATGCTTCCCTACAAACTTAAGCTTGGAGAGCAAACTCCACCTTGCAAAGAACAACGAATGAAGATTATTTTTTGTTGTTATGACCATAAATAAATACAATAATAATAATTGAGTGAAAAAACATAAAATGGAAAATTGTACAATATAACTTATCGAAAAGTCTTTCGTTACATTAACCATTCATGAGTTTACAAATGCATAATAAAATGTTTGTTTCTCTTATACTCAATTAACTTGTTTTATACACACAATAAGAAATATATATTTTTAACAAAAATTAATCGTTAACTTTAATAATGACAATGAATGGCTTTTACCCCAAAACTTAAATTGAATTGAACTGACTTGAATTGAATTGAACGAACAAAACAAACAAAAGTTGAACAAAAAAGGTGAAGTTTTCTCTCAAAATTGATTTGGCTGCCTGGCACTTGCACTTTCTTAGTTGCTGCTTCAGTTTTTTATTTATTATATATTTATTTATTTACTTTTGACGTTTTCTTTATATGTAAGTCTGAACCTGGATCAGTCAAGCAAAGACTTGAAAGTTTCTACAATTTAGTGTTAGCTTTATTTGTTTGTTTCTGCTTGCTAAAGTCCCTCCAAAATAACTTTTCTCGATTTGATCTTTTTCAGGACCTGGACAATCGGATCTATAATTATTTCTCAACGCCATAGAAATCAATTATAGCAACTCAACAGCAGCAAATAGAAAACGAAACTGAAAATCAATCAGATTGCTTGTTATAGTTATCTAGTTTAAGTACCAGACACTCTAAGGATCGCCACAATCAAATAACTTGGGAACGGGAACAAGTTTTTAGTAAAATTTCTTTACACTAACAAACACCATTGTAACTGAAGAGGAATGTTTTATTTTTGTTTAACGCGATTTGATAGCAGCACTAAAACCAAACAAAACAATTCTAACAAAATTTCGAAACAAATAGCGAAAGCGAATATTTACTAATCCTAAACGTTAAGATGAAGAATGCAGGTGCATTGAGGTAACAACGAAACGAAACAAAATCTAAGAAACCGACTATGCTTGATATGTATCCGGATAACACGAAAGCGCACATCAAACACGACTAATAATATATTACACACTTTTGTTACTTGCGAACATTATAATTTCATTCTTGAAGATTTTTTTTTGTTTGTCATCAATATTTATTCATTTACTCAGTTCGTATGCATACGAATGTTCTTTAAATTTAAATATTTTTGATTATTATTATTTGATATATATATATATGAAATATATTTTGTGTTGTATAATTTTTTATGCAGTAAACATTTTTAGTAAATAAAGAGAAGTAAAATCAATCAAACTTTAAATATCTATTTCTTGACAGAAACCAAAGTTATTTGTGGGCGTTTGGTAGGTTTATATATTTTTCAAGGTTTAGTTAAATAGGTTAAGAGGTTATAAATTAATCGTCCGAAGCTTGTAGAAAAATCGTACGGCAAAAAGAGAAGTTAAGGGTAGCAAAAACCTTTCCATCCTGATTCATTTTAGTTTAAACTCAATGTCAATTCCACTAAGCGTATACAAACATATATCTTTGTTTATACAGAAGAGTCCGTTCTTACACATTTCACTATTCTTATTCCTAATCGAAAACACCCAGTAGTGTATATATATATATATATATATATATGTATGTATATATCAATATTCAATTGTTTGGACTTGCTGATCGATGTAACGCCAACAAAACGTATTAAACTCTCAGCTACAAGCGTTACAGTCAACAAACGTTTAAATCTAGTTTATATTGGTATATTGCATAGCCACATAATTCTAATAGTCTGACAAGCTATTTTAACATTAAATGCATACCTATAAGTATGTTAATAGTTTACGTATTTTATATGTAAATACTTTCAACAGTACGATTCGGTAGTTAACTTTGAGATAATTTTCGTTTGTACAACAAATCTCATTTGAGATCAGTAATATAAAAATAAGAGATAGTATTTGGAAATTAAAGGCAACAAAACTGAAATATAAGTTTGTATAGTTATTGTGTACAATATTGCTTGGCTAGGTAACTGTTTTCTAAATATGTATGACACACTGTTTAAGAAGTCGGACTATCGACCTGCACATCCATAAGTTCTTGCACTATCCGGTACTCATGGCAGTCTGAACATAGCAGACGCCCATTGGAACGGTTTGAGCGCTGAACCTTCTCGTGGCAAACGACATGAACCAGTTTAAGATTCTTTAACGAGAATATTTCAAGGAAGTACTCGAGTACAGAGATGTCGACCACTTGCTTCTTGTGCAGTGAGCATTTGCGCTGCGGATGGCTAACGAGGTCCTCCACATTGACCACCAGGGCGGGAAGAATCGTGCGGCACAGTTCAATTTGGTGGTCCAGGTTCCAGACCTGAAATAAAATGAGATTCTCCCGCGAGGCATACGGATTGATGGTGTGCTGCATGGAACAGCAGTTTCCGTTTTCTGAGAAACCGCCCTGGCAATAGAAGTCACCCAAGTTCGAGCATAAGGACACTGACCACTCGTCGAGTATGCAGTTTTGTTTGGTGTACTCCTTGATCACCTGCCGTAGTCTCTTGCTGGGCAGACTGCCGGCATCCGTTTCTTCCTCGCCCAGCTGCTGCTGCAGGAACTCGTGTTTTTGCTGGCACTTTCTGTCAAACATCATGGAGAAATAGTCGCAGCCGATGAGCAGGTATCGAAACTGCTCCAGCACCGAGTTAATCACCTGCCGTGCCTTGGCATTCTGACGGTACAAGGGATTCCGGGTCAGCTCCTCCTTAGCCTTATAGTAGTAGCCGCGCACCCGTGTTTGGGCCCGCATGGCCATAGCCTCCTCCTTCGAATGAAAGCGTTCCTCCCCACCTTCGAACCACTCCACGTGCTCGGCCTTCAGGCTAAGGTGGGCCTTGGTGTTGTCGAGGACGCGTCGCTGTTTCTGGTGCTCGTACTCCGTGATCATGCGACGGAACTTCTCCGGATGCTGTTCGATAAAGTCGTAAAAAATATCGGCCACCTTTAGGAGTGGTGATTGCTGCCGCATTTTCTCAAACTCAAAGTCGGCATCTAAAAATATCTGTGATAAGTAAGCGATTGAAATTCGCAGCTGATTCGAGCTCACCTGTTGTAATGACAGCATCTGGTCCAGCCACAATGAACAGGGTCTGGGCGGGCAGACTGTTCAAGTACTCATCATCGGACACTTCAAAGCCATCAGATGCCAAATACAAATGCAATTCGATCAGCTGAAAAATACAAATGGAATTAGTTGAACTGCCCTTGACATGGCCCAATTATAACGAGGCCAGGGTGACGGAGTGTCTCGACCAAATTCCTGGTTCAGTGGCCTTCAGCTTGTGTGTTTTTGGCTGGGCAAGGTCGGGCGAACGCAACAGGTGGTTAGCTTCTAAGACAGGACATGCGCACTGGTCGCAAATGGTGGCATTGAAAGAGAGCCAAACAAACGCGGAAGCCACTGCCATGGACGCGGCCTTGAAACTGCCAGGGCCAGGAACTTTCTCTCCAAGAAAAGAGTGGGTGGGTATCTTTCTGCGCGCTTTTAGACAGGAGTTTTTACTGCTTTTCTTACCGGAAACTTGCTATTTGCCTTGGTTATCAGCATTTCCAGTGAATTGGCTCCAATGCCGTATTTTCTGGTCCGCTCGTTATCGGTAACCTTGTAGCCACGCATTGGAGCACCTTCTGTTTGCCTGGATTCAAATAAGATTACATCCTTGAGAGCTTCTCCAGGTTTTTGGCTGCTGTTGTTGTTCTTGGGACTGTTACGTGTCGTTGGTGCCATGATTGCATCTCTAATGTAGTTGAGCATCGTGCTGGCTCATGGCAAAGTCAAATTGAAAGTAAAGTCCTTGCAGCAAGTTTCCTTTTAAGCGGACAAAGCTAAATAAACGAAGTGCACAGTGTTGGGTCATGGAAGACTTTTTGTGCGTGCTGAACAACGCCACCAATGGTTCCTAACTGCGATAACATTCTAGCCTTTAATAGCGAAATATTTTATGTTAAACAAAATTGTTGAATATTAAAATTGTAATAAAATCTTTAATTAATTATGTCTTACTCAGATAAATAAAAAATCATATGTTAGACTTAAATCTTTAATTAAAATACTCCTTTAAATTTAGTAATTTTTAAAATAAAAATTGAATGATTAAATTAGAGGAAATACTTATATTCATCTGGTAAATGGCATTAAGTGTAGACTTGCCACCTCTATTGATGACTTTTAACGTTTTCCAACACCGCGTTTTGCATTAGAAAACAGCTGTTCGGGCAAATAGTTTTTTTTGTAAAAAGTTATTGAGGAAAAACTACAACAAACGTAGTTTTAGTGTACCATGAACTGGGCTGCGGGCTCCGCGTAATCCGTACGCATCTCGAAACCGGGAGTCGAGATGAATCTGCGCCCGCGCTGCCGCAAGTGGCTGCCATTGGCCACCCAGCAGCTTCGACTGCGGAACCTGGCGCGAATTCAGGGCTTCAACATTGAGTCCGGGCCGCAGGAAAGGTCGTTGGAACTGGTGGAGCCAGAAGATGTCCTCCTCTACTACACTCTGCACACGAACAGGGACAGCGAGCCATTCTACACCAGCGAAAAGCTACCGCAGCGTCACCAGCAGCAAAAGTGGGCGGAGATCTGTACGGATGACGAGGCCTGGCGGAAAACCAATGCGCAGTGTGTCTGCGTTAAGGTGTGGAAACACTTTGCGGCGGAGAGGAGAGACGGCCAACCGGCTGAGACTGACCATAAAAATAAAAAGATATTCGGGTATCTAAGAAACTTGGCTTACAATCTAATACTCCTTAATACTTCAACTATTTCCAGAAGATCCCAGCTAACGCCCAGCAGGCTGCCACGCCCACCCGAACTGCTCCTCAGCTGGGGCGTCTACTTCTCCGGCCTTGTACCCCTGTCACCTCTCACACTGGCCCAGTGCGGCCAAAATTGTCTGGTTTTCCAATTAAATGGCGAGCAGTTTGCTTCTCCGTCGATGATAAGCGAGCAGGGCTTGCAGTCGCAGCTGATATTGCACTACCAAAACTATGCTGCGGATGAGGAATGGGAAGAACCGCGAGATGAGGGCATTAACTCCCCGGCCGTCAGCCGCAGCTCCAGTCCCGTGCTGCGGATGACCACCATGCGGCACGCCCAGCTAAAGTGCCGACAGCAGGAGATCCGTCGCAGCAACAACCTGGACAAGCTGCTCATGCTGCAACATCTGCAGCGTTTGCAGCAGCAGAAACAGCGTCAAATGGCAGAGATCTGCCGGGAGATCGCTCGTCTTAGTGTTCACTGTGTGACCAGGAACGAACTGCGCCTGAAGCCCCGCACCACATCCCTGTCCGGCGACCACCCCGCCCACCATCACCATTCCATGGGCCGCGCTTTGAGCGTGTTGCTCGCCGAGCAGCAGCAAATCGCGCCCCTCACACTTTACAATGCCCAACAGCTAACCAAAAGGATCGAAGCGTTAAGCAGCCAGCAACGACTGCTCCAAGCGGAACGGGAGACTTTCCGACAGCGCAACGTGCGGGCCCGTCAACGACTGGAAGAGATGCGTGAACAACGTGAGGCACTCCAGGAGCAGCTCCACCGTCAACGGCATCGGCTGGAGCAGGAACGCCTGGAACTGCGCACCCTGGCGCCTCAACGTCTGGCGCAGCGCGACCAAAGAAGACAGATAGTTCGACAGGTGGGAGATATAAAGTCCCAGCATTACAATGTCGATAATTACCATTAATAATTTCTTCGTGAAGGTGGAGCGTCGAATGTCTACTCTGGTGCTGGAGCTACAGGAGATCTACAACATCAATAACGTTGGCGAACAGCAGCTAAGCATCTGCGGCATCGCCTTTCCCCACATGGAGCAATATACGAGCGACTCCCGCCAGGCGACAAACGCGCAATTGCTGGAAAACGTCTCGCCGCTGGCGGTGAGTGCGGCTCTGGGCTATGTGGCCCATTTGGTACAGATGCTAGCCATTATCATGGATCGGCCGCTGAGGAACCGAATTGTGTACGAGCCATCGCGGGCAAGGATTGTGGACGATATCAAGGAGTTGACCTACACCACACGGGAGTAAGTAAAATCGGGATGTATTGCGATTAAGATCGTGGTATCACTTGATTTATGTAACAAGCCGTAACTAAATTATTAACCAGAACCCAAATGCTTATCCAGGAAAAAAAGTCATCAAATTTGAAACAAAATCTTTTTTTTAAATATAAAAATTAACATGCTTATTTCACGTTATCCCATTGCAGATTCCCCCTATATACGCGCTCCATTTTGCCGTCGCAGCAGACCAAGTATGCCATCTATCTGCTGCGGCAAAACGTTTCCCAGTTGTGCTTCGAAATCACCGGTCACTGTGATCTACGCAATACCATTGGCAATCTACCGGAGCTCTTCAAAACCCTTCGCTACATCGAACGAACGCAGAGAGATGATGTTGACGAGCGGGACGGACATAAAGGCGATGTAAGTGGTGGAGGAGCACGTCTGGCCAACGGGCTGACTGCACCGCACCTCTCGCAATCACACTCGTCGGTGGACATAAACCACGTGCCACTGCCGACCAGCGCCAATGCGGTCAAGGATGCGTTCCTCCAGCAACTGCTGCCCCCCGGCGTGAGTCAGGCCCTGGCCATCGAGGGCTATGCGTCAACACAGCGGTAATATAATAGACATTATCTTCAAGAAGATGTTTACTAAATATACATTACATATAATATTGAAAAAGATTTTATACTATGAATGACTAACTTAAACTTTCTTTATGTATAAATAGTACAAATAATAATGAATCAGGCGAATATATATATATTAGTCGCGAAATTCCTGAAAACGTCAAATTAATCATTTAATTTGTTGCAGCATTTGTCGTTCAGTGGGCTCTTATTCGGATGGTGAGGACGATTATCGGCCCCGACTGGAGCACAATTATTCAAATTCGGACTCCAACATAACGCTGCAGACGGAGCGTAGCTGAGGAAGTACAGTTTACCCAAATATCTTATATCCAAGAAATCAGCAGGAAAATTTTTGGATTGGTCGCGTATTAGTTGGAAATAATTTGATAACTTTTAAATTATCAACGTCAACGGCAAGGTATATATGCAAAACGCGGTCCATTGCAGGCATATTATTTTTAGTTGTTTAAGATCTCTGTGTAAATTCCTGTTTATTGTTTGTTTGCTAATGTAAGCTACGAATAAACAATTAATATTTTATACACTTAGAATGATCAATTATATTTGTTGGGACTAAAAAGAATTTTTGGAGTAATCGTTAAGTATTTCTTCATTCCTGTTATAAGATAGGTAAAACTTTTTTATATTTAGCAATGGGCGGACACGAAAGGCTTTTCAGACTTAAATTTTATTACCAACAGTTTAAGCTTAATATATACATATGTTTCCGAGTTTAAGTGTGCCGCCTATTAGTGTTGAAAATTATGCAAAGCAATTGTTGCTTTATTACATTTTGGTTGAATAATTAACACTTTAGAAACACTTTTTTTTTATAAATTTTGTTCTATTTCATACAGTACTACTTTATGTATGAATTCTTACAGAGATTTTAAGTTTCCCCCAATCAAAAATTAAAATTTGACCAGCCACGACTCAGCCAGTGTTGTACACCGCTCCGTGCCATTAACAGTGCTCTGTGAAGCCAGCTGATTGTCGCTTGGCCAAAATTATTTCGCTGGCAACTTGCGTCCAGGATTGGGAGGTTTTTCGGGCGATTTCCTGGCTAATAATAAATAAAAAAATGTGCTGGCATAAGCCTAAAGCGGGGCCACAGGAAGTGCAATATTAGTTTCAATGAATGAAAACGCGAAAAGCTTGAAATTTAAGGTGCTGAAGAAGTGTGCGAGTGTGTGTGTTTGGCCCGGGCCTTGGCCTTTTATTTATCGAATTGGTATCAATTAAAACGCTGAGTAATAAAAAGCACTCTATGACGATTTGGTAGCCGGCACCTGTTTCGACAGATAAGCGGACTGACTGTTGGAATTTCACTACGGGGAATGCCTGTGATTTACGCGTTTATCTTTATCGTGTTTACTCTTCCTGTTTACAGCTCAAACAAAAAAAACTCAGTTGTGATAAGGTGACTTTTACACGTAAATTGCTCAATGGAAACGTGGCAGTAGGGTTATAAACTTACCCAGCATTTACATTTGTTTGGATAATAAGAAGTAAATAATAGTGAGAAAAGAAGTGCATATCTAATTAAGTGTTAAATAAGTTCAATTCAGGCGCCAAAAGTCAACACCTGCCTTTGCTCTCTTTTTTTGACTTAAGCTGATTCTCTTTCGAGCTCTCTTAAGTTGACTTAAACCTAAGCTAACTACGCTTGCACTCTCTTTGCTTCGAAAATGGCGGAGAACAGTGCGCCGCTACGTGATTTCGACGAAGAGAGCGAAACGGACTCTGAGACGGAATTGCTCATACGCCGCGATGTCCCCAGCGGAAACAAAAACAACAGCAATCACAGGGGAAGGCGGCGCAAAAGCTCGTCGGGCTACAGCGGCGGTGACGTCGACGCCGGCGTCGGGAGCTCTGCCGCCGGCGCTGGCAGCTTTCTGGGCAATCTCTTTGGAGGCAACAGTTTTGGCTCTGCCGCCGGCCAGATACGTTATAGAAATGAGCGGAGTCGCGAGCGCGCCAAAAACTCTAACGGCAGCTACAGCAGCATTTCGAAACTGGCGCAATTAACGCACACATCAGCGGGCGTCGCGGGGGCGGGGGCGGGATCGGGAGTGGTCGGTGGTAGTGGCAGCGGTAGCGGCAACGGAGTAACCACTGCAGATAATGCAGCAGCGGCTGCCGCCTCAGGGGATCTCGGCAATGGCGGTACGCACAGCACAGTCGTCGATCCGGAAAGCGGCTCCTCCACGGTCTTCTACCAGCACAATCGGCGGAAGAGCAAGAGCCGCAGCATTGGCAACGTCTGCAAGTTGTGCCTCTGCAGGTGAGTTCACTTTCGGTGCGATCCGTTACCCTCCGCCAACGCTGCGTATGCGCAACATTTCCATTTCACTGCTGCAATACTGGTGGCGCGGGAGTCATGGGAAAGTAAACAGCACAACAACAGCTGTTCACCAGCCAGCAAAATATTCGTAAACTCAAGTCTCACACAAAGAAAACTAGTAACGATTTTAAGAAAAAAAGCAGGGCCGGACCTTTTAACAAGAAAAACGCTTTAAACGCACTTCTTTTAATAATTTGGTTTTTTTAAACACGGTTTTTTTTTTTGTAATATACTAAAATATCTACAACTTTTTTTGCGCAACAATTTTTAATAAGTAATAGGCAAATTCTTAAATAAAAATTTTTTCAATTGGACCTAAATGTTTCATAATTTCTGATTGCATAAAACCAGAAATCTAAACTATGTAAAGGGCTTTCCTAAATGTTCTCCCACAGTAAACTATTATTATCTTAGCGAAAATACAGCGCATTAATTAAGGATACTTAACAATTAATTTTGTTAGTGCTTTGTAAGCAATACAGTAGAACACACATACAAATAGTTTTCCTAATAATTCTATAAATAATCTTGAATATTAAATATGAGCCAACAAAATCAAGAAAAACGTTGACCTCTTTCATCCATTCTATCACTTTCACAATTAAACAGAATTATACCGAACAAGTTGTTGTTTCGCTTTTGGCACTTGGAATTTGTTTATTATTGTTTGGCCCGAGCAAAATCTTTTTGCGGCGCATATTGGTAGAGGTTTCCGAAATGAGGAAAGCGAGCCAAAATGTGTTGTGTTGCAATTTTTTGTTACTTTTAAATTAGATCTTTTACGAAACACATTTCCAAGAAAATGATTCTAGCCGAAATGCGAGTGGAGATGTATGGGCAACCCATGACAAATACAATGAATGCATCTGTTTATATATACGGCGATTCCGAGATATATTTTTAATTTACCTAATTAGAGAGGGAAACAGAAGAGAACTTTTGAGAAAGGCCGCACATGCGAACTGGCGAACGAGCACACACGTCTGTAAGTGGATCGGAGAAAGAAAATTAAAAACATTTCGGTTTCCGCGACGAACTGCAAATCGATAAACGTGACGGGACCCACAGACGTCTTTCCACGTCTGCGGGGAAGATCTGTACGAATGGAAATAATAACAATAACACGGCTATAAATAGTAGACCAAGACAAGCTAGCGAGTGAGTCGGGTGACAAGGCAGAAAGTAAACGCAAACGTGGGGGGCCAACATTTATTTTCATCCAACACCCACCGAGCGTAGAGGTGGAACTATAATTGCCACAAAACTTTGCAGAAAAACGCACAACTCCACCCGTTACCTGTGCATTTTTAATCGATGTTTGCCGTGTGACTTGAAACCCGATTGGTGGGCGAAAAAAAAAAGCGACTCAAGAAGTCACCAAGAAATGCTAAAAATTCTGAAACCAGTTCCCGCGGTTCCTCGGCTGGTTTGGGTACGCGTTGTTGTTTTCAAGGTTTCTAAAAAATACAAACGAGTTGCACAGAAGAAGTCGCTTTAGGGCTTTTTTTCGGTCAGACGCTGCTTTTTGTGTCGAAAATTGAAAGTTTCTCTACTGGTTGGTCGGGGCTTATCAGAATCGGGTCGATTGTCTACCAAATACAGAACGGAGTCACAAACTCCGCAATGCGCCATTTGATCGGACTGTTGATACAAAGTTTAGATTCAAAAATTCCATTTCTCTAAAATCAGTAATAATACTTAATTACTTAACAGTTTTAAAGCATAAAATGCTTCAAAACAAATTCGTATTTAAGCAGAAAAAATTGTGACAAAGAAAAGCATTTATTAAAAGCAAAATAGTTACTTCACTGTGGCAAAAATTAAATAAATTTCATGAAACAAATGTTTCGTCTATGCCATTATTAGTGTACTTAACAGAAATGAGTTAAGAATGTATAAAACTATAAGGTCCTACAAGTTATAGGTATACAAATGTTTACAATTTACAAAGTCTTTTTGTTGAAGATATATTTTACGTCTCATAAAATTAGTATGTGTGTTGTGAGCGGCTTGCACAAAAGGCGGATTTCATGTTTATCAGTATTTAATAACATATTTTCTCGTAAACCAATGCCCCAATGTCATCTGTTTATTTTCAAGTGAATATTTTATACTTTAAAGACCACTTATCGCCCTCTGACCACGAATATGTCTTGAGGCCTTTACAGATTCAAGCTCTCTTCAATTTTTCGACACCCAGCTTTTGTGAAGGTTTTTTTACGCAGAGCCTAGTCATTCGCCTGTTTGAAACTTTTCTTGGGTTTTTCGTTTCATTTTCGGCGCTCAACTCCGATTGCCGTTTCGGTTATATGAGGCTCAAAGATTTCGACAGGCCGATTAGAATTGCAAAGTGAGGCGCCATGCGGCACAGTTCGCTAGTGTGATTGTTGCTGCCACAGTGGCCAGTGGGTTGGAACCAACTTGGCGTTTAAATTTCCCTGATTTTCCTCCAAACAATGGTAGCGTTCCTGTCTTTGTAAACTAGGTTATATAGGAAAATATTCCATTACCCCATAAAAAATTGCTGATAACGTTTCAGTTTTAGTGTTATTTAAAATTAAAAATATTTTTTTATTGCTCCCGTTTATTTAGAATTCAATAAAAAAATACATTTTTAATATACTGTGTTTCCATAGGCATTCATATATATACTTTTTTTGATAGGAATGGTACCATCAAACTCGATTGTATCAATTCAACAGTGCAATAAAATCTTTAGTATTCTTTCATAAGTTTTAAGCGATCCGAATCAATCATACTCGAGCTAATTGGAATTGCATTAAACATAGTCATTGCACACCGACGACAGACTTTTCCCAAGCTTTTCTTCCACTTTGCCGCATGCAAATTAGTCCGCCACTCTGCGTCCCCTCAGCCCGCCACAAAACGCCACAAACTGTCAATGGTAACGCCTAATGTTATTATTTTCTAGTCGCCGTTAGCTGTTTATCTAGTTGTTGCTGTTCCGACTAAATGTAAATGGTTGGGTAAAGAAAAACGATGGGAAGGGCGATGAGCGGTGAAATGCGACAACGATTGGCGCCCTCAACTTGGCCTGGCATTGTTTTCCACCCACCGACAATGTGGGTTAATAACCAAAAGCCAGAAGGCAGCGCAAGTCACACTATTCATAGCTCACCTATTTACAATCCGGTTACCCGTGAAAGGGTATATATGGTACACGTGTTTCCACTCCCTAAGCAACCATATTTGTCTTTTTCCGCAACAACAAAAACTTATGTGCATAAAATAAATATACCCAATACCTGGGCCACTCAATTATTTTCTATACTATAACTTATCGATGTCGGTACCATTTGTATTCAGGTTTCAAATATTTTCAAATTTGATTTCACTTAATATAATAAGGATAATAAAATTGGAAAACATTGTCACAACATTTTTTTATAAAACTCATTTGCTTAAATTCAATGAATATTTTAAAATAAATTGTTTTGTTTTTATTATTAGCATTGTTTTGCTTTTGGATGATAATATTTGAGTTTGTCTTACCCGATATGTTTATTCCGGAAATTGACTGCATTTTGTTGAAATCCCAGTAAACAAAATTCCAAAATCAGTCAGATATTTACTTGACTTAACCCCAAAAACCGAACTTTACGAATTTGTTGTTATAAGTAATTTTAAAGATTTTTCCAAACCCTAAAAACAACTCACTTAACACTTATCTTTGGCACAACTTTGTAAATTAGTTTCCTTGAAGTGTGACACACAGTCGTAAAAATAAATTGGTTGAGGGAGTTTAGAAGAGAAGCGGTGAGTAACCACCATTTGGTGATGCATAAATTACCCAAATCATGTACTCAGTTTTTCAATCGCTTATTGGAAACAACTATTTTTAGTGAGAAATAGTTTTCTCTTTGTGTTTCTGGCGTTTTGGTTGCTCTTTTTGTGCGGTAAACTGTGTTTTCATTTAATGATCAACCAATTTGTTTTTGAATACTTCTCTCTTACTATCAGGCTTCTGATATCAATATTTGTTAATGCCTTAATAGATAACATATTGTGGGTTATAGAATAAATCGTACAATTTGGCGTATTTGAAAAGGGTCCCTTTCCAAACACTCTTTTTTCAATTTGTCACCTATCAATCTTCCCCAATGATAACCCAAATCATTTCTATTGCTTTATTTGAGGTTGAAGGAGAATAATAGTTTTTTTCGTTAATGAACCATAGCCAAATAGCTGATAAAAACATTCCTCTAATTACTGGCATTAAAGGGCTAACATTTCCATTAAAAGGTATAAAATATTAGATACCTAGGATTAATCTTACAAAATTTCATTGATGCAAGTTTATCTGTGTTAAGTGATTTTAAATATAAAGCTTAAATGGTTTAATTTTAAAAATAGACTTATCAAATTGGATTTAAAAAAGATAATTTATTGTTGTTGGTTAGTGAAAAAACCCGTGCAAGGAAAAAGATTTTTAAAATTAAACCAAAAATGATTGCTGCTTTTAAAAAAATATATAATGCAGTAAAAGTACACACTTCTCAATAATGGCAGCTGTTAAAAGGCTATAATTAATGGGAAAGGCGGAAAACAGTGTTTGCCAGAGCAGTGCTATGCAATCGAATCTGCTGAGGTCTACAAATCGTTTTGAAATTTCCAGTTAATTACTCAGAACGAAACGAATTGCGGCAATTGTTTGTCATGGCGACTGCATTTCAACTCAAATAGAATACAGGAAGCCTCAGCTGATCACATTTCGACCGATAAGCGCGATTTGCAAAAGGAAAAAATGCATTAAAACGCATCTAGGCGTATTTAACTAGCGTGACACACTTTGGGATTATGGAGAAACCTGAAGGCTTTGACAGTAAAAGCGCTGACTTTGAAGTGCAACGTGAGTCACTCAGGTGAGCTAATTCTGCTGGCCCTTTTGTTTTCTTTCTCTGCTGCAGACAAGTCGTTGAACTTTCGCTTGAGCACTTTTTGGCAACTTTTTCTTATGAGATCATGACACGAAATAGTCTCGCCAACGAATGTGTATGTTATATTGACAAAACTTCGAAGCGTGCTCTATTCGCACACGCCTAGCGCAAGCGGCCAAGTAGAATGGCAGTTATAAAAAGCTGTAAAAAAACGAGTTTTCTGCTTGCAAACAAATAAGAGGAGCAGCATGGTGCTGATCTAAGCAGCTGAAACGAAGACGCCCGACATGAGCTTATTTAATTAACATCTGAGTGCTAACGAAAGCGTCGAGAAGATTGCGATTGCTGACTGAGCAATAAAGGGGCCATCATTTTTTACTGTCTGCCTGTTGGGTCATTCAAATAAAGCGCCTTTCGCAGCGTTGCCAGATGCATGAAGAAACATCTGGTGTCAGCCCTGGCAAATCAACACATAGGGTTGTCCCATTCCCCCTTATTGATTTCTCTTGGGGCCCAAAAACAGGGTTGTTAAACGCGTAGACGACGCAGTTTTCATACGGAATTTTCACATTCGCATTTGTTTTGTGCATAAGAATTTCACCTAATTAATTTTTATTTAGAAGTGCCAGTGGATGCGTGTGCCATGAGCCGCGTTGTTGATTATGTGAGAACGGCAGACAGAAACCAGCGAATCGAAATTGACGCTGCAGTTGCAGAGAACAAAGGCCGCACAGGCTGCATTAGCAATAGACTAAAACAATAAATAACCACAGCTTCAATATCGTAAATCTCGGCCAGCCAAAATGGATGATGCTACCTCCCAGAACTCGGCTGCAACGCCAATGACGCGAGAGAATATTCCACTGCTGAATCGCCAGCGGAACCGCTGGTATCTTTTTAGGTATGAATCATCAATGTTGTCCCACTTATGTAGGGGGATTTTCTCGTTTTCTTATCAACTTTTTGCAATGCACTTGTGCCAAACAATTACGGTTAATCGGTTGAGTTTGGGTTGCTCTCGCTTTAACTCACGGAAAGCCTGGCTTTCCACCTCCCACTTGCGCACTCACTCACACACACCCACACACTCCCACACAGATGCATACACATTCCCATGATTGTTGTTGTCGTCTGGATTTTCACTTTTGCTTATTTTTCGAGTTTTTATTATTGATTTTCCACTCAAGGTCGCATACTCTTTTTATGGCACTCAGACTTTGTGATTGAAATTTTAATTCGCTTGGCGAACCACTTGATACCTAATAGGGTTTTCACATCAGAATATTAACGTTAAAGGTTCAACAGCTATTGAAAGTGCCGTAAATTGTTTATGGTTCGTGGGCATTTGTTTAAATATGGAATCAGTAGTTTCAAATACCATATTTATTGTTAACATTAATGTTAAAAATTATAAATGATAACATATTGTTTTCAAATGCATGAGTAAACATTGCTCATTGTAATATACATATGTACATATGTATATGTATGTTTGGTAACAGCAAAAACTGAAAATTTTGGTTAATTTTTATATATTTTATTCGGTGAATCATTTTCAAGTTGTTTTTAAGAACAAGTTTAAGAGTTCATCAGAATCATTATTTTTTAAATGTTACACAAGAAAGAAACTTTATTTTTAAAAAGTCGGTGATCATACAAATCCGTACTTTTCAAGTATAAAATGGAAAAGTTCTTTGCAGATTTGAGTAGTTTGTAAGTTAATCAATTTCAATATTTTTTGACACCTGTTTTCGTCATGTTTGGAAATATTAACCAAATTCTTAGTGAAACAACAAGCAATTCAATTCGATTGATAAATCGCTCGAATGACTAAGGCTTGAAGATCGTTTTATGATTTTAAATTCCGTCAATAAAAGGGTTTTATGGGTGACTGGGGAGATCGGTTGGAAGGATGTTCTTGGCTCACATGCTGACAGAGACCAGCGCAATACTGATTCTCGTCTGTCTTTACAGCTGCTGGCGCAAATGGTTCCGGCCACGCGAACTGAGGGCCCGGACCGTCAATCTGGGCCGGGTCAACACGGAGAAGTTCCCGCCAAACGAGATCCGGAACCAGAAATACAACTTCATCACCTTCCTGCCGCTGGTGCTGTTCGAGCAGTTTCGCTTCTTCCTCAACCTGTATTTCCTGCTGATGGCGCTGTCGCAGTTTATTCCGGACATCCGGATCGGCTACCCGTACACCTACTGGGGTCCGCTCGGCTTCGTCCTGATGGTCACCATTTGTCGGGAGGCTGTCGACGATCTGCGCCGCCATCAGCGGGATCACGAGGTCAACTCTCAGAAGTACAAACGATTGTCGGCCACCAACGGCAGCGGCTACGAGATGGTGCCCAGCTCCAAGCTGAAGGTCGGTGACATAATAATTGTAGAGAAGAACGAGCGGGTGCCCTCGGATCTGATCCTGCTGCGCACCAGCGATCGCAGCGGCTCGGTCTTTGTACGGACGGACCAATTGGACGGAGAGACGGACTGGAAGCCCCGCTTGGCCGTACCATACACTCAGAAGCTCAGCCGCGACTCGGAGCTGCACAGCATCGATGCCAGCTTCTACGTGGAGAAGCCGCAGAACGACATCCACAGCTTTATTGCCACCTTCTGCATGGCGGACGGCAGCGAGGACACCGGTCTCAGTGTGGAGAACACACTCTGGGCCAACACCGTGGTGGCCGCCGGCACAGCCACTGGAATCGTCATCTACACGGGTTGCGAGACGCGCAGCGTGATGAACAACTCACAGCCGAGGTCCAAAGTGGGCTTGCTGGACATGGAGATCAACGGATTGACCAAGGTGAGCTTATATAGTAAAATACATATTAGGATTTATTTTGAGGTGTTAAACGGCAGTAAAGTTAATAAAAGGGATTACAAATTTTGTATAATAAAATCTATTCTCTCTTAAACTTTATCAGGTTCTGTTCTGTGCCGTGCTGGGCCTGTCGCTAGTCATGATGATGCTAAAGGGATTTGGCGGCCCGTGGTACCGATACATGTTCCGCTTCGTGCTGCTGTTCTCCTACATCATTCCAATCAGTCTGCGCGTTAACTTGGATATGGGAAAGGCCTTCTACTCGTGGCAAATGCAGAACGACTCCAACATACAGGGAACTGTGGTAAGATCGACTACCATACCGGAGGAACTGGGCAGGATTTCGTACGTGCTGACGGACAAGACAGGCACACTAACCCAAAACGAGATGGTCTTTAAGAAAATCCACCTAGGCATAGTATCACACGATGCGGACACCTTCCATCACATTGGACAGATGATACAGAAGCTGTCGGGGAGCATACTACAACAGCAGCAGGGCAGCGTATCCAGCTCGAGCAGCGGCGGGGAATCGACCAAACCAGTCATGTTCGCCGGCAATAGAATGCGTCGTCCAGAGGGATGGCGGGAATGGGAGGCGGTGCGAGCACTGGCCCTGTGCCACAATGTTACTCCGGTGAGCGATGACGAGGACAACCGATCCGTGTCAACGGCATCGACCGTCACCGGAGGTAACAACTCGCCCACCAAATCTGTGATAAACATCGAGGCTCCTGGCAGTACGGACACGGAGCATCAGTATCAGGCTGCATCCCCAGATGAGATAGCTCTGGTCAAGTGGACTGAACAGGTGGGCCTGACCCTGATTGCCAGAGATCTCAATACGATGACTTTGCAGGTGAAGACCCCCAGCGAAGACAGTAAGTAGCCTTATAAACATTCTTTAGCTGCGACTAATACCAATTTTCTCGCCTATCTAGATGACATTCTGCTGCACTACCAGATCCTGCAGTTATTCCCCTTCACCAGTGAGAGTAAGCGGATGGGTATTATCGTACGCGAGAGCAAATCAGGCCAGATAACATTTTACCTAAAGGGTGCCGACGTGGTTATGTCCAGCATCGTGCAGTACAACGACTGGCTGAGTGAGGAGTCGGGCAATATGGCGCGAGAAGGCCTTCGCACGCTTGTGGTGGCTAAGAAGGTGCTCACCGAGGAGCAGTATTCCGACTTTGAGACCCGCTACAATGCTGCTCGACTCAGTATTACCGATCGCGTCGCCAAGGTAGCGGCAGTCACGGAATCTCTTGAGCGTGAGCTGGAACTGCTTTGTCTAACGGGAGTGGAGGATCGCTTGCAGGAGAACGTGCGTCCCACGCTAGAGCTGCTCCGCAATGCCGGCGTTCGCGTTTGGATGCTAACGGGTGACAAGCTAGAGACGGCTTGCTGTATTGCCAAGTCATCGCAGCTGATTGGCCGGAATCAGGGACTGCACGTTTTGCGTTCTGTGAAGACTCGTACAGATGCCCACCAGGAGCTAAACAGCTTCCGGCGCAAGCAAGGGCATGCACTGGTCATTTCGGGCGAGTCCCTTGAGGTCTGCCTCCAGTATTACAGACCAGAATTCCTGGAGCTGGCCACGGCATCGCCGGCCGTTGTTTGCTGCCGCTGCTCGCCCACTCAGAAGGCCCAGGTGGTGGCCCTCATCCAGAAGCACACAGGCAAGCGAACATGCGCCGTGGGAGATGGTGGCAATGATGTCAGCATGATTCAGCAGGCGGACGCTGGAGTTGGAATTGAGGGACGCGAGGGAAGACAGGCCTCGCTGGCCGGCGATTTTAGCATTCCGCAGTTCTCACACATCGCCAAGCTCCTGCTCATTCACGGCCGGCGGAGCTACAAACGCTCGGCGGCCCTCTCACAGTTTGTAATTCACCGCGGTTTGATCATCACCACATTGCAGGCGGTCTTCTCGGCGGTTTTCTACCTCAGCTCGGTGGCCTTGTACCAGGGCTTTCTCATGGTCGGATATTCGACACTGTACACCATGTTCCCGGTGTTCTCATTGGTGCTGGACCAGGACATCACATCCGAGACGGCTGTCACGTATCCAGAGCTTTACAAAGATCTGTCTAAAGGACGGAGTCTTAGCTACAAGACCTTCTTCATATGGGTACTGATCAGCATATACCAAGGCGGTGTCATTATGTATGGAGCGCTGATACTCTTTGTGGACGAGTTTATCCACATTGTGGCGATCAGTTTCTCTGCTTTGATCATGACAGAGCTTATAATGGTGGCTCTCACCGTGCGCACTTGGCATAGGTAAGTCTTGGCCCTTATTTAAACTTTAATTACACGAACTTATGTTATTTCAATTTCAACTTTGAAATGCACATACAAAAATTCATTTTTTTGGTTGATACTTTTACCTTTGAAATTTTATAAAAATTAAATTTGATTTTAATGCTTCCTTTTGCAGGTTAATGGTGCTAGCGGAACTATTCAGTTTAGCGCTCTATCTCATCTCATTAGCCGTGTTGCATGAGTATTTCGGTAAGTTGCTTTTTAATCCTTTTAATAATTGTATACTATTTTAATTCACTTCTTTATAGACTGGGAGTTTATTTGGTCGTACGATTTTCTATGGAAGGTTTCCCTCATCACGCTGGTTTCCTGCTTACCATTGTACATAATCAAGTTCTTGCGTAAAAAATGTTCGCCGCCCTCTTACTTGAAGCTCTCTTAGATGGTGGCTTTACAGAAAATTAACAAATTAATTCCTCCACACTTTATAATTATCATTGCGTTCTGTTCACAATTTAAATTTTCTTTATTATTTAGCACTTGATGCGTTGCTTTTAAAACTGAGCAGCCATCTTACAACTTTCATTTGTTTTTTTCAATACCCGCAATTTACCCCAAATATACGTGATATCAGGTTAAATTCCCCATCATCGACACTACACTTTCGCTTAATGAAATTTTTGTTTAATTTGTAAAATTACACAAAAAAAAAGAGGCAAAGTGATTCGATTATTGTAATTCAAATTAAACCGATTCTTATTTTTAAGCTTGAGCCGTATCAGTTTCAATATATTTCAGTTGTGTATACCTGATTGTATTTGATTAATATTTAAGTCGCAGAAAACCAAATTATGTTACTAATTATTTAATGATAAAATAAATTAATAATAATTGTATCTATGACTAAAAATTAAATCAATTACAATGGTATAAAAAGATGTAAAACGAAAAATAGATTTTGTATAAGGACTTAGAAATCGCATCGGATTGTGAAATAAAAATAAAAATATATAAACATAAATAAATTAGTGTAAAACAAAAACGGCAACCCAAAGTTTTATTATACTTTTAGAGATATTATTTTAGTTTTTTGATCAAACTCCTGGGAAATAATGGTCGAATGTTGGAATGCCATTCCTCATTGCATTCGTTATAAAATTTCCAATCGATTGGCACTCACAGCTAAAATATTTCATTTTAGTCGATTTTTCGCAAAAAACATGAAGTAACCCCTTATGAAAAATGGCGAAATCCGTAAGATCCGGAAAAATTAACTTTTATGTGGATTTTTTTAATAAAGCCCTGGGAAATAATGCTTATACCTCGATGAATTCGTAATAAAATTTCCAATCGATTGGCATTCATAGCTAAACAATTTCATTTTAGTTGATTTTTCGCATAAAATTATTATGTAACTCCTTATAAAAATGAAAAAATCCGAAAATTCGTAAATTGTTTGTGCGGGGGAACAACTTTCAAGGAATTGGTTCCCGAGATCCGATAGGATATAAACGTCAATAAATTTAAGCCTCTAAACCAAGATCTTTTGTATTGTACATTTTTTATTTACCATTTTGCTTGACATTTTGTTTCTGTTTATTACTAATTCACAATTCTTTGCTTGAAATACATAATAATTTTAATAATATATTATATTATGCATGTACGCACATACAAACATACTTACGTACGTAAGTTAATGAATTTTGTGTTGTCTTTTTCTTGGTAATATAATAGTTTAGCTTTTGCTATGCTTTTAAAATGCATGACATCCATTAGCGTTTACACTTTCATGGTTTTTCTAACAATTTATTATTTTGTATTTTCTTTTCTTACTTGGTTTTGTTTGTCGTTTATTGAAATCTGGTTTCGTTACTCTGTTTATAATTGCTTAGCAAAACTTCGACTCATTATAGGTTGAAATGATGAAGCATTGTTTTACGATTTGCTTAAATGCGCAGAAATACTTTTGAAGTAAACAATTTGCTTGTTTTTTTATTTGTTTAAATTTCACAACATTGAAATTTTATTTCTTCATCAACACATGCAGTTTTTTAAAGTTTTATTTTTGGTGTGCTTTGTTAATAACATTTTGATTTCCATTGTATACTCGCTTCAATTTGCCTTTTGCTAATACTGAATTCTGTTGAGCCTTCTATTTTCTTTCTGTTGAGCCAACTCCTTGCTAAGAACTCATTTGAGCAATTTAATTAAACTTTTATTGCGGTGTATAAAAGTTTCATCCATTTGGGTTTCTTAAAGCTTTTCCATTTCCTCATTTGTTCAATCAACAATTTCAACTCTAATTCTCAACTTGGGTACAGAGAGCTGAGCTACATTTGTAAGGGTATGGGGGATGTATATATTTGGGATAAATATTTTGTAGACATATGTAAGTGTATGTTGACATTGTGTTTAATCGTTCACTTCTAATTTACTAAAAATCTACAAAATATAATATTTTAATTTTTTCTCTGCTAAATATATTCTGCATATACGTACTTTATAATGATTGTTTAACATTTATACATATTTTTTATGCAATTTTTAATATTATACTTTGTTTTTATGTGTGGTTCTTGATGAGGTCAACTTTGATTTGCTTTATTTGAAACTTTCGGTTTTCATCTATTTGAATATTTTTATATTAAGAATGATCTTGTCTAAATGTTGATATGTGTTTACTGTTTTATGTTGTGGCTAATATGAAATTTTGGCTTTTTGGTTTATATTTTTACAATTTCGAAAAGGTTTAACTTTAACCGCATTCTTTTATGTGTTATTTCGGTTTTATTTTGTTTTCGATTTTATCTTTGTGTTAATAATATTCAGTCTATATAAACATTCATTTATACATTTATACTAAATTTTTGGAAAACAAAACGGGAAAAACGTGCGAAACTGACACAAAATTGATGCACATTTTCAGTTCCTCAACCAAAACTGGTAAAATTTCTCTAAAAAGAAATCGGATTCAAATAATGTGGAAATAAGAATACCCGAAGACCTGTGGATGAGCTGTTTTATATAGGAGAAAGTGTTTAATTTATGTAAATCTATCAAAAATTAATGGTTGTTTACTTTACCTTGCTATGCTTTACATATATATTCAATTATGTTTGTATAGTTAGGGCATGCTATTTGCTTTGCATTTGTTTCTGTATATTTAGTTAAATATTTTGTTATATTTTGTTTTTGTTTTGCTTTTGCTTGTTAACACATTCCTCTTGACGAGTTTTATTCAATGCATTTGATTTTTAGTTTTATCTTTCATTGCTGTTTCTGAATTTTTACTCAAGTTGGCTATACCTTTTCACGTGATCTGACATTTTCTGCAACAGATTCCTTAACTTTTGCCTTTGCATTTGAATATAGATAGAAATCGATCAACATAAACGAATTGAACTATTTACATACACATAATAATACATAAACCCGTATACATATATAGGTTTCCGTTTGGTTATATCTCTAATCACTGATCTCAGTATGTGCTAGCTGTCCAAGTCACATACTCGCAGAAACCTACAAAAGCAAAACATCTGAGTTTTTGTAGGGTACAAGGATTTCGGTTTTTATTTGGTTTTGAGTCGAAAGTAAAACCTTTTGCAATATACTTTTCAACATCGTATGCTAAAATATTTATTTCTGATATTGTTATCCGTAATATTTTACGTCGTGCTTGGTAGAATAATGTTTATTAGAGTGTTCTAGCAGCGATTGAGCTAGCTGGGAAAATATTCATATAAAGAAACGTATTTTATGTTATCAATTCACTAATTACTAAGCAAACCAATGCCAAGCATATCCTAAAATTAATGTTGTTTGCTCTACTTCTTTTTCGGCGCCATTTAGCTCCTTTAAAAAACTGCCAATTTTATTTGCCATCTCCATGCTCAATTATCCAAGGGCCCGAAGAGAGGCAATCCATTTTAATTAAATCAATCATTAATCGTTTATCTTCGCTTGCTCTCGGATGTTGAGGCATGAGCTGGCTGTACACCTGCACCGATATATAAAATTTATGTGGATAAATGGTTAAATTAGCTATATAAAAAAGTTCTTAACTTAAATCATTGTAGGCAGTATGTCATTTTACTTTTTTTCTCTAGCTGTTGTTCGTTTTGAGTTTGGGTCGAAAGAAACTGTTAGTAATAGTGTGTTAATTTTTCTGAACACAATTGCGTTATTATGACGATAATTAGAACTGAGGAGAAAATAAAATACTGTGAGTTGTTAAATACATATATCATGTTCAACTTAGTCCATTAAAATGTTTTAAACTGTTGGAACGACTTGCCGAAAGGATTACCACCAAAAAAAGTCTGAATACACTCAACGGTAATCCTTCACTTAAAGGAACATCTCTAATATTCTAGACCTTTGCGGTGCTATATATATGTATGCATTCGGCACACACTGAAAAGCGTCTACACACTTAAAAAATTGGCAAAGCTTTTACAAAATTACGAAACTACGGTTACAAACTACTTTGCCAAAAAAACAATACCAAGTGCAATACTGATTTGAGCCGATCATCATCAATCGATTTGGCCTGGCAGGTATTCGAAAACTAGACGTCTCGAAAGCAACTCTAAAAACTAACCACTGTGCTCAGGCCAGGTGGCGCTGCTCCTCGCAGATGGCGCTGCGCGTCGCCTCGCACTGGGCACAGTGCTTCTCCAGAAACTTCATGGACAAGTGGAACGTATACCGGTGCCGGGTGCAACGCCTTTACATCTTGTACTCGACGATCTTGTTGGGGTTGAGGAACTGCTCCCGCTGGGACGCCTCCAGGTGGGCCACGGTGCGCGTCAAGGCCGAGCCCGATCCCGATCCAGATCCAGATCCTGCCCCTGCTCCTGATCCAGCTGCCGATCCTGAGGCCGACTTGTGCTTGCCATCGGCGCCTCCTCCTCCCTGTCCTCCGCCGCTGGTGCGTCCTGTGTCCGTGCCAATGGGCTGGTACACACCCTCGGCACTGATCACGCCCACATTGACTCCGGCGACCACCGGCTGCTGCAGATATCCGGAATACTGCGGCGGCAGCTGGTAATTGCCCGGCGGCTGCTGCTGCTGCTGTTGGTGGCTGCCCGCCCTCGGCTGCTCCGTGTGGGCAATGGGATACTGCTGCTGGTGGGCGTAGTCCTGGCTGCTGCCCACAGCGCCAGCGGCAGCCACCGGACCACCAGCTGCTCCTCCGCCACTGGCCGATCCTGCTCCTCCGGCTCCCCCGCCGCCCATCCGCGATCCGGAGTCGTCGTTAAGGCCCTCACCCATTTCGCCATCCCGATTGTGGCGCCCTCGGATGCACAACTTGGTGAAGAGCCACACCCTTCCGCGGTACAAGAGGTAGCAGCAGAAGTGCACAAAAAACGTGAAGATGATCGCACAGGCCGTCACAATGATCGCCTTGCCCGGCTTGGTCCAGTCCATCATGGGGTAGATGGCAGTTTGGTTTTTCCTGCAGCGAATATTTCAGAATTTTAAGCTATTTATAATCAATCTTGCCTGGCCGAAACTCACCTGTCTGTGCCGCCGGCCAAGAAATATATGCCCGTGAATATGGCATAGGCCAGGCCAATGCCGGTAGTGAAGTAGGCGTGGCTCATCTTTATCGGGTGCCCCACTATGGCCAAATCGATCAGCATTATAATCGTGTTGAGCACATGTACCATTATGTTTAGCGCATCGATCTTGTGTATTTCTGAAAGAATGAAAGCCTTCTTAGACCTGGCAAATCATTGATCTTTTATAATTTGCATAACTATAAGATTAATTTGTTTAGATTACATTTTGTGAATTTACAATTATAACTAACAAATGGCATACAACTTTCCAAGTTTTTTTTAGATAGACACAAACGTAAATTTATTTTGCTAAAAAGGATAACCCAATTCAATTTAACCTGAAAACCCAAATGTGAATAGCTGGATAACATAGAGGTTTTCTTCTGCCTGTTGTTTCTCGTCCTAAAGAATAGGCGCTTAATTTTTTTAAAAATAGGAAAGTGCACAAAAAGTGTGTTTCACACATCTTTATATACAATATTCCGTATCTGTATCTATATAATAAATTGTTCACTTCTGGGCAGGCTGTTGCACAACTCTCCAATTTGAAAGTCCCAATTCCGAATTCCTCCTCACATCTGGCTCTTGATGACTCTGGCTAAAAACTTTTGATTCGGCGATCGACTGACATAGAAGAGCTCGAATCCAATGTCATCGGCGCAGTCCAGAATGGCGTAGCAGGCGAGGAAATCGAGCAGCAGCATCGTGGAGCAAAGTGGTTTGTCGAGGAGGGGCGGAAAGTTTTCCCAGTAGCCGGAGATCACCTGCGCCTGGAACTCAATTACCGGGAATCCGATTTGCCAGACCACAAAGTGAAGGGCTAATTCGTAGATGAGAAGTCGGTCCTGCAAGTGGACAACCACTGCGACCAGTAGCACACTGGAGAGCATGACGAATATGAACCAGGTGAGGAACAGGTAGGCCACTGGAGGGCAGTTGGGCAGCAGCAGGGAGCCGACCAGCAGCAGCAGGGCCATCATGATCAGGATCTCCAGGCTGAGGAGCAGCACGTGCCCAGCCGGCTGCTCCGGCAGGACGAAGACCGTTCCCAGGGCCAGGCAGGCGGCAATGGAGCAGCTGGCTATCCAGTTGATGGGGAACTTGCGGCGCAACCAGGTCACGGACACATAGACACACAGGGCGGTCAGCCCGATGCCGAAGCAGCAGTAGGTGGCCACGCTGTCCGGGACCAGGGGATGTCCTCTGAAGAGATCCGGCAGGATGAGCAAGACGATGGCCAGGACAATGAACACCAGGGCGGTGCCGTAGATCCACAGGCGAACAGCGAGTCGGAGGCGCCCGAGGCCATCGGCTGGCTGATCACTCATCGATGTGGGTGTGTTCCTTTCCCCTTTTTTTTCGGCTCTTTCCGGTGCCAGTGTCAAGTGTCAAAGGTGAGAGCTCGGCCTGACAGCCAGTATGTTAGGTGTAACCAGATCAGTATCAGCCCCGAATTTCAGCGTGCGATCCGCTGGATCCTCTTGCTCGACCAGCCGATACGTGGCGCAGTCCAGCACTGGCGAGAGTCAGCTGCAGCGTTCGGAGTTGTACGACGGGGATGATTCGGCGGTGGAGGAGGGCCCGTCCTACAACCAGTTCCGGCCAAAGCGGGAGCAGTCCCTCTGGTTGTTCCGCAGCTACGTCTGCCTGCTGCTGGGCATCCAGGTGACCCTGGCCTCGCTGCAGTGGCTCGGCTCCACGTACCGCTGGCATCCGCAGCTGAATCCCGCCAACCGCAGCCTGTCCGTCCTCCTGCTCCTGCTCTCGTGGATCAACCTGACGCTGGCCTTCATCGGCTTCCGGCGGCTGCAGTTCACCTTCCCGCTGAACTGGATCGTCTTCGGCTGCATCTTCGAGAGCCTCACGCTGCTAGTGGTGTGCCTGCACATCCTCGAACAGGACCTAACCCTGCCCTTCGTCCTGATTGGCATCGGGGTGCTGGTCATCTACACACTGCTGGGGCTGTGGGTGCCGGGCTTCCTCACCGCCAACCTCTGGATCCTCATCCTGGCGAGCATTGTGGTCTTCGTGGTCTCGTCCCTGGCCCTGGGCTACCGCCTGCAAATGCGCTACTATGTGCCGGCCAGCTTTTGCCTGGTCTTCTTCGGACCCTGGGCCATGTACAACTCCCAGAAGCTCTTCCTGCCCAGCAAGCGAACCGGTTATTTGGCCCACCAATACCTGGAGGCGGCGGCCAAGATGTTCATCAATTTCGCATTCACCGTGAGCGGCGTTATCTTTGCCCACCGCTGGTCCGCCGACACTTTGGACGCCAACGGCTAGCTGGGATTGTCAGGTGGTCTCCTGGTTGAGATTTGAGTGGATAGGGGACTCTGGGGCTGATCCTTTTGGTTTTCATGTTTTTTGTAAGTCTTTCTATGTGCTCTGCATATTCAATTAAATTGTCACGTATTTATTTTTTAGCAATTGATTATTAAGTTCCTTGAGATATATTTAAGAAATGGTTTTATAGCTAAACTTTTGTAAAATTTCATGAATAAATGTTTCAGTTCGACTTTGTCGCGAACGTCATTTTTAAATAACCGATTTTGCTCAAATTTTGTTATTTCGTAGTTTATTTAAAATAATCTTTTAAAAGGCAGCTCTGAAAATTGGCTGACCTTTAGTAATTTATATTTTTTAATGAGGCTTACTTTTTTAAATTACTTTAAATGTTAAACTACAACGTGTATATAAATAAACAGCCCAACATTGCTCATATCTCAACAAAAA
Organism: Drosophila kurseongensis; assembly: GCA_018153305.1. Taxonomy (NCBI): domain Eukaryota; kingdom Metazoa; phylum Arthropoda; class Insecta; order Diptera; family Drosophilidae; genus Drosophila; species Drosophila kurseongensis. Next base: position 18,732,620 of record JAECXX010000210.1, read on the forward strand.
TCATGAAAATATATTTTTCAAATAAATATAAAAAATGTCCATTGTGTATTTCCCAAATTTTGTTCCATTTTTTTCTCTTCAAAAATACATTGATGGTTAAAATGGTTGATGGCTTAATTCTGGCGCTCCGAAATTTCACTTTCGGCTTAAGCTGGGTGAAAAAGGATTCGCTTGATATCCCAGGCTTACAGCTGGGGTTTCTCACTTACCAGGATTGTGGACCAATAGCCAGTAGCACATGGTCACGATGAACGCATAGACAGTGGCACAGGTGTAGAGCACCCAGTAGAGGTGGTGCAGGCGGCTCTTCTTCGCCTGGCGCACGATCTCGAAGTCCTCGCGCTCCACCATCATGCCCTGGGTAACTATCCAGGCGGCCAGCCAGGCCTGCACCGTGCAGAAGAGCAGGCCCCAGTGGGTCAGGTAGATCCACCACTTGGCGTAGTGGTGCTCGAAGTGCTCGTCCGTGCGCCCGATGTCCAGCAAGGAGCAGACCAGTGCCGCCAGGCAGGTGATGGCCGTTATCCAGCGGTAGAACAGGTACACGATGCGCACCTGCGTATTGCGCTGCCACTAAAGGGAGATGAGGATTTTAATAAAACCTTTTAAAATAGCTTCAGCAATCTCTGAAATTCTTGCTTCTCTGAACTATCATTTCCAAGTTTATTTAGTGTAAGTAAATTGAAGACTTCATACTTGAAGCTCTGACATTTGCTTTGGTCGTTAACAAAGGCCTATATTTTGCCACTTAGATGCGAAGTCATTATTTAATACTTAACAAGAAAGGAAAGCTAACTTCGGGCGGAGCCGAAGTTGATATACCCTTGCAGAATACTCTGTAAATTATATTCTCCAAAATTATTCATATGATGCATTCTTAATACTCATAAAAAATCCCAACTTCCTAACTTTAAAAACACCAAAGTTATGGCATTTCTAATCGCTCAGTTATTTGGCAGCTATAGGATATAGTCGGCCGATCCTTATGACATTTGGTAGGTCAGATTAATTGGCCAAATATAAAACCCATAGAAAATCCCAACTTCCTAACTTTACAAACACCAAAGTTATGGCATTTCCGATCAATCAGTTATATGGCAGCTATAGGAAAGAAGGGTGTGTGCAAAGTTTCAACTCGTTATCTTTAAAACTGAGAGACTAGTTTGCGTAGAAACGGACGGACGGACGGACGGACGGACAGACGGACGGACAGACGGACATGGCTAGATCGACTCTCCTGGTGATGCTGATCAAGAATATATATACTTTATAGGGTCGGAAATGTCTCCTTCTCTGCGTTGCAAACTTTTGACTGAAATTATAATACCTTCTGCAAGGGTATAAAAATATGAAAAATAATTTAACTCGGTAAAATATATCAAATCTAAAATAGTTATTGTGAATGGAAAAGTTTATTGCCGTACAATTTGCTGATATGAATATAACATATTTCTGAAAAAATGTACATTACTTTGAGAATCCTTTTATAAAGACTGTATGGAATGTGGTCCATCCACCTTAAAAAAACATGTGAATTTAAACTCCCTAAAATTGTGATAGGTCGTTCTTGAAATAACAAGATGTATTATTGTTTTTAGATATAAGTCTGATTCACTTATATTTTATCAACTTGACACTTTTTCTAAGCCCCTTTTAAAATTTCAATAATAAAATAAAATTAAACGACCAATTTATTCCTGATTTGTTTCTAAATGTATCTTACCTGGCACAAGTAAAAGTTGTGGCGATGCACATGGTCCGGGGTGAACTCCGGGAAGCAGCTGTTCCACAATTTGCTAACCATCATTCTCTGATTGCCCAGGCAGCTGCCGGCGTTGGTGGCGAACTGATTGAAGCCCTCGCAGCTGTCCTGCGAAGGATATTGGTACGAGTGGTAGGACTGCTGCTGCAGTTGCTGCTGCGACGGCTGGAATTGCTGGTGCTGCTGTGGGTAGTGCGACTGATGTTGCTGCTGACGCTGTTGCTGGTGATGCTGTTGCTGGTGATGCTGTTGCTGCTGCTGCTGTTGCTGCTGCTGCTGATGCTGCTGTTGGTATTGGTAGGTCTGATAGCGCTGCTCCTCCGGGACACGCTGCGACTGACCGCCGCCACCCAGTTCGGCTCCACCCCTGCCGGTCGATCCGGCTGATCCTGCTGATCCTGCTCCTCCCGCTGCGGCTGAGCCGTGCTCCGTTTGGTACTCGTGTTGCGGCGGCGTCTTGTGGCTGTGCAAGCTGTCCCGGCCGCTGCTGCCGTAGGGATGCAGAAAGTCCGGCAGGTCAAGGATGTGCGCCAGCTGCGTGGCCACCTCCTCGTCGTCCTCGTCCTCGTCCTCCTCCTCCTGCAGATGGAAGAAGCGCAGTTCCTCGAGACTCGAGCAGTCCGTGGAGAGCAGGGCCTGCGGCAGGCACTCCTCGAGCAGGTCCTCCTCGTCTTCAGTGGTGCTGGCAAAGCCCGGCAGATAGCCGTAGTTGTCGTAGGCGTCGTACCGCCTGCGGGGCGTGGCCTTGTAGCGATAGCCAGCTTGCAGCTCCTCCGCCGCACTCCCGTACTCCCGGAACGGCGAGGTGGAGACCGCTGATGCCGATGCCGCTGCTGATACCGATGCCGCTGCTGCAACTGCCGCCGGAGTGGGCGGTACAGGCGGTGGCACGGTCCGGGTACTGCGGCTGCTGAAGTAGTAGTCGGTGGCTACACTTGGCGCCGGCGGTGGTGGCGGTAAGGCTGCCGGAACGGCCAACGGTGGCAAATAGCCGGGCGAACTTCCCGCTGAGGCTAACAGCGGCGTGGGCGAGGCATCGAAGTTGATAAGCGCCGCCGCCGGATAACCGCCGCCGGAATAGCCGCCCACGCTGCGGTACGGATACTGGTAGGGGGTGCTGCCCGCGGCACCGCTGCTGCTGCTGGTGGTTCCTATATAGATGTGCGCCGAGGTGGAGGGCAGATGGTACCAGCTATAAAGACATTGATGCAACAAATAAACCCCTTATTATTATTGACTTCATTGTGCTATTTTAACAGTATTTAATGAATTGTAAATTTGCATCCTTCAATGAGTTTAAGTGGACTTCTTATAATAACATTGGGTAACTAGCTTTAAAATTTCCGTTAAAATTACTCATACGTAAAGTCTGATAAAATAAATTGGTTTATTAAAGGCAACAGTGCGTATAAGTAATATAAGCAGACAATTTATTCTACAAATAATTTCTTAAATGCCTTGAATTCGCGGAAGACCTTAGCTTAAGCGGGTAGCATCTTAAAATATGTTTTTTGTTCAAAGGCTTTTTGGGAAACTAGCAAAATGAATTTAACATTCTTTAGTATTTAAGAATTTAAGAACAAGACCTACATTACTTTTAGTTTAAAATATAATTGATATGATTTGCATAAGCGTAAGTAATAGCCAAACATATTATTATTGCAAAACTTAATTTCCGTTTTAGTAACGGCAGGTTAAAATCAGTATAATAAACATTTTAAAAAATGTATTGATTCAGGTTGAGTGGTATTACCTGGCTAGGTTGCCGCTGCCCAGACCGAAGCCCAGGCCCAGTCCGAGACCCAGATCGGTGTTGGTGCTGCCGCGACTGAAGTAGTAGCTATACTGCTGCTGCTGCTGTTGTTGCTGCTGCTGTTGTTGCAGTTGCTGGTGCTGCAGTTGCAGCTGCTGCGCCGCGAAGAGCTGCTGCTGCTGGGCTATATGCTGCTGCTGCTGGTGAGGGGCTGCGTAGTCGGTGAGCCAACGTTGCCGCAGGCACGAGTAACTCTGCTGCAACTCACGCTCGAGTCGCTGCAGCAGCAATTGTTGCTGCAGCTGCTGGATCTGCAGTTGCTGCTGCTGCTGGGCTAGCAATTGCTGCTGCACGAGCTGCTGGTGCTGTTGCTGCTGCTGTTGTTGCTGCTGTTGGCCACTAATTGGCACCGCTCTAAAGTAAAACTGCGCGTAATCCAATGTGAAGGCGTTCCTCTACAACTCCGACGCGCGTCTACCACATTCACGCTTGGCTTTTGTTCGCGTCGCTCCCTCCAGTTGCTGTTGCTGTTGCTTTTGTCCTTAGTGTCCTTTGTGGCTTTTGCTCCTGTTGCAGTTGCAAGTGGCAAGACGTCTGAGCCTGTAAGTGGAGCAAGGCATAGAAGCATTGAGTTGAGTCGACTGCTTTTCACATGCGAGTGCATAATGTACTAATTAGGCGGGCGTTAAGCATACGCCCCGTGGCTCGGGTTGAGGTACTCAGTCCCAACCTCCGAGTGGTGGCAATATTAACTTCATATTCAGAAAAAATATTAACTTCTCCTTCAAATATAAGAATATTTCTAAGAAATGATATTCGAGGGTTAAGTCGCATAGAATAAACATCTAGATAATCCTCTAAAATATAAATTCCACTTTGCTACCCCTATTGATAAGATGCTTTATTTATTTTAATTTAGTTCTTAGATTTAGATTTATTAGAATTTTAAATTGATGTAATTGTTTTGGTATAAATAGTAGTTTTTGAAGTAATTATTAATACATTTCCAATAATTCCAGGTTTCTTACAAATGGCCACAAACTTCTAGTCTTAATTTCAAAATTTGTTCATCAAAAACGTTTTTGCCCCCTGTAATTAAAAAATGGCTACGGGCCTGGCCAAGATGTTGAAAGATAAAGGCAGAAATGTGCGCTCGACTGAACGCTCAGAAAGCGTTTCTTTGAAACACTAATTTTCTGCAGCGCCAGCACAGACGTTCTCAACTTTCGTGGAATAAAAAATAAGGAAGAAAAGATGGGAAAAGGAGAATGTGAGCCCCGAAGGTGTTCATTAAAAATTCATCGCTCTTCGCATAAAATCTTTAACTATCAAATATATAGGATTTTTAGTCCAGTTTTTAACTCTATTGAATTTTTTTGTTAGCATTTGAACGATAAATAAATACAAATACCTATAAAGCTAAAAATGGTGGAATTCTTTTAAGCACAGATTATGCAGATAGTTGGATGACTTTTGTTGAGTTTAGGTAATTCAATAATATTTGTGAATTTTTGTAGAGCTGTGTAAGAAGCTTTCAAGCAATTATCTCCTATTTCCCGGCAAATGCCGCAGGGTTAAACTATTTCCACAGCATTATCCTTGCGCTGCAGACATTCGCCCACCAGCATTAATGTCCTTTGCAAGAGTAGGCGGCGGGCAAATAAAATCAAATCAAATTGCGCGTGCCTCAGCAAAACGCAGAACGGCGACCAGGAAACGCCGTTGTGGCCATTTTGGTTGCGTTGCTTTTCCGCTGCAGAATTGAGTTGCAGTTAGTTGAGTTGTCTGCTGGGTGGGGCAAGTGTCGGGGAAAGGGTTTGCAAAAAACAGGGTGGTGTGCGTGTGTGTGCTTGTGCATGCCTTTTGACGTCATCAGCAAATACTTTACTCCTGGCACTGGGTTTTGTTGTTCTTGTTGCCCTTGTTTACACAGCTGCTATGGGGGCCGCATTTAGTTGTTGCCACTACCGCTGCCGCTGGTTGCTGCAACATTTACATTGGCAATTTGCTTGGAAAAGCACTTACACCATCATCCTCCTTGTACGAACTGTGCAGCACACACCAACACAGATGCCAGCGTGCACACTTCCGGCCACAAGTCTGTGCTTTTGGCCTAACCCGAACTTCCGACATTGCCACCAAGTCCAGAAATGCCCTTTGTTTCGTTGGGTCTACTTCAAACATACAACATTTTTTATTTCAGTTAAGGCCCAATAGATTTCGTTGTAATTACATTAGGCCTTTTAATTTCTCACATTTAAATTCCACACAAAAAGAAAACATTCAAAGCTCTGAAATTGTAAATTGTGTGAAAATATAAGGATGATTATACAACCTCCAATTCATAAGCAACTGTATCTTTTTGGTGGTTAATATTCTATAATATTTTTTATCTCTTCAAAAAAAGTATTCAAGATATAACGGAAAAAAAGCAAATAATTACTTTTTATGTCGATGTACAGAGCATTCATGATTTTTGAACTAAAAAAATGCAAGTGCCGACTCAACTTATGTTTTTGCTCTTTGTTACATTGATTTTAAAACCCCGCATTGTGTGTGAAAACTTCGTTAAACTTGTGCGAAAACTTTTTGCTTCCATCACTTTAAGACTCCTCATTGTGATGGCCTACAAAAAAAAAGGCAAAGAACGATAAGAGAACGAAAGAGAGGGAATAAAGTTTTGTTGAACATTTAGTTAAAGTCGTTTGGATGGGTTTCAGCCCTGGCTGTTTATTTATAGCCCACTTGGCAGCCAGAAAAGAAAAATGAAAAATTTGACAATAGTTTTTTGCAGCGGCAATTAGGAGCACGCAGCACGTTGCAGGTCATAAAGCCGAGAATGAATTGCCCAACAAAGTTGCAATTGAAATGGAAATTTAAATTTAATGGCTTTGAGTGGAGATCGCGCAGCATTTAACGTGGAGTCGTACGAAGTAAGGGAATGGCTCAATAGTCGAGCAGTTGTGTGCTTAACCTGCATCATAAATTCTCTCAAGTGGGGAGCAGTCAAATAAACACACACGTTGCAGACATCATGTCGTATGCGCGATGTCAATGAATGGCGCGCGTGGAGGAAGGACACTGTACATTAATGCTAATTTAATTACGAAAACGTGGCTGAGTGTGCTTTTCCGTCACGTTCTTCCATATCCGCAAAAATTCAGCAATTAAATTCCATCGAAAATTGTTTTTAAAGACTTCACCTGCATTTATTTTCCTGTTATCCACTGCAATTTAGTTTAATTCTTAGCTAAATCTATGCTCGAAAACATTTATTAAGTCTCAAATGCTTTGAAAATATTTGAGTGGAATCCCCAGAAGATCAAGATAATTTTCTTCCATTTCAAAATAATCAGCCACTCTTGCAAATAACTTGCCAAGCACATGTAGCCTTTGAAATTTGCTGTATTTTCCTGGGAGGCACCCACTCTGCTTCTCCACTAAAATAAGCGAAAATAATAAGAAATTTTGGTTCGTTTTAATTAAATTGCATTCTTTTCAAAATGCCACTTTCATCTGGCGCTGGCGAAGAATACTTTAAGCAAACCTCCCTCGGAAATACTTACACTTGGCTGACTTGGAATTTCTGTTAATCAAACGCAGCAGCTTACAGCATGAAAATGCTTAATTGTATTATTACATAACTTTTACTCAGCCAAATGAAGAGGCGAGTGGGGATATGAGAGGGAATATTTCATATCCTACTTGATATATGTAAGAGTCGTTGGCAATTAATCCATGTGTTTGCCAAGAATAAATCGATGCGGTCTCAAAGGATAATTAATGCGTCACCAGAGCACAGAGATCTGAGCATGACAGGAGCTTGGCGAATTTTATATGCCATAACTTGAGCGCTGTATCAATAACTTATCGCCATCATATATTCCTACGTATCCTTAATGAATCCAACAAAATTCAAAAATTATAAATCACAGTTTCACAGCTTTGCTTATCGGGGCACTTAACTTTCTCTTGTCTTTTTACCATAAACACACACTAAGCCCCTTAATACTAAACAAAAACCCTACACTCAAAAATATGTTAATATCCACATTTAAACTAAAGTCAAAGAAAATTAAGTAACCTTAAAAAAACCTATTTTTAGTTTTTGCTATATAAATGCTTTATATGCTTTATTTTAATTCAGAAAAACCTATTTTCATACCTATAAAACATAGTCAACCCTTAAAAATGGAAAGCATTTAAAATTAAAAGTTCCTTATTTCCATTTGTAAAAGAATTTAAAGAATTTGTTAATTTTCCATTTCCTGCAATAATCATTGAAAACAATCGTATTTGTTACAAAAATATTATCTTTGTTAAACAGAAAAAGAAGTTCAGTATAAAACTGCATAAAATACCACATAAATCTATTCCTGTTTTCTGAGTGTAGTTACGTGTAAATAAGCTGGCACATACTGTATGTAAGCATTTCCTAGTCTGGCTTTTGTATTGAAAATAGAAACCTTGCCGAGCTAATGTACAATTTTGTGCTCCCTAGAAAGGGGAAAGAGTCGAGAGCCCATGACGCCAGGATGGAGGTGGACATGTGATCGGGAAAAGGGGGGAGGTGACGTGTGTGTCTATGTAAACAGGAAGTGTTGCGCCGCAGGCAATGTTGCAACAAAAAGCCTGTCGAAGGACCGGGGAGGGGAATCAACGGTCGTGCTAACTAAAACCCCTTTCCCCTCCCCATCTTTCTGTCTGCCATTTGGGATTTTGCAGAAATATTTGCTTACATGAAATTAAAGGGGGGCCAGCAGTTAATGAATGGCCTGCCACCTGTGTGTGCTTTTAATGAGCTAAAGTAGGGACTGCATCATGAGTGCTTATTGGTAGGCGAATTTTACTGCGGATGTTGAGAGCTCTATCGTAAGGACAAGAGCTTTTATGCCAGCGTCTGTTTATTTTTGTTTCCTTAATTATACCATTAAATATAAATTGCGATTAGCCTATTATTTATTAAATATGAAATTATTGCTAAAAGCTGTAGGCTGAATTTGTAATTGCTTCGTTCATTTTACGATTAAAATGGCCTTGTGCAATTATATAAATAAAGCTTTAAAATTAATTGCTAATAAATAGTTATTTGGCACTTCCATAACCACAAAGATAAGAGCCAGCAATTAGCACTCGTATTGCTTTATCCGTTTTTCAAACAAACATTCGCCGATAAAGTACTTAAAAACAAGAGTCTGCCAGCCTTTAAGCCAACATTAAGTTTTGGCTTCTTTCATCGAAAACAAATGGCCCGGCATTGGAATCTTGTTTATGGCATATATACAAAATAGTTTGCCCAAAAGCCGAAAAAAAGTCATAGCTGCCATAAATCAGAGGGAAAAAGTGAGTGAGCAAGCTCGGGCCAGCACAAATATTGCCGCAGCAGCAAAATGAAAGTTTGAGAAACGGCTTCCAGAGGAAAAACTGAAGATTCCACGACACATTTGTGGCTGATGGAGGGGAAAAGGAATGAAAATATATTTCCGCCAACGACAATCAGGTGAAATGCAAAAAGTGTCGAGGAAGTTGTCAAAACATTCTGATAACATTTTCTGGTCAGGACTTCGGTAAAAATTGCGCCATTCGGCAGATGATGGGGTACATGTACATCCTGACCCTAATTGAGGGCGGGGTCCAACTTGTCTGTGCAGGTTCTTAAAGACCATTAATTTCTGGTCGAAACTCTTACAGGCTGGAGGCTTCTGCATGCTCCCCTTTTATTTATTGTACCGCGGCCCCAACGATGGCAATATATTTTTCCACGCCTTGCATTTTACATCATTTTTTTCTCCAGAGCCCGCCATCTACATAATTTCAAGGATTTTTCCACAGCAGCCTTCAAAAGAAATTAATCTTGCGAACGCGAAACCAACGAAAATTTACGAGGTGCCCTGCCAAAGGTGGAATCTCATTTTTCCGCCAATAAATTTATTTATTCCGTAGTAATTAATCGAGTTTTTAAATATATGCAGCTACAAAATAAATAGTTTCATTAATGACGAACACATTCTATGTTCAAATAGATTAGCCTAGTTTAATCAAATCAAACAAAAGGTTTTATTTTAATTAACAAATCAAAGCCTTGATTGCTACAAGCTGGTTGGAGAGCAAAACAATTGAGAAAGCTAGTAATTGAAAGGGATCCGGGCAACAAAACAACTTTTGTACAAGAGCCGTGGGTGGTTAACAAACAATTGCTTTACAACGTTTTCCTTGTCAGCTGACTTTTTGCATTCACTGTAGCTGCTGCCTGTGCAGCTCACTATAGTTTTACTTATTCAAGGATATCCAAGGAAAAATTGTAGATACGATGGATAGTTGATATAAACACCTTCGAGAATGGTAAATATTTTAAAATATTCAAAAAAATATTACTTTTTCTTTTAAATAATTTTAAACAAGAAAAGAAAGCTAACTTCGGGCGGAGCCGAAGTTGAAATACCCTTGCAGAATATTCTGTAAATTATATTCTCCAAAATTATTCCTAACTTTAAAAACAGTAAAGTTATGGCATTTCCAATCGTTCAGTTATATGGCAGCTATAGGATATAGTCGGCCGATCCTTATGAAATTTGGTAGGTCGGATTGATTGGCCACCCATAGAAAATCCCAACTTCCTAACTTTAAAAACACCAAAGTTATGGCATTTCCAAACAATCAGTTATATGGCGGCTATAGGATATAGTCGTCCGATCCTTATGAAATTCGGTAGGTCGGATAAATTGGCCAAAAATGAAACTCATAGAAAATCCCAACTTCCTAACTTTAAAAACACCAACGTTATGGCTTTTCCGATCGTTCAGTTATATGGCAGCTATATGATATATTCGCCCGATCCGGCTCGTTCCGACTTATATACTACCTGCAATAGAAAGACAATTTTTGGGAAAGTTTTAAACAGATAGCTTTAAAACTGAGAGACTAGTTTGCGTAGAAACGGACGGACGGACAGACGGACGGACAGACGGACGGACAGACGGACGGACAGACGGACAGACGGACGGACAGACGGACGGACAGACTACATGGCTAGATCGACTCTCCTGGTGATGCTGATGAAGAATATATATATTTTGTAGGGTCGGAGATGTCTCCTTCACTGCGTTGCAAACTTTTGACTGAAATTATAATACTCCCTGCAAGGGTATAAAAAGGAATGAATGCTCTGATGCTATATCTAGGTACCAAAGAATATTTTATTTACTTATAGCGAAGTAATATTTTATTATTAATTTATTATTATTACTTGGCCATGATTTAATGAAGTGTTCATTCCATATGCCGCCAGTTATCTCAGTATACACATTTTTGGTATAGGGTTAACCTTCCGAAGGCCGTTCAACACTTGCATAGTGAACTGTAAACCCATTAACTTCCACTTATCGTAAATCAGCTGTTCGTGGTTGACATTCTTGAAAAATCATGCAGCGCTGCCTCTGCAATATGGTTGAATGGCATAAATGAGTGAAAAACACAAATATGGCATGCAGGTCACCCTTTCAGTTCGGTTCTGCTCCCGACCGCCATAAATCACATAAATGTGTGGCCACATCAGCAGCATCCAGGCAAAAAACGTAAAAAAAAGTTAAAAAACAGGCGAAACATCGATGGCATCAACTTGTAGTTCAATTAAGCGGTAACGTGGATGGCATCCAAAACTCAAGGACTATTTTAATTTATAGCTAGGATAATGTGAGAGCTTGCCAATAAGAAGGATTAAAATAGTACGGTACACAGTAAAATAAGGATAACAATTCTCTGTTTTATAAATAGAAGCCATGAAAAAATCAGCATTTTAATATTATTGATATTTTGTGTAAATAAGATTCATTGAAGTCTTATAAAGCTGCCAGCCAATTAAAATTTCATAAACGTAATTAACAATGTGAAAATTTTAAAAGGATCTGTTCATTTGGCATATACAAACAAATGGAATCTCGATGCTGCAGTCCCTTGCAGTCATCAATAAAAATCATGAAAACATAAAAAATCGGATTTAATTTAAATCCATTGAATCACAGTACACTGCTGTGATTCTTTTGTTCGAATTTAATTTATTTAAGGGAAAGACTTACAATATATATATACACATATGTATAACTTAAATAAAAAAGAGAAACAGATTCTGAAGAAATCATGAATGTATAAAAAATGTGATATTTTTTTTAGTAAAAATCGAAGCTCACCGTGACACAGAGGTTGCAGCGCAAAAAACCGCAAGAGTAACAAATGTATAGCAACAACTAAAAAAAAAGGAAAAAGTAGAGAAAAACATTGGACAGAAACGACTGGCGGATGAACACGGGCCGACAAATGCAGCAAATGCGTTCGCTGCGAATCAATATGAAACCGAGCCAACCGAAAGGGTACGGAGAAACAACAATAAAAACATACTGAATAACGTCAAACTAGACCATGAAAACGAGAGAATCCCAATGAAAAGATACCTACCATGCACTCACGAAAAATAAAAAATGAGCAATAATAGATTTATATTTTAAAGTAACCCGTTTTTTAAGAATATTCCTAGATACCAAAATTAAGGACCGTAAAACTAGTCCTAACAAATTCAAATACATTTAAAATCAACTTAATTTTCAATTGCATTTCTATTATGAACGAAAATAATAATTTAAAATAGGAAAAACTTTATTCAATTATATTATACTATAAAGTAAATACTTAAGTAAGTGATTCCTTTAAAATCTTAGGTTAAAGAAAAAACAGAGAAATCAAACTCTTAATTTAGAACCTCTGAAAGGGAACCAAAATGTATATTTCTGAGTGTAGTGTTCATGGCTGAAATATTCGCCCCGTTGCACGAGATGCACCTAAAAGTATGCAACGCTGCTTTAGCAGGAGCCGAGTTCTCTCTGGCACGTTGCGGTTTTGGTTTTTATTATTTTGAATTTCTCCATTTGCCGCTTAGAAGCGGAGACAAAGACGCACCACGTTGACCGCAATTAAAGCGAAATGTTCGGATGATGGCTCAGGGGAGAAAGTGGGACAGGTGGAAGCGCTTTTTCTACCTAGCTGGCCAGCTACAAAGGAACTTCCCCATAGAGTGAGAGGCAGATGGGCAGGCAGGAGCATCTATTCCTGACAGTTGAGTGAAAATTTAGCACAAGAAATTTACTGTCAGCGAAAAAAGTGAAAAACTTTTTTTTTGGTTGAATATATTTCAGTGGCAGCAAGAAATTAAAAGACAAAGGTAGCCGCCAGGAAGTGGCAGGACAATGTGGTCGTAGCCTTAGGAGGACAAGCTTTCTTCGACTTTGACGTTGGTCATCTGAAGGAACTGAAATTTAAACATACATAGAACATTTTTGAACGAAAACTATTATTCTTTAACTTGAAATAATTAGATTTAAATCAATAATTATATATATTTATGCACCATATCCTTTGGACTTAATTAATCTATAATTTTATGGTAATAGTAGTTTAAACACAAACTAAAATGGATTGCTACTAGACTCTATAATGACCTGAATTCATATTTATATTTAACTAAGCCTTTACATTTATTCATTTATATAAAGCCTAAGGAGTTCAAATTCATTCTTGCAGGAATCTAATTGCTACTTCATTTGTATGCAAAAGGAATCCCTTAGATTTATTAAAAATATTGATTTCTTTTTGAATACATTTCCCCATGATATTTTCATGCCAACAGTCCCATGTATGTATATATAGATTGTGTATAAATCCGTGTTCATAAACAGGGAAGGATTACGTTGAATACAATTAGTGTGTGATAAATAGTCTCAGAGGACAAGTGTCTTCTCTTGAGACAGTTGATGCAATGGTAAACAGGGGCAACAAACATCATATATCTAAGTTCATCTATTGAAAGTCATTGTGGTGCACTAACAACCGACAGATGGCTGCATTTTAAGACTGCCAGCCGAGGAACGCCCCTTGGGCGGCCATCAGCCCGTCGACCCTTAATCTGACATATTGTGTGAGTCGAGTCAGCTGCTCGGCCTATTTGGCATTTTGCTAGACGTCCTTTCTGAGCCCTGGATGCGAGTAGTTTGGGCTGCAATTAAAATTGTTAACCCTACTGTAAAATCGCATTGGGGCTTCTTCTACTGCTGCTGTTGTGGACCCACATTCACCAGCTGTCGCAACGTTCGGCCAAAATTTCGCAATTTATGGTATAAATAATTAAGAAGAGGCAATTTAGTGGTGACGAGGAATATAGAGCAATTACCACTGTTCGGAGCAGCCCGCCTAGACTAGTCTAGTGCGCATAGGTGTATGGCTGAACCTGTAGCGCTCTTGCGCTCTCCTCTTTATATCTGCCTTATCTCGCTAAGCTGTCGCGCTACGTATTCAGCGACTACATTGTAAAACCCAAATTAAAATATGAAGCCAGGCTTTCGGCTGCAGCAGTGCAGATTCGACTGGCAGAATAAACACAACACGTACATAAACTGATAAAAGTAAAAAGCGTTATTATTACAAAACGTAAGGGTGGCATTTTTGTTGTCTTCCCCCAAAACAACCACCCCAGAATAGAATGGGGCTACTAACACGGAGGTTAATGACATTGCAGCCGTGCAAAGCAATGGCCATGACTTAAAGTCGTTGTGTTTGTCAACGACCATTCTTTAAGTTCTGCACTTGATGGCCGGAACATCAGTTTTCATTGCATGCCAGTTAAGCTTCCTTGGCTTTTTGGATTGCAATTCAGGGAATACGAGTGGTCGAAATTCGCCCTAGGACATATATATCCGTAAATTCGAATTTATTGGGCAGTCAACGTGGCACATGTGACGTTTGGCGCAGAAACATGTGTCATCCAATCGGATGCATTGCTTGGAAATCGACAAGTCGCCTTAAAAGCATGCAAATGGCTTGCGAAAAGTGCCAGTTCTTTTTTTGGATATTTTCATGTCTTCGGGGAATGGCGAAAACTGTCAACGGCTTGTCGGCGCCTAAATGTATGCCATGAATTTGTGTGCGGCCCGCATATTTGCAGATTGCCCTCTGCAGAGAAACTTTTGCCTTCGGTTCACAACCTTGGAATTCTCGCGGAGGAAAACTTTTGCTGGCAAGTGCCCTACAAAAATAGGGACTACCCTACTACTGCCTGCCAAACAATTGGCAAATATTTATAGTCTAATTGTGAGAGCGATTGAGATTGTCCAAACATACATCTCAGACAATCAGCCCACACCTTTGTGCAACATTCAGATTCAGATCCAGGGACCCACTTTGTGGCACGGCACAAAGAAGTCTTCAATTTAGCCAGCGCTCAAAAGGATATACAGTGGGTGGTGGTTAGGGGGGCGCAGGGCAAGTCGGGTCGCATTCGCAATCTCCGATCCGAACCGGGGTCGCATACTCATACATATATGTATTCGGATATCCATACATCCATATCGAAGGCGCGTCTTTTGTGCTTCTGACACTTGTCAAAGCTATAGGAATTTCGAAATAAACAATGTAGGTATCAGTCGACACTGCACAATGTCCTGAGATAGTAAGAAAAATGTATTCTAAATTGGGATGGTGCCTTACCAATGGAATTATTCATATATCCCCGACAAAATAAAGTGTTAGTGTTAATCTTTGAATAACCTGTTCCAATAAAATGATAAAATGATAAGCCAATGCACGTTCCAAATTATTTAAAATGTTGTCTATATTAACATTCTTAAATGTCTATTTTTTGCAAATTATAATCGTTCCTAATGGTATTTTTCTAAGCATAATATACATTAACGTAGTTTATTTGCTTGGTAATATTAAATTGTTTTTTCCTTTATAGTATAGTAGCACAAACGGGGTTTTTATTAAGCACACTTTATTCAGACTTCCGTTCTCTTACAGTTCTTATTCGCAATTGCCTTAATTTACATGGCGTCGGTTTTAACATTCGACAACGCGAAGTTGGCTGCGATCAGCACCGATATTTAACATTGCAGAGTTGCCAGATTGGCAACTATATAACAGTTGATTATTCTAAGTACTAACGACTATTAACCATCTAACCGTTATATTTAAATAATAGAGTTATACCACTAACACATATTCATAACCGTGTATACTCGTACATACTAATATATATAGTCAGTGTCTTATCCTACTACAATAGTAATAAGATAAAAGGAAATAAAAAGCACCAAAACAATTATATATATAAAATCTGTTTAGAAAGAAGGCCTTCTCTGAAGGTTTTTCTATTTACAAACCACTGTATTTTCCCATTTGTACTCTTGCGTTTGTATGTCTTAATGGTGAGACTGTGTGTATATACGAAGATATGGTTTGTTGAGCAGCTGCTGGTTGCAAAGGACGTTAGGAACTCTCACCAGTGCACACCAGTACACACACACCCGCAAAGCGAGGACCCCTAACTGTCATAAACTAGGATTATGTTGCATAAGCCTGCCTGCTTCATTGTTATTGTTTGCCGTAGATAGATGCCTACACAGTTTAAAGCAGAAAAACCTCTCCTCCTCCGAAGCCGATAATTACATTTTCGTCGAAAATTCATGGGTACATGTCATTCTGTGCAGAGATTGCTCCCACAAACGACTTGTGTACTAATTGATGCCTGTGGGCCGAGTCGATATTTCTCGATTCGAGAGCCAATTAGAGCTGGCGACATTTGTTAGTCAAAGCTTAAATGCGTAATTTGATCCATTTTGCCAGATAAAAGTGCCGGCCAAGGAGCAAGGACAATTGTGGGCCAGGCCAACTTTCCATTACCGCCGGGCAACTAAATCAAATTTTCTCTTGCACGGCTAAAACGACAGCTTCCGGGGTCGCATAATCAATAAGTTCGTGTGTGTGTGGGCTGTGGACTGTGTGCCTCGTGCATCGTTCTTCGCGCTGTGGGTACGGAACAATGGCGAAAAGTTCGACTTGCTGCTTCATTAAATTTAATTTATAAACTTGCCATAAGCACTAAATCACTGCACAGCATCTGGAGCGGGGAGGGGGGAGCCGGGAGATACGACTGCGACACTACTGGCACCCATGGCACTTCCATGGTGACTACGTCTCCGATGCGTTGGCACACAAGAAACTGCATAAAATGGCGACCAGTGGCCAAAATGGCGGTCCATAAACATCCGGTTTCCTTGTTCTTTTTTCCGCTTGGATTTTGTTTCTGCAGCTGCTGACCGTTATTTACAAGACAGCAAACTGCCAAGGGAAAAAGGATAAGGGATAAAAACCCCAAATAGGAACATATTTATGCAAAAGTACCCTTGGGCTGCAAAGAAGAGAGTCATTGTCGAAGAATTGACAAAAGTGGAAAAAAAAAAGATGAAATCTTGCTCAAAAATGGGAAATAGAAATCAGCAATACACTCATAACAAATTCTATATGTTATTTGCATATTATATATCCTATTTTGTATATTCTCTTATGAGAAATAAAAAGTTTCCTGGAAAGTTCTTTATTACATACCCAAGTATCTACCAAAAAAGAATGCTTAAACATTGCCTTTTTAGCTTGCTTTTATTTATAAAGAAAAGGAGAAATAAGTTTTTGTTGATGGATATATACATATATACATCATAAAGCAATACTGGTACATGAAAAGGTAAGCGTAAAAAAATGTCAAGAAGTTAAATAAGGCGAGGAAGGCAATGTTAAATAGCAAACAACGCTTGACATACAGCCCCACCAAAAACAGCGGAAAAAACTATAAAAGGGCTAACATTTGTTTTTCTTTTATTGAAACTGTCTAAGTCGACATGCCAGCCATTTGTTTGTTGTTGACATTTTTTTACTTTTCCCTCTTGTTGTTGCTCAAGCATTTCCGCTTGGCGCTAAAATGTGTGCTACACTTTTTCGTTTGCCCCACAAACACACACACAACAAACACACATTGAGTCTGTTTGTGTCAGGGACCGTCTTTAAGGGACGACAATTTATAAGACCACGCCCCCAACTGGCGTGACCCCGCCTTGATTTTTCCTCTTTCTGCGTGTGACTGGCGCGTGTGTCGAGTGATTTTTGTGCGAGCTGAGCTGACTTCTGATAATCGCTATTAGCCCGGCCAAAAGTCTTCACGTCCTGGTTACATTTCCAGTTGCGTTGCCAATTGTGTGTACCTCTTGGGGGTTTTAATTAAGCTGCTACTCGACTTGGTCGTGATCTGACGACGCCCTTTTGCTGCCTAAATCAGTAGGCAGTATGTGTTTTTCAACAATTATTATTGGTCAGTTGTCCTAATTCGGTAGCCTTTGTTTTTTTGGTGAGAAAAATAAAATAAAATTCTAACCTTGTAATAAAGTCCAAAAAATAGAAACACAAAAAATTATATAATTATATAATGAATTACATAAAAATACAATCAAAAACTTGAGTCTCTTTAGTCATCAAGCCATAAAAATTAAAATATTTTATAAAAAGGTTTCAAGTACACCTTCAAGTGAAAGTTTTATTCAAACAAACCAGAAACCAATAATGTTAACAACATTCTTTCTTAGTATTCTCTTAATGATCATCCAGTATTCAAGGAATTAATGCAAGTTCTGGAAATACCACTTCTAGATGCAAGAAATTCACATTAAACACCTCATATTCAGGCTAACGAGTGGGTGTAATGCAGTCGATTGCAGAGCACTGAAGAAGGCCAAATGGGGCTCTGGTCACGGAAAAGTGGAAATTCTATGCCAAGAAAGTTTTAACGAATGGCGAACAGTAGCAATTTTGTGTTTTTCCATGCTAATGCATTTAAGGATAACTTCCTTAAATTTATGGAAAACCCAAAGCCATTTAGGAAAAATTATTGGAATTTAAGCCGGTGGAATATGAATATAAGACTACAGCACAGCTGCAAAAAATAAAAACATATTTATGGGTAATTGAATCCCTCTAATGTCTATTACTCACAATGAAGCTATAATTGCTAAATGTTAGTAAACTTCGAGCTTCTTATCTAATTATGGAATTTGATAGTTTGCAAAATGTTTCTTTAAGATCTTCTAAAGAATTTCAAATCCCTTTTTTAATTACCCAACTATAAATATTATATTATTAACACCACATTTCCAAGGCACTCACAAGATGCAATGGGCTACTCTAGAAACGCTTTTTGATACCTTCACCTGGATATGTTTAAGAACTTGTGCCAAGTTATTGAGCCACTTATGGGTAATCAGCGTCTAAGTCAGCAGCATTTCAAAAGCATTTAGACATCGAGGCGCCCACTAAAATCGTCCTGGCCCATTGAACTTTAACAGGTGAGAGACAATTGGCGCCATACAAATGGCTGTCCTTTGAATTATGCTAAGTGGAACGAACAGTCTCTGCTATTCGGTGCCATTCTTTTCAATTGTATTTATTTGCGCGGACTGCGCCCAATGGCAGATGACAAAAAGACGCTTGACCTTAGGGCGCAAAAGGCAAGTCCTTTGAGTGCCACTCACAGGACGAAGGCGATGGGCTACACGTTTGTCGCCAGAGAAAATTCGTTACTCGCAGCGAGAAGTGCCACGCCCTCGCCGCCCCCACTTTCCCACGCTCATAATGATGAGATGCTTTTTTCCGCCACGGCACTCTCTTCCTCGCACTGTCTTTTTCGCAACAACAGCGAAAATTTTCAATGTTGTACGCGAAATTGTTGACAAAGTTTGCCTCAAGGCAAACACAATGCCAGAGTGGGCTGGGAAGTCTCAGTTTCAAGGCAGCCGCCCGCCCTCGTTGGCTACATAAAAATAAAATTACACAAGAAATTAAATTAGCGCAAATAGGAGTGCAAAAAAATTAAAATTTACTTGCAATAAAAACGACTGTGGCAGTGTTGTGACACTTGAAATGAGGGCGGAAAAGGGGGGAGGGGGCGGTAAGGACAAGCAGCGGCACCAAACGAAAACAATAAATTTAATTCAGAGGAACAGGGCCAGGCCGCGTCAAAGGCGACTGAGTATCCCGAGTGGCAGGCTCAAGGATCCCCCATTTCCCCACTTCCTCACATCCCCGTTTCCCCCATCCAATCGCTCAGACGTCTCGGCATCAACCCTCGGACTCGAGTGGCCTCATAATAAACAGGCAAGTGCAACTGTGACGCATTTGAAGGAGGCGCCACCAAGAAACACAAAAGCGCTGGCTGGTCCTCGCAACTATTTAAGTGCGGGCATGGATCATTTTGTAAGCACAGATATAGCACAATGAGCGACAGGTGGCCAGTACACAAGACCAAATTATGGTGACTTTTTGGCTTTTCATCCATTGATAAAAAACAAAACAATAAAGACAGAAACATTTTTGTGGTGCCACACAAATCTCTTTGGTTTTAAAATTATTTATAAAGGTATCTAAACTTTGCAACAATATATTTTCCATCCGGAAACCCTTTGGACTTCCGCAGCACAAAGTTCTTTTTTTAAGTGTATACTTTGTAGCACTATTTTACATTCATTAGTGATCTTAGAACTGTAATGATTTCTGTGGCACTCTTCTTTAAGCACTCTTATATAATTTCAGAAGCCCTAATTCAAAATTTACTTAAATGGAAGTTTGGGAACGCCTCTATTTGATATTATATTATGTAAACATAAAATCAAAATGTTACATTTTAAGTTAATATTATTAAATAAATATTAGTAATATTTTTAGTAACATAATTATATGACAAAACATCAACCAGTGCCATGAATTTATGTAATTTGTTACGTGTGTAGTTAATTTTAGTATATAGAATCAACATTAGTATAAACTCATTAGAAATTGTTATCTTAAAAATTCAAATCCTATGTGTACTTCTTTATTTAGAATAAAAATAGAAAATCATTTCATTTAATTTTCATTACAATGAAATGAAATATTATTTATACTCCAACAACGATCAAGTTCTTATATAAACACAACATACTTATCTTGGCAAATTATATGTTATCAAATTTTTAAATTGCAATAAACAATTACTCAACATATAATTACACCTTTAAGGCATCTTGATGACCGAACAATTTTTTTGTACTAAAATAATTATTTTAATTGCTTTCTCTTCATTTTTTTAGCCTGCAGGTCATTTTGTATATCTTGACAACGAATTTGGCAAATGGATTTCAGTGGGCTATTTTTGGCAAACGTTGCATACCTCGGGGAAAGTTTCTACGAAGGACAAGCGACTGCAGTGCCTTCCACCCTCCGCAATGCTATATGTAAATTGTGCCATTTTTGCGCTTTACGTATGTCAATTTAAAATGCAATTCGAATTGCGACAGCCAGCTGGAAACTGGCAGTGGAACTTAGGGCATGGGCGTGGGGGGCTGGCAACCAGTTTATCCTTGGTGGTTGCACTGTGTTGATGAGGGGAGGTGGTTGAGGTTGTGCCTGCGTAATGAAACAGTGCGTCAAATATTAGCCATTGGAGGGAAAAGTTTTGCAAAACTGCAAACGTGGAGCGGCGAAAGCCGCAGCAAATGCGGCGAGGAAAATTTGTACAGGCGCCCACATGAGTATGAGTGCCCGGGAGACGTGGGGATTTATATAGAGATACAGAAACATGCAACTGTCTAACTATCTTTTTGTATTTGTAGTGGCCCAGGGGACAAGTTTGTGCAGCGAGGTTATCTGTGCTTACGCACAACTGCCAAGCCACTTCCTCGTTCTATACACCCACCGCTTCTTCCGTATCTGCGCAAACATTCAACAAAAATTGACAGGTGCTCCGAGTGCTGTGTGTGAAATATTCACAGGCGTAGGTGCCAAATTTCAGTTGAGAGTGCACAACAAAAATTCCTTAAATAATTTGCCACACCGACATCCCCAATTTAAAAACAAACGTGCAAATGCCAAAGCGAATATCTGACCATTCAGAAGGAGGTAAAAAGGGGAATTCGATATGTTATATTTACCACAAGGGCTATCAACCATTTTCTTTGTAAATACGTTTACAAAAATCACTTAATAAATAAAAATATCATAGAAAAATGTTAAAACTTTGCTTTACGGTTTTAAATGACCTTGCTAATTATAATCAAAGGTTTGAATAAAAAGAATTTACTATAAAATACATTTTGCGTATCCATTGTTACTGAAACTTTTTCTATTTTAATAAAAACATAAGTGTGCTATTATTGTTTGGCTATATAAGCAAACAATATATACATCATATTTCATATTTTTGATAAAATCCTTAACTAAAAGCTTTTTTTTTCGATAAGAAGAACGCGAGTACATAAAGTAAATATACTTTACGTTGAGTTTACTTATATTTCTGTGAAGCCATTGCCTTGGCAACCTGTGCTGAAATCCGATTTAGGTGCAGGCACATTCCCCGTTTCAACCACGCCCGGAAAACTAATTAAATTAACAAAAGCCCGCCGGCAGTGACTGGGTTCCATCAGCCATCGCCATAATACACACACCGCATGGCAAACAATATTAACCACAATTCAAATCCAAAACAGGGCACACACAAATATAAGTCAATAAAAGTTCAATACACACTCAAACCACCACCCTGCACCCCCTCCTGGTTTAAAGCAATTTTTTGTGCAAACATTCGGTGGCGTTGGAAGGATACCGATAAATTCAAATTGAAACGAAATGTAAACGAATTCCGTTGCGAGGGAGAATCCTGGAGGGAGGCTTTAAAGCGCTCGAGAATGTTGCCTACATTTCGGGCTGCTGCGCAATCAATCATGGCCGAAATCAATTTTCAAGAACGAAAACACACACAAACTGATGGAAGTGCGTAGTTTCCCCGAATGACAACCCAGCTCCATCGCAGTGCTCTTGGGCTTGTCTATTTTAACAGATGCTGGAGGTGAAGCAGAAGCTGCAGCGACACAAACAATGCTCATTAAAATTGGCAAATCATGCGGAAAATGTGTAAATAGCAATTACACACACTGCGTATGTGAAATAATGACTTTGTTTACTACTCCAGAGTAGAGAGTCTAGAGATTGCCGATATTAAAGTGGATTTAAATTCGACCCTTCTTCACGCGGCAATCAAAATTAGATCAGTTTTTTTTAAGAATGGTGAAAAAATCGTATTAAGTTTTCTCAATTTAAAAAACAAATATTTTGAAAACCTTTTTTTTTTTAATTGGTTAATAACGCTGCAGACTGCAAAAACAAAATACAACTACAATTTTACATTTCATTTTGTAAAGCCCCATTAAAACTTACAACATTTTTCAATTCATTTTCATTGATATTTCAAAATGATATTTACTTTAAAAACTTTTTTATTGTGCAACTTTGTCGCTTATATAATTTATTACATTTTAATTGTCCCAAAAAATATCAGGCTACATTTTTCTTTTTCCTCACGAAAATTGTGTCCTCCTAAGACTAATAAGACTTGGGATTTTAATTACACTTATTTGGGTTTGAAATAAGATAAAAGGAAAATGAAAGTCAGCCCTCATGATTGATTACCTATCGAGCGGATCTTTTTGGGTTGGCAAAATTTTCGTTAGGCCGCCGGTCATTTTAGGCTTCATTGACCGAAAAAAAATATGTGTATGGTTAATAGCAAAAAGTTTGTTTTAAATTATAGTCAATTATATAACGGCACATTAGCTTTGAATTATTCGGGGTATTTAAACGCTTGAGTGCAGCTTTTAATAGGCACGCAGGGTTTGAGTACTTGAGGTGTAATTAGCATTGATGATGTGGTCTTATTGGTAACTATCATTAGGTTAATGAACTTTATAATGATGTGCGGTATGTTATGTATTCGTAAAGCATACAAAATGATGATTGAATAGCTGGTAAACATGAATACGTTTAAAGCTGGTTGATTTACTTGCATATCCTTAACTATTTTGTCACAATCTTTTAACATTTGCATGTTTTAAGTTGACTTTTATCTAGCATAAAGCAATCAAATATTCTGACTGGCACCGGTATTTTACAAATGGAAATGGGATATTGGAAAACTACTCTATATTCCGTTTTCACAAAATTCCGCTATTGGTGCAGACTTAATCCCCTTAGTTTTTCACAGTTGGCTTTCATGCTCTATTCGAACGATGATGTCGTTTTTGCACCTCGTCGGCAATTAATTTGGGCCAACTCTCGCAAGGACCTAAGGACTTCAGTACCGCTGCAGGCATTTGGCCAAAAAATCAATGCCACATGTTAAATACCGTGGGAAAAACACAAACACAAGTGCCGCCGAGGGGCGTGGCAGGTGGGCTAAATGTTGAATGAGAGCTGGCAGCAAATTTGCACAGCGCAAAGCATAATGAACATTGTTGTCGCACTTCCTGTCTCTGCCCCTGTTTTCCTGGCGTTGTTGGGCCATAAAAGATGGAAATACTTCAGGCACATAAGAGCCAACAGCATTGACGAAAAGCCAACTTCCCCGAAAACGAGCCGCAGTCTTTTCTCCGCACTGCCTGGTGGGCCGTTAAGTGTGCAATATTTATTTTGTACAAAACGCGTGCCAGGCATAACAACAGCGGGAAAAGCGAAGCCATTAAATGAGTCTGAAAGGTAGACCCTAATGCCTTAACTCCACGAAAGGATATTTTCATTTGGTCCTGGACTTTGTCCCAGTCAGTACAATACACAGGTTTTATCGTAATGGCCTTGAGGCCATTTTAAAAATCGATTCAAGCATTTTTGCAATTGTACCCATAATTTATTATTTTAAAATATTGTTCACTCTTTAAAAAATGTACAATACTAAAATATATATATTATTAAAATTGAAATTGAATTGCAAATAATAAAACTAAAATATAGTAATAAATCTGAAAGGTATTATTGTTTCTTTTACAGAAGTTATTTTATTGAGCTCCCACAATTTGCATTGTTTCTGAGGTACGACTGTGCCCCAACATTAATTGAAATATTCATGCCAGAATTTCTGATGTAGGTTATTTTTAGCCTGGTTGAGTCCGCGCTTAAGGACTGGCAATTTTTTTTCAGTAATTATTTATTCATTTGGCTTGCTGAATAATATCTCATTTTGGATCCAAGGTTTTTCCCAAAGTTTAGTCAGCCAAGTGAAAGACCACGACTCTAACCCTGAACAGATAATCTGCTAGTAACAATAAATATAAACTTTTTTATTTATCGTTTTTTTTTACATATTTAGGTTGTGGCTTACTGTTGTAGATTTAAATGACTGATTGTTGTTTATTTTAAAAATGTTTTGTTTTGTCTGAACGATTCATTCAAGCGCATAAAAACAAAGTTGTTTAGTTTACCACAAAAAAAATGTAATACGGTTGAGAGCGGGTAAAAAATGAAAAATAAAATTTATATAAATGAGATTAAAAGGTATTACAAATTAAATATTGATGGAAATGCTATGTTATTTCTTTACTAAGTTGATGTAAGAGTACATTTTTTTTATCAATTAATTGTAAATAAATTGAAGAGTTATGAATCAAGAGTTATTTTTTCGAGACGAATTAATAAATGTAAAGGAACTTGTTCACTTGTTCATTTACTTAGGCACTTGTAAATAAAAAAATATATATTTAATAAAGCAAGTACATAAATATTGAGGAAGACACTCCCAGAAGAATGAAGTTCCATATGCTGTGTCAATATGTGCTAAAAATCTCGTAAATCATTCAATTAAATTGAAGACCTCTTCGGTTAATTGAAATTCGAGAGCTGATCGCACGCACTTGATTATGCGGAGAAAACATATTCCCACAATTTTGATTGCAATTTGGATGCCATTTGTCAATATCAACAGATAATTCAATATATATTTAATTGACTCAATTGAATCAGTTGGCTGTGCCCCTCATAAATTCAAAATCAGACCAATTATGCAGATCGATCGATCAGCAGGGGCCATCGAATAGGTGATCGCAGGAGTGCTGGGGATGCATTGACTTTGACATTGCCCCCTCGGATCGAGTTCAAATTGGAATCCGAGAGGTAAGACGGAGAATTGGATGTGTCAATTGAAGGTGATGCTTGCCACAAGCGAGCGAGAATGCTCCAGTTTGGGGCACGTTGATCAATACAGCGATCGTGATCGTGATCGCGTTGCTTTCGTTTATTGCCGCCTTGGTTCAATTTAATTGACCGAGCTGGTGACGTCGCACATGCAATAAACTCATCGGCGTGGGAGCCCAGCCGCCTCCGATGAGATCTCGATTTCGGTAGAGAAAGTGCCACATAATTGATGCGTGCCGCAAGGTCGGCCAGATGTCAATTGGACGCACAGCACACGTGCGATATGAAAAGTGCGTCTGTGCAGATATGTACCAAAGAACTAACCAAATGAATGCAACGTGCAGCAGGGCAGCCTGCACGGAATTTATGCTCTCCGCTTAAATAATTCAAGCGGTTTGGTCTACTCAAGGACATCGCCCCAGCTTGGATCCAGAAATAGCGAGAACCCTCCGAAGTATGCAACGCCAGCGCAGCACACACACAAAAGCCGTATACGTGAGTGTACATGTTTTGGGCACCGAAAATAAAATGCCATTTTAATTTCATTGCAACGCGCTTCACTAATTTGTTTTGCTTTCTGTTTTAGTTCTCTGCCATTCCGGTAACCACATTTTATTACTGAGAACCAGCAGAAAGACTTCACTGCTCTGCCAAAACATCTCAGTTTCATTTGTCGTCCATTAAAATGCATTAAGCGCAATGCTAGATTTTTAAAATCTTGAATTCTTGAAGAGCAAGCTGTTTCATTAAGAGAAATCATTTATAAAAGTATCAAGACTATTTTCTGGTTTTAAATATTTTCAAGGGAACTTCATTTATACTAAGCCTCAAAACAAACGTCACGCAAAACGTCATGAACAAGAGTTATTTTTGGAAATTATTAAAATAACATTTTTTAAACTCAAAACAAATAATAATTTTTTTAAATATAAAAATGCAGCTTAAATGAGGTTTAAGATTTTGTAACTTATAGATTTTAAGCTAAGTGTGCATCTGGTTTTACAACAAACATAATTTAGTTGGATTTATTCTGCAAAATCAAGTTTTTTTTATTGTTATTTAATTACAGTCTGCTTTCTGCTATCAACATTCGAACATAAACTTTCCTTGATTACAGCTATCTTTAATCTAATTAAAATCAAATTTTCCTGCTTATTACCGAAATTCTTGATACTAGTTTGGCATTTATTTTTCATTTTTAAACTTCCTGGCAGCT
This sequence comes from Drosophila kurseongensis, assembly GCA_018153305.1. Classification (NCBI taxonomy): domain Eukaryota; kingdom Metazoa; phylum Arthropoda; class Insecta; order Diptera; family Drosophilidae; genus Drosophila; species Drosophila kurseongensis. The sequence goes on from JAECXX010000210.1 coordinate 18,759,206, forward strand.
GTGCAACGCCAAGCGGCAAATAGCAGTTCGGTAGGAAAAAAGAAAAGTTGTTCTTTGGGTAATTATGCGCTTATCTTTGTTTCCTATCACGACCTGCGGAAACCAACCCACCTAATTTGACCGAGGCCCGGTCTAATTTCATTACGCATGCAAATCGCGCAGTTTTCGCAAGCTGCCGATTGCTGCCAAGTCATTTAAAAAAACTCCACATTGAAAATGCTGATTCTTTCGCCATATAAAAAAACAGAACAGGAATGGGGATAGCATCGAATAAAAGATACATCGCATATTAATAAAAACTACATTTTTCTGAAGAATCAAGTTCATTCTACAGTTTAAAGACATACGATAGAAAAAAACACAATAATTTTGCCCGTTTAATATGAATCGAAATATTTATGTAACAATATTTAATGGGTTTAATAAATTGAAATGATGGAGTAATAAGACTGAATGTATACGCTAATCGTACCACATTTATATATATAGAGTGTTTAAAACACCAAATTCTTTGTGATGTTATATATACCCAGCCCGGAAAGAGTGTAAAATAACTTTGAGCAAAAATCTCATTAAAAGTTTTCGGCATTCTTGGTTCGTCTTTGTTGCGTCTCGAATTTGACTCACAATTATTCGGCATAATCAGCCAAGAAGTCGCGTGCTAACCTGTCCAGGACTTAAACAGGGTTCTTTGTTGGCCATTCAAGCGTGAGGGGGTTGGCGAATGGTCTGCGGGACAGAAAAAGGTTCCCCTATAATTTGTTTTTATGTATTTTAATTTGTTTTGTTATTGGTCAGCAGCCGGCAAAAGAGAAACGCGTGCAGCTAACAATTTTCAAAATCGTTTGAAATAAAAAAAGAATAAGCATATTAAAATAATTTAAAGCCTTTGTGAACATATATCTTGCGGTGGTGTTTAACGAGAGAAATACAGTTATTGAAAAAATGTGTTGGAGTTCTTCGCAGCTAATAAGGAAGGTGAAATTATAAAAATAGTGGTTACAAATTAAAGGGATCTGGAAAATATGTTTGTACCTATTTTATATTAAAAATTATAACAGAATATTCTCATTACCTAAAACCATTGTTAGTTAGAAGTTTAAATTACATTTGTCTTCACAATAGTAAACCCACTGATGTTGTATTCATAATTTTGACCAATAACAATGGGTACTGGAATACTTATTTTTGCAGGTAAAAAATAAAACAAAATACTTTTGCAATTGAAAACTTCTGTTTTTGAATTGTTTTAAACGGCTGTGGGTGGACAAAAGTGATAATTTTAAAATTCTCCGCGGAAAAGGGCAGGGAAAGTGGATCGGGAAAGTGTGCTCCTAATTCCCTCGGCTGCTGGGCGTGCTGGGTGCACATGCCCCTGACATTTAAGCTTCATACGAGCCACTGGCTACAGGACGAGCAAGAACAACAACGTTGCTGGCAGCCAATGTCAGAGAACGCTACTCGCTGATTGGCTGCCCGCTGCATGCTGCAATCCCAATTGTTCCCAGCCCATGTTTTCATTACGTCCTGCAGGATTTTCCCGTCCTTACCTGGACTTTTGGCGCTACATTTGGTTGAAGACCCAGTTGTCTGTCGTCTCCGGCTGCTAAATAGATTCTCCACTAATTTGTCACTCGAATCGAAACACTTTGCATGTTTTTAATTTATATTGCGTTTTTTTTTATTTTTTCGCAGTTAGCTTTTCCCCTTGTTTTGGGGTCACACACTTCCGGGAGTATCCTTTTTTGGTGTTGGTGTGGTGCAGGTGGTGCACAGGCTGAGCGTTTGCATTAGTTTTCACCAAAGATCCCCAGGTAATAATCACACGGACCACAAAATTTCCAAGCCCTCGATTTTCTGTCGAGTCCAGAGTCTGTCGCCCAACTGAAACGGCTAGCGAGTCGGCAAAGCAGAAAAGCAGAAAAGCTGCCTCATTTCTCCCCCTATGTGTGTGCGAGCGGAGAGAGTTTATTGCAAGTGTATTGGTGCCAGGAGCCACGTGAACGTGCGTCAGCTGTCCCACGCCAAAAACCAGCATAATTTTCTCTCCAAGCCGCTCTCAAAAGCTCTGCTCTCCGAGCTTCGCGTCACCTGATGTGGCGTCACTTCACTTCTTTCTATTTATTTTCGTGTTGTTGTTTGTTGCAAAAAGCCGGTTTTCTCCCCCTTCCCTGTAGTGGTGAATGTCCTGGGGGCAAGGAGTCAAAAGGGACTAGGAGGGGGTGCAACAACAATTCTCTGGCTCCGGAGGGTTAGTCCGCATAGTCCGCGACTTCACTTCCATCCAGGTGGACTTATAAATGATGGATGAATCATTTGTCAGATGCGAGGGTTTCGCGCTAAACGTCGAAAATCGATTCAGGGCGGCATACTGAACATGCAAGAAATGCAAATCCTCTAATACATCCTGACGTGTTTCGCAAAAGAAAATCATTTTTAGGATATATTTTAGCATTGTGGATTAGGAATAACGTAGACATTTTGGTTAGTTTATTTCAATTAACTGTGGTACAGTTTTAATATTGTTCTTTATTTTCAATGTCAAATCAATTAAATTTGAAAACTAACTTTTCCTTGAAGTATTTTGAAAGTCACAAAAATAAATTGTGTATTGTAACTTAAGTAAAATGTTTAATCCTAATAACTTATTACAAATAAAAAGTCTAGTTTGATTAACACACTTTAATCGATCCTTTTTAAGATGACTGTCGGAACATCCTTCGACGTCTTGAGTCCCTTCATTTGGTTAGACACAGCGGCGACTGCTCTCCCAACCGAAATCTCAATCAGGAGCCTCAATGCTGTGCTCTCCCGCTCTCCAGTACTCTCCTGCCAAAGGAATGCCATGCACCTGCCTCAATGTGCGTGCTCAATGAAAAGCTTGGCAAGAGAGCATCCTCTCCGCTGCGAGAGCGAGATTGATGTAACAGAGCTTTTTTTGGCTAGTTCCATGCTGAATGCTGGGCGCTTCCTGTATTTTTTGCCCACGGGGGGTGGCGCCTTGCCTTCGCGGCCTCTGAAGGCCGTCGCAATCATTTTTTATTAGGAAAGGTTAGTTGTGGTTGCTGCTGTTGTTGTTGGCCCGGTTGTCTCTCAACCGTAGACTGTTAAACAGACAAAAGCTGCCCGATGTGCTTTTCGCGAAAGGCGTGGGCGTGTCCGCAACATCGACACTCGACCGGAGTTGCAGCGCTTCCAAATTGCAACAGCGAAAGGTACAAACGAAATGTAAACAGACCGCAGTTAAATAGAGCTGGCCAACAAAAGGATTGTTTACCACCGGAGTCTGTAAATGGGTCCACGTGGAGTGAAAGTTGTTGTCGTTTTAACCTACAGGCTCTCGCGACTTCTAGCTGTCTTACATAAAACGATTTATTCAGAGAATATGTCAAAGCCTCTTTTTAATGTAATTTTAAAATAAAAATTTTTTATATATTATTTTTTTCAAAAAGCAATTATTTTGAACACAGAATATTTAAGCCTTAGTTACAAATCAAGAAAAACCGATATTAAACCAAAAAATACTTATCTCAGTTTTCCTAACCATTTAAAGATGCAGTTGGAAACTAGTTTTAGTCATAACTACATTCTCCATATCTTGTTTATTTTAGTTATACCGACATTATCCATATATTGTTGATTCATTAATATAATTTATTTGAATTACTCGTAACCCCTGTTTTTGCTATTTTATTCTCAAAATTTAACAAATATAATTTGAAATTTGTTCATCTTCATATGCGATATGTTTTTTTAAACCGTAACGACCGTTTCATATTACGTATACGTATTTCTTTTCAAGCCTTAACGACAGTTTCTTATTACGTATACGTATAGCTTTATGAACTGCTTGTAAAGTACAATGGGCGTCTTACTAGCGGTGACTCCAAAGTTTTCACAGCATGCGCAGCTTTTGGTAAACAAAACCTTCAGTTTTTAGCCTTTTCACATACCTTTTACGAGGGTAATTTTTTTTAAGTTTTTACATACTTGTGCATACATTCAAGAAAATTGTGTATATTACATTAGAAAGTCGTTAAATTATTTTAAAAAATTGTGATTCGTCTTTGTTTTTAGAAAATTTTTCTTATTTATTTTTATATTTGCAATCGAAGCTTTCGGACCCATCATCACAAAACCATTGGCTTGGACAATTGTCTGCTTTGTTACACTTTAGAAGTGGTTCCGAAAAGTTAGTTTTTGTACCTTCGTCTAATATATCCATATAATAAATTATTTTATTTTTTATTCGAACATCAGCTGAATCTGTAAAGTTTACTTCTTTTTATCCTTAAATTTTATTTGTGCATTTTAAAAGATAAAGAGATCCTCTTGGTTTTGGTCTTAATTTTTTTGATTCAAAGATCTGTAGAAGAACAAAAAATAGTAGTTTAATTTTACATTTCACTTAAAAACATTCAACAAAACAAATCAATTCGGATGGGCTCCATCATTGTGTAACTTTAATGCGACTATGTCTACGGTTGACAACAAGCCAAATGTTTATGTAATTTCGTAATACTCAATTAATTGATAAATATACCAGTATGTTTATACCACCCTTTACGCACCATCCGCTGTATGCACACATTAATGCAATTAATTTTTGCATTTGTCACAAGTAAAAAACAGGAAAATACAATTAAAGTGTTATGGAATTGGTGCTTGGTAATTCTCGGTATATTTTGTATTACAACGAGTAAACATAGATATTCATACACAAAAAATATTTCGACTAGAAATAAAAAAAAGTTAACAATTTGTTCTACTAGTTTTATTCGTTTGTTTTATAAATAATTAGTGGAGCAATAAGTTTGATCTTTTTATACATATTTTTATTTTCGGTATCTCTCTTAAATTTGAATAATGTTCATATTTTATGTGGGTATCATCAATTAGCCATTTTTTTTAAGAGTGACTAATCAGAACTGAAAGTTATACTTGCCTACCCAAAAAAGACTTAAATGATTAACTAAAAAACGGATTTTTTTGTTTGTGTATAAATGAACACTGACGTCCATACAAATTCGAAAGAGTTAATACATTTTTCTGGGCGCCGCAAGATAAGTTCCACGTCTGTTGTATTGACTGTGCAGCTTTGCACATTTTTTATTCACATTTAAATTGTGTTTGCGGTAGTTAATTATATTTTACAGCTAATGGCGAAATGTCAAAATAATTAAAATGCCCACAACAGCTCAGCAGCGAAAGCTGTTCAGCCGAAGAGGAATGGAATTGTTGGTGCTGCATAAATAAGGGCATAATTGACAAGCGGTTGTCAACTGTCAGCGCCGATTAAGGTGCAAAGCCGCTTAACGATAAATTAAATATAAATATATGTTGTAAGTCACACCATGAATTGAGTATCTCGCTCTAAAATGGATATTATTTATACGATTTTGGTTAGCTCGCTGATAACCAGCGTTCAATGAAATTTGAGTTCAGACTCTCTAAAACTAAAAAGTTATTTAAGGCAGATGTATCTAATGCATTTAACTGCCGATTTTCAATGTATTTAGTGAAGCGGCAAAATATACGCAGCCGTAAATTGGAATGAGAAATTTATTATTAATAGACAAATGCGTAACTAGAGCTGTGCAATTCAGAACGTTTTGTAATTAGTAGGTTGGAATGATGCACAGAAACAAAAAGGCACACGCAAAAAAGGTGGATAATTACACAGCATGAATGCAAGTTTATAACAAGAGAGAACGCTATAGTCGGGTGCCCCGACTATCAGATACCCGTTACTCAGGTAAAGGGAGTGCGAGGGAGATGGAGATAGAAACTTTGATCACGCATAACTTTTTAACGAATGGTCCGATTTGAAAAATTTCTTCTACATTTTGATAGGTTTTGATAAACACAATAAAACTGCATTTTTACTTTTCCGAAATATTTAAATTTTTAAAATCGTATATTAGCGATTGTGGGCGTTAAAGGGGGCGTGGCACCTTTTTGAAACAAACTTGCGCTGCGTAGGAACTCCTAGAATCTGCATGCAAAATGCCAATCTTCTAGCTTTTATAGTTTCCGAGATCTCAGCGTTCATACGGACAGACAGACAGACAGACAGACGGACAGACAGACGGACAGACGGACATGGCTAGATCGACTCGGCTAGTGATCCTGAACAAGAATTATATACTTTATAGGGTCGGAAACGCTTCCTTCTACCTGTTACATACTTTTGCACGAATACAATATACCCTTTTACTCTACGAGTAACGGGTATAATTATATATTAAAATCTAATTAAATTAGCAGTCAGGCAGACAATTGACAAACCGATTGAATAGGATTTGAAGAGAGATGGCGAGTGAAAGGGTTTATCTGCATTGACCGGCACAACGGTCGAACTATCACGCGCCAATGGCATTACATAAAGAGTTGAATAATTTAATAAGTCACCGAGCCTAATTTATACACTTCATTAAACTTTATGATTCAGGGGCTCTATTTAAAAATTGTATCGCATTTATGTCGAGAGTGATTTTTAACACGAAAACTTGGAAGGCCGTTGGTGTTTAATATATTTCATAGAAAAAATTTAACAAAGTGGTTTCACAACTAAAACTTTACTATTTCTCTGGAAATGTGAAAATTGCGTTATAATTCTAATAATAGAAATAACATTTACTTTATTAATTCCTTGTTTAGCTTACGTTTTCAAAACTAAGCTGTTTAGCTTACTAATCTAGCTTTAAATCACTTTGTTTTCTTGATCAAAACTGAAAGTCACTGTTTGAATCGACCAAGTTCTTTAGCTAATTGCCGGCAGAGTTCATTACCAATGCCCTCCATCTTTCTTAAGTGCTACATATGTTTGTGCATTTATGCCGGTCTCATTAGCATAGTGATATTGATTTTCTGGTTTACCATCAATCAACAAAACGTTACACACACACAGGCGAGATTGCTATGCAATTGAGGCTTCAAACCGCAGCACGCCATGCTCGAATGCCTTAAAGCGCCTGTCGGCATTCAGCAATTTATGTGCAGCTACATGCAGGAGGTTCCAAGGATGCGTGGATGTGGATCCTCCTCGGAGGAGGGTGCTGCCCCGAAACCATTGCCAAATATATGTAGGCCATTGTCTTTGCGCGGCCATTGGGCTTCGATAAACAATTATGGCAGCGCTTCGCACAGCCAAGTGAATTTACAAGTCGACGAGAACAATTAGCGTGTGCGCAAATGTCACTAATTAACTATTAAACTGAATACCAACCCAATCGGTTAGACGTAAGGGCAGATGGTTCTGATAGCATCGATAATTTGCAGACAAAATAAATAGACTTCTGAAAGGTGAAGCCACATTCCATTGATCCAACACAATCGATTACGCTAAACGGTGATTATAATATCGCAGGTTTCACTTAAGAAAATAGATTTATAGATATTGCAATAAGTAATTTCAAACTATTAATTTTATTTTCAGAGATAAGGTAGACACACTTTTAGAGTGTGAGAAGAAGACTACTTATATACAGCCAAAGAATTGAAAATCTGCTGAAATGGTTCGATCGAAATGAGTGATATACAAAATTTGCATATTACTTATCTGATTTTTTTTGGACGAACTATTGCCGTTAGGATTTTTTAAGTCCTTCATAGGTCAATGAATTTATTAACTTTTTTTATTGTACTAAATAATGTTTAGCTTAAACAAGTTTCAAAACAAATGTTCCAATTGATCAGTTGTCCATCGGATCCTTATTTTTTGTCAGCCTCCTGTAGGACTTTAAGTGATATGTGAAAGCTTATTTATGGCTAGAATATTTTATATATAAGCCGCAAAGTCCCGAGGGTAAGTAACCGCTGGATAAGTGGCAGCAGCAACATGCATTGATTTCCACCCAGACGCACCCTGCCTTACGGTTACTCCACATCTCCCTCCATTCCCTTCCCCTACAAAAAGCCGGCATTCTTCGAGTCAAAGACACAATCAAGTCGCCTGAACTTGGAATTGCATTCGCTGACTGACTTCCGCTCTATTTGCTGCGACAAAGTAATAGTAAAATTTTATACTTCCGCAGAATCTCTGTTATCCGCTCCTCCGTTCACACGCAAAGTTGGGGCTGCAGCCACGCCCACATTTCTGTGCCATCGACCGCCCTCTGGCTTCTGTCGCTTGTCGCATATTTTGTGCTCGCTCAATTATACGCTAAAATGAAGCTGCTTTTCAAGTCGCGCCCGGAGGCCAACGTCAGTCCAGCCAAGTCCCAGCAATCCCCCCTCCCCCCCATCGTTCGCATTCCAACTGCAGCCCTTACCCAGGCGATTTAACTGTTTGGTTTTGTTGGCATTTCATTTAAGCGCAGCAGCATATTTTGTTGCCATTGTTTGCAATACGTCCGCATCCGCATTCAGCTCTTGGAACCCCCAGTCCGTACAATCCCAGTCCCAGTCCCGATCCCAGTCCCAGTCCCAACCCCGATCCCAATCCCGATCCCGATCCCCAGGGGGTGCGGCATGGCCTGCCCTTCTGGTTTGCAGCTTATTTGGAGCAGATTTAGCTGGAATGTAAATCAGTTATTGATAGCCGAAGTAATAAACGATTTGCATTTCCATGGCGGTTGTTCCATGCGGTTTCTGTTTTGATTTATAATTGTTTTAAGGACAATCCATCTTTTGATAGATCTCAAAATAATTGATACGTTTCTTGTTTTAATGGTTGGTTTGAAGTAGATTTTAAGACTCGCTGATAAATAACTAATACGTTTTAATATATATATTTATATATGTTTAAAATTGGGCCACAGAAATATAATTAAGATAAGCAACGCTTTAATTTATAATTTTCTAACAATTGTATCGCTCACTGGATGTGTTATCTGTAAACCCATTTATAAATGGAACTCTAAAACAAAATTAAAAACAATAATGCTTTGACTCCTGAGAATCGTTTGTTACTCCTATCACTTTTTATATTCGATTTTCACAAGAATTCTTCTTACATACAATATATTGCATCATTTTGAAAGAATTAAATAATTTATCTTAAGACTTAAAGAAAATGTGATCTTCGTTAATAGATATTCAACCATACTAAAGTGTTTTACGCCATAATAACATTGTGTTCTTTTTATAATAATTATATATTTATTTATTGCATTTCGGATTCAAGCTCATGTTGGTTCTGCCAAGAATCCTTGATAGAATCGCCTTCATAAAAAAACATCTCATTATGGAATCCGTTAAGTCAGTTGTGCAACAGGAGTGACACCTGCAACTGGAACATCAAAGAACGGTAGAAATGTGTCAACTCAGACGGGTCTGTCCATGAAAAAGGAGAACGCCGGCGAAAGTGTGCAAAACGCTGCGGCAAAAGAGGGGCAAAAGCGGGGCAAAAAGCAGGATGCAACGCCATATGATGTACATGCCGTGTACTCTTGGCTGCGGAAGAACAAAAAGCGCTGCAAGACCCTTGACACGTGGACAGGTGCGGCGGGGCAACTGACATTGAGTGTAATATGCCAAAGCCAAAGCCAAAAACCTTCCTTCCACCGCGTTCAACCGTTGCTTATGCCAGGAGGGAAAAAGTAAAAACGTGTTGCATACGCCCTGGCAAAAACTTTAACTACTTTTTCAATTGTTTGTAAAATGCAAATGTCTCTTATGTCCCCCCCACAAACTCCACAAAACAGGATGGCCTACATCCTTTATTCACACAATATTCTTCGATTTTTTTCTGCCGCCCAGCGCATTTTTTTTGGCAATTGTTTTTACCGAGTAAGGCAAAAAGCCATTTAGTCCAAGCACATGTTTTTATATAAACCTTGGGAAATCGATACTGTATTTATACTTTTTGTTTATTTAATTTTATTAATAATAAATTAGAATAGGAAATCATCTTGATACTTAGAGCTCTATTACCATGCTAATAAAAAAACTTACTCCTAAAATATTTCAGCTATTGTCAAGAACTTTTCTGCTATTTAGCTCTCATCCCATATTAATTTATTACTTAGCTATTTATTGATAACTTGTTTTAAATTATTATAAACTGTGATCCATACCATGGCATTTTTAAATTTTAATAATTATAAATTGAAAACAGGTTTTTTAATTTCTAAATGCGCTGAAGAGTTTATTCATAAATTGATTTGAATGAAACATATCTATAAAGCTAAATGCTTAATGAATGCTTAATCGTTTTAAAGGCTTGATTTCTTGTGGCTCCTTTTTATCTTAGTAGTGATTTTTGGTTTAAAATATTTAATTTTCCTTAGCATTTCAAGCCTTTCGCTGAACGACGTCAAAGTTCGGGGAAGAGGCAGCACTTAATTACGATCAAACTCAGACATGATGGCTCATCATTGGAGCCATCTCAGTCGACAGCAAACATCAATCAGGCTGGAGGCATTGAACCGCACCGTCAATCGCTTTGCGCACACAAGTAGGCGGCAATTTGCACATAGATATATTCTTGCATATTTCTAAATATATATCCATGCCAATGTATATGGGGCACATTGACTAGTTTCGTTAGGATGGGCCAATTATGGCATCTTTGATCATCAATCAAGGGGCACAGTAGCAGGCGCCAAACGATTGACCCCAAAGAACCAGACATCGGCGAATCAGTTGGCCTCGAACTAATAGACCAGGACTCAAGCACTGAAGGACTCTGGAGTCCCGCCATCCTGTAAGCGAGTGTGCAAATTTTTGACAGCTGCCAAACAAACGTTGCACATTAACAGCAATTGCTTTTAAATTGATTGATTTGCCTACGCGAAGCGATAAGCCGCCACCAAAGCGCAAGTCTCCCCAGATGAGTGTGTGTGTGGGTGTTTGTGGGGGCGTGGCGGCGTGGGAGTGCACATGCAAACATGAGCAGGACGTGCAGGACGTGCAGTCCTGCCACTGACAGAGCAACCTGATTGCATCCCACCCTCTGCCACCCACCATTCACCACCCACCACCCACAGGCCAGCACTTCGCTCAAGCAGCTCTTGGCAAACAAAATATGATTGCTCGCAATTAGGCGCCACGATTTTGGCAGGCTTCAAAACCGACCGCACCAGTAATACCCCCCAAATGTCCCCCCAAAGGCGCATTAAATAAGAAATTTTCAAAAATTTCCCCACAACACGCCAAAAACTAATTACCCGCTGGCCCACGGCTGCACTTTCATCTGCAGTTGAATGCTAATCAGGATGGGCCCGGAATGAGGAGGTCCTGCATTTGGTGTTTGTGGCAAGGGCTCTTTTTTTTTTAATCCCAATGTCCTGCCACAAAAGCTGAACAAAGATAGCCCGTTGTTTAATCGAACTAATTTACTCGCTATCAAGCTGTTTTGATTTATCATATGGTGCAGTATCCAGTATCTGATTGTCAGCGAAACTAATTTCATATAGCTTCATTTACTACCAAAATTAAAATCTTATGCAGAACATATATTACAAATTATTTTCAATTACCAGTTGAGTCATCTTATTTTTAATTTAATGGAATAATCACTCATAATAGTTTTTTTATAAACTAGATCGAAGTAATATATTCCAATTCTGATTTGTACGCTAAATTATTCAATATGTTCAAAGTTGGTTCCATTTTTTAAAATTATTTCTAAGGATGTAAATGAGTTTAAACTTTAAAGTTACGTGTTGGGTTATTCTGACACTATAAAACAGATTTTTCCGATTCAGCTTTCCGTTAATAAATTAAGATTTCCAGTGGGATAGCCACCGAAAAGGATGTAGAGCCCTTAATTTTGGTTCAACGCACTTTTAATCAACAAACTGTTGATGCAGCAGCGGATCCTTTCGGCTCAAAAACCAACGCCCACCGTCGCCACGCCCACAATGGGGGCAACACCATGCAGTAGGGCATCTGAAATTGGCAATTTTACCGTATCGGCAGTTTTGGAAGCAATCAATTTCGATGCAAATGCACTTGTACTTGTCGACTCAATGAATGAGGCAAGAGTCTCTTGCAATGGCGAAAGGACTCCAACTGTACATTTTTGGTAATAAACCATATTAAAAGCTCCATTGTCTTTAAAACTTTTTTTCTCTAAGTAGAAAAAACAATAGTTAATAAATAAGTATGTAGCTTGCAAAAACACTTGAATTTTCGATTTATTGAATTGATAAGCTTTTATTATTCACTGCAGCCCATCTAACTTTTGAACAATATGACTTCAAAAGCCTATTATAAAAAAGGTAAAACAATGTCGGCAAATTCATTTGAACCTTTTTATTTTCAATTGTTTATTGCGTTGTAGGTAAAATATGAGCGGCTCTGTCTGCCTGTATATGCATGTACATACATCTGCGTGTTCGTGTGAATTGCATCAAACTTATGCGCATTCATTTCATGGCTCGTCCCATTCCTTCCATCGCAATGCCATTTAAAACGCGCTTTAACTTAATTTTTATTGTTGTCGTGATTTCCCCCCACGCCCGCCATCATCTCGACCACCATCGTCAGCATCATCATCGTCCGTGGAATGTGTGGATTGCATTTTTATTTTAATTAAAAAGTCGTCATCACAAAGCGAATCGGCCGAGACCATTCCTCGATTCAAGTGGCCATCGTCCGATGCCAAATGTATTTACGGCTTCATTTTGTTCGATTGTTTGTTTCCCGGCTCTTTTGAGATCCGACCAGTGCGTTAGTCAATGGTCAAGCTCCTCCATTCGCATATTGATCAATTTAAGAGCCTTCGGTCTATAAATCCTGATGATAATTGCAGTTATTTTTAAACTGATTACATTACAGAGCATTGAAAATGTATTGAGTTCTTAATGGATTTTATTGGAGCGGAAGAAAAGTGCCCTTAAAGTTGTTCGGTAAATTAAGACTAGCCTATAACAAAAAAAAAATTATTTATAAAATGACTATAAACAAATTTTATTTAATTTTTTTGTCTTATGTACTTATATATTCGATATATTAATATTATAGGATTAAAACTCTACTCACCTAAACCACCTCTATAAATATCTAAATTTCCATTTTGCCTACGTTAGGAAAAGAAACTCCACTCAAATATAACAGTAGCTCGAACTAATAGAGCAGGACTCAAGCACTGAAGGACTCTGGAGTCCTTATTTCTCTTAGGTGAAATAAAGAGAAACATTTTTGGCTTTCTGTTAGTATTTGAGAACTTTTCGGTACGCTCATTGTGAGTTGAGTTTAAAAAGGACAGCTCACTTGGGGACTCGACTCAGGTCAAGAATTGAGCCATGGATTTTCCGCTCGACGCGTTTTCCACATCATTTTAGCGGCAGCTTGCAAATTCAGTATTTCAGCGCCGCCACATGCATGTATTGAAAAATTATGACGTTCACAAACACGCAGACAAAGTAGCACAATGCACTGCATACATGAATGCAGGTGAATAAAAAATTGTTGCAATTTGCAATGATTTATGATTTTGATAAATTTTCTTCGGGTGACTTTATTATTTCTCCTAATAATGATATATGACAATGTGCTGTTCCGTATAAAGGGAAATGCAAGAACATCCGCGAACCAAAAAGAATCGAAAAGCTTTTGCAGGCAAAGTAAAATTGCGATTTGAGATCTATTTAATATATGCTCATTAGATTAAGAGCTTTAATTGAAAATAAATCATTGTAAAAAGCATAATAAAGAAAGTGAATTAGTTAATGAGGCAAGGTCGCAGCATTTTAATCAACGTATCAGCAACATGACCATCAAACAGCGTACCAACAAATTGGTAACAATAATAAATGCATTTTCATGTAATTGCCTTGTCTGATACCCAATCCACCCACTGCCAAAAATATCAAAATTTTATTGGGGCCAAAGGTTTGGCACGTCAGCAAAAAATATTCGAGGGCAAATTACAACAACTAAAAGAGTAAAAAAAAACGACATTCACCACATCGCATAAATAATGAAACATTTTAACTATAACCCAAAAGCAAAAACTTTCGAAAACAACATCGCCAAAAAAAAATAAAAAGAAACTAAGCTAAAGTTGATGGTTTGAATACCCTTGCAGTCGGATTGTTTTAGTAAGATGTCCAAACAACCTAAATGTTTATCGTAGTATACGCTAGGATATAGTAGTAAGAGCATCATTTAATCTTGATCAATTTTAAACTTTTTTCCCTATAAAAATGTACGATACTTTGAACTTATTCTTTTGACTATGTTATGGTATTTTTTAAAAGGGTATTCCAGAATAGCACCAGAAAAACTTGCCTAGTCAGAGGTGTAAATTATGACTAAAATAACGCAGCATAAAGTAAAAGCAAAACCAAACTAACAATATAACCAAACAGAAAACCAGCAAAAAAGTTCCTGAGCTGAACCTAAAAAGTAATAACAATAATGTATGCGGGATACCAAAAATTGCATTCTGCTGTATTCATATAAAACGTTTTCCAAGTTTTGATTTAATCTACTTAATTACAATTTTTGGTCCATCAATTTTAAATCGACAAATAATTTCAAGCGAAACAATTTAAGCCGCTGGTATAATTCAAAAGCACACATCGTTCGATTGATGGATAATAAGAGATGATACTTAATAACTGCGTAACATTCAACGATTTAGCATTGGCGTTTTGCCAGAAATTGAACCGGGATTCGGATCCTCACCAGGACATTTGGCATGTCAACATAATTGCCCCGAATTAACTTTTCGTTTTTGCCGTCCAAAGCCTTTTACAAGCTACAGCATTTTGGGGACTGGTGTTTTTCCTGGTGCGAGCTGAATCATTTTACATGTGCCAAATAATTTGGCTCGGGCAAAGTTTGATTATATTTTTGGGGCCAAAGCTTGTGTCAGGCTTTGTTGTGGCTGGTTTCTGGCTGCTTTGTTTTGCTGTTTGCTGCGTTGATTTATTCAGCACAATTAAATGCCAACGCAGTTGTCTGCGCTTGCTAATTTAATTAGCTGCTTTCATGGGACTCCTTTTTTGAGAATAGTTTTCCAACATTCGGTCGATTGACAGTCGGATATTTGTCTAGGCAAATAAAACATTTATTCGGCACAACCACATATTTAGTGAGTGAGTTTCTGATGTAGAAAAATAGTTTATTACGCTTCTGGGTTTCAAAAGTGCTTTTTTGACAATTTCAAAAACATTTCAATTCGTTGTAATTACTCATTTAACCAGAACTCCCAGTATTTTCTTATAGAAATAAATAAATAACTCATGACTATAATAACTGGATTTCAAATACAGATTCATTCGAGCCATTAAAATATCTTTAATTTTTGCTAGCCCTATTCTGCATTATATTCAAATTATTTAGTTGCTTCTGAATAAATTCACTTTAATTTTACTTACGCCCGAAAAACCCAATTTGTGAGGTAGCTCGCGTCACAAAAGCTGCCATCGAGTGTTGTAAATAAAATGGAATCTCTTATTATTACTTCACTGTCTTACGGATGACACTATCGATCGATCGACTCGCCTTGCCTGTGTGCAAAACTTTCCATTTTGTACACTTTAATGAACGAATTTCAATAAGCAGCCATACGGGAAAATTCATTTATTGGGAGGGGCGGTTTTTTTTCTTTTTTTAATAAAGCGACAAGCACACACAATGCGTTTGCTTTGTCATATATGAACGCACGAAGGATCCACAGGATGCAGGCACATAAACCCCCGCATATTAAGGCCTATCGGGCGTCCAGCAGACACGACACAGAGCGACAACGATGTCGGCTCAGCTGCCTGGACCCGTGGGCTGATTAAAACTGATTTATTGCTTTAAATGCAATTTACATAAAAATCAGACAATAAGTTCTGGAGAAAACGGAGGCGTACGGAACGCTTTTCACTTTGTAAGTTTTAAATATTCAATGCTTACGCAGAAACGAGACATAGTTATTGTGCAACAACTTTAAATACAGATACTTTAACTAATGAGGTAATTAAATTCATAATCACCACTATAACCCATATCATATTTTTGAAAGTAAACTCAAAATTATATAGAACATGTTTGTTACATTTCTAAAGTTAAAATTCAAGAAATAAGAAATTTATGAATTTGGAATTTCAAATAACAATGTATGGTTTATTTTTTTACAAAACATTTATTTGTCTTGCTTTATTATTTTATCATTTATTTTAATCGAAAAGAAAAACAAATACATTTTTTTTGCTTAATTTGCCTTTTGCTTACAAATACGTGAAATACTTTATGTATAAGAAAATATAACAAGAAAGGAAGCAAACTTTAGCAAGCCGAGGCTTATATACCCTAGCAGCTAATAAAACTTTGATTTAACAATACATTTTCTGATCATTCCCATGATTTATATACTACCTCCAATAGAAAGATGGAAATTTTTTTGTCAGATAACGTAGCCAACTTTTGACGGAAACTATAATACCCCCTGCAAGGGTATAGAAATAACTAGAGGTCTTATCGCAGAGCAAAATTCTATGTGAAGTTTCAGCTTATAAATACAGCATGAGTTCTTTATTTGAATTTAGTTGAAAGTCGACATTTTCGGTGCTTGTTTGTTCAACATAATGAGATCGCGCCTTATAGGTTTTTTCATATCGCTTTTGCTTCTTAATAAGCAATCATTTGCCGGAGCAGACCCAGTAAACAATTTATTCCAAAAATCCTATAATCCACTTATTAAAAACCAATGCGATGGATATTGTTATTCGGTTTTCAAGCCTATTTTTGATCGTGAGGTGAAAGTGAACCCAAACATTGTAGAAATTGAAATTGAAGCAGAGAACCAATCAAAGGAGAAAACTAAACTACTAATGAACAAAGATGAAAATGTAAAAAACATGACGGAAACTGTAATGAAATTAAAAAGTCTTTTAGCAATTGCTAATGACAAAGTAAATAATACGACTGAAAACATTAAAATCTTGGAAAGTAAATTAGCAATGGCTGAATTTCAAATCAGATTCAAAGATGAACAAATAATTGAACAAAATAAAAAAATCAAGGAGAATAATGAAAAAAACCAAATTGAGGATCACAATTTATTTGAAAAGGAAGGAATTGATAATATCAAAGATGGCAAAGTAAAAAATATGACGGAATCTATTAAAAAGTTGGAGAATCAGTTAGCAAGTGCTGAAGGCCAAATAAAAGAAAAAAATAAAGAAATCAAGGAAAACGATAAAAAGTGTAAAGTTAAAGATGATATCCTTGTGTTAAAGGAACAACAAATCAAGGATCAACACGATCTGCTTATTAACAATGTAAATACCATGATGGAAACTATCAAAAATCTTCAGAGTCAGTTAGTTATTGCTGAAGATAAGATTAAAGTTGATGATGATCTTATTATATTAAACGATAGAAAAATTAAGGACCAGAATGATAATTTGGGAAACCAAACTGGAATATTAAGTACTACTATGGCTGAAACAATTAAGAACATACAGAATCGTTGTCCCATCGACGGTCCAAATGACATTTACAGAATGAATATAAATGGAATAAAAACCTTCGAAATTCCCTGTGATTCAGATGGTTATATTATCATTCAAAGGCGACAAGACGGATCGGAGTCCTTCAATCGTAACTGGACCGATTATAAGAACGGATTTGGGGACTTGAAGAAAGAGTATTTCATCGGTCTGGAAAAGATACACTCAATGACTGAGGCAAGACAACAAGAACTTTATATTAAGATGAAGGATCTTAAAGGAATTACAAGCTATGCTCACTACAACAATTTCCAATTAGGGAGTGAAAATCAATCATATGAGCTGAAAACCTTGGGAAAATATTCTGGTACAGCCGGAGACCACCTATATCATAGTTTGCAACAAAAGTTCACCACATTTGACCGCGATAATGACAATTGGATTCAAAATTGTGCGCAACTTGAAAGTGGTGGTTACTGGTACGATAAATGCAGTTCCAGGTATTTAATTTATCTAAAACTAAAAAATAAATATAATTTTAACCACTTTGAGTTACAGTTCACTTAATGGAAAATACATCGCCGATGGATATCAAGGAAACTTTAACGGCCTTGGAATTTCCTGGGGTGGAAACATGCTTGTCTTTGTTGAAATCAGGATGAGGCCAAAAAGCTAACGTTTTGTGGTATTGACTTGAGTGGGAAAAACATAAATTATTACAGAACAAAAATTTTTGTAACGCTATTAGTTAGGTTTTAAATTGACAAGAAATAAACTGTTTTTAATCCGCATCCTTCATTGTAATACTTTGCATGAAACACCCCAAATCTCTGCACCATTTGGAATAGAAACTTGATTACAGTTACTTTTAATTATATAAATTAGCTTCATTTCCTTTTTATTTTGGGAATTAATTTACTCCCAGCTTCTGTGACAGCAGCCAGATCGCTTTTCGAAATTTCCATTGGTTAAAAGCGGTACGACACCGGCAAAATAAAAGGACGGCTCCTGTGGCTGGCCGCATATGTGGGCCAACTTAGTGGCAATAAGTTAAATTAGCATAAACTTAATTAGCATAAGAGTGCAGGGCCAACTGGGAGACAGATAGAGGCCAGGTGGGTGGCCCAGGTTGGCAGATATGCCCCCCCCACTCTGCATAATTCACAGCAAATCCGCAGCGCATTAAAAGAAAATACGTGGCGAAAAAAACGGGAAAAAAAGAAAAGAATAAAATAAAATGCACAGCAAAACAATGAAGGCAACAAAAGCAGCCAGAGCGAGCATTTCGAGTCTGGGGATTGTGCCAATGAAGTAACGACCGCACACAATGTTGCTCGAAGCTTGGAGGTTGGAGGTTGGAGTTTGCATGGTGGCAGTGCGCTAAGTGACTGCTGTTATACATTTAGTAAGGGGCTGATGGGATTGCCGGGCGATATGGAGGAGCAGATATGGCCAGAGATTCGTTTGCAGTTAGAGACGAGAGTCGAGAGCCGAGAGTGCCCGGCTGGCATTCCCATACACGGAGTAAGGACAAATGTACACGACTCTTTTCGCTGCCACCTGGCGCCTGATCCCCAAAGCGTCCAGGAACGCGACAAGATAAAAGCTGCCGTACTAAATCTGTTGTATGTGCGCCACGGGACACGGTGGGCAGCCAACTGCAGCTTACATTCCCATTCTTGCACTGCTGCCTTGGCCACGCTGCGTATGAGCAATGCCCGCTAAGTATCCGCATGTGTCCCCCGAGGATTTGGCAAACGGGTCTCTCATCATGGCCTCCTGCATATGCAAAATAATGCTCTCAAACAACTTCCACTCGTTGACTTCACTTATAGCAAAGGTATTTCACAAAAATATGTTAGTGCATTTGCTTTTCATTCTGATTTTATTTGTTATTTTACGATGTGCTGGGTATTTGTTTGTTGTTCATGGGGGCATTCATTACAAAAAAAATATACTAAATGGATTTAGTTTTATGAACTATATGAATTATAACAAGATACTATTATATCCAGAGATGGCTCCAATAAAATCCAACAAAAATTATAACATTTACGCATATAACATTTACGTATACGCAAGGACTTTTTAAAAAGGTCCTACAAATTCGTTCTTGTCTTTACATATATTAATTAAGCTGATTAACTTTAATTTTTCAATAAACAGCTTTAAAGTCGTCGCAATAAAATAAGTTCTCATAAAATTGTTTGAATTGTTTTAATCGCACGAGTCGTCCACTCGATTCCACTCATATTTCGCTGAAATTGCAATACATTTTGTAGCCCCCTAAAGCTCGATGGACATCATTAATGCAACCATTATTTCACATTTTTTTATATACACATATTTCTCCTTATCTGAGGCAGGCTTGAAAGAGGGCCAAGTTAATTTCAGAGAACACTTTACGTGCTGCAATTTGGTGCGGGATTCAGTTGCATTCGAAAACCCGGCCAGCAGCACATTTGGTAAGCAATAAATTGACCAAGCAGCCAACGCGCCATCATCTACTTTAAAAGCATTTGTTGCCGCACCGCCACCCAAACCATCCGCTCCACCCCCAATCAGCAGCACTTCCAGCAATTCGCCGCCCTTTGACCTCAACCCCTACACCACCCCCCTCCCCTGTCCACAGTTCGCAATACTCGAAGCGGCGACGAAGCTAAAAAGATACCGGAAATGTTACAGGAAACAAAATGACTTAATGGCCGCGATTGCAACGGCATGGAATCGTTTCAGGCATCGTGCCCTGCTCCTGCCTCCCTTCTCTTGCCTATCTCCTCCTTGCTCCTTGCTCCTTGGTCCATGGTCCATGTCCTGCTGGCATTCATGGCAACTGCAGAGGTCAGCATAAAGGCATAAAAGAAAGGTTATGTCACAGCCATGTGCTGGTCGAAATAATGCCCTTTCACGGATCAACCGTATATAACTTATGTTTTAAAAATAAATTTCGTTCGAACGGTTAAGTACTTCGAATACTAAGTTACCGTAAAAAAAATGTGAACAAATATTTCTTTACAAAAATGAAATTTTAATCTGAAGAAATATTTCAGCTCAAACACAACTTCTTGAAAATTCATCAAAACTTGCTGCTTTAGGACTAATAGGACTAATTAGGACTAATAGGTTTAGGACTAATATAGATTCCAAAAACAATCGATAAAGTCTAAAGATACCATATATGGGTAAAAAAGCTTTAAGTAAATTGTATTGTACAGTTTTGAAGCGTTATTTTACTATTTTTTTAATGTTAAGCATGCAAAGGAAGGCAGTGCATAGAAATACTTACATGCTTTTTAATTGACAAATTTATCGGTTTTATTTTAAGGTGATAATGGATATTTTTGGTGTTCCCACTTAAACAACTGAAATTGAATAAGTGTTACGACCCATTCCGTATACCTTTTGAAAAGCTACCATGAATTTGCGTTCGTTAAAAAAATCAGAATACCCCACCTTTGAATTGATCTGCTGATGAGCCATTAAGGGCAAGGTATTACCCATCCGACCCCACCACTCCCTATAGACGTAATTGCAATTGCAGCACCATTATTATCATAAGCTAAACGGGATGCATGCTTTTGAAACGGTTTTGAGGTTTGAATTTCTTTTGAGCTGGAACATATTTCTAATTAAATTAATTAAGCGAAGCGAGAATATGGCAAGTATGCAAGCCAATTAGTGGAAAATGCAAAATTAAATGTCTGTGCATGGTGAGGGAGTGGGGGGAGGGGGAAGAAGACTGTGGGTGTCGCCCAGCCAACTCATTGTCCTTGCCCCTCCTTGGCCACTCGTCCTGCGGAGCAGCTCTTTGTTGGCCACTCCAACAATAATTGCGTTGCGACATGTAAGCTTTTGTTTTGCAGTTTGTGCGTGTGTCTGTGCGACAAAGTTAATGACAGCATAATTAAACAAAACTAACAGCAGACTAATAAAATGTTCATACTGCATACTGCTCAAGGCCTCGCCGCATTCCATTTCCACTCACATATATCTCCTCTACCTTCTACCTTCCCAGTTTTCCCTGCCGGTCGGTCGGTGTGTGTCAACGTTTGTCAAGCGACAATTAAAGTCATAATAAAGGCAGGCTGAAGACAATAATTATACGAGGTCCCTCCCTCCGATGTCGCCCACACATCCGCCCCCTATCTTTTCGGTTAGTTATGCATAAAGTTCGCCACAAAAGGGTATAACCTGAGCGTAAACATACCGTTGACGACCCACTCACTACTCGTCCTTCCCCCACCATTGTTTTGCAGGCATAAAAATTTCAAAATTAAAGCAAAGTTTAACCTTTGTCCTTGTGCAAATTTGGAGGCGGAGGGAGTGGAACTGCGTTTGTTTGACTGTGCATTATGGCAATGTGTGGGTGGCCCGCATAAGGAAATCTTTAATTTTCAGGGTTTGAAAAATAGACTTATTTTATTTATTTTCCTCTTTTAATATGCGAGACTTTAATTCAAAGATGTGAAAGCGTTGAATAGGAATCTATTAGGCTTTAAAAAACAAAACTACTTATATGCGGGCTTTTAATTGTTGTTGTTACATTTTGAACTTTAAGTGTACGAAATGCTTGTAAGCCATGACAGTTTCACATCTTTGATTATTGATAATTCTTAAACCTTTTATAGTTTCATAAACAACGCAGTTCTTTCTAACTAATATTTCTGATATTCGATGTGTTAATCATAAAATCATTATAATAATTTTGAAACCAAGAAGCCATATGTATCAAAGCATATAAAGGGGAAAGACTTTTTAAAGATTTTTGGACAATTTTAAATGCAATTGCTTGAATTATAATTTTATTTAATCTACATCTGCCTATACTGTTACTTTGTTTCACGATCTTATTTAATTTTTTTATAGTTCCCGTTATATTTTTTGTAATAATAGTGCTATTAGCTTTGTTGGTTATCCAATCGCTCATTGTGGGCAGCGATGTCGTCGATGGGAAAGCGGCTGTTTAAATATTAACTAATTTAAGGAAATGCAACTCTCTATCAATATTGGACTAGTCAGCAACCATATTTGCGCAAGCGGACTTGTCCGAGATATATAAAATGTAGCACGGGTAGAGATGCGATTAGACATTAGGCATTATCGGTTGACCCATGATGCACACGACCAAGTCAGCCTTGCTCCTGGTCGCTGTCGCCCTCAGTGCCAGCTGTGTGGTTTCCAGTCCGCAGCCGGATTTGGGGTTGGGGGAGCTGTGGGATAACCTTAACAAAACCGGCCAGGTCATCCTCGATGGACTCGCCAGTGCCACCAAGAATGGAACGGCCATTACCGGGGATTTCCTTGAAGGCGTGAAGAACGCGACTGCCCAGTACTCCCATGAAACAGTAGAATTTGCCAACAAAATCGCCCAGGCTGTGCACAAGGCTGCCACCGACGGAATCGCGGACTTCTCCTCCAATCTGCGGTCCGTCATCGAACGGCTGCGCGGTGCGATTGACCGGGTCCGAAATGTGGTGAAGCGAAAGGCCTTGAAGGACGCCCTTGCCGCACTGCAGACCGTAAATGCCACCGTCGCCGATCTGGAGGCGGCCGTTGAGAACCTCAACGATCGACTGGAGGAGGAGAAGCAGAAATATGCCGCCGAGATCCAGGAAAGGTGGAGCGACTGGGCTGACGCCCAACTGGCTCGAGTTGATCAGGAGACGAATGGCGTTGGCAACCAGGAGGCCGAGGAAATCCTCGACGAGCTGGCCAGCCGATACTTCGGCTATCTGCAGAGCTGCGTGGAGGAGTTGCAGGTGCGGCAGGGCGTCTACGAGCAGAATGTCCGCCAGGCCATTGTCAAGTACCACAATGCCACCAACAATGTGAGTGCCCAAATCGAGCTCTGTCTGCAGAGTCCACTCGGCATCCTCTCCTGCCGCAGTGGCATCAACCAGGCTCTAAGTGGCCTCAATTCGGCTCCGGCTGAACTGCTCAGCCTGAAGTTCCAGGGACTGCGTCTGCTGGCCGTGGGCCTGGATGCCAGAGGATGTGTGGGCCGGACCCTGGAAGAGCACGAACTGGAGAAGCCCCTTGTGGAGCTAAAGCTCAACGAGATCATCCAGGATTATCTGAACCAACAGAATGCCAACTCCAGCTCTGACGACTCCAGCTCTGAGGAGGACTCGACCACCGAAGATGTCTCCGATTTACTAGGGTCATCCAGCCCGGACGATGACGACGCCAGTAACGATGACGCCACCACGTCGGAATAATCACATAATCGTATATTTCTTATTAGGTGCGGGGTAAAAGCAACAAAATAAAATTTTCTCTTATGCAACAGAAATATATATATATGTGTGTTCTCTCATTCTTACAATTTAAGGTGAAAATAGGTTTGAAATAACGATTTTCTTTGATCCACCGATAATTATAAACAGTGACATTTATCTGACATTTTAGCACCAAATAAAATATCATCTTAATAGTTTTATTATAAATTAAAGAGTGAATCTGGAATTAAAAATACACATATTTATAATATTTTTTGATCACCCAACCAAACGGTAAAATTAAAGAGGACTGTCGTTTGGCTGGTCAGCCACCGATTAACTTCGTCAATGAAACGACACATTTTTTTGCGGTTTCTCACGTATTCGATTTCAATGTAATTATGGGATATTGTCGTTTAAGTTTATTATACCCTTGCAGAGGGTATTATAATTTTGGTCAAAAGTGTGCAACGCAGTGAAGGAGACATCTCCGACCCTATAAAGTATATATATTCTTGATCAGGATCACCTCCTGAGTTGATATAGCCATGTCCGTCTGTCCGTCTGTCCGTCTGTCCGTCTGTCCGTCTGTCTGTCCGTCTGTCTGTTTCTACGCGAACTAGTCTCTCAGTTTTAAAGATATCGAATTGAAACTTTGCACACAGCCTTCGATCCTTTGCACGCAGTATATAAGTCGGAACGGCCAGGATCGGACAAATATATCCTATAGCTGCCATATAACTGATTGATCGGAAATGCCATAACTTTAGTGTTTGTTAAGTTAGGAAGTTGGGATTTCCTATGGGTATTTTATTTGGCCAGTCAATTCGACCTACCAAATTTCATAAGGATCGGCCGACTATATCCTATAGCTGCCATATAACTGATTGATCGGTATTGCCATAACTTTGGGATTTGTAAAGTTAGGAAGTTGGGATTTTCTATGGCTTTTATATTTGGCCAATCAATCTGACCTACCAAATTTCATAAGGATCGGCCGACTATATCCTATAGCTGCCATATAACTGATTGATCGGTATTGCCATAACTTTGGGATTTGTAAAGTTAGGAAGTTGGGATTTTCTATGGGTTTTATATTTGGCCAATCAATCTGACCCACTAAATTTCATAGGGATCGGCCGACTATATCCTATAGCCGCCACTTAACTGAACGATTGGAAATCCCATAACTTTGGTGTTTTTAAAGTTAGAAAGTTGGGATTTTTTATGAGTGTTAAGAATGCATCATATGAATAATTTTGGAGAATATAATTCGGAATATTCTGCAAGGGTATTTCAACTTCGGCTCCGCCCGAAGTTAGCTTTCCTTTCTTGTTTAGTTATACTTCTGTTTATTGAAAGGTCATGTCAACCAGTCTGTTAAATATTTATTTAATTAATTATTATTTTACTTTCCACATGCAACTTACAATAATTTTTTAAAGTGAACATTTTTCTGTTACTTTTTTAAGTCCGCCAATTAACTAAAACGCTATATATTAGTTCCATTGCAGTAAACTAAGATGGAGAAAATACATTTTATAAGTAACCACTTACACTCAAAATACTTCCCCTTTTTGTATATGTTTGTTGGAAATGAACTGTGTGTTGCAAATGAACTGTATGGATGCCCCTTAAAAGGGTTAACTCAACTATTATACAGATACTTTTATGGCATGGCATTTATAAGCATTTAATGCCATAAGCAACAGTCTGAACTTTTGTGCTTTCGTATAACAATACAATTTGAAAGCATATGAGTCATGTTTTATAGCATTTACAAGAATTGTGTGCTACAAAGGACCGTTTGAACTTGTGTGCTTTTATATTTTCAAGTTCAGTTTGGTTTTGTATACTATTATATACAAAAATCTTTTCTAATTTCCCATAGAGCAAATAAAAATCAGAAATGTCATATTTATAGCTCATACGACCTGTATAACAAACAACAAAACTTTTTGGATTCGTATTTTCTAGACAACTTTATTTTGTATATTGTTATACGTTAAAATCTTTTCTATATACATACATAACATATATACCAGCATGCTCCGATTTAAGACCAATTTGTATTACCCATACGCCCCGTATAACAAGCAACCACCCCTGAAAGTCTAGAAAAAGGGGAAATGAATGAACTTTCCTTAGTGAAATAAAACTGCGGTTTTCTATCTTAGTTTGCTTATTCGCAATTTTATTGACTTCTTGTATTTTAATAGATCTTATAAGTATCTGAAATAGCCACTTAATAGCTATAGACCGACTAATTATTTATTTATTATTTCATCTTTCATTTATGAAACTTACTTAATTATAATTTTATACCTTTTGCGCGCTAAGCCAAACAAAAAGGATATAAATTTCGAAGCATTGAAAATTCGATTCAGTTTTGTGATAAGCCTTAACTAATTGTTTTAAATTTGTTTGCTGCCAGCACAAGCCTTAGAACTAGCAGATATGCCCTAAGCTCTTATTAATTCACTAATTCAGAGTCTAAGCGCGTACCTCGGAGGACTTTTTCCCTTACAAAATGGTAATGTTGCACTAACAGTTAACAGGGAAAATATCGATACATATTTATTATCTGTTTGCCTTGGCTTGCTTTTATTTTTGTATTTTTTATTGCTTAGTCTACAACACGAAACAATGGCTTAGATTACATATGAATTTCGCTTTAGGAATTTTCTGAATTTTGCTTAGGAATAATTTTGCATTAGGATTACCAAAATCAGGAAATTATTTTCCAAATTAACGAAACAAACTAAGATGTGATAATTGATTATCATTTTTTAGTTGCTTCTATCTAGCAGTGTTTGAGTATTTTTGTGCAGTCGAAAAGTTAAATAATCCGACCTTTTAAAGCGTTTCAAATAAATTAATCGTTTGGATAGTTATATAATCTAGAAAACTGTAAAATAAATTATTTACGAGAAAGTACAACCAAGGATTAACTTAGTGTTTGTTTTAATTCTATACGTATATTGTTCGCTTAAAACCTTGAATGTGATAAAAATTAACCAAAAATGTATTTTATACTGTATTCGCATCAGCTTGACTTTTACTGATGTTTTTGCCTTGAGATCATATTTGCTTGGATGTTGTGGTATTGCTTTGGATTTACGTGCTCTATTTTATTTCTAAGGTGAGCAAAGAAATATATGTACTTAAATCGAAGAGGTCAGTTCATTTGTTGAGCACTCTGACAATGGCCAATGAAGTTGATCAACCGTGCTGGAACACAACCAAACTAAGTCCTCAAACTAATTGGCACATAAATGAACCAAAGCGCCGTCTAAATGTTGCCAACCAAAACCAAGTCCCTATCTCATTGATACTCCACCCGGGCCACGGGTATCCCAAAATCATTGAGTTCGAATACGATTAGCTTCCTTTTCTTGCGGACACTGGCCGAAGGATGCGATTGCCTGGCGGCTGATGAAGTCCTAGCCGTAGTGATCATTGGGGTGCTGACTGGTGGAATGGATTTCTGCTGCTGCTGCTTCGTTGCCGCTCTATTCGTTGTTGTGGTTGTTGTGGCACCTGTGGCAGCCACACCTTTTATTAAGTTCTCCTTCGTTGTAATACCCTGCTCCCGAGTGTCCTTTGTTTGGGAATCCCGCATCTGCTGCAGCAATTTGGGCTTCTCGTTATGTTTATTCTCTGGCTTCTCGTTATGTTTATCCTTGGGCTTCTCTTTGGAATTATCCTTGGGTTCCTCCTTGGTCTTCTCCTTAAGCTTTTCCTTGGTCTTTTCATTGGGCTTCTCCTTGGGACTATCCTGTATCTTGGGCAGTGGGGGCAGAGCAGGAAGATCGCAACGCTGGCGCAGATGACGGTACACAGCATCCACCCGTTGGACCAAACGATTTACGTACTTCGTGGTCGTACGATCCACTATCGATGGAGCCTTGATACAATCATTGCCGCCGAATTCACAAACCTAGTTGGAATAAAGTAAAATATTTACATTATTTACCGTAAATACAAACAGGACAACACGTGAAACACGTTTGGGTAACCAAGTATTTTTTTTTTATATCAAATTTCGGGAATTTGTCAGTCGTATTTTAATATTTTTACATACTGACCCGATAGTGCTGCAAAATGGCCTCCTTGGGCGGCACATTGAGGGATCCCTTTCCCGGTGCAAATTCCCACACAAAGTGATTGCCCGCCTCGACCACAGCCTCCGGTTTGCAGATGTACTTGGATCGCTGCTTCTGAGGGTGCAGTTTGTAGCGCCTGGAAAAATAAAGGTGTCAGAAGATAGACCTATTGATACATTCTCATCAGTCAAGTCCACTCACCTGCGCGTCTTGCGTTGGGTGACCAACGAAGCACGGACACTGGCCAGCTGGTCATTGCCACCTTCTATTCCCGAACTAGCCAGGCTGTCATCCGCAAACTGAAGATAGTAGAAGGCGTTCTGGAAGGAATAGGCCCCCGTGTTCCGATTTCGAAATCGCTGATTTAGGGACCTACATAAACAAATTATATGATATTCCAATATTTAATAAAATGTCAGTTTAATATGTAAGTATTGCCTTGCAAAAAGATGACAGTATTAATTAAAATTTTATTAAAAATATAATTTTTTCAACTGAACAAATACTTTCGGCAAATACAAAATAAAATAAATTCCAAAGGAACATAATTATAAAAGAACAATATGAAAAATTGATCTATCCTACTAAATGATTAAAAAGTTATTCAAACACTTTAATTATTTTTAATGTTAGGGATTAGGTAAATTTATAGACTATTTAAGCGTTGGGCTTAAATATTTTGAAAAACGAAAAAAGTATTCAAAAATAAAGGTAATAAATCATGAACTGCTTGAGTCAGTTGAGGTTAACAATTTTCTGTTGTTGGTAAGCTAAAAACAGCCAAATCCAAATGGTGTATAAAGGATATGTTGTTATACTTACGTAATGAGCTCGTTTAGCGTGTCCGAGTACCGCGGCACAATGAACTCGTCCAGATCGACTAGGGCCAGATACTTGTAGCGGTACATGGTGCGGTAGAGGCAGTCGTTCAGTGCGGCAAAGAGTCCTTCGGTGCGGATCTCCTTCTGGCTGCGCATACGCAGGTTCCACGGCAGGATACTGACAGTGGGTCGTTGGTAGTGCGTGGACTTGAGAACACGGGGCGTGACA
Source organism: Drosophila kurseongensis (assembly GCA_018153305.1). Classification (NCBI taxonomy): domain Eukaryota; kingdom Metazoa; phylum Arthropoda; class Insecta; order Diptera; family Drosophilidae; genus Drosophila; species Drosophila kurseongensis. The sequence continues at coordinate 18,787,919 of JAECXX010000210.1, forward strand.
TTGTTGGCCGCATCTGCCGGCAGCAGTGGCTCCAGATCGTGGGCGGTCAGATTTCCAGGGATAAGGCCCTCCTGATAGCTCTGCAGGACGCAGGAGGCGTGCGGTCCCAGCGTGTGGTTGTAGAACGTGAAGTGGGAGACTCCCAGCAGGGCGTAGAATTCGAGGTACTCCATCAGATAAAGCGCCTGATCGTAGTTGAAGTGCAGGGGTTTCACGCAGACGGCAATGCGATCGGGTATATTATCACCACTCGGCGGAGCCTTGCCCACCGGCGATCCTCTCCTCGCACTCGCATTGCCCGTTGGATTCGCCGCAAAGTCAGCATCCTGGTCGGTGTTGCGTAGGGTCAGCAGATTTCCCGGCGGAGCACGCAGGCGGGACACCACGCTCACAAAATGGGGAACGGCCAGGGGAGGGGTGCGCACCGGACACAGGATAAAACAGGCGCTGTATTTAAGATTCCAGTTCTCACGAATGATCTGCAATATTAAGGTTAGGTTAGGAAATCACATTTTTGTACTCATAAAATTAAAGTAAATTAAATTTTAATAATCGATCAAATTTATTAGTTTAAATATTTTTATAACGGAATTAACACATAAATAACTATCTCACAGACTGTCATGGCTAATGAAATTCGTTCCCTTTCCTTTTATTTAATTTTAGTGTTTTCAGTTTTTAATTTGTAGTTTTTGAGTTTAAATACTGTCTTACAAAAAGGTATTGGCTAACCAAGATTGCATTGTAAATAAATATATTGATGCAAGATTATCAGTGAAATGCACTTTACCGAATCAAAGCCTTCTTTAAATTATCTTAGGTAAGAATCATGGCAATATTTGGGCGCACATGGGGAAAATTGAAAAATAAAACGGGGACTCACCTTGACGCGAGCCATCACAGTGGCCGAGGAGTATTTGGCACGTGTCGAGGAGGAGGAGCCCGCGTCCGTGGCGTTGGCAGGACTCGGTCCGTACCAGAAGCGGCACCAGACCCGCTCCGGACCCCGTGTCTTCGTGGCGCCCACCACCCGCACCAGACGCGCTCCTTCGCGCCGATCGAAGTAGGCGGAGTAGACAAAGAACTTAAATCGGGTGCCGTTGACAACCTGCCAGGCGCCGTCGGTGGGCCGCGTGCCAAATGGGAAGTGGGGCAGGGTCTCTTCCACCTTGCCGGGCAGCACCTGGCCCCAGGGTATGAGCGGTACATTCACGCCAAAGGCTCCCGCTCCACCTCCGCCCCCTACACCACCATTAAGGAGCATTCCTGCCAAACGTTGGCCATCGGCGACTGCGGCTTCTGCTGGGAAATTGGAAAAAGCTTGAGACATGCGGCGTATACGTAATGCGCCATTGTCATAGCCATCTCTTTTGTAAATTCACATTACTATGGCTCATTGTGTGACAACGACGATGCTCACCTTGAATTTTCAGTTTATTGTCCCGCAGTTGTATAAATCCTAATTTATTATCACTCAGAATGCTGGCATCCAACAGATCATAATCTTCCTGCAAGGAAGTGCCAAATATAATATAGCAAATAATAATAATAAATTGGTAATGAAAGAGGTTATTTAGATGTTGGAATATACACAGTCGAATGGCAAATCTTAAATGAAGAGGTAATTCTGTTTTACACATTGAATGATTTATAGTATGACATTCAATAACATATATAACTTAATAAAAACCTTTCTTTAAATTATTTGGTTCACGGTACGGTGAGTACTTCCTGATTTTAAAAATATGTCAAAAATAAACGAATTCTGTGTTTAAGTATTCAAATCCTATTCCCCAGCACATCTTCTAGGTTCCCACCGTTTTCGGAGGACCATAGCGAACGAGTTGTCCACAAAGCCGTCTGCGGTCCGATTTGCATAGCCAAACTTACCTTAACATTATCATAATCCGGCATCGAGTCGCCCATCCGTCCGCCCAAGCTGGCCCCTCCGCCGCCACCCGCCCGCATCGCCAACATGCCGCTGTGGGTGCGCTCGTCGATCATGAAGACCTGCGGAAAAAACGAGGGGGTGTGAAAATGCTACCCTTGCTCAGATTGAATTTCAAGTAGCTTTCATTAGGAATGAAAAGCTCGCATTTTTAATTGCAATTACTCAGTTGCAAAAAGTACATTTATAATATGAATTATTTTATAATTTCAATTTGAATTAATGCTCACTTAATTTAAAATAAAATTCAATTTATACTTATTAATTTTATGGATGCATTGGTTTTATAATAAAATAAACCCGCACAAATCAAATACAATTATCTTTTACATCCAAAAAATATTATTAAATAAATGGTCGATGTTTTTAACGCCTGTTAAATAATACATCTGACAAATAATTACATCTTAAAATTAAATTATTTAGAAAAACCTGTATCAGAATATTTTAATAATACTTTATTGTTATACCAAATATTCAATATTTATGCATATTATTTGGCAAGGTTTACAAGATGTGATAGATTTTAAATTCAATAAAGCAAGGGTTTTGTGCTTGTTAATTTTCAAATACGAGAACAAAGTTGAAAGCTAATATTGTTAATATATACACATTTTTAAAGATCAAATGTTAGTTTAGGTATAAGTATAATATTTATCTAAATCAGACCTTAAATTAGATCTCTAACTTGACTAACCTCTGTCAGAATGATTAATCCAAAGACGGCGAAGAATGTGATGACGATGAGGAAGCTCATGCCAGACCGTTCCCTGGTGCCCCACTGCTTCTTGCCCCGCTTCATGGTGGGGGTCAGCGAGGTGCGTCCTCCGTGGTGGTGATGGTGATGATGTTGCTGCAGCTTCTGTTGCTGCTGCTGCTGTTGATGTTGCTGTTGCAACTGGTGTTGGTAGCAGGCGTGCGAGTGTCCTTGCTGGCCGTAGGCGGACTGGTAGTGCCCCAGCAACTGGGACGCGGAGCTGGTGGAGTTGCCGGAGCCGGCGGAACCCAAGGAACCAACGGAGCCGACGGAGCCCCCCGGGGAATGCTGCCTGTACTGAGGGGGGCTCCGGCTATTCAGCATGTTGGGGTGCAGGGAGCGGGGGATTAGTTTGTTGGTCTCAGGGCGGTACTTTCCCTATATCTCTCTTATTTTTCGATAACTCATGTGCAATTTATCATCGAGGCTTGCTTATGTTTTTGAATTTATTCATTTATTTTGGCATTTTGTGAGGAAACTTAAAAGAATCTGAAGTTTACAAAATGTTTATTTGCGAACAAGCTAAGCAAAACAAAGGGGAAAAATGAGAGCGGCTTTTTTTAGGAGAGAAAAACAGGAAATCGGCGAGCGGACTGAGATTGCGCTCTCCGGACACTTTTCCTGGCTGGCCAATTACAAAGGAAAAATCAATAAAATCTGTGCAAAGATTGGCGTGAATTATTTTGCAAAAAGCTGCTTCAATTCACCAAATCGCGTTAGGTAATCCATATTATATATTTTCTGGCCGACTTTGGGCTTCAAGCGATGCATTTTCAATCATTTTCACTTAGTAATTTTCTGCAGGTGCCTTAAACACACTTTCATCACCTTTTCAATACATTTAACTCGGCAAACGAACTTTATATCCTAACCACTTATTGTTTAACGCTCTGATTTGTTTTAATTTTGTTTCTTATGAAATAGATCTTAAATTTTATAGTTATTTGTGCTTTTTGGCATTTAAACAAAAAATTTACTCGCGTCGATAGAAACAGGAAAACAATGCGGCACAGCTGAGCAGCTCACGGCGAAGGACATGCGCACAGGACACAAAACGCCAACAGATGATGCCAAACATTGCCAGATATCCGCAAATTATTTAACTGACAAATAATGATAACTTTATCAAGTGATTAGACTATGCTCTTTAAATATTAAATACTATCGTATTTCATCTTTTTGAAAAATAGATATTATACCAATTCTTCAAAAATCTTGATACATTTTTTTTCGGAATCGGTTATTATTTTGTATCGATACTAGTTTCGGCTTACATCTGAGAATTCATTAATATAAAAAATTAATTCTGACCTTTAAAAAACAGTTTACAGAAATCAAAAAGTAAATAATGAAGAGACTGATTATTAACAGTATCCCAAGAAATATAATTTTTATTTATTAATTAAAACTATGATATTCAAGAAAAAATATGACTGAAAATTTATTTACCCATACAATAATTTAAAAGTTCTCAATTAAAGTTCTCAGAAGGACTTACCCACATGTGTATGCATTCCTAGAGAACAAAAAATGAAGAGGAATCACGCTTAGGACACAAAGGTCTTTCAATTCTATGGATTTCATTTCCGAGCTAACTTTTCGACCAAAAAGGATCTTCATACCGTCCCACAACTATAATCCTGCCTGGGCTGGACAAAAGGAATTAACGGAAACAATAAAATTTGGAGAACTTTTGAAAACCAATAAATTCCAAGTGTTTGGAAATCAATTGGGAACAAATTGCAACTGACAAAAACTAGGAAAAAGAAAAGGTGCTGGGAAGTGGGATGTGGGGATGTGTGCTTGGCCAATGGCATTTCTATATGTACTTACGTATTCACTCTCATTCATGGCATTCTCCTTTTCAGTTTATATTTGGGTGAACATTTCTGCCAAGCAGTTGGAGAGTTTGCAAGACCAATATGCAAAGAAAAAGGTGCTCAAGTGGCTGGGGCAAACAGTTTTGTTTGCTAAACTTTTGTCATTGAGTACGCGCAACAATAGCAAAGCAATCGCCAAACCAGCTGAGGGAATTAATTCGAATTTGAAACAAGCTTCAAGTCTCGAGCAGAATAAGCCAAATGCTCCGACAAGAAAATAAACATAAATCAAGGCACAAATTAATTAAGGTAAAATTGTAATCGAAATGTGGAACTTAAATCAATAACACATATACCCTAGCTAGAATAATAAAGTCGATAGATTCAATTTAATCAATACATTTTAAATTTAATATATCTGTATTGTTTGGTCAGTTATTATCAAGATATGCAGGTAAATCTGCAAATTGCCAAATAACAAGAGTAAACAAAGAGATAGGAATACAGAAGTACAAGTACCTGTCAATAAATACAGCACAGTAGGAACTCAAGAAATCAAAATACTTGAGATCAACCTCAAGTGAGATTGCATAAAGCCCTATGAAAATTGTTGCCAAAAAATTAAAGAGTTTATTCAATAAATGAAATTCAATTATTTAATTGTAATTTAAATGTCCGTACTTTGGTCAGTTATTGTAATGGTATTCAAATAATTGTGTAAATTGCCAAATAACAAGAGTAAACAAAGAGATAGAAATACGGAAGTACAAGTACCTGCACAGAACGAACCCAAGAAAGCCACAACTAATGGCAAACACTCGAGAACATCCGCTGCTGCACCTCAAGTGAGATTAAATAAAACTGCAAGAAAATTGAAATGAAAATTCGGCAAGGCAAACACAAATTCGAGACAAGTTATAGCAGCATCTATGGGATTCTTTCCTCTGAAATCCCCAACCCATCCTCGGTTGCAGTTCATCCATCCCGCTTGCCGAAAATATTTCATTTATACAGATAGAACCCACTTACATATATTTGCTGGCAACTTCCACGTCGAAGTGCCGCTGTGGCAGCTTAAGTTACTACAAGACCATCTCATCTCCCACCGATATTGCCCAGGCATAGGCAACTTAACTTTGATGAGTTTGCAAAGTGAAATTCTGGGGAAAGGGCAAAGGCAATAAGGAGCAGCGGACTTACCTTATCCACCGACTTGAGTGCCGTGTGCGGTGGGGTGTGCTCAAAATTATGGTTAAAATAACGAAAAGGATGGGGCTCGCCTCAGCTTTGGCGGATGATATTAACATGGATCCGGAAACTAATAAAGCGATTGTGGAACATACTTGTGTGGAAAGTCATTCAGGGGCTTAACTGCGGAGTGTCTCAAGATCAATTTTTATTAGCCAGCGAACTTACCCTTTACTAGTTCATATTTTTCCAATGCCATAGGATTGTGGTTAATTACAGTCCTTATTAAGTTTTAGTTTTAAGCAAAAACACTAGTCCAGATATGAGGAATTTAGATGAAACTTTGAGTTTATTTTTCAGCCAAAAGATTGCAATGCAGTGCTTGTGAAACAACATACAAAAAAGCACCTTTTTTATTTGGACATCATTTTCTGTTTTAATCAAAATTTAACATATTTAATCGTTGAATTCCAGTTATAAAACAACCGCAACCACCACTAGCAATGATTTTTTATCCAACCACCATTGTGGTGCACCAGCCAATATCAGTGGGGCAAACTACGTGGCATGCTTCCAGGCATTTTATTAATTTCACTTCATTTTGATGCTCTCGTTATCCTGGGCAGAGGATGAGGACAATGATGTCTGGAAATGGCTAGCAGCACTGCGGGCGCACATCTGCCGGATGCGCGGGTTGTTTGGTAATTTCCTTAACGGAAGTGCATGCAGTTTCAGGACCATAATAGGAGGAGCCATCCTTATCCTGGCTGCCGTCTGGAGTCCGAAAGAAAGTTAGCTGGTCAGTGTGTGCCGGATTGCCAGACTTGTTCCCACAGGCGAGAGGGATTGAAAAATGTGTGTGGCCCGAAATTTGCTACACAAATTTCCGCAGCAATAAAAGCCCAAGAGCCAACCATTATCGATACTGCAACCGATGAGCATTGAACGCTTCCCAAGGCCAATTTCCAATTGATTAGCCACTTTCGTGGTCTACACAAAACCACAAAAGCCTGCACAAAATAGCATTCTTGGATTTTAATCTATCAATAAGAATATATATTACTTACTTAAAAAATACTCCGCATTTATCTTAATAAACGAACTGTTTTAAACGAGAGGACGGCGAAGTTTGAGTAAAGTGTGTGCAGCTATACCAATCTAGCACCACCTCTCATTAAAAGTTAAAATTTGAAATAAGTATGGCCAGGCTAAAGAGGCTCAAGCCATTAAGTTCAGGAGGAATCGGAAGCACAATTAGGCTGAGTGCCAGGGGCGTGACCCTTTGGAAGTGCCACAAAAATTCGCCCTAAATTAGAGCGGCAGGGGAAGTTAGCATCAAATGCAGAGACCGCAAGTCTGAGACGATTCCGACATAAATTCAATAGGACGATGGCAATAAGTGCATTAGCAGCATATTTCACAGATTGGCAGACACGTCGCTAGATGTGGTCCCGTGGCCAGTCGAGCACACCAGACCGGGCCAAAAACACCCAGACGGTGGCCAAGACCAAGCAGTAAGCCACAAATTGCATGAGATCATAAATATTTCAAGCATAAAGTACAAAATATGCAAAAGTTTCCTATTTTCCTTTAACGTTCTGTTCGTTCTGGCCATTGCCATTTCCATTGCCAATGCCACTGCAGTTTGACGTAGTGCTGCCGATTTGTCCTTTTAGCCAAATGTCTTACTCCTCGTATTTTATATCTTAGCTTTTAGCTGTACTAATTTTAATTTAACTTTTTTACATTTTAATTATTTGCATTGGAAATTTTTTCTTTCCACAAAAACGTATTCTAATAAAAATTCTATTAATTATTTAACTAACAAGCCCTTTGCGCCTAAAACTAAAACTTAAAGAGACAAATCAACTGTCAAAAAGCATAATCCTTGAATGTAAAGTTTTATAGGTCTTGGTAAATATATTAATAGCTGATTGTTAATAAGTTTAAAATACTATAAAAAAAGTAATTCTTCTACTTTGTACATGTATGTTTGCATATATCTTTAAATTGTCTTTAGAATTTTATAAGTCATTTAAAATAACTTTATTATAACTTGTAACTAAATATTAATTTACCATAATAAATACATGTTATATTATGTCCTTTTTGAAGCAGTTGTTGGCAGCACTGGTTGCTGCTGGCTGTTGGCTATTGCAGTTGGCCAGATACGAAGGACGTCAAACGGAGTAAGAAAAATATATTGCTAAATTCTCGCACAGGAAACGGCAGCAGGAGCAGCAGCAACAGCCAGCGGGTGGACATGACCCTTCCGTGGTGCCCAATCCGTAGTCCGTAGTCCGCTGTCCGCCGTCCGTTGTCCATATTCCGTAGTCCTTCGTCCGAGTCCGGTGTCCGTGGTCCGTTGTCCGGCACGTGCACTACGCCAAAATGGCAAGCGGAAGTTCAAAAGAGCAAAGAGCATGTAACGATATTTCGGTTCTCTTTTCTGCTTTTCCGAGTCGAATGGCCATGCGATTGCGGGCAACAAATTTGCAATAAGCAATTTTTCAATTTTCAATTTAGGCACCAAGGCAGCGGGTGGACAAGGATATGCAAAACAGCGGCCACATATCGTCCAGCCATAATTCAACGCGAATTGCCAGAATCCGATTCAGCACAAAGGACAAATGAGAGTCCTGCAAGTGACCCAAAACTTCAGTCAGGCGTAAAGCGCCATTAATTAACAGCGACTCAGTTTTTGACAATGAATTCAAGATGATTTGGTCAAGGGTTTGGACAAGTTCAGCAGCATTTTTACCTTTTATTTTGATGGGACAACAAAAAAAACTTTATTAGAAACAAAACCAAAAGAAAGCAATTAAATTACAATTTATTTTGTATTTGCCGCCATCGTTGGCCAATCACCAGAGCAGCCAAAAAAAGCCACATAATACATGCCACATACAGATTTAAGTCAGCGGCAGCCTCAAAGTTCCTATAGCCAGTGACGGCGACATCCACAAAGTCGTCATCGAAAGGCTCTTCCCTGGAGATTATGTGGCCATGGGCTGGGAGAAGTGAGAAACCCAGTAACTGCATCAGCAGGCAAAGTAGTTGGAGGCCCATGGGGATCGCAATCCAAGTGTGCAGCAGGTAACGCACCACTGGTGGGCAACCTATTACTGCTACCCTTTATAGCCAAGTGCAACTCAAGGTTCTAAATTACCGATTGGAACCACCATATGGTTGAAGCAATTCCGAGACTTCCACTGCAAATTATTAAGGCGATTTATAACAACATCTAGACAGGCTTTTGTAAGCAAACGATAAAAACACCCATGCTGCTAAGCACTATGAACACAACATAACCAATTTCGTAATTATATTAGTTTCTTAAGCAACTAAATATAACATATCTTACTATTTTTTTTACTTAATAGGATTAAAGAAAGACGTTGCAACTGTTTTAAACACAGTTAAATAACATAAACGCGTTCTTAGTTGTTAATAAGGAAGAACTACTAAATACTTACCTCTGTGATAAATGCGAAAATTAAATTTTAAATTAAAGACATCATGAAATTGAAGTGTAAGTGCAGTACGGTTACAAATGTAAATACAAATCAAATCAAAACAAAGTTGCCTTGACTGGTTATATTTGTTTATTGCAGATCAGATTACACCATGTACTGTCGAATGTCGAGATCGCGTTCCCTCAGCTTCAGATCGATCCACTGCCGGTAGATCTTGACATTGGTGTAAATGCCCAGCAGTTGTGGGCCATCGCATCGGGCTGTTCTGGTCACGAGGCCGGCCAGGAGGAATCGGTCGTCGTGGCCGGGGAGCGGGCACATCAGGGGCACTGCGGCCATGTCCACATCCCCGCAGACAAAGTCACCCTTGTCCCCGCCCGCGCACAATAGGGTGTCGTTGTGGGCGTGGCGCCGCCCGAGGAAGGATAATCGCAATTTGGCCCTACACTGATCAGGTGGCAGGACGTAGAGCGTCCACCGCTTGGGCAGGATCGCCGATCCCCCGAAGTCGCCTCTCTGCCAGCCGGACACATAGCACTGGCTGTAATTGTAGGACATTTGCGGGGGCGGCAGGCAAATCGGCTGCACATTGGGGGTCAGCTGAAAGGGTGTGTCCTTGTCCACCAGGATAATCGCCATGTTGTGGGCCAGCGGCATTTGCGTGTAGTTGGGATGCAACACAGACTCAGCCACCGATCTCTGCTGATGAGGCTGTGGTTCCAGCTCCACAGCCGCATCCCATTCCCCGGCCACCAGGCGCAGCTTCCCGGGCTCCACACTCTGGACACAGTGAGCCGTTGTGACCACAGCCAGGGGTGTGATGAGTGCTCCACTGCAGAGGTATCCTTCCGCCCCGTACACAGCCACTAGCCAAGGAAACTCGCCGAACTTGGCCTCCCGCTGCTTGTAGCCCAATGGTCGCAGATAATACCAGAGATCATGACGACCTCCACATGGCCAGTTGGTGGCCTCCGCCGGAAGTGTCGGTGTCGACAGCTGTTGGCACAAATGCATTACTTAGAAAAATCTTATTGATACCGTAGAAATGTATAGACTATTGCTATCAAATGTTATGTCTACACAAAATTAATAAAAATGTTTAAATTAACTTTTAAACAAGGTTTTAGTTACCAAAGGGAGGTACTCAACGCTCTAGCTATTTAGTATAATAGAAAAAATAAATTATTTCCATCTATTAATTAATTAAATTAATATCAGATATATCCCGTTATTATGTTATATAAAAATTCAACAAAGGAAGCCACTAGAGCTGCAGCAAAGGTAGGTAAAAAGCGTATATGAAACAAACTATTATGTTTTATATCGAATAACATTTTCCACACACTTTAAAATACAAATACGTTGATTATTCCGCTCCAACTAAAGGATAATGGAATTTTTTACTGCTCAAAAGTCTCACTTTTTTTTGACGGGCTCAAATGAAAATTAAAATGAATTGAAATGTGGCTTACGAAGGTGGTTGTTATTCAGATTGTAAACCGGTTGCACTTAATCCCATGGATATTAAAAAGAAACTAGGAATGTCGAAAACCAAATTGTCAATTTTGATCAACATTTTTTTTGTGATGTTTTTTTTTGGTACTCACTGTATCCTGGATATTGCAGCACTTTTCCATATAGTGGCATGGCTCGTCCATCGTCGTCCTACTGCGATCCGGATAGAATTTTCCGTCGACCATTAAGCCCTCGTTGCACTGTTCGTACGGCACACATTGCTTGTCCGGTCCGCAACTTTGGAATGCCGTCAACGAAGGTGTTAGGATGGCCAAAACAAAAAGCAGCACAGCCCGATGGAGCCACATATCCGCGAATTCCGTCCCTGAACAGGTTACCTTGCACTTGAGCTGCGCAACTGGACGACCGTTGGCTTTTATAGCCTCGCCAAAGTTCAGGCCGTACACCCCGATTTGATTGGGGAAAAAATAGATTGCGACCCATTAAAGTGCTAAAAATAGCCGACAATGGGCTGCGAAAAAGGGGCTGGACCTGCAGCAATCAAATAAATGATTCAGGCGACGATGCACTTAGAAAAATGCTGTCGATTACATTGGAAAATCAAAAAACATTTTTATTTGATCGCTTAAATGTGGTGCACTTTCTTTCTTTAATCATCAAAATTGAGTAATGCAGGGGCATCGTTAAATCTATAACAACCGGAAAACAGCCTCCAAAAATATATAGTTTTTTTAAGATAAACCGTATTAATCTCCACTTTAATCAAACAATTTTTAATACCGCTTTATTAAACACGAGATCGCGAATATTCCTGTGTTTAAGAAAGTTTATCTAAGTAACAATGTCATTTAAAAAATGTTTTTGTAGCGAATTTTTGATGAATAGATAGGTTTAATTTGTTTTAATAATTAAATAAATTTGTTATGTCGTTATTGTCAGTCGGAAAATAATTTATAAATAGTTATTTATTAAAGATATTTAAAGATAGTAAATTTAACATGGCACTTTACATTTAAACCCTCAATGCAAGCACATTTTAGATAGCTTCTGTGCACGTGTCCAGAGGAAAGGGTAACCATTGTATGCCCAATTACGGAGATATATCTGGCACTTTCTCCAGTCTGCCGACAGCTACACGAATCCGTATCTATTACTGAGCATTCGAATGGGAAAAGTGGGGGAGGATGCGGATCAGCTGTGCTTCAAGATTTGCGTCATATCTTAATGCACAATCGTCGCCTAAGTGCACGTAAATTGAATAAAATTTCGACAAGTTTTAATACACAAGACATTCACACAACACTCTGAGAGGAAAATGAGGTGGTGGCAAGGCAGGTGGGGGTTTTCCTGGGGGGGAAATAGTTTCCCTGCCGTTCGATAGACTTACAACTCAAGTGGAGTGCTGTGTGTACTTGGACATATTTGTTGCACTGACTTGTTTGGCTGGGATTTACGCAACTTAAACAGATTGTCAACAGGAATTGCGAGGGATGAGAAGGAAACGGGTGAGGTGACACCAGTAGGTTGAAACATGCGTCAAATGTGTAGAAAGTTAACGTGTCCAGTGCCTGCTGGTCCTGTGTGAAACTTAATTTGTTCAATCGTGTTGCAACACTTCTGAACAGATGTTATCTTTGAGGAAATGAATTCTGTTATTGTTGCTGGCCATCCACTTTAAACAGATTTATGAACATGTCACACCCCCCTCCCCCCATGCGCCAACTATTCAATTCTGCGGTGGCAAATATTCAATTATTATGAAAATTTATTGTTCAACCAATTGTTTCGGGTGGATCGGAAGTTCATTTTGCATGGATGAGAACAAAGCTGTTTGTAAACTGTGTTGTGCATCCGTAAGAATATCATTTAATGCACATCGACCACAAAACGTAATAATCGCGAAAGGTCAACATAACATTTTTTTTAAATTTACAATTAAAATGATTACAAGATAAGTCTGAACAACCAGCCTGAATTAAAAACCAGAGATAGATACATATATAGATAGATATTCCATCTCAAATAAATACCTTACAATTTAACCAAGACAAAAAAAAATCGTTGCTTAATAATTTTAGTTTTTAAGAACTACGTAAATTATGAAATTTTTTAAGCAAGAGAAATCAGATTTTAATTACAAGGAATAAAATGAGTTTAATTTGGACCATTTTGCCACTCGTTTTAACATTTGAGCAAATTGGGCAATGCAATTCGAGCACTTTCATAGATGAGTAAATTTGGTTCTCTTTCATACATATCGCTCTCTTAAATGCAATTCATTCAGCTCAACTATGAATTGAGTGAAACTTTACAGACTGCAAACTGTAACTCAAAGACTCACTGTGAAATGGCAGCGCCGGGATGGGGAGGCTGGCAACGCCGGGAGGGTGTTGAGGGGGCCAACGCTGGCGTCTTGAGGGTATGATTTCGGTCGTGAGGCTTGGGAGCGTTTCCTGGGCTTTTCTGAGGGGGTCCCAGGGTCGTGGCGGAGTTGGTGGAGCGGGGCGCAACTTTTGGGGGGTCTCACGCTGGAGCCCGAGTTCGGAAAACTGAGAAATTGGGGAAAAACCGGTAAAGTTCAGTTTGACGGTCTGGCAGCACTGTATTTTGCACATGGGTAACACACGCGACGGGAAAACAGGTGTATTCGATCACTTTCCACGGAAAACTGATCGCGGCGACCTGCCCCCCACCCCCGGCTCCCGTCGACAGCACTTTTTTCTCGCGGAAAATGCGGCGGAACGGAGAATTTCGCGACACACAGATTTCAGCTCCAGGCAGTGTGACCACCTTTGGGTTTAACGCAAATATAGGCGCTTTTTGGCCACTTTCGCAAGGCGTCACGGGACTTTCTGCGTTTTCTCCAAGGTGGTCATACAGTTTTGGCGCCGTTGTTCAAAGTTATTAATTGTTGTGATTTTTATATTATGGACCTTTTCAGTCTTAAATTCTTTGCCATGCCGCACCTGCGCGCCCAGGTGGACAAGCACCTCCCACAGGTGGATGATCCGCGCCGGCCAAGCGGGATCTTTTAAAACCTGGACGGCCTTAAACGGTTAAAGGATCACGGCAGGTATGGTAGATGTCATACACCTGACTGGGGTGGGTACCTAGTCTTATGAATATTATTTTTACAATTTAATTAAACAATTTACGTACCCAGCCGATGCCGGGACACACGCTAGTCATGGTGGGAACCTCAGATGACGGATCCGTGAAGCAGGTCGTGTACACCGAAGTGGTAAGTAGCCCCAAATACCGAAATTTATTATTTCTTATTTTTATTTATTTCTCTATATACATATATAGAAGAAAAATGCATTTACGGCCATGCAGATCATGGCGGCATTTGAGCAGGTGCGGAAGGCCATCGCATCAGTGGAGTTGCTATTATTGTGGACGATTGCCCAAACAACGTCTTGCTTGATGTCCACATTGGCTATCCGGTGGTGGCAGACCTGAACCACCTGGCCAAAATCGTCGCCGCGGACATGAAGCACGTGCTGCAGCTCCTGCCCAATATCACTAACCATACAACATATGGTTAGTGCCAATATCCACAGGCGTATTTTTTTCCGGGAGCACAATGCTCATCAGAAGCTGGAGCTGGCCTGGAGCGGGACGAACCACTTTCCTGGCAGTGCCGATTGGCGCGTGCGCGGCAAGATCCGCGTGCTCCAGGACATTGTGAGCCGCCGGTTCGCTACATGCTCGACGCCGTTCGACCTGAGGGAGGCGAACAACGGAGTCCTGGAGACCACTGGCCAGAAGTGGGCCTTCTCTGCCTGCTAGAGGATTTGGATTTCGACCCCACGGTGTACTTAAAAATCAATATGTATGTATGTACATATGTATGTGTTTTTGGGGCCCACTCTAAGCGACGCACTCACTGAATGCATTTCAGTGGCTGCAAGCTTTTTGACTGCCACTTGCCAGCAAAATGTCCACCCTGCAGCAACGTTGCTATCGCATTTGCGAAAATGAGCAAAGACTGGAGAAAGTGGCTGCCAGGGCTGGCCAGGCAGCTCTACAAAAATTGTACAACCAGTTAAAGAAGGAAGTGAGAGCGGAGAGGAACCCTTTCAGCAAGGAAGTCGCCGGATTATGTCCTGCTTGCACAGAAGATCTGCAGGTTTGAAGGGAGCGAGCCGGAGGCACATGTGGACTCCATCCTGGGAGGGGACCGAGCTGGCGAAGACCTGCACTTTCGCCTGACCGCCGATGACGTCTATAGTGTCATGTCAGATGGCACCTAAGCGGCAGAAGCAACCCACGAAGAAGGAGGCAAACAGTCTGCTAGGGTGAATCTTTTCGAGGAGGAGACGCCGACCAAGCGGATGAAGATGAGCCCCAAGTTCCAATGCAGCCTTTGCACCGAAAAGTGCAGCTCGACTGTGGCTCTTTATGACCACCGACAGGGGTGTTTCCTTGAGAAATACAACCACGAGTGCGGATGCGGCCGCCTAACCGTGTTGCATTCCCAGATGGCTGGCCACCGCCGATCCTGCGGACTCGGGAGCAACCTCATGGTGAAAGTTACGGGCGAAAGCACCGGGTAGCATTATAATATATAATAAATTAATTTTATATAATAAAACAACAATTTGCGGCTGCACTTGTCTCTCTCACTGTGCTTTTATTAGCTTATGGGGAATGCGGCAGATTGAGCGAAATGGCTATATGTATGTACATACATACATATGCACATATGTATATACTTTGCATTGTTTGTATTTAATTCCACATTAAATTCCACAATTAAAAATTTAGTGATAATAAAAAAATACTAAATAAAAGGCAATCAATAAAAAAATTGTTAATATAAATTGTTAAATATAAATTGTATTGTTTTTGAATTTCGTTGTACACCGGCAGACTTGTCTTGCAATCGCGAAGGGAGTACTACAGCTGTAGGTAAAGTAATATAATTAAAATTCGACCAGCTGTTTACAAATATATAAGTTTAAGATTTAACAATAAACTTATATTGGATCGCCTTGTTATTAGATACTCGCTGCAAAAAATGTTGCCTACTTAAAAGCGTAAAATATTATTTTTATGGCAAATTAAATGGAAACGGAACATTGAGTTAAATGAGTTGAGGGATAATATTAGAAGAAAATTTGACATTTTCAGTTTTTGCTTTGCTCAAGAAATAATTTGAGTGCCCCCACTTGGTTTCTTGTTTGTTATAAAATATGTGCATAAATAACATAATATAAATACTTTATAGATCCCAAACACGTACTATCAATTCAAATTAAATTATTGCAAGATTGAGATATTTAATTATCTATTTATCTCAAAGTTTTTTAATCAGTGGAAACAGTACGTATGAGTGATTATCTATAAATACATTGTAACCAAAGGTAACAGTAAGTATGAGTGATACCCTTTGATTTCATTGTGAAGTAGGACCATAAAACTGATTACATATACCCAATTTCGCCAAATTAAAAAAAATAGTCTGTGTTTTATATTTCATATTACATATACTACGTTTGCTTTTATTTCAGTATCAACTCAAAGGATAGCTTGAACATAAAATGGCCTACAAGCAATAGTACATTAAGTGGTAATTGTAACTACTAAAAGTTTAAGGGGTTACATTTAGTACATGTCTTATGGGGGTCTTATTGGAGTGGAAATTAATAAACCTAATAAATTGATTAGTCGAATCAAATTGCAATACAGTAAAAATTTCAACTATTCCGGAAAATTGAAATTTTTAAAGCACAGTCCATCTAACAATCAGTTCGAAACTAAACAAAGGTTTTAACAATTTAAAATAGCAAATTATCTCATGAAAGCTTTAGTGTATTTATATGTAGACGTAGTATAAAACCGGCATAAGACATGTCTGTGGTGGATGTGCTATCTTAATCTCCAAAGCAATGTCAGGAAGTGAGATGGATTTTGATGTGAAAGGAGAGCCGGATTGCAGTCCTTTTTGGGTTATACCATTAGAGCATCAAATCCACATTAAGCTTCCTGATCCTGTCCCGGTCCCAGTCGCAGCCACTGGACGCAACGTCACAGGGTGTCGTTAAAGAGGCGCTTGGCCCCCTTAAAATTAGGATGAATCGGACCCGGTAATACATGCGGCTTGAGAGCACTCTTACCGGGCAGGCGATCCGCGTCGTAGGGCAGCTGCGGAGACAGCTTCAGCTGACGGTAGTAGTCGCTCTTGGGATAGAAGCAGTTGCTCTTGGTCATGATCCGCACACGCTTGGCACTGCCCGTCTGTGGAGTCGCAAACTGCAGGCGCGGCACCTGCTTGGGTGTGGACTTCTGCAGCTTGCTGTTAGCCTGCTTCGTTTGTTGTTTGCGCGAGGGAACGAAAATGTCCTGTTCACCGGGCTCTAGAGGGGCATCCCAGCCGTTGGCTGGCTGCGGTGTGGCGGTGGTGGGTTCATCATCACCAGCAGCAGGATCGGTTTTGGAAGTGGACTTTAACTTGGACTGCTCATCCTTCTTAGGCGTGGCCTGCTCCTCTTTTTTGGGCTTGGGCTGCTCCTCTTTGGGCTTGGATTTCTCTTCTTTCTTGGCTTTGGACTGCTCATCCTTTTGTGCCTTGGACTGCTCCGCCTTTTGTGCCTTGGACTGTTCTTTCTTGGGCTTAACAGGTCCTTCCTTTTTAACCTTCAACTGGTCATCCTTTTTCGGCTTGGGGGTTTCTTCCTTTTTTGCTTTCTTTGCCTTGGGCTTGGCTTGCTTCTCGTCCTTGTCCTCCGCTGTTGCATCAGTCTCAGTGACCTCCTCCACCACCCAGGCATTGTTTATGCTGGAACGCACTTTTGCATTGTGTTTGACCTTTTTTTGCAGCTCCGGGGGCAGAGCTTTGCCAATGATCTCGTCGTAGTTGTGCTCGTCCACCTCCTCAAAGTTGATGGACTGCAACAGTCTCTTACGCTTCGACTTGTTGAGCTTCTTGAGTTTCCTGCCGGTGCCGAAGACCTCGTCCTCCATCTCCTCAATGGCTGCCACCTTTTGTTCCACCATCTCCGACAGTGTTTGGCCCTCCACCTTTGGCATAGTGCGCACGCCTAGCGGAAATTCTCCGCCCTTGTAGGTCTCAAAGATCTGGATGAGCTTGCGCAGTCCCTTGCGGCGTTTGCTGTTGAATTCATTGGTGCGGATCAGTGTCTGCAGCTCGTCCAGGACACAGTCGGCGTTGAGCGGCAGCTCTGGCATGTGAACATCTACGTCGCCCGCGCGGGGATCCAGGGATGTGGGGCGCGGCGGCTCCTCCTCGGCATTGCCCTCGTCGTCCTCCTCGTCAAAGCCCGAGTCCAGTTTCTCAATATCATCGATGGAGGCGGTGGGAAAGCCCATCAGCTTCCAGGCATTGTACTTTTCGCTGTACTCGCGGCCCAAGTCGCTCTGGTAGAGCAGGTGATAAAGCACCCTTGTGCGGCACTGGGCCACCAGCTTGGCATCGCGCTGCGTGGCCAGGTAGGTGACGAACGGGCGCAAGAACAAATTGACCTGGGCGGCGCTGATCTCGCCATCGGCCGCCTTGGCCAGCTCCTCAAAGAAGACATCCAGATAGTGCATGGTCATGCCGCGGCTCTTGGGCTGCTCCGACAGCACGGACAGCTGCATGCTTTTGTTGAAGGCGGCGATCAGCTCCGGCGACCAATTGCTCTGCTTCAGCAGACGCAGGACATAGCGCACCATGCGGCGGGTGAGCATCAGGAACTTGTCCATGCGCCACTGGTCGATGCCGAAAAACTCCTGACACATGGTGCGCATGAACGCACTGAAGTAGGCCAGACTGCAGGCCGTGTTTCCATCGAAGCTATCCACCATCTTTGCCAACTGCTCGGCAAGCTCCTCCTGCACCAGCGGCTTGTCCGACATCCACATGTTGTAGTACAATCCCTTCCATATGCGCATAAAGTCATCCTCGGTGAAGGGGAAGGAGCTGCTGGCCCGCAGCTTGAACCACTTGCGCAGCTTGCGGATTTGGCGATTCCGCTGGGCCACATCGTTGCCAGCGAGGGCACGGACGATTTTCACCTCCTGGGCGACCACCCTCACCTCCTTGGGCACCTTCGCCTGGGTCGCTTCCTCCTCCTCGATGGCAGCCGCCTCGGCGCAGCGCTTGGTTGGCTTCTTGCGCGTCACCATGCTCCGGCTAATTCAACTTTTATTTGCGAAAAATAAGTGAGCTGTGTATATTGAATATGCGGCCTGCACGTGTTGCCACTAGAGCTGGAACAAAAATCAACGTTTACTAGATGCTATCGATGTTGCCAGAGATTTGACAGCATCGATATTTTCCTAGCACGCATCGTCTATTTTCACTTGGCCTACCACTTTTTTGAATAAATTATAAAACAATTAAATACGCAGTAAAATAAAACAGGATTATTCTAATTCCAAAATATTTTTGGTGATTTGAAACTTTTTAAGAGCGTTACTATTATTATTTAAAAAGTTAGAAAATATTTCTTCCTTGCATTTTCCAACACTGTTTAGAAAAGGTCCCTTAGCAGCACTCTTCCCCAGCTGATAATTCGGTCTGCTTTTTATAAATTTTGCTATTCAGTAAAAAAATCAAAGAAAACATGTCTGTGGTGAACGTGACGGCTGCCGAGGATTACCAGAAGTACATAAATGGGGACAAGACGACTGTGGCGCTTTTCGCCGCCGAGTGGGCGGAGCAGTGTGGTCAGGTGAAGGACGCGCTGGAGGAACTTTCTAAGATTACTGGCGAGAAACTGCAGTTCATCAGCTTAAATGCCGAACAATTTCCAGAGATTTCCATGAAGCACCAGGTAAGACTGTAGTTTTCGGTTAATGTGGTTACTAACTAGCTTTGCGGGATCAGATCGAAGCCGTGCCCACAGTGATCTTCTTCGCCAAGGGCTCCGCTGTGGACCGCGTCGACGGAGTGGACGTTGCCGCAATCAGCAGCAAGACCAAGAAGTTGGCCGAAAGCGCCAGCAGTGCGGCGGCGACGGGACAAACGCTGGAGGATCGCCTGAAGGCCCTCATCAACACGGCTCCGCTGATGATCTTCATGAAGGGCGACCGAAATGGACCGCGTTGTGGGTTCTCCAAGCAACTTATCGGCATTGTGAACGACACAAAGTATGTTCGCTTACCCAATATACTTTCCCCCTTTTTAACCATAATCTGTGTCCTTAACAGCTTGCCGTACGAAACATTCGACATCCTAAGCGATGAGGAGGTGCGCCAGGGCCTAAAGACCTTCTCGGACTGGCCCACCTATCCGCAGGTGTATGTTAAGGGCGAACTCATTGGCGGACTGGACATCATTAAGGAACTTCTGGCCAACAATGAGTTGGAGGCCACGCTCAAAGGCTAATTCCATCGGACTGCGACCTATTCATCAGACACCTCAAACCATGAACAATCTTTTTGCTAAGTCCTTAGACCTTTGTATAGTTTAATAAAGGATTTTCGTCTAATCCGCCGCATCTGTTTCATTTTAGTGGATGTGGATATGGTACTGTTTGATCTAATACAAATTTTAAAATATCTTAGAATTTAGTCGTTCAATTTTCTGTTCGAATTATTTTTTTTATACCCTTGCAAAGTGTATTATAATTTCAGTCAAAAGTTTGCAACGCAGTGAAGGAGACATTTCCGACCCTATAAAGTACATATATTCTTGATCAGCAGAACCAGGAGAGTCGATCTAGCCATGTCCGTCTGTCCGATTCTACGCAAACTAGTCTCTCAGTTTTAAAGCTATCTGCTTAAAACTTTCCCAAAAGTTGTCTTTTTATTGCAGGTAGTATATAAGTCGGAACGAGCCGGATCGGACGACGAGCTATATCATAAGCTCCCATACGAACAATCGGAAAAACAATTCAAAAAAAATTATAACTGTTGTTTTTAATTTTTTGTTCTTTGGGATTTGGTAATATTTAAGTATTATGGAATTACGGTTTTAATTAAATTAAAATCTGACAACAATATCATATAGCTGTAATAGAAACGATGGCAAAATGCTGCGAAAAATCGACATATGTAGCTTTATTGTTTTTAGTAATATAGGCATAGAAATCAAAATATAGTCGATTTGAAAGTAACCGGAGAAGATACATATATAAAACTTTATAGCTGAGAACAATATAATCATGAAGCTATTAATTTGATTAGTTGAAACAATAGAATAGGTAACATGGAAGTATTTTAGTACATATAAAAAAATTGTATTTTTCAAAAATGTCATTAATAAATAGCTAAATATTAATGGCGTAAGATGCAGAACTAGTTTCTCCCGTATTTTACAACACTAAACATTTATATGAACAGCTGGCTCGCATCGGCTTGCAAATTATTTTCGCAACTTTATTATTATTTAGAAGTACATTTTAACACCGGAACTAAAACAGTATTCTAAATGGCTGAGGGTAATACAGCTGGCGGCGAGGACAAGAAGCTGACCGACATATTTTTAAGCGGCTGGAACATCTTCGACGAGCTGGATCTTACCGATCTTCCTTTTAATGGCAGCGAATTTCAGGTGAGACATGAAGCATCCAAACTAAAAAACCCTTTTAACACTATTGCACCTTCTAGAACAAAGTTAAGACGGCAATGGGCCTCTTCGAGCAGGCTACCGTCATTGTGAACCAGGTGAGCATGTTTAGTGCTAACGAGATGATCGACGAAGTCTCCACAGAATCGCTGCCTTTCATGCTGCTCCCATACTTCCTGGCCAAGCTGACCACCAAGATCAACAGTCCCAATAGCATACAGTCCATTGAGCTGGGTGAGATATACTTCAAGGATCACCTGCAGCGCTGCCAGGAGTACGAGCTCTGTGCGGCGCCCAAATCACAGGTGGCTACGCAGGACAACGAAACTGGAAAGAGCGAGCAGCGGGAGCTTATGGAGGCAGCCTATAATAGAAACGACAAAATTGCCCAGTATCGCAGAATGAAGGAAATTGACGAATATATGGCCAAGATGCGAGAGGCAATCAAGAACAAAACGGCTGACGATGAAGACAGGCGGACGTTCTTCCTTAAGTACTTGGACAAAAGCATCATAGACTCCAAGCAAGAATTGGAATCGCTCGTCGTAATGAAGCAGTTGGCCCAAATGCGTTTGGCTCGATTGGCCGGTGGCGAAGTCGACAACGAAGTGGACTCTTTTCGCAAATCGGATCAGCATCAACCCTCTGCATCTTCCACCTCCCGAGGTCATGGTCACAGTCACGGACCCGGACATCACCACCATCATCAGCAGGCCACCAAGCCGAAGCCCCTGCAGCCCTTTATCATCACTCGCAACGCCACGCAGAAGGCGGTGTTCGGTTTGGGCTATCCAAGTTTGCCCATCATGACTGTGGACGAGTTCTACCAGCAGCGCGTTGACGAGGGAATATTCCCTGACGAGGAGAAGGTGGCAAAGATGAATCAGGCCCAGGCAATCGCCGCCGCCCGTGATCCCAACGAGCAGGAGGACGAAGAGAAGGCCGCCGAAGAGCTGCAGGCAGAGGAAGATGATCCAGAGTATCTGGACCGCATGAGACGCATGGACGAGTACAAGGATGTGGTGCGTCGCGGAGACGGAAATCGTCATAACCGTAGCTAAGAAACTCACTTAAAAATTATGTACTTTTCTACAAACTAATAAAATGGATAATCTATAGGAAGGGTTTTAAGCCAGTTTATCCAAAAATAAGTTATAATATCTTAATTTTTTCCAAAATCTTCAAGGATACAAGAAAATCGGTATGTATTCATTATAGGAAGTTTGTACAACTGAAAGTTTTTATTTTATTATCTTATATAAAATTTATCTTTCGGGTTAGGGAATTGCAAAATCAATATTTCGATTTTGAAGGAAATTTTATCAAATATTATTTGTTATACCTCTTTTTTATATAGATTAATTTACATAGATATCACTGTCATTTTTTAAATTTCTTAATTTTAAAATCTTTCAGTCTGGCTCCACCGTTTTAGTGTTAAAAAGCCTTGAACTGCAATCGTGCGTTTCGCAACACTGATAGTCACATTCCAATTCCACCACCAGCAACAACAAAAGATCCAACGAAAGAGCACACATAAATTTAAAAAAAAAGTCGCAAAAAATAAGACATTTGCAGAAAAAACGTATAAATCAGCACCAGTTACGGTAAGGCTGTTGAAAGTGAATTTTTTGCAAGGTATTGGCTAGTGTTTAAGTCGTTTTTCCGTATTCCGCAGCAACTTGGCAGCAGGATGTCCGTAAGAGATTTCATTAAGGGTCTGCCCATTCATGATTCGAGCAATTTCACCCACTTGAGCACCGAACATGGAATTCGGACGTCGCAGAAGCGAGCCTCCGTCTACCTACCCACCGAGGACGAGCATTCCGAGCAGCTGATCGTGATGGACAAGCGCTGCGTTCTTCTGCGCTACCTCACCCAACAGTGGGACAAGAAGACTCTCCAGCGCAAGCGGGAACACGGTGGCGATTCCGGAAATGGCAACGGAAACAGCTCCACACCCAACGGCAACAGCTCCAGCAGCAAAAAGCGCCCGCGATTGGACCCCAACGAGCTGAACTGAGCGGCAGGACCAACCAGTCTCCAGCCCCACGATGGACATCCCACACAGAACACGCGCCCCAGAGCTTCGACAGCACGAGCTACCCGTCATTCATAAACATATATTTAATTAAAAATACACTTAGTACAAAGGAGTTGCAGTCAAACTTCCAACATCATGAATTCGCTTTCAAAGTTTGGTTTGCCTTTGTTTATTGAAAAGAGAAATCTAGCAGTACAATTTGTAACCAGGCGGTTTTTTTTAACGAAATGCCATCTTTCATCTTTATGGTAATAACTAAAAAGTATTTTGTACTTACCTAGAAAAAGAAACTAGAAACAATTTTAAATGTAACCAAATTGCCAATAACTTGATGTTTCATTTAAGGAATATACTTCTGATCCGGGTAGTTGCCAACAACATTTATCGGTTCATATCACGAATTCAAGATAGTACTTAAGTATACTTGCACGAAAGAGTTATTCAAGTTTGTAATAACACTTTGCTGGATTTTACTTCAGTTGGGCAAATAATATTCCAACAACGAACAATCTATTATACAAATTGATTTCTTCTAGGAAGTTTGACTGAATCCTGGTACCAGACACATATTATAGCACATACTCAGAGCTCCAATAGATTTACTTTTAAAAACAAAGATAGCATGTGATTTGACTACTGTACTCTTAGATTAGTGGTGTCCCAGGTCCTGGGGATCCGGCTTGCCGTACTGCTTCTCCCACCAGGTGACAAACTCTTTCTTGCGCAGCTCCCGCTTTGCGAAGTACTCGGGGAACTGGGCCTTCTCCAGGGGATGCCAGTAGTCAAGCAACCAGTCCGGCGGGATCACCTCTCGTTCGAAGGCGCAGCCACCGGCACTGTTGGCAACTACAAGGATAATACGTTAGCTGGGCGGGTATAAGATCAAAAGACATTTGTTTACAGTTTCGGGGCTGGAAATGCTTCGTCTCGAAGAGCTCTTTCTGTCCGCTTGCCAGGAGGCGGATGCCCTCGCCCAAATCCTTCCGAGCGTTCTCGTCGAAGCGGGCACGTAGCTGCACAGCGCGGTAGCGGTAGTCATGACTGGCGCCGATTAAAACAACCAAGATGCACTTGCTCATTATATAATCTTCGGGTACTCTTCGGAAACTGCACTCACCGTCGGTCGTACCAGGCTTCCAGGTTGCGCAGCGCCCGCTTGTACAGGCTGCACACCTGGCGCTTGTGCGAGACAATTGCCAAGGGAACTTGGGCCATAGTTTGCGCCTTAATTCGTTAAATTCTATTAAATTACTATAACAGCCTCGGCAACAACAACAGCTGTCATAAGTTAAGTGCTATAAATCGACTGATTGGAGAAAAGTATTGGAAAGCGCAAAAAAATAAATTCGAAATAGAACAGCCAGAGTTGCCACCTTAGTGCACTTTAAGAAATTATTTAAATTTTCAATTATTTAAATTTTGATGTCATTTATTCCCAAGTTTCCGATGTGTTGTTAAAAGGTGGCCCACAACTGGACGTCCGAAAACAATAAATTTAATAAATTTTATCCGATTCCAAAGTGACACACCTCTGAAGACTGAAATTTTTAATTTTAACGTTCACCCAATTTTTGACCCATTTTCATGTCATTTTTTCCAAGTTTTCGATGTGTTGTTAAAAGATGGCCCACAACTGGACTTCCGAAGCCTCTAAAGACTTATGGTTTGATTCTCTAAAAATCTGCATTCAAATTTTTAATTTTAACGTTGATCCAATTTTAGACCCATTTTCATGTCATTTATTTCCAAGTTTCCGATTTTTTTTTAAAAGGTGGCCCACAACTGGACTTCCGAAGTCCGAAACTTTACCAAATTGTATCCGATTTAAAAGGTAATTTTAAAAAAAAAAAAAAAAATTTTTTTGTTGTTTTTTGTTTTTATGAAAACATATTACTTGTAGCTTACCATAAATACAGCAGTCCTAATAATGGTATCCCTTTCTTTAATTCACTTTACATCCAATATAAATCCATTCGAACAAATAAAGCTACTTAATTAAATGCTTCTATCGAAATGCTTTAATAAATTATAATGTTTAACAAATACTCTTAAAGTAGTAATATAAAATGTTGTTAGTCCTCTAGCTGCATAACATTCAATATGCATTGAACAATATGCTCTGGTATGTTCAGCGGTGTTTCGCACAATTCGCCCGTCTTTTTGTCTAGCATGTAGATTTCGTTGAGCACCCGGTCTTCGTGCTCTGGATCCAAAGACGAGACGAGGGCCAAGGATCCCTCCGCCAGTTCGGCGAGGATTTGTTCGATATCCGGCTCGGCAGTGGTGGGCGGAATAGGGTCATCCGGCGTTATAACTTCATGACCCTGCTCTTCTCCAATGAAGTTAATGAAATATGTTTCCGACTGTCGATTTTGCGCCTCAGTTGCGGATTCGACGTCGCTCACATAGCTTAGGGTACCGTCATCCATATTGATGATGGTTTTATCACGGGGCTTGCTTACATCTACTTCATATTCCTTTGGATCATCCATCAGAAGTCCATTCAGCTCAGCCTGCAGTTCTCCTCCGGTAGGTACATTTGTTCCTGTTTGTTCGGTTTTTATCGCTTTCTCTTGCTTAATGGGTGCCAGATCCGCCTGACCATCTGCTGCGGCTGGGACTGGAACTTTGGGAGGCCGTCGTCTAGCCTTGGGCTTTCGCTTGGCGGGTGCACTTCCGTCGTTCTCGTCAGCTTCCAAATCTTTGCGTCTTTTGGCCCAAGCCTGCTTGCCAAGCTTCTTATTTGTCACATGCTCGTTTTCGTAAACTAAATCACCATCGTTAAGTGTACGTGATGCCTTGCTTTGCTGTTGTAATCGTGCACGCTAAAAAGATACACATTACAAATTTTTAAGGGTTTAAAACAAATTATCATTCATGCATTTTTTTTATCGAACCTTTTTAGGGTTCCCCGGCATAGCGCGGGAAATTTCTCTCCACTGGCGATCATTCTCCTCCCGCTCACGATCCTCTTCCGCCAGTTGGTCCTTTAGCTCCTGAATGTTGAAGGCTTTGGGATATAGCAGCGCCTTGTTGATCAGCTGCCCATTGGTGCGTTCCTCCTTTTTATACTTGAGCTTCAGATCCCGACGAGAGCGCGTGGGAAACATTTGGCACATCAGCGAGAAGTCCGTACCAATGATCTGCAGGCTGCGATAGAAACGGACTGTCTCATCGGAAGTCCAATAAGGCGTACGCTTATGGCGCTTGTAGAATCCGTTGTCACCTGATTAAAGGGTACAAAGAGATTAAAACTTAAACCTTTTTATGTGATATAAAATGCACACCGGTAGTCTCGTCCATCAGGATAAGAGATGAGTTGGCCAGAACCTTGCGGGCCTCCACCTCGGCCGTGGTTTCGATCTCCAGGGTTTTCTCATCAATGATCATCTCGCCATTGGCATCGAGTTTCAGCTGAGGGACTAGCATGGCGGATGTGCCCTCTCCCTTGGCTTCCAGCAGCTGATCAGACGAGGGCTTGGCATCCTCACCATTGGACTCATCCTTAATGGTCGTCACCGACTGCTTGGGCACCATAGGATTGTTCTCTGGATTATAGTAGATCATGTCCATCATCTTGAACGTCGACTTGTCGGGCACACCCTTGTTGAAGCGCGTCTCGAAGTCCCGCCGGGCATTCAACCGCTGTCCACCTTGGTTTTGGGACTTTTCATCTTTCCGCTGCTTGCCGCCACCTTCGGAATAGGTGGAACAGGTGGACTCGGTGCGAATGCGTCCCATGCCAGGACTCACTGGCGGGAGGTATTTGTAAGGCGATTGAGGCATGGGCGAA
The DNA here is from genome assembly GCA_018153305.1 of Drosophila kurseongensis. NCBI lineage: Eukaryota > Metazoa > Arthropoda > Insecta > Diptera > Drosophilidae > Drosophila > Drosophila kurseongensis. Next base: position 18,814,940 of record JAECXX010000210.1, read on the forward strand.
GCCACCTGTTGCTGCTGGGGTGTACCCGTCGACGAGCCACTGAGGTAACGCTCCCGCCGCGTGGGTGTGGCCGGCGATTGGTAGTCGCCCTCGTAGTCACTGGCCATTGGAGAGCCCACGAAACTGTTGCGCCTTTGGCCAAAAACTGGAGTGGGACGGACGCGCTGGCGGGCCTGAGCTTTGCTGGGAGACATGGGAAATCCACTGACGGTCTTCTGCAAGTCCATCTGAATGACATTGTCCTCTAGGTCCGAGTGGAGAACCTCCTCCAGTTGTCCAGCCGAACTGGCAGGCATTTTGAAGGCGATTGCATCAGCTTCGAGTTCGGATTCCGCAGGGGTCGTTGCAGCGGTCGGGGACTCAGCCACTCCCCCTGTCACCGCCTCCTCCTCCGGCTCCTTCTTCGGCGCGGGCAGCTCCTCCTTTCGCGGCTTGCGCTTGATGAGAGACAGGTTGGCCGGAGCCTTGATGCGCTGGCGCCGCATGGACATCCTGCGTGGGTTCTGTTATGGTTCTTCCAGGTTCAAAGGCAATTTCACACATCAAATCGAATCGAAAATCTGCGCAACAAAAACAATGCGGTGCAACCACGAGTTTCTTAAGTGAAGTGTTGGCTAACGGCGAACATCAAGGGCAGTGGGCTGAAGCTCAGAAAATGGAGTGATATTCCAAAACGACTAAAATAAACAATTCCTAAAAATCCCAGCAACCAGCATAGCAATTTCATTTTTATGAGACAACCTGATTTTTTTCATGCATATAATTGCAATAATTTTTCAATTACGTTACCCTAACTATTTTAGATTTGAAAGATCATGAGTTAATCTTAGATATGCATAGTTAGGCAAATAAATTCCAACCAAATAAAATACGAAGACCCATACAATTTTGATTGAAATAAGGCTGGAAGAGATTTTTGTAGCACCCCAGAATTTAACAATGAGCTGTCAACACTAAAATTATATTTATTTTTTAATTTATATCTTTTAAAAAAAACGTCTGATCACTGATCGCAGCTGTCAACTCTCAGCAGGCTCTTTTAAGTTGTCCAACACTGTTGCCTGTAACGACACAACAGCAACAACAACAGCGTGACAAGCAGAGCGCGCAGAAATAACATACATAGCAGCAGACAAATTGCAAGTTGCACGTTTTTTCCCATCGGTCAAACATGATAAGCCCGGCCAGAACATAACCCAGCTCTCTCGCGCAGTAGACATTCGTCAAACCGATCGATTGTGTCCTGGCCACAAGTACTAAATTCCCCAAGTTTCGAGACGACAAATGTGCCAAGTAGTAATAGCGTAGGAGACATTAACTAAGTCGCCGCACTTTGAGTGGGCTGTTATGCAAGCGGGCGGCCGACAGCCAAATTGAATTAGCCGGCATGCTGCTCAATCGATTTGTGCTGGCCATCAAGAACCAGTCTCGAGAAACGCTGCGCGCCTGGAGTTACCAATGCGAGTCGATCTTCGCCCAGCGTTCGCGGCGTATTCAGCAGCTCCTGTGTTTCTACCAGTCGGTTTATGGAACCCAGGGATTGAAGCAGCTGTGGCGCGCCTACTACCGTCGGGAGCTGCAGCCCCCGCTCAGGGGAATGGTGATGAGTGCGGTGGGTCTGGTGGGACTTAACATCAAGCGGCTGGGAACCGATGGCTTCGACTGGAGCAAGGAGCGGCTGGCAATCTCGAACTTCGACCTGTGCAGTCGGGACATCGAGTTCATTAATGCCCTGCCCCACAATCAGCTCTGCGAGCGCTGTCAGGCCAAGAAGATGAAGTACTGCTACTGTCAGCTGGGCAACCAGCGCTGCAGGAAGGGCCAAAGTAAGCCATCGACCAGCAAGGAGGCGGACGCGGAGTCCTCCATTGCCAACTGCCAGCGGCCATTGGATCTGGACGTGCGCAATACCCCCGCTGGCACTGTTCGGATTCAGGCCCAGGACGAGCGCAAATGGGAGCCGTACTTCAGCAAGAACGAGTTTAGCATATGGCGGCGTGAGGAACGGTCCTCCTTGTACTCATATAAGGTGAAAGAGTTACGCCTTAAAATTGTATAAGCAATCTTAATCATCTAATTTCCATCCCAGGTTTATGCCCGTTTCGACGACATCACAGCCGACGATTTCCTCCACGTCCAAACCGATCTGGACTACCGCCGCCAGTGGGACGACACGGCCCTAAGACTGGAGCTCATTAGTGAGGATCCCGTGCCGAATAGCAACTCGCATCTGATATACTGGGAGATGCAGTGGCCACGGCTGTTTGCCAACCGCGACTATGTCTACTGCCGTCGCTACATCAAGGACGAAAACAAGAAGCTGATTTTCATCTGCAACCGCGGAGCCAAACACAACACCTATCCGAAGTTGCCTGGAAAAGTGCGCGTCACAGACTACTGGAGCCTGATGGTTATCAAACCTTTCCATGGCTTCCATGAGCCGGGACTACACTTTGTGCTCACTTACTATGACGACCCGGGCATACCCATACCCCAAAATATCAAGTCTTGGGTGACCCAGAAACAGATGCCCGAGTTCCTTACAAAAATGTACGTGGCCACCAAGAACTATGCCTGTTCGCGAGCCATTAAAATGAAGGACATGTTCCATGGTTTCTCGCTTATCAACGACGAGTACACGGCCAACGAGCAGCGCGGCAGTTGGCTGGGCAGTTTAAGTCGGCGAAAGGCAAACAGTAAACCCGATGCAGAGCGCTAAGTCCCGAACATTGATATCCTTGGTCCCTCCCGCTCATATCCGACTTCCCTGCCCCGCAGAGCCACCACCCATATACCCAGTTTCATCTTTCATTCATCCCTTCCTTCAACTTTGCAACAAATTCAGGCGAGATGAATCGAAACCACAGAACACCCCAGAGCAAGTGTGCAATAACTTTTCGCATTTTCAGCTCTTAGAAAGTGTGCCACATTGGTGAGAAACTTTAAATATAAATATATTAGCTAAACCAAAATATTTTAAGATTAGAAATTGTTTTAAACGCAAATAGAAATTATTGAAATTACTTGTACAATAAAAGAAATGCAAATATACACCCAGAGTAGGCTTTACGACTGTTATGATGCAATCTCTTGCCTCCCTATTGAAATTTTACCGAATAATTTCCAGCCATGCATAACATTATCTATATCGGATTGAGGAGCTTGCCCATATGTTTTTTCATACAAATAAATAGGTTATTTGTTATACATTACTTGCGCTTATCAAAAATGCTGGTCCGCCATCATCGTTAATTACTTTTAAAATTGCTCGCATAAGATTGTTGCTCCTCTTATCAACATTTATCAAATCTGCTTTACTTATAGATTTACCACCAATTTTTCAATTAATTGGGGAACTAAAGTAATCTAAGATGTTAATGTAATTATTTTTTCATAATTTCAATAGTATTTTATTATTCGTTTAGAGGCAACTGTGTAAAAGCATTATGGTAATCGAAATTATTCTACAAGTTTTAACATAATTTATTAGTAAGCTATTTAGTTAGAAAATGCAGATACACTTTATAAAATATTCGACTTTTAAGGCTCATTCATAACGAAACGAATACAGTTGGGGTAATACAAGAATTGAGATTGCAAAGTAGTGGAAAAGAACCATCATTACACTTGGCAGCAGCGTATCACAGCTCTGTGCGGTCCGCTGAGTTTGGCGGGTTGTTCATATAGGCGATGAAGTCTTTGCTGGTGCGTCCGCCATTGTAGTCCTGTTTAGTTTTGAGGTATGAGAAGTACAGTATGGTGGGATAACCGCGGACACTGTACTTTGCGCATAGCGCGGCAAGCTTTGTACAGTCGATGGCCACAAACGCTACACGAGGATCGTCTTGCAGAGCCGTGGCAGCCGCTGTGAACTCTGGCTTGGTGTGCTTACAGTGTCCACACCCTAAAAGATAGAATGGTTAGTAGAGTTCTTATTAAAACCTAATTTTAAACTTACATGGAGCATAGAACATGACCAGTGCGTGTTTCTTTCGCTTCAGCGTGGAAGTGAAAGTGTCATCATCTAAAAAGAGCACCTCCTTGCTGTCCGTCTCTTCCTCCCAGCTTTTCTCCGGCGGTGGTGGTGGTGGTGGCTCTTTGGGATCTCGCATAAATTCGACAATTTTCGAAGCCTCGCGCACATTAACTTCGAACTTAAAGATGCCGTTCGAGAAGAATTTAACCGTTGGATAACCCTTGACTTTGTATTTCTCGGCGATAGACGGCTCCTTAGTGGCATCCAGAGCGGCCAAAAGGCCGGGAATCTTTTTTTGCTTCATCTCCAAAGCTGCCTTTTCATATTCGGGCTTCATGCGCTTACAGTGCCCGCACCAGGGCGCATAGAACATGACCAGAGCGGCCTTCTCGTCCTTGAGAGCTGGCTCAAAGCCCTGCGAGGTGAGGTGGACAATCTCCGAGTTGGTGTCTGCCGACCATTCGGGCTCCTTGGGCTTCGGCGTGGGCTTAGCATTAGGGTTGAGCATGAAGGATACCAGGGCGTCCTTATTGTTCTCTCCCTCGTAGGTGAAGCGCAGCTTCCCATTTTCGAAGTAGATCATGGTGGGGAAGCCTGTTAAGAAGTTTCATTAAATACGAAATTGGCCAAATTATAAATATTTACTTACCAGTTATGTTGAACATTTTTCGTATGGGGGCGTTCTCTTGCCGTTCTACATTCATCGCCGCTAGGAGATAGCCACCCTTTGCCTTCAGCTCCGTGGCCGCCTTGCCGTAGTCAGGCTTCATTTTCTTGCAGAACCCGCACCACGGCACATGGAACATGACCAGCATGGGCCGAATGTCCTTGCGCAGGTGCTTGGTGAACGAGGCGGCGTCACTAAAATGTAGGACATCCTCGCCGGCGGGATCCTCCTCCCATGGAAGATCGCCGGAAGGATCACGCATAAATGTGACAATGGAGCTGACACTTAGTTGCCGGTCGTAGTCCTTGTGAAAATCGCCATCTTTGTAGTGCTTGATAGCGTAAGGTTCCGGGGAGACTTTAAGTTTCTTACACAGCTTTTTGCGATCCTGCTGGCCGCAATCCAGGAGCAGCATCGTCCCGGTTCCCCGTATCGCCTCTGCAGCCTCCCGGAACACTTTTAACTCGGCGCCGGCAGCCTTGGCACTGGCCACATAGATCGTCAGAACATTGTTCTTGGTTCGCAGCAGCTTCTTAAAGTCCTTGTACTCCGCGATGTCATCCTGCACCGCCGAAGTTTTTGTTTTAGCGGCAACAAGTGCCAACAGCAGAAGGAAAACAAACCGACCCGTGATCCACATTGGTCTGCTCGAAATTTGCACTTAATTGCAATGAAATGGCTTGTCTGTGGTTATATTGTGTCGTGTGCACTGGGTAATTGCATTTTTAATACAGTATTAATGCAGCATTTAAATTTTAGACGAAAACCGCAGGAAGAAGACGTGGACTAGTCGAAAAACTTATCGATAGCTGGCTTGGAGGAGATGATATAAAGAGCGTGCATCAAAGTGCCGGCTATGGGGAAAATACCTGTCCCATCGGCAGCTGGTGCTGATATTTGTCTTGGCTGGCTTTAAGATAGCTAAAATATAGAAGTTAAGTTTTGTACTTAATAAATTTATTCTAAATAAATACAAAAAATAACTGTTTAATAAAAAACGAAAATCAAAAATAATTATGTTAAAAGTCAAACTTTTTTTCTAAAATTTGAAAAAGTCCTTATTATAAAATTCTATTATAATCTAATTGAAAGTGAAAGAAAATAAATATTCTGTGAAGTAAATAAATGCATTTTTTGTTTTGGAACGAATGGCTTTAATTTGATCATATTATTACAATTCATTCAAAACTAGAGTAATATGTATTTATTATTAATTTGTAATATTTTTGACCTGCCATTACAGACCCGCTTTCGACTATCGATAGGTCGATCGCCAGCGTTTTTACGTGGCAGGCGACAACCCTAGGTCTGACACATTAACAAGAGGAAGAAGAAGAGCAACATTGGCAGCAGCAAAAGAGTTTTCCCATTCTCGCCGCAATTGAATTAGTGTTTTCGCAGACAGCCGTAGTTTGCCCAAACCGTGGAAGATGCCTCTCAAACTGGACATCAAGCGCCGCCTGACGTCGCGATCGGATCGGGTCAAGTGCGTTGATCTCCATCCGGCGGAGCCATGGATGTTGTGCGCCCTGTACAATGGCCACGTACACATCATGAACTACGAGAATCAGCAGATGGTGAAGGACTTCGAGGTCTGCGATGTTCCAGTGCGCTCCGCCCGCTTCGTGGCGCGCAAGAACTGGATCCTCACCGGCTCGGATGACATGCAGATCCGGGTGTTCAACTACAACACGCTGGAGAAGGTGCACTCGTACGAGGCGCACTCGGACTACCTGCGGTGCATCGCCGTTCATCCCACACAGCCGTTGGTGCTGACCAGCAGTGGTGAGTAAACTCCGGGCGGATCTGACCCCCATTTCGTCATCCAAAACCGTGTGTTTACCTTACACATCCGCTGGGAAGTATGCTTTGGTTTTGTGTCTCACTCCTGCCACCTATTTTCCCAACAGACGACATGCTCATCAAGCTTTGGAACTGGGAGAAGCTGTGGGCGTGCCAGCGAGTCTTTGAGGGCCACACCCACTACGTTATGCAGATAGTCTTTAACCCAAAGGACAACAACACCTTCGCCTCCGCCTCGCTGGATCGTACTGTGAAGGTGTGGCAACTGGGCTCAAACTTTGCCAACTTTACGCTGGAGGGCCACGAGAAGGGCGTCAACTGTGTGGACTATTACCACGGAGGCGACAAACCCTATCTGATTTCCGGTGCGGATGATCGCCTGGTGAAGATCTGGGACTACCAAAATAAGACCTGTGTCCAGACCTTGGAAGGACACGCTCAAAACATCTCGGCTGTCTGTTTCCACCCGGAATTACCCATCGTCTTGACTGGCTCCGAGGATGGCACGGTGCGGATTTGGCACTCGGGCACATATCGCCTGGAGACCTGCCTCAACTACGGATTCGAACGCGTCTGGACCATTTCCAGCATGAGGGGCACCAACAACGTAGCGCTAGGCTACGATGAGGGTTCCATCATCATCAAAGTGGGCCGCGAAGAGCCAGCAATGTCCATGGACGTGGTGGGTGGCAAGATCATTTGGGCCAAGCACTCGGAAATGCAGCAGGTTAGTAAGCAGGGGATAACTTTTCTTTAATCTTTATGTTTATCTAACCCACGTTATTCGCTTTGCAGGTTAACCTGAAGACCATTGCCGATGGGACTGAGATCAAGGATGGCGAACGTCTGCCTGTGGCCGTTAAGGATATGGGCGCCTGCGAGATCTACCCACAGACCATTGCCCACAATCCCAATGGTCGATTCGTTGTCGTTTGCGGCGATGGCGAGTACATTATCTACACATCGATGGCGCTAAGAAATAAGGCCTTCGGTTCCGCCCAGGAGTTTGTGTGGGCCCTGGAGAGCAACGAGTATGCCATCAGGGAGAACAACGGAACCGTCCGTCTGTTCCGCAATTTCAAGGAACGCAAAAGCTTTACCCCCGAGTACGGGGCGGAGAGCATTTACGGCGGCTACTACTTCGGCGTGAAGACATCCTCCGGATTAGCCTTCTACGACTGGGAGACACTGCAGCTAGTGCGCCGCATAGAGGTGCAGCCAAAGAACGTTTTTTGGAATGAGAGCGGTAGCCTGGTCTGCCTTGCCACAGATGACTCCTACTTCGTTTTGGGAGTGGATACCGCTCAGGTTGCCAACGCTGTGGAATCAAAAGAGGGCCTGGAAGATGACGGTGTAGAGAGTGCCTTTAATGTGTTAGGTAAGTAAAATACAAATACAAAGGGGAAACATACATATAGATATATATAGATACCACTCATAAATGGGAGCAAGTTACGATATTATCTTGAAAATATGTCTGATACAACGGTGTGCTTGAACATGTTTTCCAATAAGAGATAACTATAATAGAAAAAAATGAATTATTTAAGTATCGTTTAATTGCATTCCTAACTTTTTTGAGGTTAAAACTAAATGTACTTCATTTCATCATATAAACCACTAATTATCTTTTAAAATTTGCACAAATTTTTGAAAGTGATTTAATTTTAACAAAACAATAAAGTAAAATTGTTTTGTATCAAATGACTTACACAGTACATGAAATCAAATATTTAACTTCTGCTGGTCATTTCATAAAACAATTAATGAGGGTTTGTAACATATGAAAACTATTAACTGGAATATAAAATTAGCAAAATCAAATCAAATTAGTTACATAATTTTAATCGTTTTTATTTGCAGGAGAGGTCTCGGAATCCGTGAAGACAGGCTTGTGGGTAGGCGACTGCTTCATCTACACCAACTCGGTGAACCGCATTAACTACTACGTGGGCGGCGAGATCGTGACAGTATCCCACTTAGATCGCACAATGTATTTGCTGGGTTACGTGCCCAAGGACAACCGCCTTTACCTAGGCGACAAGGAGCTCAACGTGATTAGCTTCTGCCTGCAGCTGTCTGTGCTGGAGTACCAGACGGCAGTGATGCGACGAGACTTCGAGCGCGCGGACATAGTGCTGCCCACTATTCCCAAGGAGCACCGCACTCGCGTGGCACACTTCCTGGAGAAACAGGGCTTTAAGTCGCAAGCCCTGCAGGTCTCCACTGATGCCGACCACAAGTTTGACTTGGCCCTGCAAATTGGGGAGTTGGACATCGCTCTTAAGCTAGCTCGGGAGTCGGAGAATTCCCAGAAGTGGTCCCAACTGGCGGATGTGGCGGCGCGTAAAAACAACATGGCTCTGGTCAAGGAGTGCATGCAGAAGGCAAACGACTTCAGCGGCCTCTTGCTACTCTCGACCGCCTCCGGCGATGCCCAGATGCTCGAGGAGGTGGGTGGTGCCGGTTCCACCCAGGGACGCCACAATATTGCCTTCTTGGCAGCCTTCCTTCGGTCGGATGTGAACCGCTGCTTGGAGATTCTCATCGAGACGAACCGCCTGCCGGAGGCGGCGTTCTTTGCCCGCACTTACCTGCCCAGCCAGATGTCGAGGGTGGTGGAGCTGTGGCGCGAGGAGTTGGGGAAGGTCAATGAGAAAGCGGGCCAGTCGCTCGCCGATCCGGCTCAGTATACAAATCTCTTCCCGGGTCTGGGCGACGCGCTGCGCGTGGAGCAACATCTGTTAGAGGAGCGGGCTCGCAAGGCACCTGCGCGTCTGGCCGGACAACTGCCCTTAAACAGCGAGCGTAATCCCCTCCAGGAACTGCTTGCCGCCGAGCAGGGTGGCGCCGGCCAGCAGCTGGAGGAGAAGGCGAAGCCGACTTTTGTTCCCGCTCAAGCTGCCGTCTCCAGCAGCCAGGTGGCCGAACCCACATCTGTCGCGGATGACGACGACGACCTGGACCTGGAGATCGATGGCATCACGCTGGATGACAACATCGATACGACAGATGTGAACCTGGATGACGACTTTTTAAGCGACGATTAGGGCGAGCTAAGATCGGATCCAGATCTAGAATACCATTTGAAACCATCGTTTACTGCTACGGGAGTCCCACGTTTCGAGCATTTCGAGCCACACAATTCCGCGCATTCATTCACATTTGATTTGATTGAATGTTGTTTAAAAATATATCTATTAATATTATGTACAACAGTAATGGAGCAAAAAATGCAATAAATACTTATACAACAAATTCAAATTAAGCGGGTATTTGTTTCGCCCCCGCGAATAATTCGATAGCATGTATCGATTAAATATTGCGCCCCAAAAATTCAAAATTACGGGAAACGTATATATCATATTTTATGCTATTTGTTTCTATTTTACTTGCCATTTTGTATAAAAGAGGAAGTATTTTCGATTATTGTTTGTCAACAATAATAGCGCCATTAATTGTAGAATTACTTAAAATCTCTTTTGCCTAGGAACAAAAAAATCACAGTAGTCTTTTGAAAATCAAATAAGTTATTTAAAACAACGATTTTTTTTTTGATACCTGAGATTTTCATAATGGAATAGCAATTAATTTCGAACATAATTTGTTTTTAACTAATTAAACGTTGGAATAAATGCATTGGGTGATTATTTATTTATTTATCGTATCATTTCAATGACGTGGTCTATTGCTGGGGCTTAGATGTAATCTGTAGCTATAAACAGTTACTGCTGTTTTTTGATTTGAGAATATCATTATAATATATCATTATCACTCGTAATTCAGTATAAATGATTTTCTGCGATTTTAATAGCTTGAGACAATTATCAAAATTGCTATATTTCAAAATCTCATTTTTTGGGGTGAAAATAACAGCAATTGAGTAGGCCATCTGGCAAAAGTCCGGCAACCACGTTCATCAGTATACATACATACAATTCGTGTGTGCGTCTGGATTTTGCTGTATTTTTTATTTAAGAATGAATTATTAACTAACCATTAATAAATTATTATTAAATAAAAAACAGTTAAAAACCGCGATTCGACCGTGAGTAGGGCTTGAAAATCGGCGACGGCGGGAGTCATCGACTTTTAGTCAAATCCCGCTGCTCGTCGGTTTAGTATCGATTTTTCGGCCACATATTAACCTCAAGAATCTAAATAGATACACACCGAGTCCTCCCGAAAACCGTAAGAAACAGAAACACCATGGACCAGGAGAACTTTCACGGGCACAGCCTGCCGCAGCAGCTGCAGAACATGCACCTCCAGCAGGCGCCCCAATCACTCCAGAATCCCGTCCAGACGGGATTTGCTCCGCGGCGGCAATACGACAACTTGGGCGGCCTGGGCAATGGCAATCCCGCCGTCGGCCCCGGCAGTCCGGTCAAGAGTGCTCCGCTGGGGCAGCGCCCTGTGAAGATCAAGAAGGAGAAGGTGGCCCAGGTGGTGCAGCCATTGCAGCCTGGTCAGCTGCAGCTGTCAGAGCTGGGTGATCCCGCCATGGCGGCTGGATCAGGAGTTCCAGGAGCAGCCGGGGTGGGCCTAATTGGGGGACTAATGCCCAGCGACGATGCACTAAAGTTTGTCAGCGAGACGGACGCCAATGGACTGGCCATGAAGACGCCCGTCAGCATTCTGCAGGAGCTGCTCAGCCGGCGCGGCATCACGCCGGGCTATGAGCTCGTCCAGATCGAGGGCGCCATTCACGAGCCGACCTTCCGGTTTCGCGTGTCCTTCAAGGACAAGGACACCCCCTTCACGGCCATGGGTGCAGGGCGCTCAAAGAAAGAGGCTAAGCACGCGGCGGCCCGTGCTCTCATCGACAAGCTGATCGGGCCGCAGCTTCCGGAATCGCCCAGCAGTTCCGCCGGTCCGTCGGTGACTGGTCTCACGGTCGCCGGGAGCGGTGGAGACGGCAACGCCAATGCCACGGGCGGCGGAGAGTGAGTTGCCCGCAAGGAACTCTTCCAGGACGCTATCTAATCTCTTTGCTCTCTGTGCTTGCAGCGTCGGCGACAAGATTGTGGGCAATCCCATTGGCTGGCTGCAAGAGTTGTGCATGCAGCGGCGATGGCCACCACCGTCGTACGAAACGGAGACGGAAGTGGGGCTGCCCCATGAGCGGCTCTTCACGATCGCCTGCTCGATCCTAAACTATCGCGAGATGGGCAAAGGCAAGAGCAAGAAGATAGCCAAGCGCTTGGCCGCCCACCGCATGTGGATCCGGCTGCAGGAGACGCCCATTGATTCGGCCAAGATCAGCGACAGCATCTGCGGCGAGGTGGAGGGCGAAGTGAGTACCATCCAAGACACCAGCTGCACATTAAGCGAGCGATATGTGCGCATCTCTGAAGAGTTTCAGTTGCTTGAGATTTAACCCGGGGCCCCAAAGCCCCCACACTTTTCTATCACTCACCCCGCAATCTTTGTGCATGCCTTTTATGACAGACTGACTCAATTTGATTGGTTGAGGACTGTCTTAGCTTAAATATTTCTGTAGAACATCTTCTTTTTATGTATTTTGTGTCAGTTGTTTTACCTTGTGTCTTGTAAAAAATTATTTTTTGGTTAAAAATTTAATTTTTTTTATAATTTCACGTAAATATATAATCTATCAAACCAAAAATTTCCTAAGATGTAAACGTTTGTGTAATATCGCTTAGTTGCCTCTAAACACACTAGAATCTAAAAAGGTAATACAAATTTAAAATCGGAACAGTTCTTGTGTGCTTATAAAATAATTCGAAAATTGTATCATATTAATGTCAATAATAACAGATTTTGTCATGTTTTGTTACGATCCTAGTTAAGTCTAATCCGCCTTATATTTTAGTAACTGCCTTGAATTCGAATACTTAAACAATCGTGATAAAATGTACAAACTTCCATTAATTCGTTTAGTTTTTATTATTAGTAATTCCAAACCAATTATACAAATGTTGCCAAATATACTAAACCTGGTTTTATTCGTTCATTTTATGATTGTGGTTTATTTTGGTGCCTTTGCTGTCTTTCTTGTTTATCTTACTTAAAATGTATGCTTGTTAAAAAAAATAAGTTTAGACCTAGATTTTGAAGGCTGTCCTAGCATCCTTTAAAATCATCCTCTGCACCCATCCACATCCATGTGATATGTTTCAACTCACCATTTGCGTGGGAGAATTCGATTATGTGCAAAATAAAACGGAGAAAAAGAAACCAACAACTTTGCGCTCTTATTTACAGCCCCGCAGTAGCGAAAATTATTATGGTGAATTGAAAGATATCTCTGTGCCAACACTGACCACGCAGCACAGTAACAAAGTATCCCAGTTCCATAAGACCCTGAAAAATGCGACGGGCAAAAAACTGCTCAAGTTACAGGTAAATTTCACTGTCACTAAATCTCACAAATAATTTGCAAATAAAAATTAACAAAATCCAGGCTGAATTCGAGTTTTGGCTCACACTTATTTGCGTATAAAGACCGAATTATTAAGATCCTGTCGAACTTCCATAACTTCCATAAGTTGATTTTTCACAAATAGTACTCTTCTATTCACTGGAACTTTATTTTCCTTTCCCTATCATGAGCTTAAAATATATTGAATAATCTAAATTAAATGTATTTACCTTCCTCCAAATCTTGGCTATAGGAAACATCAGAAAAGTTTATTGGAAATGGTATACAGCTTTTAATTTAAAATTATTTCACTTGTAATAACTTTTATATACTTTTATAGACTTACCTTCTACGTTTCACCATTTTCTTATACCCTACCTGATACGAACATTAAATTTTTAATTCTTGTTCTACGAAACAAATTTTAAATTTTGATTTTTTTTCTAAAATCAAATACACAAATATGAAATACTATGAGGCACGCTTAGAAAAAAGCTAAGAAGTGCATCGTGTTCATATTTATGTGTTAAAGTTTGGAAGTTCGACTTCTTATTTATCTGACCCAATGCACACATCTATTTACTTGTATTTAGTAAACCCAACCTATGTGTAATATATCGTTTTGCAAGTGTATTCTGAGTCTCCGCTAATGTGGTTCCCCATGTTTTGTTTCCAGAAGACTTGCCTAAAGAGCACTAAGATCGACTACATCAAGCTGCTGGGCGAGATCGCGACCGAGAACCAGTTCGAGGTGACCTACGTGGACATCGAGGAGAAGACCTTCACTGGCCAGTTCCAGTGTCTGGTTCAGCTCTCCACGCTGCCCGTGGGCGTTTGCCATGGAAGCGGTCCGTCGGCCGCGGAGGCCCAGCGGCATGCCGCCCAGAACGCTCTCGAGTATTTGAAGATCATGACCAAGAAATAGGGGCAGCCAACTGCATAGCAAAATCTGAACGCACACCACGACCACGAGGAAATGGCGCATGCTATTACGGGTTTAAGTACCCGAACCAAATAGCTTTTCTTTCCGGGAGTGTCCAAGCACCCTTTGTGGCTCAGACCTATGGCGATATAATTTATATTTGGTTTCTTTCACGATTCCTATGATTAGACAGTTGACTTTTCTTTACTATATATGTAAATGTTCATATACACTTAACAACGTATGTACACTTGCATATACAGACAAGTGTGTAATCTATATTGGAATCTTATAATCGCTTTGAAATTGTTTATAATTCCAAGAAACGAAAGCCACAGAAAAAACACAATAAATCCAATGAAACTAGCTAACTAGGCTTAAGATAGATCGCGTGGTTTGGTGTTCGAAGGTGATAAGGCTTATAAATATATGTATTCGGAATTTCGGTAATCGCTACTTAAATTGACATTTTATTTGCTTGGGCGGTTATCACTCATTTTTATTTCTTCTAGTGCTGGAAATAAGATTTTTCAACTTGGACTAAAATGAAAACTTGCATTCTACAATGTATATGATACGTATACGTAATATCCTTATATAAGATACGAATACGATCAATCCTTTTCCAGCTTTATGTTGTATTGTTATCAATCTGATTTAAACGACATTTAATAATACTAAGTTGCGCTTTAAAAATAATTTTTATTTTTAGACTAATTTGATGTCGCTGAACACGATGGGTACCACAAAAATTTTTTCTTTAATCGTTCTTGAGATATTCACAAAAGGCTAATAAATCAAAGAAGTGTATGGACAATTTTAAAAACCCTGAAATTAGTCTTAGAAAAGTCAAAATATAAATTATTGACAGTAACATGCCAAAACTTTATTTAAATTAGTACTTAAGCTAGCTGTATTCTACGTTCTTATAAGAGATTGGAACTATTTCTTCTTTCGGTCCTGCGTACACTTGGGACAGAACCATTTGCCCTTTGGCTTTGTGGTAAGGCCAACACAGGCAAAGTGGAACCACTCGATGGGGCACTGAAAAGTGGTGAGGAGAACCTTTAGAACTGACCACCAATTAAAAGAAAAACAGATACTCACGTCGGGATTGTCGCAGCCAATCATCTCACCATAGGACACCTGGTGGCACAGACAATACGTAGGCTCATTAGGGTCGACGGGCATGTCCATAACGTCGCTGGGGTGCGTGGCGGCCGTGTGGCACGACTCCTTCTCTGAGTCATCCACCTCGACGGTTTTCTAGGTGGAGAAGTAACAGAAGATTAAGAGAAGGGTTTCCGGATGGTAGTGGCATGCAGATACATAAGATAAAATGCAAACGATAGTCTAAAGACAATGGAGAATGCAGGGTATCTACGGGGATAAGCTACAAAACAAGAATTAGTTCTTCTACATCGGGCCAACCAAAACTGGGAAATAGGTAAAACAAACTAGAGTACTAACAATGTATATGAGAATGTGGATGGTTTACCTTTTGTGCGCCCCCCTTGCGAGTTTCTTTTTCTTGATTTACCTTGGACTTTTTCTTTTTGGTACCTTGCCCTGCATTGCTGCTCGAATTGAGGCTGGAATTGGCGTTGGTCTGGTTGCTGCCACGCCCAGTATCCTCGTCCGATGAGGCGGACTTCTTCTTTTTGCCCGCCGTCTTGCTGTCCTTGGTCTTTTTGCGACCTTCTGCAAGCAATCAAAATTGAGATTAAACTAATGGAAAGTGGGATACCAAAGTTAACTCTTACTCTTGGCCACCACTTCCTCGGATTTGGCACGCGTGGAGGAAGCCTTCTCCTGGATCTCGCCCTCGAAGCGGGCCAGGTCGTTGTCCAGGCGGCGAATCTGCTTGTCCACCAGTTCGTATGTTTGTATCGCCAGCTGGACCTTGTCGTCGCTATACTCCTTGGCTTTGCCAAACAGCGCCTTAATGTCCTCCTGGCGCTCCTTGCGCTCCTCGTCGCTCATGGCCCCGTTTTCGCCCAGCTTTCGCATGAAGTCCTTTGCATGGCTATCAATGCTCTTCATGGCCGTTTGGGCGCGATCGTCCAGTTTCCGCATCAACTTAAAGTTTCGCTCCAACTCCGTGGGCAGACTCTCCAGACCTGTTTGGAAATGGTAAATATAAAAGGTTTCCGGGGTTATTCTCAGGTACAACTAAAACCCACCATCCAGATAGTTCTCCAAATATATAGCGGACGACATTATTCGGTCGAAATGTAGCTATTAACAAGCAATTTAGGCTGTATGAGCAAAAAACAGCGTCTATTTACGATTCAGCAACAGCTGTTTTTGGTGCGTGGGCTCACTTGATGTACAAAGTTATCGATAACCTAACAGTGGTTGGCAACTCTAACAACGAGCAGTGCAAAATATCACATTTATTAATTTCAGTTAAAACCATTTAATATTATTATTATTTTTAAATGTACCCTAGCCTTTTCTTGTTAAAATATTTTTTTAAATTTACTGTATAAAAGAAAAACTCATATTTGCTATTAAGCAACAGCTGTTTTTGATGCAATGCTTGCCTTTTTGGTGGCTGACAACTCTACTAATCCAAAACGCAACTTTTTGTTTTGATCAGTTTTATTTGATTTAAATAAATTTATTAAAAATGAGCGCCAGCTCTGGAGGGTCCTGGATCAACGCCATCTACGATGAAGTTGCCCTGGAGGGTTTGGAGGGGGTGACATTGCCCTGTAAGAGATTCCCCTGTCCCCAAGAAACCAAGTAATCTTTAAGACCTTTTCAGATCTCTGGGACCTGCTGGCCAGGCGCCTGGAGTTTGCCCCTTCTCCATTGCCCGATCGCATTCGGGAGCAGGTGTGGACCTTGCTGCTCCGCACCCCGCCCCACAAGATCGAGTTCTTTGAGCTACCGGCGGAGCGACCCCTGATGCCCTACTATGATCGCCTCAACGACATGGACGAAAAGCTGGGCATGCCCGTTGTGCCTGAGCAGTGTCCCTTCCTGTTGTATCCACCCGCCTACGTGCAAGAGGACGGCGTCATGGGTAACTGCAATGACTTCAAGACCCGCAAACCGATCCCGGCCAGCGATCTGCAGGCCTTAAATGCCGCTCAAGCCACTGAACAGTGGGCTGGCAGGCTTGTCGTGGTGGCCTCCCAGGAACTGCGAGAAACGGCTCTAACCCCTAATAACCTAATGCTGCCCCAGCGTCTGCCGCTACCTAACTTTATCTTCCTGGAGGCCATCGGACGGATGCGCTACAGTGGACACACAACCGGAGGCCCTTGGTCGCTGATGAACTACAGCAAAGACACTGGAATTCTTTTCTATATCAAGTGAGTGCGGCTCTATTTAAAAACAATGTACATATAATGATGATCAATAGTGGTCATATCAGAAAGTTTAGCCCCTTAAAAATTAATTAATCCTAATTTATGATGATCTTTTGGGATTTCATTTAAAATAATCTTTATTTTCAGAAACAAGCTGATCAACCTTCAGTTGGTCATCGCCCAGAACTATAACGAAATCAACAAGGGTCGCTTTTTGGTCTCATCACTACTAATGCTACCGCGCTTTTACCGAATCTACAAAAACCACTCGCAGGAGAACCTTGAGAAGCTGTACCTGGAGATAATGCGGACCAGCAGCCGCCAAGTTCCCGTCTCCGAGTTAACAGATCTATTGGGGCGTCCCACCCATTTCAAACCGAAGAAGCTGCTGGTAACACACGCCTTTCGCAAGTTCTTCGAGACCAAGCAAGTGGAGAAAGCCATCAATGCGCTTACCAAGTCGGGAAAGCAGTCCAAGTCGACCACACGCAAAGTGACTGTTATACAGCTCCGCAATCCAGATATGCAACTAGAGGACCTGTACAAGAACGATGAAAGCGAGGAGAATCAGGTGTCTGAGTTCCTGGATGTGGGCCATTGCTACTTAGACATGCCCCCGGAGGAGGAGGTAGTCCGCGCCGTGGCGAGATTCGGCAAACGAGGCCTCAACAGCACCGAATTGTGTCACTACACGGGTATCAACGCCAACTCCATGCGCCACTTCGTCAAGCGGATGAATAAAGATGGCCTGATCAAGGAGTACTCGGAGCAGGTGGGAAAGAGCCGACAATTCCGCTTCGTGGCCAAAGAGCATTTAGGGGACCTCACAAAAGAAGACGAGATCAAGAAAAAGAAGCAAGAGATCAAGTGCGAGGATGAGCCGGTAAGTTATAACTCTTGAATGATAAAGTATTCTAAAGCACTGTTCTTAATTTTATAGTTGTATTTCTTTTCCAGAATATTACCGAAAACACTGAAATTACACTGAAGGACATGCCCGAGATCGTGATGAATGCTCGACCCATAGCGTTCAAATTAAAAAAGAGCAGGACGACCAACCAGACGCAGCGCCAAATAAGTCGCCAGAAATTTATTATACGCCAGATCGACCTGCACTGTTTAGTGCCCCTGCACCGGATGCAAAATAACCTTCAGGAGGAGGAGCGCCGGACTGGTTTCAAGGACAGCTTGTGCCGTCGTTCGTTGCTGCGCCTGCTACGACCTTTGGTCGAAGACCATGTTATAAACGTGTTCGAGATCACCCTTCATTACCAGCAGCGAGTTCGCATCTACCGCTTCGCCACCCACCCAAAAATCGGACTTGACCACGCGGTCATGAAGCGCGAGATCCTCAAGCTCAAGAGCAACTTCCATTTGCTTACCGAAGAGCGGATGAAGAGACCATCGCAACTGCATCCGAGGGAACGCAAGGAGGTGCTGGCACGTCGAAAACTAGTGCCAGAGCGTCCAATTGTGGTGTGTAAGACACAGGCGCCCAAGCTGCTGCTGGCCAGGACTTTGCACGAGTTCCTCTACTATCTGTACCACCAGCTGTCGCTTGATCAAAAGCCCCTTCCTATGACCACCGAATTAGTACAGAAGTGGCAGAAGTCGGAGCCGGCGCTACAGCCGCGCCAGTTTCTCGACGAGTGGCAGGCGGAGGCAGATACCGTCCCGCCCTATACCGAAGACATTAGCTGGCGCACCTTTATCCCACCTCTACCGCGATACGAGGACAAACCATCCGGCTGGCTGTACTTCATGGACGCCATGGACCGAATGCCGCTCTCCCTCTTCCTGCGCATCTGCCGTATTGAACGCGAAGCCAGCGACGAGTTGCGTGTACAGCTGCAGCATCCCATCCGCCAGCATTACCTTCTTTCCCAGCTCAAATTGGATACTATTGTGCCACGTCTGAAGTTGCAGCAGCTGTACGTGGGCACTCTGCGGCTACTGAACAACATGGGTCTGATCCAGGTGAGAGACACACTTCAAGTGAGCTTATTGATTTAAATATACGATTTACTCTATTCCAGGTAAGTGAGCAAAAGCTAGGTCGCGACTCCCTGCATCGCTGGGTGTTCCTAAACCACCGCACCCGCCTACTGGACACCACTTCCAGCACTGAGCACAATTACATGCAGGTCAGCGCCGATCGCTCGTACACACAGCTCAACTTTGAGTTCTTCAATGCAGAACAAGTGGGTAACTACTGGGCCAAGCTGCAGCACATCTGCATCTACACAAAACTGGGATACCGCAAAACTTTAAGCTCGCAGAGGAAGCTTCCGGCGCGGCTAAAGGTCCTAGTATTCCAACCCACCGTCGAGTTTGAGCAGGCCGTTGAGCTGGACAATGGAACAGTTCCGGGCGATCACCTGGGAGCCGCTGGCTTGGGCTCGCATTTGTTTGCCCACCAGTTTCGCCACTGGTCGTGGGTGCAGCGACAGAATGGTGGAAAATCGGCTGCAGCAAGGGAGAGGGCGAAAAAACCAGTTCGGAAGCGGGCAACTATTATGCGTCTGAAGATAGGTCCCCGGCTGGCGGTACGAAAAACTCGCGAGCTGTCTGCCGCTAAGACAACCAAGAACAAGTCGAGCGGTCCGCGCGATGACGTCGACCGGGATGCCTTGCGAAATATGCGCACACTACGCGTCAAATGGGCGCCTGAGGAGGATCGGCTGCTCAAGATGGGCCGGGCCGTCTACATGTTCATAGACGCACCCACGATGACCCTGACCTTGTGCGATTTGGCCCTCGTCTGCCGGGATTTGATACGCCGCTGGTTAGGCATATGCAACAAGACCACACAGGCGTGCGTACGCCGCGTGCAGTTCTTAGTGAAGATGAGGCGCGACATCCCTGACGTGCCCGGTTGGATCTATGCGATGCAAACGCAGCCTCATTTCTCTTCGGTCTACAACGATCGGTTCCTAAGTCAGTTGAAGCGAGACTATCCCAACAAAGCCGATTTCCAAGGGGCGCTGATGGTTCATTTTGCTCTCATGATGGCCAAGCTGCAGCGGATGGTCGCGAAATCGGTGAGTACGATCTATATAATCCCAGATTTCTCATCTTCACGTTACCCTTAAAGCACATATACAGTGCAAAATCTCATACTTTTATATCGGTTTAAACCATTAAGATGACAAAACTGGGCTAATCCTTAAACCCTTTCCCTTTAAAGCAAGGTTCTGTCACCAGACAGTTCCTTCTGCCAGACTCCTTGGACGCTTTCGGGAACCAACTACGCGAGTGTCGGTCAGCGCACGAGGAGCAGCAGTTGCTCTTCCAGGACCCCGCTACGGAAACGGATCTTCAGGTGGCGGTGGCCCACGGAGTATTGCACAGCAACATATGCTGCGCCAAGGACAAGACGTTGCTGAACCTGCAAACGTTCGAGATCTACAAACACTTCTCCGAAGAAGTACTGAACTCAGCCTTCAACAAGGCGCGGGCGGACTCGTTGCTGGTAGCGGTGAAGAGGCGCAACATCCAGTCGGCGGCCAGCCGCCAGATAACTGGACCTGGACACCTACTCAGCTCCAAGTACAAGTACCGCCTGACTTACACCAAGCTGACGCACTTCGTCTACGACGGATACTTTGCTTTGGATAAGCAGCTACGAGAGGACCAGGAGCAACAGCTTGCTTCGCCACACTTCGCCCAACTCCTAGTGATGGGCGAGTGGTTGTCGGAGAACCGGCTTCGCCTTTCGCTACAGCTTCCAGCAAACATCTTGACAGTGGACACCTCCTCCATGGGTCGGCAGAGTGGCTCTTCCTCGGATCGCATTCTGGATCACTACAGCTGCATCTTTGACAACGCTCCGCACACTGAGTACTCTAAGCGGCTTGAGGGCGAAAGCAGTGCCCGTCATGCGTCACGTGTTCGCTTCCATCCCGCCAATCTGAGTTTCCGACTCCCGGCCAGTGCGTATAACCAGCTCTCTAAGTTGCCCTTGCGTGCCATGCACTTCTTCTGTGCTTTGGATGCTTTGAGTGAGGCCATCTCTATAAGTCAGGCGCGTTTGGAGCAAGGAGACTGTCCCTTCACCAACTGCATCATGCGCAGCGGCAACTACCTGAACGCTGTGGAGCGGATAGCACACGAGCAAAGACCCATTCTTCGGCAACTAGTGGCTGATGCTCTGCCCTCAACGCAGCAATTCCAACTGGAATCTCATCCGGCCGGCACACCTCTCACTCTGAACATCTCGAATCTCCTGCCATTTGCCCAGCAATTGGAGGCTTACTGGCGGGGACACCAGCAGGCGATGGAAGTCAAGGATTTGGGAAAACAGCTGGCCGAGAAAACTCTGCACAAACTCACCGACTGGCGGTCTATTTGTGCAGAGTTGCTCGACGACGAGCCACATTCCTGGGAAGCGGATCGGGTTCAGGAATACGAGCCGGCTCTGAACAAAGAAGAGCGGGCCCGAGCGCAAGATGTTTTCGTGGTCCATTTGCCCACCATCAGCATGAAGGTCTTGGAACGACCAGAAGGAAAACAGGCAATCGACTGTCTGCGCTCTTCGGTCCTGGACAAGGTGCTCAAGTATGTTTGTACAACAAACTTTTCTGTTTTTTTTGTTTTAAACCGTTTATTGCCACTTTGCTTTCAGGGCAACCTATTGGCAGTACACGGAGAACACCTTTGAAACCCTTCGGCCCATCCTCCATGAAAAGGGATTCGATGACCGTGCCATTCGCCACATTGAGGATATACTCAATCACATTGAACAGCATTCTCTCGGTGTGAAGGGGCTAGAGTTGCGCAGGATCTTTCCCTTGGGCGACTTCCTGTTAGAAACTCTGCACCTCCTTGCTGACCACGATCTCGTCAAGCGCGTGGGCATAGTTAGTCACATGTACGTCCACAAAAACCACATACGCAACTGGGTGGTGCACACGTTCCACATCAAGCGATTGGAGCGTGAGAAAGTGCAACCGCTGGTGGCTGCTGCTCCGGGAACACTGCTGGCCGTCGTCGGTCACAAGCGCAAACTGGAGGCTCAGGAAACATCCAGCTCGGTTCCGGAGAAGAAGATCAAACTTCTTGAACAACAGAGCACAGAGAGCGAAAGCGACGAGGCGGGGGGATCTGCTGCCAAGCGTCCAAAAAGGGCTACGCGAAATGAGCCTGCCATCGAGGTTGCTAATTCTGCGCTGGAGGCTTCCCGGGATGCGATTGCCATGAGACCGCAGCCATGGATCCGGGTGAATGCATCCCTTAACCGCCGTGTCCTCGACCGCTGGTTGGGCGCCATCCTTAGCGAGAGCATCTCTCGGGTTGGCTGCACTGTGCACAGCTTGTTCCTGCGGTTTTCGCACTTGGTGCCTGTGGATATTATGTTTCTTTTGGAACTTCTACACGATATAGGTTGTGTACAACTAATCGAGATGCGGCCGCTCAAGGTGCATGTGGAATCGCTGCTGGATGATGATGACGCGGATGGCGAAGAACAGCCAGTCACAGAGCTATACGATCCGATGCAGACCTACGTTCAAGTACATGGCAGTGCTATCGGTCGGCTTACCAACTTTATTGGCCTCAAAAAATACGCCACTGAATTCATTTAGGGTTTGTTTTGAGATATATGACCATGTTAAGAGTAGATTAATCCTAAACTAAAATCATAACTTCACTTATATTGTAAGTGACTTTTGAGGATGACTAGTTTTGTAAACTTCGTTTGATTGCGCTATGAAAATATATGAATTAAAAAACATCCTGCTAAATATTGACAATTAGCATCCGTTAATTTCGGTATTACTAAAAATGTATCCAGTTGTAAAGCAAAAATAAGTTTATAATAAAATATTTGCAATCTGATTTTGTTTAAAATTATGACGTCAGCAATCAAACTTATTTGCAAATGGCGCGTAATCCAGGAAAGTTACACCTATATCAAACCTTTCACAATGTACTCGGAAAAGAGAAAATATAATGTGTATATCTCATGGACATTTTTTATACAAATTTGACTCAAAAAATGTTCTGTAAATATGCTATTACTTGATTTTGGTGGATTCCACTTTAGAAAACAAAAACACGCGATAGCTTTTTTTGATCACCACGAATTCGCATTCGCAGCTTTTTGTTTAATTTTCAATTCACTTGTGGTTCCTTAAATCCTGGATTAACTTTAGCACATCACTACCGTCGAGGAGGAGATGGTTGGGGTGTTTACCGCTTGCCTCCGACGCGGGGAGCAGCCTTCTGCGTGACCTTGGCGGCCTTCGCCTTGGGCGCCGACTTCTTGGCAGGAGCGGGGGCAGCAGCCTTCTTGGCGGCCTTAACGGCACGCTTCTGCTCCTTGGCCACCTTGATGGCCTGGTCGCGCTGCGCCTTGCGCACCTCCGGCTTCATGTTGCGCTTGGCCAAGATCTCGGCCAGCGAGGCACCGACGATGGCGCGCTGGAACTTCTGGGTGCGGCGAGTGCGCTTCTTGGAGGCCTCCTCCTCGATTCCCTTGCGGTGCTTGCGGCGGTACAGCACAGTCCACGTAACCTTGCGCGGATTGCGCTTCATCAGGTAGGAGCGCTCGCACTTCTTGTCCAGGAAGGTGAAGGACTGCAACGGAAGCGGTTATTAGTCACTGGATCCATGGAGTACCCAAATTACCTACCTTGCCATCGACCTTAACCATGGTCTTGCCATGGCCGGGGTAGATTTTGTACCCGCTGAATGCACACAAGCCAATTCTGTAAATGAAAACACTCTTATTAGCGGGGGAACTGTTTACTATTGCCAAAATGGGGTTAGCCGATGCCAAATAACATAATTAAAAGTGTATTTGCTCATTTTTCGATAACATACTTCATCTTGCTGGCGTAGAAACACGAAAAGAAAAGAAAACGGAAGTGGAAACGAAAAGCAGAGCCAAATTAGTGTGGCTGCCGTGGATGTAGGAAAAGGGCTAAAAAATACCTCCACGTGCCGACACCGTGCTGTTAAGAGCGGGCTGTTAGGCGCACACATTTTAAAAATTAAAATAAAAGTTGGGTTTCTGTGAACCAATTTTATTTTGATTTTTCGTAATGAAACCAATCTACGAAATAACCCAAGTTGTTCCTAAAATTTGCACTATTTTTATAAATAAAATTCAAATTAAGTGCTAACCAAAATATGCGAAATTTGAACGAAAAATTAATAATGTATATTAACAATGCGCTAGTTGTAGAGGTAATTATTTAAAACAGTTTTTTTTAGGTTTTCTTTGACCCGAATCGGACCATAGATCCACTCATTTAGTTTTGTTTTATTTGAATTCCCGCAAATAATTGTACGTTTACAAAAGTCATCTTCATTCCAGTTTCGGACTTACTGCTCCTACTCCGAATCCTCCTCGTCGTCATAGTTGGTGTGAACCTCTCCTGGGCGCAAAAGTTTTCCAACAAATGGGTACTTTTCCTTGTATTGCTGATCCCACTCCCTTAATGTGGTCATTTGGCTGGTCGAAAGATCGCACAAGTCATCGTATTCCTCGCTTTCATTTGACTCCACCGAAAAATTGATCAAGTTCCGTGAAATATCCCGACCGGCATAGCTTGGATAAACGCCACCGCGTCCATAATAGTGCATGGATCGCGACACGTCGTAGACATTAAAGTTGACGGCAACCAGGATGCGACCGTCCTCCCGGGTTCCGTCGTATTCGCGAAGTTCCGGGATCGTAAAGTCCTTCAGCAGAGGTGAAAGCTTCCGTTGGCCACCATTAGCTTTAGCCGGTTCCCTTGGATCCTGACCGCGGTGAAGGCGCCTGGAAAGTCTCACAACCTTGTAGAATACGATGGTCGAAACAATCACGAGTGCAATATTGATGGGCATCTGTTTGATGGTGCCGTAGAAGCTGGAGTACCAGGCAAAGCTCTGATCCACAATCTTGGAACTGCCGGCCATCTTGGAGCTCTGAAATCTGGAGTTTGGATTGGATTAGGAAACGAAAAATGGTACCTATGCTCTCTGAGTTACTCAAACAATTTAACTTCTACTGACGTGACTTGCCTAACGTTATTTTATCAGCCTACTTTTCTTCCTTTTTCACAATTTAAAATAACAAGTCGACTTGGTCTCAATTCATGGCCTACTTCTCCTTGTCGAAAGGTAAAATTAGTCTGTTCTGAATAGTAATATGGTGTTTCACATCTAACTAACAAACAATTTAATATTCGATTAATCTCTGGCCTACAAGGGCGAAACCAAACCCAAATTCTGAGTATAACTTGGTTCACATTGCTTTTATTAAAATGCATAAACTGGTTACATAATACTCTATGAAAATGTTAAGATACAATTGGGAAAGACGGCCCCGTCCTTATTAGGCCTGCACCTGGTATTGATCCCTCTCGAATACAGTGCGTTCCATGGTGAAAACCCGCTTAGAACGCTTATTGGCGATGTTTTCGATGGCTTCATTGAATTCCAAAAGGGCCTTGCTAAATTCAGTGTCACTCTCAATCATCCTCAGGAACATGGTGGCCTCGTCCTCTGCCTTGGGCTCCTGATCCTTCTTGGCCAGACCCTTCTTCTTCTTGGCCTCCAGTTTCTCCCTGGACTTGCGTTCCTCCTCCATATGAAGTGTGGTTAGGCGCTTCTTCAACTTCATCTCCTCCTCGCGAGCCTCCAAAAGTTTGCAGCGTGATATCTCCCGCTCGAACATCTGCCATTGGAATAATAAATAAGAGAACGTTTCAATTTCTGGCGAGGATCGCTGGGACTTACCGACATCATGAGGGACTTCTCCTTGATCGTGGCACTGCGCATTCCCTCCTCCATCCGGAGCATCGCACAGTCGCCGTTGGCCAGGCTCACGGTGAGAATCGATCCGTCCGGCTTGAACACCAGATGGTTGATGGGGTGCTTGTACTTGATGGTCAAAATTGGCCGAGTGTGGGACATGAGCAGATCCCAGAACTCCAGGTTGCCCTGGTCGTCGCCGATGCAGAACAGCGAACAGCGTCCGGTGCTCCAGGCGCCGCTGAGCACTTGGTTCTTCCGGCGGAAGTAGAAAGTGCTGGGGCAGTTCTTCACCTCCTCCGACCAAATGCGCACCCGCCAATCGCCCACCAGGATGAAGTTCTTCACGAAGAACGGATTACGCATCACGGCGCGGATGGGACCGACGAACAGTTGGTAGCAGCCGACGAGGGTCTCCTGCGGAGTGGCGCCCTTGCGGTTGCCCACGAACACGTAGCCCATGTCGGTGCAAATGATGTAGCGCACCGGAATGGTGTACTCAAACTCCAGCACAGTCACGCCATGTGAATCCTCCCGCCTTTGTACGGACAAGGGATATGGTTCGGCCAGGACCTCGTTCACCGGCATGAGCATATCCCTGGTGTCCCAGTACTTAATAGACCCGTCCAGCGAGCCGGAGTAGAACTCGGTGTTCAGCTTGGAGTGCACCCAGCAGAGGGCCGAGGTGGCTTCGCGATGTGACGCCTCCAGGGGGCACATCCTTTTGGGCCCGCCCATGGTGTCCGTTTGCCAGAAGCACACCTGACCCTCATTGAGTCCTCCCACCATATAGCTCTCGTCCCGCATGCATACCTTTGCGATCAGGAGGACCCTTTCCGTATCGTAGTGGGCCACAGGGCGTGTGGCGTCATCGAAGTCCCAAACGTAAAATGCATTTTCATTGTCGTTGCCAAAGTCGGGCAAAATGTTCAGGGGTTTCGAATAGTCTGGGGCCAAGCTTCTTGGGTTGGAGTACGTCAGGACGAACTGATTGGGATCGGTGTTCAGCCATTCACACATCTTGAGACTACGTGCCGGAATCCAGAGATCGTGGAAAATGTGAATGCCCCTGGCCGCGATCTTCATGCTGATACCATGACCCAGATCCGCAGGCAGGTTCACAAAGAAGTCCTCGTAGATATTTATAGCATTGTTGGCCGAACTGATGTCCATCACGTCGTGCATCAGTTGGTTCACCTCGACGCCCCAGGTGTCATCGCGCTCGACCTTTTTGCGGTAGCGCAGTGTGGACTCCTCGTCCGCCACGTTCACCTCCTTAATGTTCCAGCCGCCCTCAAAGTGATTAAGTCCGTGCGAATCCAAGGTGACATTGTGGGTCAAGGCCGAGGACACGGCGTACTGCTCGCTCAGCTGCGTACGCTCGTTAATCGGGTTGCGCAGGATGTACTTGAGGCGCAGGCGTCCACTCGGCTGCACACTAAGAATCATCTCGTTGCGGTCCGTGAAGAGGCACTGCCTTCCAAAGCGACGACGCTCCCGCGACAGGATGAACTGGTTGCCCAAAGTTCCCATCGCGATATATCTGGATTCGGATTACTTAAAAAAATATACCCGTTTTTCTTGTGTTAAAAATATCTATGAAATTGCCGCAAACCGATCCAAGAGATCTACAGATTTGTGTGAATAATTTTACGTTAGACTGCCTGTTTTACTATCTTGAAATAACAAAATGAAATTTTCCGATGAATTCTGTTTTCTTGTGCTTAATAAATTTACGAAATTACCACAAGCCGAACGGGTGGACATCTCTGAGTGATTTGTCTCGGAATACATTCTGTGCAAAATGTTTTTCATTACAAAATTTAAAAATGCCTGTTGATTGAAACATTTTTCTTTTATAACAAAACCCCTATAAATTGTATAACTTATTTCAAAACCTTTGAAAAATATGTAGTTCTTTATATTTGTAAACCATATTTGTTGCAATTATGAAAAGATTATGGTTAAGTAAAAGAATTCATTTTATTTTTAAGCATTAACTGGAAAATCACACTTCAAAAGCATACAAAAACGAGTAACAAAACTACAAGTATTCAAACTCAAAGCTTAAAATTTAAATTAACAGTTTAATAACAGTTTCCGGTTTGAAGTTTTCCAGCACTGTTGCATTAGGGTGACCTTTTGTAGCTGTTGCCTAACGCGTAAGAGCGTGTTTTGCGAGAAGTAACAGGTATTCAAATACGGTCATACTAAACAAAATTGAACGCGGAAAACATTCGAAAGCGAAGCGTCTTTTACCCATTTAAATAGTGCGCAAATAATAACACAAGCTTTGTGGGATTGGGATTGAATGTGTAAAAGTGAATCGGAGCAATTTGCAATATGGTGAGTTTCCAGATCTATTGAAATTATCCCTTGTTTTTGGTGTGTATTTATAACTGGACAACATTCATTCAGAGATGGACCTGCAACAGTTTCTTTCCTTGGAGCGTCAGCAACTGCAAAAGGAGCGCCAGTGCCTGGCCAACCAAAATCCTTGCCCTGCCGCCCTGCTAATGAAATCCACCGACCTCAAAGTGCAATGTCGCAGGGCCAAGGAGTTTAAGGAGTCCACGGAGTCCAATGAACCCGCCACTCAGTCGTCTTCCTTGGCAACCGGCGGCCAAAACGAAGAACTTCACTTGGACTTGCACCTGGATGAAGAGGAGGGTGCAGAGCTTCCCGAAGGGGTGGTGCACCCCAGTCCCTCAAAATCGACCAAGGAATTCGCGAATCAGCGCCAGCTGCTCGTCGGCAGCGCTCGTCAGTACAAGTCGCCGGATGCCTCGATACGGCGCAATTTGGAGAACGAGCGACCCCTAAGCGAGAACCGCTTCCCAATCCGTCGGTCGGTGAGTACACTTCACGAAAATTCTATGTATTTAACATGAATGATAAGATAAACAATTTAATGATTTATCATAATATTGTACCAGATACCACCTTTATTACAAGCAAATAATCTGTGACCTAGTAGTTGGGCCATCTTGCGCTATTAATTATAGATTTAATCTAGATTTAGCATTATTTTTTGTCTGTGCACATCCAGTGAATTTGATTTGGAGCTCTAGAATGTGCGTTGCGCTTCAATGGCGCCTCGCATTGCCAATTTGTCAAGCGGCCAGCCATAATTGTGCGAAATTTGTTTTTCTACGCCTCGTTGAGCTACTCATGTCTTCCAAGCTTTCCCAAAACTCTATTGGAATCTTCATATCAGTTTCACAAAACATTTCGAAGTGTTCTTAGCTGGCTGTGTGCTATTCGGTGAGTCCCAGTAATTTTGCAAACCTTGATTTTAAGGTTTTAAGACCTTCCTTTTTATGTACCCACCATAGGGAACCTGTCGTTTATTTCTAGTCTATATTCCAAATTAGATGCTTCAAGTTACAAATGCTTGTAGGTACAAATCTATTTTCAACTCGATTGTGAACATATTTTTTTTGAAAGCTTATTCATTTTCAACCCCACCTGTGTGTAGATTCGAGAACAGCCAAATTAGTTCGGCATTTTAACTATTCACATTATTTCTTTAGACTTTTCCGTGTTTTGTTGCGTTTTGAGTGTGGCCTCGTTTCCTTCCGCTATCAATGTTGCATGGGCTGTAGTTTTTGCTACTGTAGTAAGTCCATTCCGTGCTCCAGTTACCAACTATTCCGGCTCTGCTCTGTGAACGAGCCACTCGCTTAATGAATTTGCTGGCACCGCTCTCAGTTGTAATTCGAAGCTCGTTTGTTGCGTTTGCTTTTGTTGACCTGAACTTGAAATTACTTAGCACTCAATCGGTTCTCTATATACCCACAAAATTTACCTATATGAGGTGAGCGGGATGTGCGGGTGTGCCCCTGATTGCCGGCAAATCAAACCCACCGAACGGAACACAATGAAAAAGGCAGTCTAATTGACTTGATTTAGCAAACCGGCAAATGCCACATTTTAACCCAAAAATCAAAATGACGTAAACCAAATATTGAACGATTCCAAAAATACACAAACTGACTGACATGCTTCAGTTAAACCTAAGGAAGTGTAAAATTAATTGTCAATCAATCAATTGTCAAGATATATGCAGTATGATCCACAAAGAAAAAACCTTTTACAATATTCTGTAACATATACCACCCAAATGTAATTATTTAACTTTATAAAAAGAGAATTGGATTTAAAAAATAATCATAAACTAAAAAATTGTCTTTATGTTTTAATTTCTAGAAAACATAATTACATTTTGTATATTTCGTCTATAGCGTGCACAGCTATATTTCTCTGTTTTGCCGACTCACTTTCTTTTTGATTGTTTTTTGGTGTGAAAGTGCACAATCTACGTGTGCTAGAATCGCCCAACTGTCAACTCCGCCCTGCGATGAATTTCATAAATTGCTAATGGTAATGGATATTGAAGTTCCTTCCTTCCTTAACTATAAATTTAAAAGTAGTTCAACCAAACATACACAATAGAAGTATATTGTGTGTGTTTGGTTTATATTTTTTTTGTTTAACTGAAACTCTTAGCTGAAATATATATATAGAATTGCATGCATTGTTGTGTTTATATACATAGATATTTTTTGGCTAATAAAACAAGCAAACACGGAAACTCGCACACCATTAGAATTCTACAAATGTACTGTAAACGAAAGTTACGACCTGGACAAGGTTGTGAGAGGACAAGTTGTAATTAAACTTGCTTGTTCAGGATGGTCGGTCTAATCGTTTTCCTTTCGTTAGCCGTCATGACGTTGTTTTGGCTAAACTGAGGTCATTTGACTGTCAATGTGTTCCAAATACTTTCAATACATCCGTCGCCCCCGCTTTAAATTCCATTGACTGCCCTTGAACTTACAGCGATGCGTGGCGACAACAAAGGCATACATTCCCGTTCAGCTTTCACACGCGTTTTCATCAGTTTTTCCACTTTTCGTACACAAACTAGCTGGCACTTAGTTAACCCAATTTCGATGCGACACGCAATCAAATCCGATGAATGGGCGTAGTAAACACAGTTTCTAAAATTGCAGACTTACAGTGGGCTACTTAACTTTAAAAGAAGTTTATGCAAATATAATTTACAAACTTATTAGGTATGATAAATTAAAAAGGAAAATTATTTAATAAGCCTAAGATCTAGATTTGGTTTTAATAAATAAATTGGTTTCCTCCCAAGACGTTGAAGCTAAAAACCTATTTTGTGTGCAACCCACTGTGGTCTAGGCTCTGAACTTCGGTTAATAGCATAAGAAAAAACTGAGCCCGGAATTGCCACCGTTTCCCCCACTTGAGATGAACTGCGTGACCCTTAATTCAGGTCCCTCCTTTCCAACACATACCCATCTGATTTTCAGTCTCCATTTTGATATTTTCCTTGACCTGAATTGCTGGAAAGCTATAGCCTTTTCAGCGTTCATAGTAGGGCTCATCGTTTTGCCAACTATTAACAATCGCCTGCTTAAATTGGTCTTAATTATGCAAAGCAGAAGCAGTTACTCGGATATCCTCGGTCTATTGAGGCACTCACCTCAAACGATGAAAACGTTAAAACGTACTTTAATTAAGGCGCACATCATCAGTGCTAATAGCGAGTGAAGCGTAATGCATGCAGCTAATAAATTGAAGTGCAGGTTCCCTTTCGACTGGAGGAGCACCCCTAGGCTGAAACAGCTGGCTCCTGTTGATAAACTGGCGTGGAAAGGCGTCTCAGCCGAGTGCTAAAGGCGCCGTTAGTCGTTTTACGAAGCGTCTCGTCCTTTATGTTATTATTTTTGTTACCTTTTAAGAAAAGAAGCATATAAGGCTAAAGGATGAGGATAAAGGGAAGCAATCAATAACAAGAAGATAGTCTAAAACATTATAAAATTATATTACATATAGTACATGATTTTTGGGTGACTGCACTAAACTCTATAGGTTATATTATTCAAATTTATATAACGAGTATGTATTTTAAATATTCTTGCATAACCTGCAACATTTTTAAAACAAGTTGTAAACTAAGTAGAAAGAACCTGTGAAGTTTTGTTTTTATTTCTAAATTATCAGAACAACTGGGTAGTAACGTAGTTGACCCCTTGTCTGCAGTTCGTAGTTTGTATTATATATAATTTTGTTGATGCCATCGGTGCACGCGATTTGCGATGTCGACGGCATAAAAATTATGTGCAAAAATGGCAGTAGGCATTGTGGAGTGTTCGCTGGAGCAGCTCCTGCTGAAGTGCTGGTGCTGCTGACCTCAAAGGCAGTCGGAGAACGGAGCCAGGATAATTTGTGGCCCTTGCCACATATAAAAATGTATACAAGCTTCTTGCTGGTGGTTAGTGTCGCCGAACGAAACACGGAGAATTAGAAAAAAAAGCTAAGAAAGCGCCCGATAAGGAATATATGAACATATATACTTACCCCCCATAACCACTCACCTGTAAGGACGACGGCCCTTTCACATTTCTTTTCTCTCTCGCACGCAGGATGATATGGAGCAATGGGTTACGGACACATTTTATTCGTACTTTCCCGGCTTTAACAATGAAAATCAGAAGCGGCAGAATTATTTGCGTGAGCGACAGCGCGAGAACCAGCAGAACTTTCTCAAGCACCAGGTGAGCGTTTCGATATTACCATAAGAATATTTTGATTATGTGCGAACATTCGTAATGCTAATCCGTGTTTAATTTATGAGCGTACAATAATATTTTTTTGCTATACCTTGTAGATGCTTCATCCGCCGGTCACCAAGCATCAGCGACCGGGACAAGTGAGGAAGGCATCCCAACCCGCTGCGGTTCCGGTACAAAACCGCTCCAGCCAATCTAGCACAAGCACCTCGAACCACAGCACAACGGATAAGACTGACTTAGAGTTAATTGTAAATAGTAATCCCAACTATGTGCCGCCTAAAATTCGGCCCGGCACAACACGTCAAAAACTCCTCCATGATCTGGGACATGTGGAGCTGTCCAATATTGTGACAGGCGATGGTATTATGGAGCGGAATCTGCGGAGCGCAGAGCTGGAAACAGCTCGCAAAAAGGATTACCAGCGGGATTTAATGCAGCAAATTGATGAGAAGCGTCGATCAATAGAATTGATTAGGGAAAAGGAGCGTCGTCAGGAGGAGGCATTGACCAGGTAATGCAATAAATTAAAATAGCCTTTTCTTTCTTTAACACAACTATTAATATTTGTCAACAGACGGCTGGAGGCGCAATTAAAGACAATACAGTTGGAAGAGCGGTTGGAGAAGGAGCGGCTTAGAGCTGAAAGGGTAAAAGATAATGGCTAGTCTTATAATTACAACTGATTTTATTTGAAGTCTTTTTAATGAGTCTTTTAAAGAATATGGAATACTCACAAATTATTTGTGCAAGAAATTACATATTTGTGCAAATTTTAAAAAGACTATACTATTTCCAATTAAAGAATTATGAATTTTTAATTAAAAACGTATAAATTTTAGTAAAATATATATTTTTTTGTGGTATCCATTGCTATTCCAAACCAAACAGATAAAATTTTGATATTCTGCAAGTCATTTTTTTTAAATACAAAATTTTGTTTACCCATATTAACTTATTCTGAAGTTTAAGACTCTCTTTATCCCAGTACTAAACCGAACACTCTATTACGAGCCAATCGAAGAACCTTGAGTTATTTATATAACTAGATTGTAATTAATTATCCGAAAATTCTATTTTACGTAATTGTCATTGATTGGTATTACCATTAGATTTACAATCTTTGGCCCCAAAATAAATGGCTTAACAGAGAAAATGAAGTGTAATTGATAGGAGTATTAGGACCTCTGATTTCCTTCATCCAAACTTAATGATAGTTAATTGCATATCGCTTTGTTGAGTAATTGAATAAACCTTCTTCAACTTTTGTTGTTCACTATGCTGACAGGCTCGCATCGACTCGGAACAGAACCGCTTGATGCGTGAACAGTTGTTGGCCAAGTTGGAACAGGATGCCCAATTGCTGAACGCCAAGGAGACCAACAATCTAGCCGAAACTCCTAGAACCACGCGCACTAAAGGCAAGAGCAACAACGCCAGTAATATCAGCACAGAAAGCAACGCCAACAGGGTATACAAATACTTTAGTAACTCTGCACATCACGAGTATAGACGTGGTCAGCCATTGCCGCCGGCGGTTGAGCTGGACTTTGACGTGCCCCAAATGGCCAAGATCGAGCGCGAGTGCTTCCACCTATGCGACAAGATTTGTCCGCTCTGCGACGAACCGCTCAAGAACTACGAGAGTTGCTGCCTGCGATGCCAGCGGAAATTGGCCCTAAAACTGAAACAAAAGGATCCCAAGCGTAGTGGAGAAAATGCAGACAAACCAAGCGACGACTCAGAGGAGGGCAAGGATGAGGCAGAGCGGGACGATGATCAGGCAGAGGAACCCAACCACAACTGCCAGAATAGCTACGCGCTGGTGTGCCACAAGTGCGAGCGCCTCTATGCCATGTGTAGCCAGTGCCTGGCCAAGAGCGATGTCTGCCGGGCTTGCCAGCGGGAGCGGAATGTCTGTATGAACTGTCGCCGCAATCTGTGCTCATTTTGCCTGGAGGAGGTTGCCTGCGGCAGAGACACGGAACGCACGCATGTTAATGACACGGAAACCACCAGGGAGCCGCCCTCGAACAATTCCTTTCAAGTCCTGGAACTGAACTATGCTGTGCCGCCAGCAAAAGATTCAAAGGCCAGTAATATGGCTGATATATCGCCTCCATATTCCGTTAACATAGCGCGCAATTCGGTATTCCATGCCGACTACAAGGCTACGCCTGTGAAGCCGTCTGTCCTCGAACAGCTGCCGACGACGTCTGGGAGTGCTAATACCAGTTTTGAGTTAGACAGCGCCGACGAGCAGGCTGTGGAGCGGGTGCGGCGTCAAACGGATCAGAGGTTGTCGCGCTACCTCAAGAACTACGGCGATCTGGCCACCAAACAGCACCAGAAGTTGCAGCAGTTGGAGTTGCAGCGCAGCAAGAGCGAGTCACGGCATCGGGGCACTCAAACGACACCTCAATCGCTGGGCAGACGGGATGTGGTTCTCAGGGAGGCGGCTGGTCACAATCTGTCAATGCCTCTGCTGCGCGAGATGCCTAAAATGACGCGGCAGGAGACCGGTGCACCTTTGGCTGAAAATGGCCAGCGAAAGATGGACAATCTCAAAAAGCGTTGGGAGGTAGGTGTTCTTTAGAGTTCATTTATAAATTGTAAATAATATCAATTTATCTGTTCATTAAAAGGTACCTGCCGTGCAAAAGTTCACGGTTTCAACATCATCTCCTAAAATCCTAACCCAAGTAGGAGCCATAAGAAAACAGTTACAGGCAGCGCGATTTTTTGATGATGTTGTTGATGGGGAAGACTATTAAGGATAAGTCCAACCACTCCTTTTTTTAAAAAAAAAAACATTGTGTTTGACTCCCTTTTTATCCGAGCAAAACGAATTTAATTCCTTTTGATGTCTTCACATTTAAAACCACATTTCACATTATAATTTCACTTTAACTTCATTTTGTAAACAACTCATGTAGTTATAGCTTTATAGTAGCTGATTCCAAGTGCTTCGGCTGTTTCATTCAGCAACTTTAATACATAAGCTATAAAGTTTGTTAACGTTTATTGTTCTTTTTTTTACGAAAATTTATTAACTACGAATGTGTTAATTAAAAGGATACAATTAAAGACAAACTTGCCTAAACAATCAAAATAATCTTTACTTTTGCATAAGTGATAGCCAATAATGAACAACATGGATTCGTTTGTAGGTTTTTTATCATATTTTGATTGGGAATATTTTAACTTATACGAAAAGAGCACTGATTTTTAAACAGGATGTCCGAAAAAAAAAAATTTATTTTAAATCTGTTTTTTTTTGGTCTGACTATCGAAGATTAAAATTTTTTTGTACTTTTCATAGCTCAATGGTCGTATATTAAGAAAAGATTTCCAGATTAGTTTTTATATTTTTAATATCTCCCCAGATAACCCAAAATGAAAAACATGAGGTGTTATGCTTGATAATAATTATTATTTTTATTTTTTCAAGTATTGCTGTTAAAGTTCCAAATAGGTCGGTGGCTTCTATTAATCAATTTACCACTGGAGGGGCTGCTGAGCGTAGACGGGGGCGTACTGCGAGTAGGCACCGGCGGATCCGTAGCTGGGGGCTGGAGCACTGCATGGCACTGGGGCCAGGTTGGGCTGGCAGCTGAACAGGTAGTTCTTGGGGCAGGGAGGGGCCGGGATCGAGGCCGGGGCGGCAGCGTAGGATGGAGCAGCGGGAGCGGCGTAGGCCTGAGCAGCAGGAGCGGCGTAGGATGGAGCAGCTGGAGCGGCATAGGACGGAGCGGGAGCAGCGGCCGGCGCGCTGTAGCCACCTCCGTAGGATGAGCCCACCATTTTCTCGTCCTTATTAGCGGTAACGCAAGCGGCCAGCAGGCAGATGGAAATGATGGCGATGCACTTCATATTGATTGCGTGGTGATTTCTTAGACTGGTTGGTAGCAGACTGCGATGCTTCTGTCTTCACTTTTGGGCTTTATATACTCTGAGCTTTGCAACCAAAACTGCAGAGGCAAGCACTGACGAACTACTTTTTTGATAAGCAGCAAAAATTAATGTGTTGACGATCTTTTTATCCGAGCAATACGATTTTAATTCTTATTGATGTCTACATTTTTATTTTACTATTTCTTCACGCTGCTTCATACTCGTTAGGTATCGCTTTATAGTATGCTGATTCCAAATGATTTGACTGTTTTATTCAGTTTTATTCAAGGTATAACATAAGCTATATAGTTGGTTGCTCCCATTTTTTTTTGTTTACCGAATGGTAATGACATACAAGAATACAATAAATAACAGACCAGCCTTAACTGTTTAAAGTGTCTTTACTTATGTAAGAATTAAAGCAATATTTATCAACAACATGGGATACGTTGTAGGACTATCTTTAGATAATAGATTGGATCGAACTTAAGATCGTCGATTCTGAAATGGTTTCTTTAAAAAATTTTAAAGTTGTAAAAAAAGGCAAGGCAATTTTACTATTTAATTAGATGTCAGAAAAAACGAAATCTTTAAAAATCTGTACAGTTTTTTCTAAATTTAAAAATTCAATTGATTTAGAAAGTATTCTAATTCGATAGACAGACAAAGGTATACTTTTTTTTCGTGGTCTCACTATCTAAAATTTTTCTTTGTACAGCTCAATTAAGACAATTGTTATAGGCAAACTTCCCATATTAAGGAGGAGTTTTTAGCTTGTTATATAAGGTTGTATTATTATTTGTTCTACAGTGATCCCTCGAAATTGTATGCTTATAAAAAATTAGGGGTGTTTAATGTATTAAACTTGCCCTGTATTTTTCCCTGTGTAAGCCCACAAATTCAAACAAGTCAAGTGTTACGCTTTATCATAAATATATATATTGTTTTGTATTTTTTTTTAAATCATTCGTCGTTGTTTCAAGGGGTTGAGTGGCATCTATTGATTACCAGTGGAGGGGCTGCTGAGCGTAGACGGGGGCGTACTGCGAGTAGGCACCGGCGGATCCGTAGCTGGGGGCCGGAGCACTGCATGGCACTGGGGCCAGGTTGGGCTGGCAGCTGAACAGGTAGTTCTTGGGGCAAGGAGGGGCCGGGATCGAGGCCGGAGCAGCAGCGTAGGATGGAGCAGCGGGAGCGGCGTAGGCCTGAGCAGCAGGAGCGGCGTAGGATGGAGCAGCTTGTGCGCCATAGGACGGAGCGGGAGCAGCGGCCGGTGCGCCGTAGCCACCTCCATAGGACGAACCCACCATCTTCTCTTCCTTATCGGCGGCAACGCAAGCGACCAGCAGGCAGATGGTGGAAATGATGGCGATGCACTTCATGGTGATTGGGTGGTGATTTCTTAGACTGGTTGGTAGCAGACTGCGATGATTATGCCTTCGCCACTTGGGCTTTATATACTCCGAGCTGTGCAACCAAAACTGCAGAGACAAGCACTGACCAAGTTTTCAGTTTGCCCAACGACCCCTCGAAGTCATCGTGTGTGGGGCTTTTTCTGCATGGCCAACAGTAAGCGAAAAGAACAAACATTTCCTCTACTTTTTAGGCCACTGAACTTGATGAGTAAACAAATTGTCGCAAGCCAAATTCATAAATTATGAAAAAGAACGGAACAAAACTATAACGGAAACGTTAAATGTACAAATGAAAAACAGAATAAATCAGAATTTACTTATGTTTGAATAAGGTAATATCTTGTAATTTTCGTTATTTCGAGAATTATCAGTTAAATAAATTTATTTATTTAGGATTACAAAAACCGTGAATTTCTACAACTCCAACCGAATAAGAAAAAAAAGCGATTTGAGAATTTATTTCCGTAAATGTGTTAAATAAAAACGTACCGAAAATTGTATTCGCGTGCCCAATATGCATTGAATAGCACAAAATTTGCAGTTACATGCATAGCAACGATTTTTTCATTAACAATTTATTTAAATTGGGTTTATTGGGTGAGCTAAGCTTGCATTTCAAAATATGCCTTTTGGAAATATTAAAAGTAGATCTAGGTTTATTGAAATTTATTATGTATGTTTATCTTAACATGCAATTCGCAGATTTCCACTTATACATTTTTCTGGGAACATTAATTTTACATTTTGGGAAATAAAGAAATTTAACAAAATTATAAGTGTCTTGAACCAATAAATAGTTGTGAATATATTGATATTTGTACGGATTAACAGAAGTCGGAAAAATCTTTTACTAATTGTGTATATTTTTACTCTAATACAATATACGCTTTACAACAAGTATTTAACTATCTATTATGAAAAAAGCAACCAAGCAGCTATGAAATGATAAGACTTTCATTCAATTCAAAAATCTATCGAAATAACATTTTTTACAAACTTTATTTAAATTGTACTATACAACTCCAGAAACTTTTGTTGAGCTTCTAAAAATGAAATTCGCTCCGCAAATATGGCACAGAATGTGGCATCATCAGCTCAAACATCGTGGCTTTCATGTCCCACCTGTTGAAAAAACCAGCTTGAATGACCGGTTGAGAGAAAAACTAGATCATTCCGGAGAATTAATAAAACGGGCCATGACCCTTTACAAGCCCAATGAGTTGATGCTGTGCTTCAATGGTGGCAAGGATTGCACTGTGTTATTGGATATTTTGGCCAAAATAAAGCCGCCATCGATGCCATTGCGAGCGGTTTATGTAAAGTCCGCGGATCCCTTCGAAGAGCTGGATAAATTTGTTGATGAGTGTGTTCAGCGTTATGAACTGCAGTTGCGACGCTGCGAGGGAGTACTTAAACTGGCCTTCGAGCAGTTGCTAGCCGAGGATCCCCAGGTGAAGGCCATGTTCCTCGGCTGCCGGCGCAGCGATCCCGGTGGCCCAAGTCTATCCGAGATGATGCCCTGCGATAACGGCTGGCCAGCTATGATGCGGATCTTCCCGCTGCTCGACTGGAGCTACCACGACATCTGGAGCTATATGCGGGCCAACGATTTGCCCTACTGCTGCCTCTACGATCAGGGCTATACATCTCTGGGGGATCGCAGTTCAACACGCCTGAATCCAAGTCTTTTAGTCTACGACGAGAAGCTGTGCAAAATGACCTACCGAGCGGCCTACGAGTTGGAAGACACCCGCTTGGAGCGGGCCAATAGGGATGAACATGGCCAGGTGACCCTGGGCGACTCCAAGCAGTAATTATCCGTCGCAGTTTGGGTCAAGCTCAGAGTTTTTCATGCTCTGCTCTTGACTTGTTCGTTTCTTTTTTCTTGTTCAACCCAATGTGAGCCAAAGTGGAGCGGCAAGTGTCAGCTAACTGGGCCGACAATTCTGTTCAAGACCCCATTTTAGTTGCCCACGTTTCGCTTATCAGGCAATTTCAAAAACTTCAACAACCCGGCCTAGCCCCTTATAAAAGTTAAACTTGTGTATAAGAGAAAAAATGGTGAAAGTTGCAGAAATGAGGTGAAAGCTATTATCACACAAAGCTCAGGAACTCTGTTACTTTAAAGGCTGTGGTGAAGAAAAGATTTAGTTGATTTTATTTATTTGTACATATAGTTTATTTATTAAAAAAATATTATATTTTAAAAGGTTGTAATGAACTATTAAATTCCCAGCTAATTTCGATGTAAAACACATTTCTTATAGAAAAACAAAAAAACTTTTTCAAATAAACCAAAAGTGGTTTATTAAATAAATAAATTGATTGTAATACTTAATGCACCATTTACCATCACCAGAAGCTTTTGGGCTTTACTATTGTTATTTTGATCGGTTACTTAAGCCCCTTTATAAAGTAAACCAAGTTGTTTGACGACTGACCACTAATAGGTGATGGTGTTGGTGTAGTGCTGGTAGTTTCCTCTCCTACAAGGAGCAGACGATTATTTTGTTTTTGGCATCCGTGCTTTCTTGGGACCCTTTCCTCCTTTTCGATTTCATTACTATTAGAAAACTCATGCGATGATTGTGCCTGCGGTGTGTATTCCAAAAGGTCACGGTAGACTTTCCACAGACTTTGATCCTCGGAACGGTCCAGCCAGTTGAGTAGATCCTGAATGGTCTTATCATGTCGATGGGCCACCTGCGCATCGAATGGTGGATGTTTGCGAGTGGCGAACTGTGCCCGATAGCCCGTTTTGTTGGTTTTCGGTGTAAGACTCACGCGAAACCATTGCTGATCCTTTGGATCCTCACCCAGCAGAGCGTAGTCAAAGTCTGGAGCTGCCGAAGAAGTCTCCGTTTTCAATACCAGGTTACTAGCGGCAGTGTTGTTAGCCTCCGTTGGTGGTCCTAGTCTGTTGAACGACAAAATGTTCATATTTTAGAATTTATTTAAATTAGGTAATTATGAAATAATTACCCCAACTGTGTATATCTGGTCAACTCTGTGGGTATAGCAAATCCACTGCTGGCCATCATACACAACATTATTATTGCCATATACGGTTTGTTCCACATTTCGCCCATTTTTGCTGAGTGCGAAGAAGTTTTCAACTTCACTGGGTTATATAGTGCACCTATAGTTTTTGCATTTGCTTTCTCATTTTTCCCGGTTGCTGGGGCTTCGTGTTCGACGTAGAAACCGTCATGTAAATTTAGCTTAAGTGATTTTGATTTGACAAACGGAACTTCTCAGATAGCTTATGCTCGCGATATACTGGCACGTATCTGGTTTGAGTTACAGTTTCAAGAGGTGTGCAGTCAGAATTACAAATTCTCATATAAGTTTTCTGAATAACAGAGTCACATATACGATCTCTTCATCGTCAGATATTTGAGAGTTATCTTAAAAGTTAGTTTTTAAACATTTTAAAATAAAATTATATTGTAAGCTATTTATTTAAGTTTAAATTAGTGTTGAAACTATAAAATTCATAAGAATAAACAAAGTTTAAACATTTGTAAGGCTTAAAGCTATTTCTACAAACATTGTAATGCTTTTTAAACATAAGACAAATATATACTTTTTTAAAAGGATTCATATGAATGTATTTAAGATATTTCACAAGTTCCAACTCGTTAATATATAGTATTTCTACGAAATACTTCATAATGGTGGGTGTTTTAGTTACTTGTATTTTAATTCATTTCCGTTTCTGTTTAGGGGCAATAATAACATTAGTTGGCGTTTTGAATTTGTTTGGGGAAAAGCCACTTGGCCAAGTCACTTCCGGTGCGCTCTTTCCGTTTCCGCTTTGCTCTCGCAACAGCTGTTGCGGCATTGCCAGCATAGAGGAATGTTATTATCAGTGAAATTGGCGACCTTTCCAATGTGGGTAAACTCTGAAGGATGTTAATCAACAAGGCTACTTTCACTTTAACATGTGAGTGCCGCCCCAGTCCCCACCACTCCCCCATCCTGCGGTGAGCGTGCGCCCGAGGGGCAACTTTCTCTCGCCATTTCTCTCGCTCTCTCCCTCTCTCCGTCACTTCCTCTCTCTTTTTCTCTTTTGACAGCAGCTGAGACGGCACAGCTGTTTGGCATTTTGCGCGCGCACTTTCCTAAAACAAAAAGAAACGCATATCACACATACGCGCCGTGGTACGGCGAGGGCAACTCTCGCTGGGTTCGACAGGACTCGGAACCTTTTCGCACACTCAGTAGACAATCTTTCCTCATTTCGTTAACACATTACAGCACCTTCAAGCGTTCCAATAATATACAGAAGAATTTCCCCAAAGCAACAAACAGCAACAGTAGCTAAATTAAATACCCAAAAGATAAAACGAATAGATATCTGTAAATACATATATCATTTCCGAAACAAAAACGCCATTTTAAAGAGCTTGAATAGTATTCCGTGTGTTGTTCGCCGACTAATATAAATCTGTTAAACATATTTTATCAAATCACATTTAATTAAATTAAATGTCTACGTGCGTGTCTAGTGCAAAAAGCTAAAACCCTCGACTTGTTGTTGTGGCTGTCGTCGCCCTTAACTTTAAACGAAAGTATGTAAAAAAATGTATCTCTTATCAGGCAGCTTCGTTTATGCGTGGCACTTTAATGGCAAACAGCCAGAAATGGCCTGATAAAAAGCGACCAACTCGCTTGGCTTTAACCATTTTATCCATTTTACTTTCTGTATCCTGTTTTATTTGAGCTATTCCTTGAATAAGTTTGCCAGTTATCAGTAAAGAAACAACGGCTATGGGTTGTAGTTTGTGTGCAGAGCAATTGCGGTGCTCGGTGTCTGATAACAATCACTTATTCCCATCGAAAGGCAATCGTTATTATAATTGATGGGTTGCTAACATCAACTGATGTCAGTGAGGGAAAATTGTGAAAATTGATAAGACCTTGAACTGTCTAAATGGTGGTAGCAATTTAGATATTTATTATGTATTTTAGTTAGTTGTACATATTGTATTGATTAATTAAAACGCAGATATTGGTATGTAGAGTTGTGCAATTTAATTCGTTGTCTTTGGTTGCTGTAAACTGAAATATTTTAATTCACTTGAACTTCCCATAGTCTTCCGAAGTCTATCGTTCTGTTACCCAAAGTTTTAGCAATTTAGTTTATTTGAAGTTTCTCCATTGTTCAACATTATCTATTATTTTTAATTTAATTAAATGTGTTTGGCTCATGTTCGCTGGTTGGTTTGTTCGTTGCCTGCGTGTTCAAGTGGCGTGTAAAGTAATTTACCAACCCACAAACTTTTCGTGGCCGCTTAATTTTTAGCGCAAAACAAATAAGCGATTGCCAAAGGTGGAAAGCAGAAACGAAAAACTGCGGACTAAAAGTCCTTCAGAATGAGCTGAGCGGAGTAGAGTTTCAGCCAGGTTAGTTAAGCGAAAGAAAAAGTTTCAGCCTGCCCATTACTTTCACTTTTTCAGCTGTTTCCGTGTTCGCCACTGCAATATTTCTGCCGTTGTCTAAGCCAACTTGGGGCTTCACCTTAGGTGTGTCTACAGCATATATATAAGTATATGTATATGTTTATGTACATAGGTTTGTTGAAGTGGTAGTGCGCGGACTCGTCCTTCAATAATTTTGCCGTTAGATTTTCCTCTTCAAACGTTTTATGAGTCTTTTATTTAACTTACAAATACAGGCAAACTTGCACAACTTAAAAACTTCTAAGTTAAGACTTTAATTACAATTTAATGGAGTGGCAAAAGAGTTTTAAAAGATGTTGTTCCTTTGTCTAAAATCCACAAATTAAATTTCTTTATTCGTTTTTGACTTTGTCTATTTTTTAGTTATGTATGTACATATGTATAAAAGTCATTCCATAAGTTAGACATGCTCTTAAATTTTCTATCTTAGGACTTCATAATCAAATGTCAAGTTTTGGTTTCGTAGGCTCTATAGTTATTAATTGTAAAATATATTATTTGTTATAAAGTCTGTACTTAAGGCATTTTACAACTCATCAACTTAAAAATCCCTTGGGCTTAAGATCGAATTTATTTCTATAAGAAACTTGAAATCGTTACTCGCAGATTCTGTTAAAGTAAAATTCAAAATGAAGAAGTGGATTATTTCTTTTTGTAATATCGGTTAAAAGATATAAAATTCTTTTTTCTTGCTTTTTTTTTACTGGCGGCCAGTGGGTGGCAGCAAAAGGTTGCTTTTGTGTGAGGTGAGCTGTGGCATCTATAAAAAAGTCGACCCACTCCGTTTGGAGTCGTAAATTGTTGATGTTGCTGTTGCCGTTTGTTGGTAGTTTCTGCAGCCTGTTACTGTTGTTTTTTGCCATGCAGCCTGACTTGTAATGAATATAAAACTGCCTTTTAACTGCCTTGGCAGAAATCCTTCTCCTAAGTTGACTGACCAGTTTTTATGCATGTCCCAGAGTAATGCGAATTCCTTATCCTGAATTGTTTTATGACCTCTACCTAGAGGCTCTAACCCGGGCGACTAGTCGTTCTTCAACAAGAAACTTGTTGAGGCAGAGTCGGATCACACAATTGAATAGGACAAAAAAATGCAAGATTTTGGCAAGCTATAAACTTGTGTATAATTTTTTGGAATCTGTTTTTGTTCTCTGCTTTGAATAGAATAGAAAAGATTTCGACATTTCACTTTTGCGATTTTTTGCTCCAATTCCTGTTTGGCAAGTCGCGTCGTTTTCTTTCGCCAAAGCAACCAGTGTTTTGTGTGAGATAAGCAGCTTGACCGTGGGCCCTGTGAGTTGGGTGGGGAAGTAGGCTGGGAGCTGGTTGAGCAGGACTTCCATGACTACCAATCCAAGGCACAAGGACAGGCGAAAGCTCGAACCATGGATATCCAGGCGACGGCACGTACGGCTGCGAAGCGTGCACAGCGAGATGATAATTTCACTGAATACCCAAGTCAGCCTCGACTCTGTTCCATGGAACACCAAGTGCGATGAGGAGGGGGCTGGGGGCTAAGGGAGTGCTAAGTGTTGAGCTGATATGCAAAACAGCTATATGTACTGCTCTGGCCAAATCCGGACGAAACCAAACCACATTCAGTTTAGGTATATCGATAGATATGCTGCTAAGAGTAAAGCCATTTTTCTGAATTCAAGGACGAATAGAAATAAATATTTAAATTGAAACACAGGAATTTTATCATGTTGCTCAGCTGATAAAATTTAAATAATAATAAAAGTGAAATTCAGACACAAAACATTATAATTTAATTATTATTTGCTTTCTATTTCATTTAAAAACTTTT
Organism: Drosophila kurseongensis; assembly: GCA_018153305.1. Lineage (NCBI taxonomy): Eukaryota > Metazoa > Arthropoda > Insecta > Diptera > Drosophilidae > Drosophila > Drosophila kurseongensis. The sequence continues at coordinate 18,859,939 of JAECXX010000210.1, forward strand.
AAGCATTTTATTTTCTTGAAGTTTCATTTAACAGTTTTAAAATCTATTATTATTTCGAATTAAGGAAACTTGTAAAATAACAAATTTAAGAATTTCAGCACTTTTAGTGTTAAACGAGCGGCATGCATACATTTATAATATTTCACTGACAAGAGATAAACTCGTATTTATCAAGACCGCTTTTGGTGGTAACCCACATTCGAGCCATTATAGACTCATTGACAGACACTAAGCTGAAAGCAGCAAATTAGTCAACTTGATGGGCTGTATTTCTTATGTAGATATATTCCTTTCAGTATGCCAAACAAGACAATAACTTCTGGCTTTAATGAGAGTGGCCAATGCCAAAGCCAAAGGCCAACGTGAATTTGTTTCAAAGTCGTTTGGTGGGCGTGTGAGTAGCGCAAGGATGTGGCCAAGGAGTACTCACATATGGGTGGCTGTATGGGAGGGGTTGGGGTCGAGAATGTGGAAGTGTTGTTGGCCAGGCCAACGCCTGGATGTCTCAGCGTGAAGTGAAATCTTTTAAAAAGCCTTGAAGTTGTCCGCTGCCAAGTTTTCGACAAGCCAGCTTAGAAAGTTCAAGTTAAGTGCAGCGAGTAATAGCAACAGCATACCAGCAGCTCAAAAACATGGCCAACGACGACTTTGGAGATATACTCCCCAACTGTTGTTGTTATAAACAAGCCAGGAACTGGCCAAGTTGGCAACTCTCCGGACGCTTCTGCGCGCGCATATTTTGAGTCCGGAGAGAGCCTGATAGCTAGATAGTCAGAGAGTCGAGAGAGTTTCTTCCCACAGGACCTGAGGACGCAGCTGCTTGGCATCTAGTGGCCACCCATGTCCTTTAGTATACAAAACGGCAGCGAGCGAAGCGTTTGCCACACGGCCAAAACTTAATTTCAATAAGCGGTGGCAGCAGCAGCAACAATATCAGCGCCAAAAGTTCGCGTCAAATGAAGTGAAAAGTGAAAGTTGCAAACTTGTGCAAAATTATTCCCCAGTCCTTGTCCAGGTGGGCCTGTCGTTCGGGCGCACGTGGCGTATGTGCGATATTTCCCAATGAGATTGAATCAAACGCGTTTATCTCCGTTCAGCTCAAAGGAGTCCCTGGAGCATCCTCACCCCTGGCTATAACAAATGTTTTATGCCTCGCCTTTCTGTTCTGTAGGTTGATATGGGTGCGTGCTTAAGTTAACTGCTCGGAAAACAAGAGATTTCAAGGCCAAGAATAGTATAGTTTAAACTTTGCTGATAAACTAAAAGTTTTGGAAAACTATTTAACCGACATTTTATTACAGTTTCTTGATGAAAGGAATTCATAGCCGTATATAGAACGTAAAATGTTTTGTATAATTTTTTCTCTACACAAAAATGAATTAGTTAAGGTGAATTAAATAATTATTTAACTTTGAAAGAAGGACAGGAACGGTCCAATATATTGTATTTTAGTATTACAAATATATTGTATTTTAGTATTACAAACGCTAATCTTTGGATTGGTAGATTGATTTTGACAGAACATGTAATGGAAAAAAAAAATTAATTAATTAATTAAATTAATGCTCATTCAGAAGAACGTTAGCGAATACGATGTAGTATTTTGTACTCGTAATCTCAGTATGTAAATTTAAATTCAACTGTAAAGGTTTTATGTCGTTATTCTTTAAGGCAATTCAAAATTTCTCCAGTTGCTACAATCAATATATTTTGTAAATATTTATATTTATGTTTAATTTAATGTAAGCATACATTTGTTATTTGTAATTCAGTTTCAAGCATTCTGGGCAAAAAGCATATTGACCGCACCCAATTAAGCTACAAAATTTGCCTACCAAAAAACACAAACTTTTTGTATCCGAAGGAAGAGCTCGCCTTCTGCCAAGCATAGTCAATGGGTTTTTCCTTGTTGTTTTTACTCAACGAGCAATAATTGTATTTTCTTTCAGTTTGAGTTGGTGCTTCCGTTTTATGTTTATTAACCTCTTAGATTTTTGGCCAGCAAATGTTTGATCAACTTACTTTAACTGAAGTTCTTCTTTGGTTTTTCATATATTTTATGGAAATTGCTACAGGCAAAGTTTGGCAGCCATGAAAACCTCTGACTTTGATAACAAACTGCGCGTATAAACTGCAAAGGGAAACGAGCACACAAGGAAAAGCAAAGCCATTGTGAAACTGTGAAAGTGTAATCAAATAAATTCTCTCGCTGAATAATCCGAATAGAAGAATAAAGGTCAGCCGTAGAAGATGTGCATAAAAACCTGCGAAGACATCAAATTCGGTGACAATAGCGACGGAGGCCATGAAGGTGGAAAGAATAACGTCATCCGCACATCCAATTCGGGCTACGAGCACTTTCAACTTCATCTGCAGTTGCAGGCTAAGCTAAACAAACAAAAGCACAAAGGCAGCAAATTGCCCAACTTTAAGATTCTAATGTGTTGTTGCTACTTCATTATCATTGTCTTGATGATATGAAAACGACAAACAAAAACTACCATCCTATGAAACAAACATTTCAACCAAAAATGCTTCAATTATATAGATAAATGCAAACATACTGAAACAACAAAACCTACAAGAAATTAAAGTTCAACCAAACTCATAAACAAGGTAATAATTTCTTGTTGCATACTTTTGGGTGGAAATAGTTCTTAAGTAGTTTGAATATAATAACGCAAATTCTATAATTTTAATACAGACCTTTTGTTCATTTACATTTTGTACTGTAAGTTAAATGACAGCTTAATTCATTTTAGATTATTGGCCTTATAAGAATTTGAATTTATTATTTTACTATTATTAATTATTTGTATTCGTGTTGTTGGGCAGACTATTCTGAGCTGTTTAATTGGACTTGATTAATATTTAATTAGCTTTAAACTATGTAGAAGTGGTGGGAAAATGTTTAAATTGTATTGATTTTAAAAATCGGGCTTATCATTAATAAACTATAAGTTATAAGCCGCCAGTCTCTAATCTAGTAAGCAAGGTCATTTACAAATAGTTACGGGTTATAAACTGGGCGACTAGTTGGTTTGGTCTTTACCAACCATCTTTTCCACTTATCGAATTATATCAATTGGTGTTTTATGGGCCTGTTTGGTTTATTGAAATTAGCGCTAAATTGATTTATACCACAATATGTTACTGCCGTCAATACAGGAATTACGCATACGTTTTGCTTTTTGTTCGTGCCGAGGCTTTGTTTGTTTGGCTTGTCCCCGCTGATTACTCATACGACGCGTGGCACATTTCATGAAAATTGATTTTACACTGCGACAAAGCTCAAAGTACACACACATTTCTGTCCCGCGTATGTCGGTTTGAGTATGTGGTATTTGCTTTTGTTTTTATTCTGATTTTCAATTCACATTGCTGACCTACATTTTCACTTTGCGTGGGTGAGGCTCTGGTTTTTTATTGTTGTTGCTTTTTGGGCCACAGGTTTCTGGAAAAAAACAAGAGAAATACGGCCAGGGGCCATAATTTATTCGTTTACGGCCAAGAAATTAATTAATCCAGGGAGCCACAAATTTGTAAATATTCCCAATGAATAATTTAATGGTCATTTAAAGTTTGACGAGAGACTGAACGGTTCACGAATAATTCATTACGTTTGGCCCTGCAGAAAATGCATTTTGAAAGCTTTGTATTTAGATTTATAGCTATATGAAAGTTTAGTTTCCATTTTTTCACAATATACACAAAATCTTTTATTAAATTCGAGTAAAGTGCCCGACAGCAATCATAAAATAAAAACGAAATTCACAAAATAAATTGGTAATATGCCATTCGTAGTTTTATAGTTGCCTTGAAAGAAATTGACTATAACTATTATCCATAAAGGAATCACAATCGAGAAAAACAGATAAATTCAGCAATTTATACAAGATTCAATCTAAAACTTTTGAGAAGTGTTATTTTACCTTATTATATTTTCTTTTATTTTGATACTTTTGTTTGGTCGCAAGCAACGTATTTACAGCAGGACCAGCTCGTAAACGAAAAGCAGTCGTTATTTTGCTGATATTGTCAGCTTTGAATTTATTTTTATATTATCGGACTTTATGGCAACCGTAAACATGCAGTTTGGGAGCTTTCCGTGGCTTAAGGATTTTTACGCGAGTTTTAAGTCCTCGTAGGAACATGCTTAATCCTGGTTTTTTATTTTGTATGTAAATGCTGTTACCCATGTGTCATATCCCACAACGAAATGTATTTTAAATTTGTTGACTATGCCTGGAACGTGCATTAAATGCCAAAAAGGAGGATTTTAATCCCGTTTTTGGCAAGCCTTTGAAGCAGCTGCTCCCACAAAAGGGACACAAGGAAATAAACATTTTAAAAATGGTCTGACCCTTTGTGAACAAATAACTAAATTAACACACAAAATAAGAAATGGGGGTTACATGTAGGGAAAATTGTTTTCATTGGTTAGTTTTCAAGGGTTTTTACATATATTAACGACATCTGGTTTTTCGTGCTTACAAATTGGATTGGTTTTAAAATTATTGATCTTATTAATACAGAGCTAAACTAAAAATACTATTAGCTTTTTATATTCGTTTTTAGTTTATTTCTTTAATACACATTTTTATTTATATTTGTTTGCTAAACTGTTAAGCACACGAAAGTCTGCCTTAAATAACCTTTATCTTTCTAATAGATAAGAAAGCTTTACTATTCCAGACTTATATATATATTTCATACTTTACCACTGTGCAACACGAAACATTTTTCCAAAAAATGTTCAGACAGACACACGTATGAAACGATATATACTTTTTGTCATTTGTATGCGTAGCTAAACCCTTTATTATCCTTTATGTGTTGTTATACCAATTCTGTCCAAATGTTGTTGTAGCTTGTGTCTAGCCATTGTGCAATCAAATTGTTCGCTGGGCGTTGCTTTTCGGTTAGCGTCGCTTACGCGTGCATTTACAACAAATGATATGAGGAAAATTGTTATTAATGCTTTTGGCAAGGTCACGGACTGGCTTTTCGGGAAATTAGATAAAGGGGTTCTGCATGGCTGTGGGTGTATGTGACTAAAATGTTAACGAGATTTCTGTACCGCCCAAATCTAATTTATTTTCCCTTTCTCTACTTTCAGTTCTCATTCGATTGGTGTCTATAAAATATAAACCATCTGTTATTTACATACGTGTGTAACTACAAATCAAATGAATTAAATATATATATATATATGTATAGTTTAATGAAAAGTTAAATATTTTGAAATCTAGCTTAAAGAGAGAGTATAAGCTGATGTTTTTGTGTCTGTGCAAAGTGAAATTATTTATCCATAATCATTAAAAAGTATATGTTCAACTGCAAGGCATTTAATAATTCAAAAAACTTGTAGCAGCTTTAATAAACACCTTTATTCGGCTATGAAATCAACGAATGGAGCCATAAAGTGGCATAAATAATGAAAATAATACAAACGTGAAGTGAGTACAACTGATTTATTATTCTTTTTTCAATAGACCAACTCATATTGACAATATTTGTGTAGGAATTGTTATAATAATCTGCAATGAAGTTTCAACAAGGATTGCCTAAATAAGAAATATTTTACTATTATGTTAAACACGGCCTTGAAATAAATTTAGTTTGGTTTCCACCAATTACACTCTTCAAATACTCTTTTTATGAATTATATTTTCGAATTAAAAAAAAATGTTCAGATATTATGACTTGTTGAAACGCTCATTGTTCAATATTTCTTTGAATAGAATTAGATTTAAAACCCTTTAGAAGTTATTAATAATGTATTTATTCTATAAATAGTTTCATACGTATGCTCCATTGAACCCCTAGTAAATCATTCAAAACTAGTTATGTCAAATATATATATATTTAGCCAAATAATAGCTGGCCAGTTGTCGAAATTCATCGAAGTAAAGTTTAACCACTTTGATCACTAGTCGTATGCGTAATGTATATTTGAATCATCACGACTCAAATGAAAATGTTTACCAAACAACAATATTGTCTGCGAAAGTAAATTTGTGAAACATATTGACAGACATGCGAGAATCGTCCCAGGGCTGGGCAAACAGAATGTTTCAATTTTGGAACCAGGACGAGGGACCCATTTCTGTGATTGTGTGTGCTTGCCTGTTTGTCTTTTCCAGCTTGCCCCCTGTCAATAGCAAATGCAATTTTAAACAGGTCCTGGTAATTGTTTTATGGCACTCTAAGGAGTCACAAAAAAATCAAACTGAAAAAACAAAACAACTCAGCCTTCACTCACAAGATTTATGTGAATGCCACGACGAGCAGAGCAGGCATTATAAAGTCGTAAAGAAAGAAGGACGCTCACTTGGCAATTTGGCTTATCAAAAAGCCAATAAATAATAAGCCAAAGAGCCCGTTGCGCGGTACATGAAAAGTAGATCAAGATTATGGGAGAGAAAACTTGTTTTTGTTTTACATCCCGGCGTACCGAACGTGATATACATAGGTATACATGTGTGCCTGTCTCCAGGACATGTTGACACTTTTTATAGCTTATTGGCTGGCAACATGAAAAATTCATCTAATTGGCGAAGTCTGCATGTTTGATTTCACTAATGGAGGCCTGTCAATTGGGGACACAGTTGGTATTGGCATTCGTGGTGAAAGCCTGTGATTAGAGTGTCTTGAATCGATTGATTTGCCCCACAATTTTAAACCGCTCGGCGTTTTCGGCGAGGTCAAGAGGTCAAGTTGTCACAGAAATGCCAAACTCAATGGCATTTACACACAATTCCGTCTGTGAGTAACAAGGTCGAGGTCTTCACAATTCAGAAAACTCACCAAACTTGACGGACGGATACCAAGTTTGCCTTTGTCAGAGAAGTGCGTTAATTAAGTAATTTGCCAGGTCACGCTCACCTGTCCTCAGCAGAATAGAACACACCTTTAATGACCACCCCGGCTGGGCAAAAATCGATTTGCGTTCTCTTTTCCCGTTCGTTGTGGAGCCACGAAATTAACGTGGTCTTTCCTTAAAATCGATGGACTTTTGGGCGCGTATTCATTTAACAAATGCTGTAATAACGAATGCTTGCAGGTACTTAAATTTGGGTTATAGGTAACCCAAACGATTTGATTTTTTTACTAGTCATAAAACGTTACATAAATTGTGCTTTTTCGCCGAGTGAGTGTTAATTTTTTACTTGGGAAAAGATTTATGTGGAGTATTTTAGCCATAAACATCTAGCTATATCAGATTTTTGTGAGTTAAAAATCGTTAATGCTTTGGTAATCAGCTTCGTGTCTCAATAATGTGTTACTTTTATTTTTTTACAAAACAATATAAAATTGTGGAATATAAGGTATTACTTTATTTAAATAAATAGGCCTAGTTGTGAGGCCAACATAAAATAAAAGCCATCTTTTAACATTACTAATGTCTTTACAAAGTAGTTTTATTACAAAATTGTACTATACATTTTTGAAGTTCAAAAGTCCCATGAAGTATGTATATGTACTCCTGCTTATTATTCCCTGCTTATACAGTGCACTGCCTAGTTAGCTTCCCCAAAACAATTTGCAAGACCAATTAATTTGCATTGGAGATTAGAAATTTGAATGAATAACAAATTGGAGGAAAGGTTACCTGATGAGCTTAAAGAACGAAGGCCTTTTTCTGGTTTCAGCTCATTGCATTCAGTTGGGGGTCGCTCCCTGGATACTGACCCCAGGACACACCTTAAGACCGTGCTAGCAGAGTGCATAGTTAAATACCTTTGCGTTCCGTTCTTTTCCGCTTTCACTTTTCACCCAACAAATGGCACATTCCGCATTTTCCATGACACATTTTCTTCTCCTCCAATTTCTACCCTTTTATTGCATTCTTCTTGCATTTTCGCTTTACCCAAAATGTTTTGCCTTAATTAAAATTGGCTTATGAGTGTGAGAAGGTGACTTGCGGTTGATTTTGGTTTTGGATTTATTTTGGAGGGAATTCCCAGACGTTTCTTGCACATAAATCAGAGGCCACAAGCACTCACTCGCACTGCGAGGACATCGTAAACGCTTACATAATTTGTTAGGCGCGTCCAAGTCGCAGCCACTAAAAGCAATTTGGTGTAAAAGTAAATACGAAATCGTATTTCATGCCATGGCCCGACAGCCGAAAGACATATGCAAATCATTACTGGAGTCCCTACTTAAGGACATATGGTTGTACATATCCGTGTATGCACTTAGTTGAAAATTGTGTCGGTTAGCCAGCCTTAGTTGGAGAATATAATTTATATGGCAAACATTTTTCTTGGTGTTTACTATGTTGTAAGTCGATAAGAAAATAATTTGTTATTGTACCAGTTAATGTGAGTTCTATTTTTTACGAAAACTTAAAACAATGTCGTTTGTTATAGATATTAGTTTAGAAGTGAATTTATTCCAAGCTATAAGTTTTTATTAACTTTTTTTTTTATACTTTTATTACTGGTTTAAAAATGGCAAACTGTATGTTTTAGTATTTTTTCTTTCATTATTTTAAAGCTTGCATTTGTTTAGTAACTTGAACTTTAAATATACGTTTTTTGTTTACCCGTTACTAGTAGAAAAAGTTACTTTACTTTTTCATGGAACTTTGTAATCGAACTTTCGACGCCCTATGAGTTATAAAGTTTTCTTTTTTATTTAATTTTTAATGAACTGTAGTTGGACGTCTATTACGATTAAAAATACTTTCGATTTGAGCTGGTTGTTTTGCTGGTGCTGCAACTCGCTGTCCAAGGCCGGAAACGGAAGTGTGCACATTGAGGAATGGCGCAAGGCGAAGACGCCAAGATCTTGAATGCGGTGAATGGGCCAAAGTAAGTAGTTGGCCTAGGAATGTTGCCAAACGGGAGAGGCCACTTAAATACCTGCAAAAGTTTTTCGCGCTTCCGCCGGAAATTGTCGAGGGCGGAGATGGCAAGAATAAAAAGGGAGAGTTTTTCAGTTGATGGCTTGTGGGTGTGGGTGTGGGTGTGAGTGTGTGTTCCATATCAAATATTTTTCAAATGCACAGCCGAGACAGCCAGGAAATGCTGAAGGAAATTCGTTTTCTTTTTAGAAGATGGCTGGCAAAAACAAGACAAGAAAGTACAGTGGGAAGGCCTTTGAGCGCCTGCTGCAAATATTGCACAAGTGCTAGCCACTCGTCGAGTTGCACACAAACAGTAAGCAAAACAGCAGCAGCTCAGCGGGTAAAAAACAAAAGCAAAGGGAAAGGCAAGCTCGTTAAAATTACAAATAGAAGGCAAGTGGCAGAAAAGTGCGCTCAAGGACGCGTTGGCGTCTCGTGTTCCGTCCGTCAGTCCGTCCCACCACCCACCGCTGCAACACGCCGCCCTCCGCCCCCTTACTAATCTCCACATGTGTGGCATTGTGTGGCAGTCATGCGAAGCGTTCAGGCAAGACGAGGCTGCATTTGAACTTACTCGTATCATGCCATCAGAAACTTGCGCCTCAATTACGAAATGTTATGCTCCCAGACTGGAGTCCTGCCCCTTCCCCTTCCCCTAGACCTTCCACAGCCCCTGATCCTTATCCCAGTGGGCGTGGTGACTGCTGCATGCGTGTTTACCCTTGCATTAGGCAGAACACTAAGTTTTCGTTTTGGGTAACTACCTTTTTGCCCTCTCTTGTTTGAACTGTTGCATTTCTGGTTTGGTTTGTTGATATGGTTTTGGTTGGCATTTGAAGGTCACTCCTTCCACTGACAGGACCTCATGGGGGGTTTCTCCTGCAAGACCAATTTAAAAAGTCAAGTCAGCGTTCAAATACCGCCAAGCCAGGTCCGAACCACGCAAGGAAAAGCCAAATGTAAATTCAAGACATGGCAAAAACTTGTTAGTTCATTTCGAATTCAACATTAAAAGTGAGGCAGCGCTATATTTCTCAAAAAATTTCATTTCCATAGTATTTTGAATAAATTTTTGGGGTCCATTTTAAAAGGTCCCTTTGATTTAGTTAGTTAACAAAAAGCGAAATATATCACCATCCCCTTTTATAAAAAACCACAGTTATCCACATTTTTGGTTAATATGTAGTTCTCTTAAATAATTAATAAAGCTTTTTACCGCAAGATATATTCTGTAATTCAAAATAGTAACTTTAATAACTAAATATCTTGATTTTTGTTTTAATTCAAGCGACGTACTTTTTGCAGTAGTGTTCAGTATTAATAATTTTAAGTTAGGTGATAGATTAGACCAGATAGAACTGATGACAAAAGTACAATTACCAATTACCTTAAAGACCCAGCAATTTCTGTTCATTTACCGCCAACGAAAAGTGTAACTTTCGAACAAATTTTGTTAACAACTCGCTCAATTAGGCAGCAAATTAACTGCAGCCAGACCACAATGCCAACGCCCATCGATCCAATCGGATCCAAGTCGTGCCTGGCCGCCGCGGAATAAAACCCCAATCCGACCAGTAGACGCCAGGGATTTATGTCGACAAATTATGCACATTTATTTCAGCATAAAAGCAAATGGCAAATGATGCAGCCGTAGCCGGACAAACTCACAGGATAAGCCCGAAACGGAGCCAGGACGGGAATCGAGTGCAACGAGGCCAAAGAGCACATAATAAACTTATAATGCGTGACAGGATGCGTGTCAGCAAGTGCGAAATGGTCCTGAATCCGGGCGAAAGCCGTAAGTGGTTGCGCCTCATTTGGCACTCCATGCATCTTTGTTCGCCTGCCTCATTTCCACACCCATCCGGATTTATGTGCATTGCATTTTTATTCAAATTTAATTGATATTTGTTTATGGCCATAATAACAATCTTGATGCTAATTTAATGCCGTTGTGTATACGCAACTACTCATCATCGGATAATTTATGTATAATGCCATTGGCAGGGCTGCCTTCTAGGGCCTTCCATCGAGTGGCTTCAATTGTGCTAGACCAGTAAACAAATTTTACTATATAAATGACAGAGAGTTACTGCAATGCGAAGTCAAACATTTATAATGAGAAATATCGGATTTTGTATTAAGTTTTTTTTTTTTTGTACTAATATTTATTTAAGCGTTGATCAACCTACTTAATGGCTATAAAACGCATGGAAATAACGAAGAAGAAAAAATAACATGAAACATAACAGAAATGAACTTTATATTAAGTAGTGAAAAGACTGACTGTGATGCTAAAAGAGAATAAATGTATTTTAAATGTCAGTGTTAAATGAATTAATTTGTTAAATAATTCTAACAAAAACCAAAATATAAACATAAACACTTATATTTTTGCATGCAATTTATATTATAACTCATCACTCTATTGCCTTGTTTCTCATAGGCAAACAAAACTTAATATTTTAATGGATCAAACAAACATTAAAAAACATACATTTGGCCATTAAAAAGAGTTATAATTTACGCAAACAATAGTATTTGTATATATAACCCAGCTCATATATATGATAATTGCTAAATTAAGAGACGTTTCGTGTGTCTTGTCTGTTTAGTAAATTAAGTTGTAAACAATGGAAGTAATTTAAAAAAAAACAACCACCCCAACTCCTGCAATTTCATCATTACCATAAGGTAATTTCTGATGGTGTCGATTAAGATGGGTTGCTGGCGATGTTGCCGATGCGACAGATAAGGCATGCATTATGGCGATATAACAAATATGTCGGGTAACTCTGGCTCTGGGGCGCCACTCGAATGACATAATCGACGCTGCAGTTTCCGCACTCCGGACAGAATGGGTCCGGAACGTTAAAGATGGAGGTGGATGGGCGGATGGGATGTACGATGTATGTGGACGAGGACGGGGACGAGGATGTATTGCTGCTGCTGACGGGCTGCTTCCTGTTATGACGATATGACACACAAGTCCCAGCTGATGACTGCTGAAAGCTGGCAGTTGCCTCCATTATAAAACACAGAATGTTATGTGCTGCCTTCCTGTGCCTGCATGTGTAAAAGTTCCTAATTAGGCAGTCGGCTGTGTGAGCGTCGGGGGAAAAAAAAAAACAAAATTAAAACTGCAAAGTTTTGCCATGTTGGCGCTAATTGCATTTGGAGTTGCTGCAGATGATAATGCTAATTATAATGATTAGGCTGACGTTGATTAGCTTTTAGTTGGTGTATCCCATATTGAAAGTGTTGGCAAACTTTTTGTTCTTATTTATTGCGAAAAAGTTGATATTGCTAAACAAATAAACTTTAGGAATTAGATAAATAACTGTCAAGTCGATTGAAATTATGGGTTTTTTTTTTGGTGTTTTCTATGAATTTCTTAAATTTCTTGTCTATATTTTGTTGAAAAGGAAAACGTTTCTTACTGAAAACATGTTTCAAATGTAAGCAATACATTACCATTTTTATTTTCACCCATGAATATGATGAATTAATATTAACTAAAAGCTTACACATGCGCAACAAACACATGTGAATCAAGATTATTAATTATTTATACAGTTTATTGAACAAGTTTACAGATGAAAACGCATTTTAAAAGGATCAATACGAGTTTAATTGAATGAATTATACTGTTAAAAGTTGGAAAAATTAATTATTTTCGTTTACATGTGAGTCAAGCTTTTAATAATTGAGTGTTTTAATTATAAATCATTAAGTGAAATTACGTGGTCATTTGGCAATTACACCACTGGCCCATTAGTTCCACATCCGTCCCTAGGCAAACACAAAAGAGTGGAAATTGCAAGATTTATTTCTTTCACTTCGGTGCCTAATTTGAATTTCTCCTTAACTAAAATTTACTGAGATAGGCAATTCCCACGCCCACCAAAACGGTGGGGCAAAAGTCAAATGTAAAATTCTCGCAATGAACATTTTACGGTTCGCTGAATCGAATGATGCTGCAGCTAAACTGCATAAATTGAAGCCTTTTGCGGAGCGCACCTTTTCATCACGTCTCATTAATTTCCAGTGGCATTCCAAGTGCATTTTTCCCTGTGCCGTGTGGGCGTGGCACCGTGTGTGGGCGAATGCTTATAATTTATTGTATGTTTACTTTACACTCGAGCGCATGCGAAATGTGCAGGGAGGGCCACGCACCGATTTTCGTGCAACTTTTGCTCTGGCTTATGCAAATAAAAGTGCATAAAGATGCAGATGACTGAAAGCTGCACACATACACATCTGGAAGTTTGCATATTTTATGCGCTGCAGTTGTTTTGGGCAACGGGCAAAAAGTAATCTTTGCCTGCTTGAGAGGGCAACTTCTCGACGGCGCACAGTGGGCTATAAATTGAACCTTAAGGTTCGAAAATGTTATAAAAACCTAAAGGATAAAAAAAAACATCATTATCCAGAATGAAAAAAGTACTAATACCTAGTAATTTTTGAAATATTTTAAGTACTTTATAAGAACACCACAAAAGTTTAAGACTTATAAGAAAAAGGTTCTTCAACTTAATATTAAGTTAAATGGTGCGTTATATTTAGCTGTGAAAATTTGGACATCCTTCTACTAAATAAATCATTAGAACAATTAGTTTTCATTTTGTGACACATTTAAGTAAACAAACGAGAATTTCTTGTCAAAAACACTGTAAGCCTATGCGAATAAGAATGAGGATTTATTGGCTATAATACAGACAGTGCAGTTTAAGTAACAATTTCAACCATATTTATGTTTTCCCAGTGAAAAACCCTAATTTTATTGTTTCCAACTGCAATTGCATTAATTGCCCCTTGTTGACCATTGTGAACCTCTAGAAACTGTTTCCATCTTCGTCGTGCCATCTTAAGTCGTGGGAGCTGGACCAATGCTAAAGCACAATATTATTATTATTACTTTCTGCCTGTCGAATTTTAAGCAAAAAGTTTATCCTTCGAATGGACGAAGAGCTTGTCCATGCAGTTGTTTAAACTTGGCCCCGAAATGGGAAAGAAAAGACCCCCTCGAAGGGAAAAAGAAAGTAAAGAGCTGCAGGCGGATGGAAGGCGAGGATGGAGAACTCAACAGCCAGGCACTTGAAAAGTTGCCCCTTTCTATCTCTGCCCCATCTTCGGAGCGCCACAGGTAGAGGAGAGCAGCATTCACATAGATACAAAGATACAAATGTGTATGCGAAAAAATATAAAAAACTGCACTATATAGAGCTGCCGCTGCGCGCTGTTTGCTGAACTCAACTTGCAACTTTGTTGCCCTGGCATTTCGTACTTTTTTGCTATTTTTATACCCGGTACTTGAACAGGACAAGGGTATGTTGGGTATATACAAGGGGAAGAAAGTAATTCTTATTCAACTGTAATTATAAAAGACTATATAATATAGATTTGTCAATCTTCTTTCCTGTTGCTCAATTTTAAAATAAATTTAAAAATATCCTGATAGATTTAATATAATCATATTTAACAGAAAAAGTACCGAGTATTTTATGGTCGTGTGCAATATTATTTTTGTTTTCATTTTTTTATTCAGTTTTTCTTTTTTCCGAGTTTTCTGTCGAATTTGTTTCTGCTGCCTCTGTTGCAGTTGGATTTTCAGTATTTTGGCGTAGTTGCTTCATGCCCCGATGCATTCGAACACTTACGATGTCGCCTGGCCTGCATCTGGATCCAAAAATAAAAAGCAATAGCTGACATCCAGCATGGCAGGGAGTCCGAGGGGGTTTGACGGGGTTTTTGCTCAGCATCTGCTTAATTTCTTTGAAAACTTGCAGAATGTTTTGATACCTCGGGTAGTTACAACATTTCGTGGTTTATTTTGGATTGAAAAAGCTCCTGTGGTGATATTTCTCTTATTGTAGTTTAATTTCTGAACTGAAAATCTTTGTTTGTTAAGAGGTATACCTCAAGCGAAACTTTCAAAGAACTTGCAGTCGCATTTGCCAAAATGCCAAAGAAGCGTTTAATGTAGCGAACAAATTACAAAATGCAATCCTGCCAAAACTAGATGGAGAATAGAAGGAGATGCTAGGAAAGACTAAGACAAAGGACCACACATGCGGCTGACAATAATGTTGACGACGTTTTCTGCTGTTGCACATAACAATGGAAAGAGGAGCAGCCAGCAAACTGGAACGACAATCGCCATCGGGCCCAACACACACATGGCTGCATCCCCGCCTTCAGCGCTTTCTACCAACCAGTTAAAAGGAGCAACACCTACCACAAAAGGCCGCCCTCAACAAAAAAATTATAAAGAAAATGTTGGGAGAGACAGGACAACAACAAAAACCGGACGTGCCACGGTCACCATTTGTTGCGGCATTTTGACAATTTTGCCATTTAATGTGGCGCAAGCAGTAGCTCGTGGGGATGTGGATGTGGATGGCACGAAGATGATTGCAGAACGCCATGACTCGCGCATGTGGTGACTGTGGCTGTGGGCAGACGGAGCGTATACTTAATACACAACCCTAAGACACAATGAGAAATGATCTCTTTGTACAAACGAACCAGAAGAAAACGTGGGAGCTTTTAGCTAAATTTTTACATTCACTCAAGTTTCTGAAAGATATGAGAAATAACCTCTATCGCTGCACCCGTTGAACAATATTTAAAATGACATCAATTAGTAAACCAAGGATTTGTCTTATAAAGGATGATGATGTATCATAAATATTAACCAATAACGAGAACGACAGTTAACAAAGGCGATGTTTTAATACCCTTGAAGTCACACCAAAAATTGATAACAGCGTCCACTTATTATGCGTAATACAAATTATTCTATTAAAACTTGTTTTTAAATATTACATAACCAACAACTATCTACGAATCTTATTTATCTATTTCTTAATTATTTCATGCCTTTAATGTCAACAATTGCATTCTTAAGAATGAAGCAAGGCACTAATAGAACATAGAAATGCTGCTAATCTTGACAAATTCTCGACTCAGCACAGAGAATTCATTTTCACTTTGGTCTATTCCCTTTTTGCATTTTCTATTACCGCCCAAACTCACTCGACTTAAGTGCATTCTGTGTTGTTCTGTACACTAAGCCGCTGGTAACAAAACAAATTGTACTTACCCAGTTGTTTGCTGCCGTGCACCTCACACCCACAAATGGCCCAGATTGCGTATACGCAACGTTGCACATTTCAGTGCGGAGCCAAGATTGAATCTAAGGATGCCTTCCTTGCCAGCTATCTACTGGCAGGGCACACAAAACTGTATTGATTTGTTGCTAATAGTTGATCTTGTTCACCATTCTTATTCTTATCCATTTCTATGATTTTTTTTCGGGTGGGATTTGATTTGATTTTTCAAGTACACACTCGCACAGAGTTACCGACATACAAAAGCCACTCTTCTGCGGAATGGAAGAGGAAAATGTATTTGTGGTTCCTGAACTGCAAGGGAAGCACAATTTGGCTGTTGCCGATGTTTATGCTGCTGCTGTTCGCTTATTTATCCAGCGAGCTTAGCTGTTGTCAGGGTTTTGTGTGTATTTTGATTTAATTTGCAATGCGCTACTCAAAATGCATTTCCTTTTTGGCATGCAATTTGCCAAATGTCAAATGGGATTGGGCCAATCTAAGCTGCCAACACAATGGCCATGGCTGACATTTGACAGAGGTTTCTGAGTTCTGTTTCTGCCCCACCCAAAAACATAAATCTTCCCACTGGTCGTGTGTGGGTATGATGATAATTTGGTGTTGACATTTATGCGATACGACCCTTTAAAAGCTGGCGAGTTCAGCTCTGATTGATGAGACTTCTTAGCACGTCCTCTCATTACCATTTGCAAAACAAGTCCTGTCTCGGGGGCAAAAAGTCAAAAGTCAAGCGCCCTTTTGTTCCCCACTGACGGTTAACCAACAGCCAGATTGCTGTTCCAATGGAAGCCAAATGGACAGATGCACATGCATAGATAAGCCCGCATTTCGGCAATGAAGGAGAGTGTTTGGTGGGAGATAATCGGATTTAATTTGATCGCTTTGCCATTAGTTAAGGGAGAATTAGTTTTCAAATTAGCTGTGAGGGGTGTGATAGTAATATTTTATTTAAAAATCAAGTAAGCTATGTTGTTTTCCCTTTAAAATAGAATAATTTTCCAAATCAGAGAATCATATTATATATAATCTTATAGTATAAAATATAGCTTTAAAGTAGTAAAGGGGTTTTCTTCGTGTTAACTTGTTATAGATAGAGTGTAGACCTTAAAATGAGTTACAAATTCAAAATTTCCAAAAAGTTCTAGTTCGCCAGAGAACTACTTTTCTCATCACTACCTAACTACCAACAGGATGTGCGTGAATGTGCGTTGGCAGACAAAAAGGTGCATCAAGCTGCCAATGCGAACCACAGTGCGTATACGTAATACGTATGCGAATGAAAAGGGGGAACCCTTCGGACTGCCGTGCGTGTAATTGAGCGTGTAATTGTGTTTGCCTTTTCACATTTAGCCAGGCCCGAAAAGGTCACTTTTGATGTGTGCCCTGTGGCGATGCTGCCACTGCATGAGCAGACCCCAACCGGGTTCACCCAATTAAAATGTCGCTCAAAACTTTTTCCCCCAAATGTCCCTGAAACGGAGCAAAAAAACTGTTAATTGAGTTTCGGCCGCCAACGCGAAATGAATTATGAGCAACTTATAATGAAGACGGCTCAACTTGAGCGCAGCAAGAAGTTTGACAACTCGACAATGTGCCAAAGTCCATAATGACTGGCTGTGTCCTTGCGCGTTCAAGGCCACCACTTTGGCGCAGCCATTTCAGTTTAAGTGATTGACTTGGCCCAGCACGGCCCTTATTTATTTTTGAGTGTGTCGCGGCTCGTCTGGCCCACTCTCGGCTGCCCAGATGACGAGGCTCGATAAGCTCCAACGTGGGCCGCCACACACCTGTCAGGACATGTCAGGATATGCTGCATGCGTGACAGTTCAAGGCGCGGCTTAGGGCAATGTATTGGTTCCTCTCATCGAATATTCATGGCGGGCCCTTTTTTTAATGGATGAAAAACAGTTTAATTCCCATAAGTTATTTACTTTCATGTTTAAGCCCTTTTGAAAACATTTCGGAACGAAGATTTATTTTTAAATTGGTATTTTCTTGGGAATCTTACAAAACAATGTTGTTTAATTTAATGGAAAAAAGTGAGATGTATTTTTTTACTTTTTGTACTTACTCATTTAGCAAAATAATAATCTTTTAGTTGTCTGGAACTCTAAATGCCCGAAATTATACCACTAAGATCAGTAAAGTTCGTGTGACTCCCATATTATTTTGCGTTCGTTGACTCATAAAGATTGCTTTAATGAACGTGCAAACACTTAAAAGTTACCGCTCAATGTTGTCAGTATGGAACACAAAAATATATAAACATTTCTTATCGACGGCTACAAATTAAGAAACGACGAACATGAGCGTGCCATTAACTTTATGACATTTCTGCATAAATAAGTTCCCAAAATCTATGGTATTAAATAACGTTATCGTGAAAGTGATGTGTCTTGGAAAATAAGAAGGATGTCGAATTAGTTGTATTTAAATGATTCATGTTGTGGGACGCACGCTTTGGATAGGTGTCATAAATTTATGATTGGATATTAAAGAATAGTGATGGAAAAAATACTATGTGTATTAAATAAAGATATTATGTATAGATATTATAATATTTTTTTTTAATTTGTTGGAAAGTATTTTTAGTCTTCGAAATACACATTTTTTAAATTTATTATCTTTAAAGAAATTACAGTTTATGTTAGGTTTTGGACATACAATACCTTAATAATAATAACTGGCCAGCTACCTGTGTTTATTGCCCCTGCGAATTCTTGAACTTTGCGTCCTTTGCTATCATTAAAATAGCATTGAGGATGAAAATAGTCAAGTTATTGGCACTGGCCATCTCTAGTTTGATAACGGCGCCTCACATGGCTGCCATGTCAACGGAGCTCTCAACTGCGATACGGGCCGTGATAAGAAACCACAGAAATGCGGTGAAAAAAAAAACTGTCTGCAAGCCGAGCCAATTGGCCTGATAAGGGATCCCAATCAGCTGTAGTTTAGTCATTGCCGGAGCTTCGCCGTGTTCACATATCCGCATCGCATTTCTCGTTCCTCGATCGTCGCGAAACCAGCCCCAAATAATCATAAATAATAATAAATGCCAAGAAACGGCCAAGTGAAGTGTCCGCGAAATGTTGAGCTATTTGCCAGTGGTTTGGCTCTTTTGGGCCCTTTCGGTGCCTGTTCCCCGAGTAACGGGGCAAATCATACCGCTGCCGACTTTTTGCGAAGGCCATAGCCTAGAGTGCACCTGTGCCGCCGAGGCGAACGTGGTGCGGTTCCACTGCCCCGATGAGTACGCCATGTTGCTGGAGGTCTCCGAACCGGGTGCTTCACTGTATATAAGTTACTACGCCTCCGGCGAACTGAAATGGCTGCCGCGTTTCAACATCAGTGAGGTGGTGAAGATCGAGTTCGATGCCTATAGCTTTTGGCCGGAGACATTTCTGGCCGATCTGTTGGAAACGCTAGGGGTCCAAAAAGTTAAAACGGTTCTATTCAGAGACCGCACCTCGGAAACGGTGGTCACTCGAGATGTCCTCAATGCAACCGATGGATATCAGGGATCATCTCCGGCCGGAAACATATCCACCTGGCATTTTGGAGCCTTTCCTGGCCTACAGAAGTTTAAGTTCTACAGCGCTGTCGAAGATCTGCAAGAGTCGACATTTCACAAATTCGACAGCCTCAAGGAACTACTGCTCCACGTGGAAGTGAAGGAGCTGCCTGGTAATCTGCTATCTACGGTAAAAGGAACCCTGGAAGCTTTAACCATTGAGAGTCCGGCCATGATATCGTTCAAAGATCCGCTGCTCCGCGAACTGCAGCAGCTACGGAACCTGAGTATCTTGCTTACGGATCCGCAACGTGGACGTGACCAGCTGCAGCCGCATTTCTTTGGGGCCATGAAGAACCTGGAGGAGGTGCGATTGGCTCAGGCCACTGGTCGTGTGGACCGGAAAATGTTCAAGGGCACCGAGAACTTGAGGCTCATCAAGATGAATGGCAACGACGATCTCACGCAGCTGCCTGGGGAAATATTCCTGGATCAGGTCAGCCTGTTGACCCTGGATTTGTCCTGCAATTCGATCAGCAAGCTGCACAATGACGTCTTCAAAGGGCTGTCCAATCTTACCATTTTGGATCTGGCCAAAAATAAACTGACTGATTTATCAAGGTGGGTGAAAGGCGGTTCCGTTGTTTTCGCCATTTGTTGGCGCTGATTAAAAGATGGCCCACCTAGCGATAGGGCCTGCTGACTCAAGAATTTCTAGCACAATTAATTAATCGATTTCCAATGAACGGAGTCTTCTCCACCTTATCGCTGTGGTTGCGGCTGCTGCTTTTCCTTATCAACTTCGGCACGGGTGATGGCTCAAAGACCATTCTATGTCTCCCTCGACAGCCAAGTGGGGTTATCGGCGTGCTATCACTCAGATAATAATTGCACAATTATTACTGTTAACATTTTGGCGCCAAAAAGTATGCCAAACATTATTAATTGATTGATCCTTATCTGATATAGTGATTTTGGCTATTTTCATATGCAAATCAGACAGTTATTTTCGTTCTGTGGTTACACTTTATTGTTTGTACAAAAATAATCAAAGTCGCTATTATCGCGAAGTTTCTAGTTCATATCTTTCTAAGACACCATCATTTTTTTGTAAGTCATTCCTTGTCTTTTTGCTATCTCGTCGTCTGATAAGATGTGGTCAACTAAAAAAATTAATTAGATATTTTTGATGTCGTTCTTTATAGACGGTAACTTTAAATCACAAGTCTAACTAATTCTTATTAAAATGAAAAAGTTTAATTTAAATCGTTATTGTATTTACTACATCTTTTGCTTCCAAAAACAACAATTTTTCTGTTTGTTCCACACCGATCTACATTCTTTTTTTTTTATTTTACAAAACAAATTTTATAATGTTTTCTAAAAACATTTACATATCATAGATCTAGCTTTAATTAAATTTATAGAATACACTTCTAATTCTTTAAATTCAAAATATATTTGCTTAGAAAACTTTGTAAGGACTATACAAATTGTTGTTTTTTTTCAGTAGACTTATAATTCTTGGATATAACTTGTTTAATTATCTTTGTTAAAAATGTATTAACCATAATTAGAAAGTCTGTAAGATCATTAGAAACTTAAGTATAATTTCTGCAATACTCCAAATGTAAAAATATTTCCGTAAGACCACTGTAAATGTACAGCATTAGAAACTAGTTTGGATGTGATTGACCTCGATAGCCCCACATGTAATACCGATCTAATCCTTCAGACATCTCCATAGCCCAATTGATAATGCCCATCTAATCCCTCTGAGATCTCCTCCATCCTACAGCACCATTTTCGCCCCGCTGACATCGTTGAACGTGTTGCGTCTGAACAAGAACTCCCTGACCGCGATGTCACCCACTGTTTTCCAGGAGGCTGTCACTCTGAACTACATCGAGATGGTGAACACCCAGTTCTACGGGGCCACGCTTCAGATGAGCTACGAGGCGGTGGTGTGCACGAACGAGGAGACCTGTCAGTACAAGTCGGCGGATTGGCAATGTGATCTTCGCTGTATTTGCTGGGTGCAGAGGAATATCAAAGCTCTGATCGTGGATTGTCGGGGCTCGAATCTGGAAGAACTCCCGGATTTGCCGCACACCACCCTGGTAAGCACGGTCATCAAGGTGGGAAACAATAGCCTGACGCGACTTCCCACCGTCGACGAGCACCGTGGATATGCCAATGTGAGCGGTCTCTACCTGTCGGACAACAACCTCACCAGTCTGGGATCGGGTGACCAGTTGCCCACCAATCTGACCCACCTGGATGTGCGCAGCAATCAGATCCAGTCGATCAGTGAGGAGTTCGTGGATTTCCTGCAACTGGCGAATAACACGATGACTCTAGCGCTTTCGGGAAATCCCATATCCTGTGACTGTGACGCCCTGTCGCTTCTGTTTTTCGTTCGCGCAAATCCCCAGCGGGTGCAGGATATCGGGAATGTGATGTGCGCCAAGCAAAAGAAGTCCCTCCAGCAGATGGAGGCCTTCGAACTGTGCCCCTCGTATGTGCTGCTCATCAGCTGCGTGGTCGGTGGCCTGGTGATCATCGTCTGCCTGATCTCCGTGTTCTACTTGATGTTCCAGCAGGAGCTGAAGATCTGGCTGTACAACCACAACCTGTGCCTGTGGTGGGTGTCCGAGGAGGAGTTGGACAAGAACAAGACCTACGACGCCTTCATTTCGTACTCGCACAAGGACGAGGAGCTGATCAGTAAGATGTTGCCCAAGCTGGAGAGTGGTCCGCATCCCTTCCGGCTTTGTCTGCACGACCGCGATTGGTTGGTCGGCGACTGTATTCCAGAGCAGATCGTACGCACCGTGGACGACTCGAAGCGGGTGATCATCGTGCTGTCGCAGCACTTCATTGACTCGGTGTGGGCCCGCATGGAGTTCCGGATCGCCTACCAGGCCACTTTGCAGGACAGGTGCAAGCGGATCATCATCATTCTGTACCGGGAACTTGAGCACATGAACGGCATCGATAGTGAATTGCGGGCATACCTCAAGCTGAACACCTACCTCAAGTGGGGTGATCCACTCTTCTG